>JAPQWN010000009.1:19874075-20474075 GCA_028538565.1 Umbellularia californica
ACTACTCCATCAAGTATAAAATGATACCAATGCAAAAGTCTCATGCTGGTAAGAAAATGAATATATTTTTAATTATAAATATTTGTAACTATTTAAATGAAGGGGTGTTTACAAAAAAAGTTATACTAAACCTAGATTAGACGGATTGATTATGAAAAACACATATTCAATGAATTAGGGTGTGGTATATTTTTTTGGATAATTTTACCCTTCGAACAATATCGTTACATAGGTGACGATATCATCATCCTCCTGACATTATTTTTCCGGCATGTCTTGCCCAAGGATACAGAGTCCTTCACTTTTTTACCTCAAGTTTATCCTCTCCCATTTCTCCCACTCCTCTCCATCTCCCTCACATTGTAGGTCTTGCCATTGATCCTCGCTCCAGCTCCTCACCCCTGATACGACGACTCCATCGGGGTTGAGCTCCACTCCTTTTTAGGTGACTCTCTCTCTCACGTCCAAATCCTGAACCTCCAAACCCCATATCCCCAATTTTCTAAACCCTAAATCGCCAACCCTGCCCTAAAATCCCCAAGCCTTAAAACTTTCAACGCTCTAATCCATAAGCCTTAAAACCCTTAATCCCCAAATCCTCTGTAAAGAAAAAAAAATGATGGGGTGGATGGATCTTCGCCTTGGGATGTGCTTGTTTCTTTTTTGTATAAAGAAGTTTTTCATTCAAACAACAAGCGAAAGACAACAAGAGAAGATAAGTCAAACTCTAAAAAATAAAAAAAAGACATCATAAAACAAGATCCACAATCAACCCCTACACCTAAAAACAACAATGCCCTTTCCCGGTCTAAGAATCAACTTTGCTAATAATTGCTAACAAATGAGCTGTTCAGTTAAAAAGTCCACAAATTTAAGAGAACACCAAATGAGCAAAACTCAAGGTAACTTTAGGTTGATCGAGCCAATCAAAAGCGGCTTTAATCGCCTGAACCATCTCTCCAACATCTAGTAGCACCTTAGGATGTGTTTTTACTGTAATTTTGTTCCCTTTTATTTTAGCGTGTTGTGTTTATGTTGACTTGTTTTTTTGAAAAAAGAAAAATAATGGTAAACTTTTTTCGAGTATTCTACTAACTGAAAATGCATCAAACAAAGAGATTGAAGGTTCAAAATCGACAAAAATTGGTTATTTTATAATTTAGCAAACTTAATTTTACCGACAGCATGCAAGTTCCCCTCCTACTAAATATTTTTATGAGCGTCATATTTATGTTGTTTGAGTATCATCAATAAGTATAATTTAGGGTAATTCATTCAATTAGCTTTCTTGTTCTCCTTCTTTGACGGTAGTGGGAGAAGACTGATTAGATATGATAAAAAAGAACTGTATACATGTTACAGCCTTATATATTATTTTTGAAAGTATCACAAATTCATAATACATATTTTTCCTACAATCCCACATGTGTTTACCAACAGGATCTCAGATCATGAGGTATTAACCATATTCCACTTTGGAGGAAATTTGGTTTGGGATAATAGAAATCCAGCCCGGCCCCTTCTTCTTCTCGGCAGCAAATGGGCGGGCTCTGCTCTGTTTGAGGCTCGTACTGGGTCGGAGCAATGCGTCTGGTCTTGTCGGTCATTTTAGATAGGATGAAAAAATGAATCCATCCGAAGGGCGCGTAGCCCCACGAAACATTAAGTCGTTTAGTCATGTTGCGTCATGTGCCCCTACTAAATAGGGTCGAGACCTAGGATTTTGGCCGTCATGAGGGGGCAGACGTTCAACCCGGCCTTACTCAAAGATTAGAGGTGGTAAATGGGTCGGAATGGGATAAATGGGTCGGACCCATTAATTAAATGGGCTAGATGCTCGTAACCCATATTCGACCCATTTATTAAACGGGTCAAAAACTCATAACTCGTGCTCGTTGCGGGTTAACCTGAACCACATTAACCCGCATACTCTTGCGGGCTACTTCGGGTCGGGTTGACCTATATAACTTGTACACAAACTTAAATTTATTAATAATCCTCTAAAGCTTTAGCCATACCCAAAGTTTAAATTAGATCCTAACCAATAAATTAATTCGTAAAAATGAGATAACATATAATGAACTATCCTTAACATTCTAAATCCTATTGGTGCAATTTAAAACCTATCAGAATAGGTAATATGGGCAAGCTCTGTTTGGTTTATGATAAGCCTAGTGTTAAGTTGTTTCTTATAGGATCTTAAATCAAACTTAGGCTTAACTAATATTGGGTTGAAGATTTAGGCCTAGGCTTGGGTAATGATGCCAGAACTCACCATTCTCTCTGGCTTGTGCCAGTGTAAGGAGAAAATAGTATATATGGAAACTAGCACGAACTCAGCTATTAATTGATTATTTAATTTTATTTGTCACATCCATTGCATTTTCTTCATATCCATAATCCTCCTCAGAGAGAAGAGCACACAAAAATATTCTTAAGTTAACAAAGTGTCTACTTGAGGAAAAAAAAAAAGCTATTTGTGGACGTGTTCTTTTCAATAAGTTTATATAGTGACTGATAAGGTTTAATTTTATCTTGAGACTTTTCCCTTTGACTTACCTCTCAAGATGACCTTTTCCTCTCCCCTTTCCAAAGTTTAAATATTTCCCAATAGCTACAATTATACCATTTAGGACTAAAATACCCATAGTGTGGGCTATGGCATAAGAAAAATGCATTCTTATAAATGGGTTCGGGATTTTGGCAATGAAAATGTTCAAACTTGTATTATTGCATTTGTGGGATGAAAATGCATCGGTGTAAATGGATTTGATGAAAAGATATAGCGTTCTTATGTAATTGAGAAGTGGTGATCTAATATTTATTTTCTTATATTCTTTAACATCATAAGGAATGTTTGGATATGTACAGAATAAAATATCCCTAGATTTAGATACTAGAAGAATAAAGTATCACATAATAAATATTTTAATCCTATAATAATTCAATGTTGTTGTTGTTTGGCATTTTCCAAAATACTCAGTAGATTTTGAACTAAGTTGTTTGGCAATTATCCCATATTATAGTATACGCTAAATTCCAATATTGGCCTTAATTTCAAAAATAAATAAATTGTCAATAAATTTATGATTTTCTTTTAATATGTTTTGAAAATGATTAGACGACGACAACATTTCCTAGGATTTCAATTTCTTAAAAATAAAAAAAATCTCCAGATAATGAATTCATGGTAAAATTGGTTTCTTTTATTTTCTAATAATTCTATTCATGGAAACAAACATGTTATAAATTTTCAAGATAAGCAATTTCATGGTAAAGTGAGTTCCTTTGAATTTGTAGGAATTCAATTTCATGCAAACAAGTCGGTTCTATCTTTCATGGCATAATGAGTTCCTTTAATTTTTTAGAAATTCAGATCCATACTAATAGATTTTCCCCAGTCATATTTTGAAAATAATGAATTCATTTCTTTAAATCCTTAAGAACTCAATTCCATGCAAATAAACAATCGCTGTTATATATTAGGATAAGAAATTAGTGGTAAGGTCGTTCCTTATAATTTCTAAGAATTATCTTCATGCAATCAAATCGACCTTGGTAAGATAGACAACTAAAATTCCATAAGTATTTCATCCTTACTATCTATCAATCTGGGTTTTGGTGTTAGGACCCATAAAATGTATATGTTTTTGGATGATGGAAAAAAGGCCTTTTTTATAAAAGAAAAGAAACGGATAAATAATTTGATTTATCATATTCAATCCCTACCTTTCATTTTATAAAGTTGACCGTGATCAACCACTCCCAATATGTTTATTGTATCAAATTTCACTTTAACATGTAAAGGTGAATTGTACACACAAAGGTGGGCCACATAGGTTACAATGACCAAAGGTTTGGTAAATGAAGCAAAAAAAAAAAAAAAAAAAAAAAAAAAAATCAAACCAAGGGGCAAGAAATGTAAAAGTCATGGAATGAATATACCTCAAGAATAGAAGATTTGGGTAGTTTTGTCATTTCCCCTAGAATGGAGAAGGTCTATGGAAAATTAAAGTTTTGGGGAAGGAAAAGGGACAAGTCATCTTTAAAAGGGAAGTTACAGGGAAAAACCTCTTTAATCTTCATGGAAAGTTCGAAGTATTGATGCTTACCAATCAAATAGTCCACCTCCAATTCTTCGTCAAAGGTAAGCAATACCTATTAGAGACATTACTATATCAACATTGATGCTTACCAATTATACCCTTGAGCCTCCACTTCTCTCCCTAACCTGTAAGGATGCCAGCAGAAAGGTTCTAAACTATAGTTGATCATCTGACACCAATATTCCTCCCAACGAGGATGCCTTTCACAATACCATCTCCTAAGTATGCAGCATTATATCCTTTTTCTCTAATTGTTTTGTATTCTTTTAGGAACATTTGGTAACAAATGAGGAATTAGCAGATCTATGGATTCCTCAGCACCCATAGAATAGGAAGATCCTCACCAAGGATTTTATAGCGGATTCTCATGTTTGACGTTTGGTTAGAATTGTGGAATGAGTGGGATTTTTCGATCCACATTTGGAAAAAGAACACCAAAATCTTTGAAAAACAAACATCTCGCCTAATATAAGTCCTCTGATGGTTAGCGAGGACCAAGACAACTAACAAGGAGGGACCGCTTATGATATTTAACAAACTAAAATCCCACATCACATAAAATAACTAGCCACTGTGCAACTAGCATTTTTTTGCTAATTGGCAAATTTGTATTAAGAGAAAGAAGAAGGGCAAAGCCCCCAGGACAAGGAGAAGAAAAGATACAGCCAAAATTACAAACAAAAAGGCCAACTCTAAGATTGGAAGGGCACAAAAAAGGCCACCGAGCTCAAGAGCTACTGAGACTAAAAGCTAACCAACAAGGAGATGAAGAAGAAAAAACACCACAAATCCACTGAGAACAATCCAAACTACTTCCACTGTGCAACTAGCATAAAAAAGACATTTCTAAGTCTCAATACCTTTGGTCTTTATTACATCCCACATTCTGTTTCATTAAGTGAATAGTGTCCTCATTATCAGACAGATAAGGCCATTTTGTGATTTGGCGGTGCCTATTCTGCCTTTCAGAAAAAAAATCTCATTAATCTTTTTATGCCCTAGTTTATTAGGGTGGAAAAGCATCCATGACATCATAACACATTGTACATGACTATTACATTCATAAAGAAATATACTAGTATAACTAGCAGATTAGATTTACTGATTCATATTTGAATTTGGCAATTTGAAACAATTCAAGCCATGGATTCCATGTCTCAAATCCTATCTGTTTCGTTCAGAAAAAAAAAAAAAAGAAAATATGCTGGAGATGCTTTTATTCATTTTTGAATGTTACAGAAAGATGAGAAGACGACCTGCACATGTATTTGATTGTACTGAGGAGTCATTTGCCTCACCCTCTAAGTGCAGGTGCAGGTTGTTTACAAGTTTCATACAACCTCCTTGTCATGCTTTGGAGATCAAACAAGGGAGTTATAAAATGATAGAAGAAAGGAAGAGATTGTTACCTTCGGGGGGTTTGCTGGAGACGAAATTGGAGAAGTTTGCAACATAATTCCCTCCGCTAAACTTTGTAATTCAACACAATTTTGAGAAAGAAGGTTAGCAAAGAAGCTTGCTTCAAAACAACAAAGGCAATCTTTGTCCTTCTTCCATGGTGAGAGGAACAAAGGTCGGTTTTCATAAACTATCACCCAGATCTAGAGAATGCTTGCTACTGCCTGACTCTCACCTTGAGAATGGAAGGAGGAAAATCACGAAAATGGCAGAGTTTCTAGGTCTTTTTGCTCTAGATCCGGGCGGGGGGGGGGGGGGGGGGGGGGGGGGGGGGGGGGACAACAAGTCTTTCTCTTATAGCTTTTGAGAGGGCATAACTACTGCAAGTCATGGGGGGCGAGGAGGTGGTTCTAGAAACCATAGCAAACGGGAGTGGGAATTGCAATTCTGTTGTTCCAACGGCCGTCATAAGCGTAACTGTCCAAATCGTGGGTGACGATTGTGCGGCAACCATTCGGGAGGACGTTCAGTGGCCGGCACTGCTTTCTCATAACATCTAACGGCCTGATGTTTGGATGGAGAGTAGCGGCCATAGTATGCACTGATCGGCCGGTATTTTGTAATCTGGAGTGACTGGTGAAGTCTTACATGGAATGATCGCTGAAATGATGTTGTTGTGACCAGTTAGATTCCATCAGTCAGAAAAGATAACATTCTTTCTATGCCAATGAGTATTTTGCCTCAAGGAAGTCTAATACATGGACAAATGAATTTTTGTATGCCAACATTAACCAACTACAATTGAAAAAAAAAAAAATAACGCATGGATGGGAATAATTGACAGAAACGAACAAAAGTAAGCAACGCTTTCTTGAAAGTGTTAGATATACATATAGAAAGGGGTGAAGAGTACAGATGGCATGCAAGACATAGAGAAAGGGTGAAAGTGAGAAATGTTGATGTTAAAAGCCATAGAGAGAGAGAGAGGGATGGGGGCAGAGAGGGTTGAACATTTATATATAGAGAGAGAGGGATCACAGGGGAAGGGTGGCTTAGCAGAGAGAGGGGGTATTGTAAGGGGATGGTAGGCAAGAGAGAGGGATCAGAAGATATATAAGTTCATTAGATGGGGAGACTTCATGAGAGAGATGAGCGAGTGTAGGAGCGCTAGACCGAGACGTAAATCATCTCCCATTATGATTTTGCAAATTCGATGAGAGAGGGTTGAATCTCAAGATCTTCACTACCAAGTAAATTGGGTGGCCAAAAGCTTTGGTGATTTTAACTTACCAAACCTGGAATTTCCTTACTTCTGTGGAAAGTGGGAATCCCCATCCCCATGATTTTGTTACCAAAGTCATATTTTGACTTTCCTTTGTTCTTTGCACCTGTGATATTTCCATTTTTTGGAATGGAAAATGTCATCCTTGCAAAACATTTCTTTCCTTTTTTTTCTTCTTGCAAGCTACCCCCATTTTTCATCTAATTGTTTTGTCTTCTTTTCCCAAATACAATATTTATAATTGATTATGTTGATTAAAATGCAGGGTGAATCTGATCAAGACAAGAGTTGACTTGGCAACAATCACTCCTATCAAAGAATTTACATTGCTACATTTCTATCTATTTGTAGACCTTGGAGATGATTTGGACGGGTTATACTCTTATGGAGGTGCAATCTCCTATGTAGAAGAAAAATCATTTGTAGGAATGGATGTTGAATTGTGGTTTGATAATGGCCATTTTGATTCTATGTGTGCGGGTAATGAAATTTTTAACAAAGATTTGATTGTCGTTCTAATTGGAGTTTACCTCGATAATGCAGTTAATTTGGAAAAAATACAATATCCAAGTGGTGATGTCATATTCCAAGAAATTACTTCATATGACAATGAAGGTTCCAATTTCTCTAAAACTGTTATTATAAAATGGTGACACTCAACAATCTGCAGAAGATTTGCTTACCATTTCAGTGAGAGTTTTTAAAGACAAGTCAATTCTTTCATACAAGATACAAGGTCCTAGTCAATTCGGAGGCGTTGAAGAGATCCCATCATGTGGCATCCATCCATTCGGTTTGCGCAAAAAGGTTGAGATTATTGAGATGCAGGTAGCGGATGATTTGATAGGCATTCCACCATAGGAAGACTCAACATATGAAATATGGAAGGGCATGGTGTTTCAAAGTCGTGATGCATGTAAAACTTCTTCTTTGCCACTCTCCAACCATATTCACAATTGAAAAGCACGACTGAGGTGAGTTTTCTCAGTCTTTTCATTGTTATTTTGTGCAATGTCATTGTCCGTGGCATATTTGTGGGCATTTATTCCTTGGCAAATGCATTTACCCCTCCCCTTGGATAATATTGTACATTTTGTTGGATTAACTGAACCTGTTTTCTTTTACATCTAAATATGGAAAGCTCGAAGGAAAATTGCCATCATCCCTCATGCCACTGGGGAAGAAGAGGGAAGCATCAATGGTTTTTTTCCTTGAGCATGCCATAACGATGTCATTCCAAAATAGGAAAGGATTTTATTTTAAGCATCGTTGTGGGGCAAAATCAGCATTTCTCTGCGCATGGCACTCTAATTCGATATTTTTGAATATTTTTTAATAAGGATTTGAGCTTTTTTAAAAAAAAAAACCCCAAAAAACTGTAAAAAAATATTAAAATAGAGTCAGGGTCCTCAAATAAGTTTTTACTAATTTAATTTTAAAAGGTGGGCCCACTAATCTGAATCACTACTATATAAATCCATTTGACAATTTCACCCAAATTTCTCGTTCGCGCTACTTGTTTGGACTTTGGAGTGAACCTTCGGTTGAACAATAGAACTTCTAAAATAGTTAATAAATCAAGAAATTGATGACTCTAAATTCTCCAAAGTGGCCTGATTGAAAATCCATTAGCAGTGATCACTTCTAAAACTTGAACATATCAAACTCATTGGCCCCACTTTTTATAGGTTTACGTAGTCCTTTTTTTTATTACATGTTTAGTTAGTCCATAATGGCTATAGGTAAAGAAACCTTTTGTTTTCTTTTCCTTGAATATACAATTTTCCCCCTTGTAATAGCAATTATTATTAAGTACTAATCCCCATGGGGCCCTAGAGGTGGCACAGCACAACCCGATTTATAAATCCGACCCTATCTGCATATGAGATCTTAGACTCTTTATAAGTATTTATAAAGAGTATTGTATGATTTATGATACACCTACCTTGATATTTTCAAATGTGGATAAGGTTAATTTAGTAAAAAAAAAAAAACTACTAAGTTTGAAGGTGATTTTTTAATGTTTGAGGAACAAATGACTCAGACAACTGTTTTAGAGGAAAAATCTGAATTACGTTGTTATTTGAGGAGCCGATGGATAAATCTACAAATCTTAATATATTGGATTAGTGGAAAGTTAATTCAGCAAAATATCCAATTATCTCAAGAATGGCTTGTGACATTTTAGCAATTTCAGTTTCTACAGTTGCTTCTGAATCTGCATTTAGTATAGGAGAGTAAGAGTACTTGACTAATATAGGAGTTGTTTAAAACTTGTGATTGTAATGAAGTATTACTTTGTGCAAATGATTGGATATGTCTATGTTTCGCCCAAAGAGGAAAGAATGAAAGTCTTGTGAAGAAGCTTTTTATTCCATCCTTTAAACATTACAGAAAGATGTGAAAATGAATTGCACGAGTGCTTGATCTCGCAGGAAGAGTCATCTCTACTTTTATTTACATTGTTTGTTCTTTGCTTCACCTTTTGAGTGTAGGTTGTTTACAATTTTTTATACAACCCCCTCGTCAGGCGGAGGAGATAAAAAATAATGGAAGTCTGGATTGAAGGGAGAGAAGAGAAGTCAGTTGTCTTCAAGAGTTTGCTGGAGACGAAATGGGAGAAGTCTGCAATTTAGCTTCTTCTATCAGTCTTTATAGTTCATCCCCACTATTTAGGAAAAAGAATTAATCAGAGAAGTCTGCTTCAAAACAGCAGAGACAATCTCTATCCTTCCTCCATGGTGAGAGGAACAAAGGTTGAGTTTCAGAAGTTATTGCCCAGGTCCAAAGAGAAGCCTTCACCACCTGTCTGATTCTCACCTTGCGGATGAAGGATGAGAGAGTTTTGAAAATGGCAGAGTTTCTAGGCTTCTTTGCACTGGATTGGAGATGTCTTGCTACCCTTTCAAGTCTTCATTTTATAGCCTTTGAGGAGCCATAACTGTCATGAATCATGGAGGAGTGGAGGTAGTTTTGAAACTGTAGGAAGTGTAACTATTCCTTGTTTGCAGGTTCAGCGGCCATTGGAAGAAGTAACTAGCCATGGATTGGGGGAGATAGTGGGTGATAGGTAGCTTGAAAGAAGAAGCTCAGTGGCTAATGTGTGGAGACTTGTAGCGTCTAGCGGTCATCTTCTGGACAGATATCAACGACTACATCATTGCGTTGAGCGGCTGATACTTTAAAGCTCACAGCGACCGGTGGGTCTTGTTCACAGTAGCCGTTGGGGATTTTTCACCATGGCCGGTTAGACCCCAGCGGTTAGAAAAAGTGCCCTCGTTTATGAAAGTGACTGTTTTGCCTTGGGAATTGTTTACACACGGTCAAATATATTTCTTGTGTGCCATTTGGTTATATCCCTGATTTGTCCATTCTTTTTTGTGACAGGGACAATATTGGTTAACCAATCAGGGTGTTGTTCTTCCCGGATAAATCGAACATCTCGAAGCTTTTGTACTTCTTTTTCAATCTTTTCCATCATCTCCGGCTTTGTGCGCCGTTGATCTTGTTTTACTAGTTTAACATCTTTTGAGATATTCAATTTATGCACAGGTATTTCCAGGTCCAATTCAGGCATTTCTGCATAAGTCCATGCAAAACAATCCACAAACTCATGCAAGAAATACACGAAGTTCTCTAGTTCATTTCCTTTAATATGAGAATTAACAAAGGTAGGACAAGGATTGTCCGGGGTTCCCATGTTTACTTATTGCACTTGGTCCTCGGTTGGAGGGTATGGAGGAGTCTCTTCCACATTATTTTGGAAGCTTCCAACTTCACAAATCCCTCTGGGTATCATTTGGGGATCTAAACCAGGGCCTCATCCCTTTTCAAGGATTCGGTTTTGAAGGCTCAATGGCTTGTACATTTAGAACCAAATGGTCCTAAGAACCAGGATTGTCCGGATTTTGGCTTTCATCAAGCTCCAGCTGCTAGTGATCAGTAGCTTGAGATACCGCGTCATCATTATCACTTTCTCCTTCCATGTGTTGGAAGATGGCCCAATCTGTTGGATCCTGTATATTTGTTTCCAAGGAATCATTAGAATCATATTCTTTGGTGTATGCCACTATTTTTGCCCTGAAGGTTTTTGCAACCTGGGGTATACTTTGGTAAGGAGTGTATCCGATGCCCAATCGAGATTTTTCTATCCGGTGATTCCAATTGAATTCATCTGTTTGCTTCTTTGTCATACCGGTATAAGGTACCAGAATCCCTTCGATTATCCCTAGTCTGATAGGCCTTTTGAGATTGTAACCCATGTTTCTTATCTTGTGAGATTGCTGACTGTAGGGTTTGAAGTTTGGTTTACCTTTGCTGGCAAAATTTCTAGGTAGAGATGAAGTGGAGGCATCTTCCACTCGATGGAATATCATGTCATGTTTCGAATGTTTCTTCGTAGGTAAAAGGAAAGTTGACCCTTCAAAGTTTTACTCTTTTTCATGTCAGGTTTCACCTTGATCGTGAAAGGTTCGGGTGTATCCGCAAATCGTACCATTAATTTCTTCTTTTGCTACTGACTCAAAACCTTGGTTGACTCGGTTGTACCTATCTCCACCACAGGCTTCTTCACACTAGACTTTCTTTCTTCATAAATAGCCGCGTCAATAAAGTATACTTCCTTTCCTTTGAAAGGCTTTTCATCAGCGAAAACACGATGTACTTTTCTACCATCATCAATATATTTGAAACATTGATGAAGGGTAGACAGTACAATGGTGTAGTCGTGCAACCATCTCCTCCAATCAAGATGTTATAGCAAGCTCGAGTCTTGAAAACGTGCAAGGTAGCTTCAAAAGCCAAGCTCCCAAGCTGGAATTTGATCCGAATCTTCCCGATGGAGTTTTGAATTTCACCATCATACCCTTGAATCACAATATTGGTGCTGGTGAGCTTGTTTGGTGAAACTCCCAATTCTTATAATGTCGTGATGGTAATAAGATTAAGAGCAGACTCTGGATCCACTTGCACCCTATGAATTAGCACTTCTTTGATATATGCTGTGAAATATAAAGGCCTTATATGATTGACATTTACCAACACCATATCTTCCTTAGAGAAAAAAAATAATAGCCTTAGAACCATTCTGGATGGAGTAACACCCTTCACATTGCTTCTAAGGTCTTTTGGACTCATCTACTTGATGCTTTCTCTATTTGATGCAATTGAGCCACATGCACTTCATTATTAGGATCCGGTGCTTGTAATTCCTAGATGAAACTGTCTCGAGTTTCTTTTGACATCTACAACAGATCAAGGATGTGCAATCGTGCAGGTATGTGTTTAAGATGTTTGACAAGGTCATACTTAAATGGCTCTATCGGTGTCGCGACCCCAGACCGGGCCTAGGGGCCAAATCCGGGATCGGGACTAGGTGTTATGGTGTGAATGGTCATGCGATCATACGAGGTGATGACAATAATTGAAGATATGTTTATGATCAACCGTACACGGGTTAGTAAAGAACACACATTACCCGTGCACGTGATTTCCCACAGGTGTCCGCGGTGAGGATTTTCCAACACACATAAACATTTAGTAAGATTACGGAAGCGTATGGCAAATCAAGCATGTAAATCATTTCCATAATAACAAGACTGATTGTATTTAAATAACAAGTATCAGAATGAGCAATATTCTATAGCGTAACCCAAAATACTGTTAAAGTTAGAACATATATCATTTAATTACGATTCCCAAAAATAGAGGCCAACAAAGGCCAATACCAACAAAAAGTAAAGTTTTAACAACCCCCAAAATGTCACGCAACTCTCGAGGCAACCGGATGTTTAAACAACATCATCGGTGCTCCACTCTACTAGCTGCTGCGGTTCTCCGACCGCCTCCTCTGGCTCCTCCTCGGGGAAACCAACAACGGGACCTGAGTATCAAAGCAAAGGGTCAGACACGACCGTCTCGCAGGTGGATAAGAAAGTAAATCATTTAATAATAAAACGTTTACCTTGGAAAACATTTAAACCTGTCTAAACAATACTTTCATGAGTAAATGCATCATTTAATATAAAACATATATGCAAGGTAAAACAGGTAGAGGTAACCAAGGAATACAGGAAACGAGCAAGATGGCAACCACACGAAGCTAAATCCTCTATCACCGAAGTGATAGAGCAAGCATATCAAGGCGTTGACCTCGGTCACCGAAGTGAGGAGGTACAATGAAATATATATACATATATACTATATACAAGACATGACCACGGTAGCGAGCCGGGCATCAGGAACTACAGTAGTAATTTGCGGTATCGGGACAAGACCACGGTTAAATAACCGGGTAGCAAGATCCAAACTGCAGCTGGCGGGACAAGAGGGGGATCTCCAAGTCAGTGGATTAGACTAACAAGGTATCCAAGCTTAGTGGTGCCGACTCATAGGTCAAAACATGGAAATCAAGACATGTGTAAAGCAGATCAAAAGCAAGAATATAACCTGGCACGACGGGGGTGCTCAAAGGCACAACTATCATATCATGTCGGGCATGCATGTCAAGACTAGTAAAACAGTATAAGTATACTTTCAAGGTTTTCGGGATGAATAGATCCCAAATCATCAATTTCGGGAATAAAAAGGTGAAGTACCCTTTCGAAATGTCAAAACAGTGTTGGGGTTAAAGCTAATTCAAGTGAATAGGGATCCCGTATGCCTACTTTGAAATTACTTGGTACTCCTTGAATTTGAAGACATTCCGGGTTCCTTAGGCACTTGAGAGTTTCCAAAACTTCAATGAATTCTTGTGATTGTAGTCTCTTTCTCAACCGAGTCCCGAACAACGGTTATAAGTCTTCTCATCATGATAGGGATGTTAACGAACCTCCCTCCAACGCTAGGATATTAATCTTTGCTTCCAAAGTGGCCCCTAGGTGAACATTACACGTCGCTCTAGCGGACATGGAGTTCGCTCGAGCGATGTGCTCTCTGGAAAGGCCTTCTGGGAGGGTTCGCTCGAGCGGACCTGCCCAGTTCAGGATGGCACGAGCGAACGATTAGTGCGCTCGGGCCAACCATTCTCTGGATGACTGCTGAGAGGGTTCGCTCGAGCGGACATGGGGTTCGCACGAGCGGACAACTCTCTGGAATGGAATGAACCCTTTCCTGGGCAGTTCGCTCGGGCTATGTGTCAAGTTCATTCGAGCGAACTGTCCAGAACTGGTTTCGTGGACAGCTCTTTTCTCCATTCTCCTTCTCTTACAAATCCACATTTCTTGAGGTTCTATCATACACCAAAGAGGGCATGTAAGTACCTCAACATCCTCTTCAAAGTTCCATCAAAACTTCTCACAACCTCCCCAAATGATCCATTCATTCATTTTCACATTCAATCAAAAGGAGAAAGACATAACCACAATTACATAGATTCATTCAAGTTTGTAAGCACAAGATAAAGCAAAGGCTATCAATCAAATTCCAAGACAATAAATGGCTCAACAACCCTTTTCAAAAGCATTAAAATCATATTGAATGCAAGTAAAACCAACCATTAATGAGACAATAAATCCAACATGTTAATCATAGAAATCATTGAAAACTAAGACATTCATTAAATCCACTTGCCTCAAGGTCTCTAAACAAAGAAATCAAGCTATTTCTCTCCTCTTCCAAGCCAAACTCCAAGTTGGAAGCTCTTCAAATGAGCAAGACTATTTCAAAAAGGATCTTAGAATGGAGGTCTTCCTTCAAAAGTTGTATCAATGGAGAGCTCTAGAAGAGAGGAAGAAGATGATAACTTCTATTTCTGGATTGGAGCAAGGTGGGTGGTGCTTTGATGGTGGAGAAGCAAGAAGAAGAAGAAGAAATGGAAGCCCTAGGCTCTTGTTGCTCTATTGCTGGAAAAAGGGAATGAAGAAGGTAAGTGGGTGTGGGTTCCACCACTAGAAAATCTCCTTGGGCTGAAATTGTTATTATCGGGACCTCGGACGAAATCGACGAAGAAGAGAAAAGTGATCGTCGAAATATCTAGTCTCTAAAAAGTATATGTTTCACGGGTTTTGGGGATATCAAGTTTTGGGCATAGATTTCATGTAAAAAGACTGTTTTGCCCTCAATGCAAGAAAATCGGGTTTTGGGGTTCCGGACGGGCACGGGCTCAACATGAAAGTTGTAAGAATCGATAAAATAAGTAAAACGGGATCAAGAAAAGAATTAGGGGAAAATCAAGAAATCTCCAAAAGCAAGCAAGACTATAAAAAAAAGGAAACGCCCAAAGGGTCCCGCTAAACACAAGACACAAAAAGTTCCCCAAAGCTCTCAAAGAACTATACTAATCCAAGCTTAGTCAAAACCACTAATCAAGCTTAGCGCTAACACACAACTTAATTAGTACTAATCGAGTCACTCGGGTCGGGGTCTTACATCCTCCACCCCATAGGGCATTTGGTCCTCCAAATGAAATACAAAACTCACCTCGGGTAGGAGATGTGGATACTTCTTCTGCACCTGATCTCGCAATTCCCACGTTGCCTCTTCCGGCCCATGATTCTCCCAAAGTAACTTCACCCACTTAATAGTCCGTGTTCTCAACTCTTGCTCTTTCGTATCAATAATCTGAATGGGCTTCTCTACATAGGTAGCATCTTCTCTGATTTCCAATGGTTCATGTAGGAGTACATGTGAAGGATCGGGGACATACTTCTTCAACATCGACACATGGAAGACGTTGTGTACACCGGACAACTCAGGTGGTAAGGCTAATTTATAAGCCACATCACCGATCTTGCTCACAATGTCATACGGTCCGATGTATCTCCTGGATAACTTGCCCTTCTGCCCAAATCTCAATGTCCCTCTGGTGGGTGACACTTTCAAGAAAACCTTATCTCCTTCTTTGAACTGTAGATTCCTTCGGTGAGCGTCTGCATAACTTTTCTGTCTACTCCGGGCTACTTTCAAACATTCCTGGATCTGTCTCACTTTGTCAGTGGTCTCACTCACTATAATCGGCCCGTGGAAACTGCGGGTGCCAACTTCTTCCCAACAAACAGGTGTCCTACACCTTCTGCCATACAAAGCCTTAAAAGGCGCCATCCCAATGCTAGAGTGGTAGCTATTGTTGTAGGCAAACTCACACAATGGTAGAGCCTCATCCCATTGAGTCTTAAAGTCTAACACATAAGCACGTAGCATGTCTTCGAGGGTCTGAATTGTCCTCTCTGACTGACCATCTGTCTGAGGGTGATAAGCTGTACTAAACTGCAACTTCGTACCCATAGACTCATGTAGGGTCTTCCAAAATCTCAAGATGAATCTGCTGTCTCTGTCGGATATGATGGAAACTGGTTGTCCATGTCTACTGACGATCTCATTGACGAATAACTCTGCTAGGGGTAACATGTGCATCTTCTTTCCTGTCTTCATGGGAATAAAGTGGGCTGACTTGGTGAGTCTATCCACTATAACCCATATCGCATCATTGCCTCTGCTAGTTCTCGGTAGTCCCGAAATAAAGTCCATGGTAATATGCTCCCATTTCCATTCCGGGATCTCTAATGGCTCTAGCAAGGCTGGAGGCTTCTGATGTTCTGCCTTTATCAATTGACAGGTCATACAGCGAGAGACAAACGCTGCAATCTCTCTCTTCATGTTGTTCCACCAAAATCTGCCCTTCAAGTTCTGATACATCTTCGTGCTGCCTGGGTGCACATAATACTTTGCACTGTGAGCTTCTGCCATGATGTCATTCCTCAAATCTTCGATGTTAGGCACGCATAGACGGCCACGGTAGTAAAGAACTCCGTCAACGATACGGAAATTAGGACGTTCTGCTATTTGTTCTGCAATCTTGGCCAACTCTGGATCCTGCAACTGACTGTCCTTAATCTTTTGGATGAACGAAGGCTCTGACACTGACAAATTGGCCATAATAACACCTGTCCTCAGTGGCTGTAGGTCTATCCTCAACTCCTCAAATTGATCAAAAATACACGTACCACTAAGATTCGCCATGCCCACTGATTTCCTACTCAAGGCATCGGCAACTGCATTCACTTTCCCCGGGTGATACTTGATCGGAAAATCATAGTCCTTGATATACTCCATCCATCTCCGCTGCCTCATGTTCAACTCCTTCTGAGAAAATAGGTACTGTAGGCTGCGGTGATCAGAGTGAACCTCAAACTTCTCTCCATAGAGGTAATGTCTCCACATCTTCAACGCGAAGACAACCGCTGCCAACTCAAGATCATGGGTCGCATAATTCTTCTCGTGGTCCTTTAATTGCCGGGATCCATATGTAACCACTTTTCCTTCTTGCATCAACACACAACTAAGTCCAATGTTCGAAGCATCGGTAAAGATGGTAAAACCGCCGCTTCCGGATGGCAAAGTAAGGACTGGTGCGGTAGTTAATCTCGTCTTCAGCTCTTGGAAACTAGCTTCACACTGATCTGTCCATACATACGGTACATTCTTCCTTGTTAACTTCGTCAACGGTGTTGCAATCGACGAAAAACCTTGCACAAACCTCCTATAATATCCTGCCAATCCAAGAAAACTTCTAATTTCTGACACATTCTTCGGTCTTTCCCACTTCACTACTGCCTCAATTTTGGACGGGTCTACTGATAATCCTTCCTTGGAGATAATATGTCCCAAAAATACGACTTGCTCCAGCCAAAATTCACACTTGTTGAGCTTCACATACAACTGGTTCTCTCTCAAAAGCTACAATGCTGTCCTCAGATGCTCTTCATGCTCTTCTCTGGTCTTGGAGTACACCAAAATATCATTGATAAACCCCACTACAAACTGGTCCAAATACTGCGCAAAGATCTTGTTCATCAAAGCCATGAACACTGCCGGTGCATTGGTCAACCCAAATGGCATCACTAGAAACTCATAGTGGCCATATCTTGTCCGAAAAGCTGTTTTCAACACATCTGATTGTCTAAATCTCAACTGATGATAACCGGATCTCAAGTCAATCTTCAAAAAGTACGAGGCACCTTGTAACTGATCAAACAGTTCATCTATCCTTGGCAATGGATACTTGTTCTTGATGGTCACTTGGTTCAATCTCCGGTAGTCAATACACATTCTCATCGAACCATCCTTCTTTTTAACAAACAAAACCGGAGCTCCCCATGGTGAAATACTCGGTCTAGCAAAACCTTTGTCCAACAACTCTTGTAACTGTATCTTCAACTCTCCTAATTCCGCCGGAGCCATTCTATATGGTGCAATAGACATCAGAGCGGTCCCTGGTAGCAACTCGATGGTGAAATCAATTTCTCTCATGGGTGGTAAACCTGGAATCTCCTCCGGAAATACCTCCGGGAACTCCCAAACGATAGGGATCTCCTCCACCCCTTAGGACCGTTTATCCTCCGTGATAAACGCCAAATAGGCTTCACAACCGCTTCTCAAAAGTCTATCAGCCTTCAACGCTGAGACAAACCCTGCACGAGGATTTCTCCTCTCTCCCTGGAATAATACCCCTGCTGGTGTCTCATCCAACTTGAAGGTAAGGGTCTTATGGAAACAATCCATTGTGGCATGGTACCCTGCCAGCCAATCCATCCCTAGGATGACATCAAAATCCTTCATCTCCAAAAGAATAAGATCTGCGGGTAACACAACTTCTCCTATCCGGACTGTACAACTAGGGTAATAACTAGTACACATAACTTGTTTTCCTACTGGGGTCGCTACAGTCAAAATGTATTCAAGATCTCTACCATGCACATCAATCAAACTAGAAAATGCATGGGATATGAAAGAATGCGTAGAGCCAGGGTCAAATAATATTTTAGCTTCTATCCCACTGACAAGAAGTGTACCTTCCACAACATCACCCGCTGCTTCTGCGTCAGCTCTGTTGACCGCATACACTTGTCCTCGCTGCTGTGGCCTGATAGGTGCTTGCTGCTGCCTTCCTTGAGGGGCATTTTTGTTCTTTTGTGGGGGACACTGATTCTACTGTTGTCCCTACTGACGGGCTTGCTGCTGCTGCTGTTGAGGCTTATAATGTTACTGTGGTGCCTGTTGCTGGAGTGGCCTTGCCTGATTCTGCACCACTAGTGCATTCTGTGGCGGTGCCTGACGCGGTGCTCCTTGCTGTTGCTGATTCTGCCTGTTCTGTCTTGGACAGTTCCTTATCTGGTGATCCATGGAGCCACATCTAAAGCATGCTCCCGAGGCTGTACGACACTGGGCACTATCATGGTTCTTCGTGCAATGAATGCAAACAAGCTGCACATTTTGGTCTTGCCTCTGTCTCTTGTTCTGCTGGTTCCTGTGCTGGTTGTGCTGCTGTTGTGGTTGCCCTTGTCCTTTGCCTTGGACCTTTAGGATCTTATGGTGAAAATTCTCAAACTTATATGCTCTCTTGACAGCTTCCTCAAAGGTGAGAGGTGGTACTACACCGGTAGCATCTCTCTCGATGATAGGGTGAAGTCCTTCCAGGAACTTGGCAATTTTCTTCTCCACTGTGTCCACCAACTCCGGAGCATACCGTGACAACCTCTCAAACTTGGTGAGGTACTCTAGCACTGTCACACTGCCTTGGACAAGCTGCTGAAAATCCACCGCTTTCTGCCTCTTGACATGGGCGGGCACATATTTGTCTCTGAATTGCCTCTTGAAGTTTGCCCAAGCCACTGCGTCTGGCATAGTCCTGTACTCTTCCCTCACTGTCTTCCACCAATTATCTGCCAAACTAGTGAAGAGTGATGCTGCAAGTTGTACTCTTTCACCTCCGGTACATCTGAAAATCTCAAAGATATTCTCTGTATGCTCTAGCCAGTCATCTGCAGCCAATGGATCTTCGGTCCCCACAAAATCCTTTGGAGCTCTCTTTCTAAACTTCTCAAACAATGCATTAGGGTCATGTTCCCTTTGATTAATAACAATAGCAGGTTGAGGTTGAACGGGTTCAGGTCTCCTCTGTAACACCTCTAACAGTTACCTCTGCATTTCTGCCAACTCCCTAGCATGATCTTCATCTTTCTTGAGCATTTGTTCTTGCAATTTGGTTTGGTTCTCATTAGCCTGACGCTGCTGGTCAAGCATGGCTTGCATCATCTGTTGAAACTGATTTGGCATTGTGTTTTCAGTTCTATCTTCTCCCACTGGCCCTGTACCCTCAACTAGCTCGGTATAATCAATGTTGCTCGCTGTGGGATTACCGTTTACTGGGTGCTTACGAGGTGGCATGTTGCTGCAAAACAAATTGTTAGCACATAAAAATCCAAAACAGGGTCGCACATTCTACACGCGGTTCTAGCTAACGGAAGATCTAACGAATCCTCGCCACGTCCTTAGGATTTCAAGTTTCTTTTAATTGCTTGAAACACGTCTCGCTCTGATACCAGTCTGTCGCGACCCCGAACCGGGCCTAGGGGCCAAATCCGGGATCGGGACTAGGTGTGATGGTGTGAATGGTCATGCGATCATACGAGGTGATGACAATAATTGAAGATATGTTTATGATCAAGCGTACACGGGTTAGTAAAGAACACACATCACCCGTGCACGTGATTTCCCATAGGTGTCCGCGGTGAGGATTTTCCAACACACAAACATTTAGTAAGATTGCGGAAGCGTATGGCAAATCAAGCATGTAAATCATTTCCATAATAACAAGACTGATTGTATTTAAATAACAAGTACCAGAATGAGCAATATTCTATAGCGTAACCCAAAATACTATTAAAGTTAGAACATATATCATTTAATTACAATTTCCAAAATTAGAGGCCAACAAAGGCCAATACCACCAAAAAGTAAAGTTCTAACAACCCCCAAAATGTCACGCAACTCTCGAGACAACCGGATGTTTAAACAACATCATCGGCGTGCCACTCTACTAGCTGTTGCGGTTCTCCGACCGCCTCCCCTGGCTCCTCCTCGGGGAAACCAACAACGGGACCTGAGTACCAAAGCAAAGGGTCAGACACAACGGTCTGGCAGGTGGATAAGAAAGTAAATCATTTAATAATAAAACGTTTACCTTAGAAAACATTTAAACCTGTCTAAACAATACTTTCATGAGTAAATGCATCATTTAATGTAAAACATATATGCAAGGTAAAACAGGTAGAGGTAACCAAGGAATACAGGAAACGAGGAAGATGGCAACCACACGAAGCCAAATCCTCTATTACCGAAGTGATAGAGCAAGCATATCAAGGCGTTGACCTTGGTCACCGAAGTGAGGAGGTACAACGAAATACATATACATATATACTATATACAAGACATGACCACGGTAGCGAGCCGGGCATCAGGAACCACAGTAGCAATCTGCGGTATCAGGACAAGACCACGGTTAAATAACCGGTTAGCAAGATCCAAACTGCAGCTGCCGGGACAAGAGGGGGATCACCTAGTCAGTAGATCAGACTAACAAGGTATCCAAGCTTAGTGGTGCCGACTCATAGGTCAAAACATGGAAATCAAGGCATGTATAAATAAATCAAGTACAAGACTATATTCGGGCAGGACGTGGGTGCACGAAGGCACAACTAACATATCTGGTCAGGCATGTATGTCAAGGCTAGCAAAACAATACAAGTATGCTTTCAAGGTTTTCGGGATGGATAGATCCCAAATCATCAATTTCGAGAATAAAAGGGTGAAGTGACCTTTTGAAATGTCAAGACAGTGTCGGGGTTAAAACTAATTCAAGTGAATAGGGATCCCGTATGCTTATCTTACAATTGCTTGGTACTCTTTGAATTTGAAGGCATTCCGGGCTCCTTAGGCACTTGAAGATTTCCAAAACTTCAATGAATTCTTGTGATTGTAGTCTCTTTCTCAACCGAGTCTCGAACAACGGTTATAAGTCTTCTCATCACGATAGGGATGTTAACGAACCTCCCTCCAACGCTAGGATATTTCATTATTGCTTCCAAAGTGGCCCCAGATGAACAATACACGTCGCTTGAGCGGACATGGGGTTCGCTCGAGCGATGTGCTCTTTGGAATGGCCTTCCGGGAGGGTTTGCTCGAGCGGACCTGCCTAGTTCAGGATGGCACGAGCGAACGATTAGTGCGCTCGAGCCAACCATTCTCTGGATGGCTGCTGAGAGGGTTCGCTCGAGCGGACATGGGGTTCGCACGAGCGGACAGCTCTCTGGAATGGCACGAACCCTTTCCTGGGCAGTTTGCTCGAGCGATGTGTCAAGTTCGCTCGAGCGAACTGTCCAGAACTGGTTTCGTGGACAGCTCTTTTCTCCATTCTCCTCTTACAAATCCACATTTCTTGAGGTTCTATCATACACCAAAGAGGGCATGTAAGCACCTCAACATCCTCTTCAAAACTCCATCAAAACTTCTCACAACCTCCCCAAATGATCCATTCATTCATTTTCACGTTCAATCAAAAGGAGAAAGACATAACCACAATTACATAGATTCATTCAAGTTTGTAAGCACAAGATAAAGCAAAGGCTATCAATCAAATTTCAATACAATAAATGGCTCAACAACCCTTTTCAAAAGCATTAAAATCATATTGAATGCAAGTAAAACCAACCATTAATGAGACAATAAATCCAACATGTTAATCATAGAAATCATTGAAAACTAAGACATTCATTAAATCCACTTGCTTCAAGGTCTCTAAACAAAGAAATCAAGCTATTTCTCTCCTCTTCCAAGCCAAACTCCAAGCTACACAAAAACCCCCAAAAACAAATCCTAAAATGGGTCAAACAAAGAAACAAGAAGAAGAAACTCACAATAATAAAAATGGAACTCCACTATGACTAGGAGAATACAAATCTAAGAGATTAGGAGGAAAAACTCACTTGGAAGCTCTTCAAATGAGCAATACTATTTCAAAGAGGATCTTAGAATGGAGGTTTTCCTTCAAAAATTGTATCAATGGAGAGCTCTAGAAGAGAGGAGGAAGATGATGACTTCTATTTCTGGATTGGAGCAAGGTGGGTGGTGCTTTGATGGTGGAGAAGCAAGAAGAAGAAGAAGAAATGGAAACCCTAGGCTCTTGTTGCTCTATTGCTGGAAAAAGGAAATGAAGAAGGTAACCTCCCTATATATACAAGTGGGTGTGGGCTTCACCACTAGAAAATCTCCTTGGGCTGAAATCGTTATTATCGGGACCTCGGACGAAATTGACGAAGAAGAGAAAAGTGATCGTCGAAATATCTAGTCTTTAAAAAGTATATGTTTTGCGGGTTTTGGGGATATCAAGTTTTGGGCACGGATTTCATGTAAAAAGACTGTTTTGCCCTCAATGTAAGAAAATCGGGTTTCGGGGTTCCGGACGGGCACGGGCTCAATATGAAAGTTGTAAGAATCGATAAAATAAGTAAAACGGGATCAAGACAAGAATTAGGGGAAAATCAAGAAATCTTCAAAAGCAAGCAAGACTATAAAGAAAAGGAAACCCCCAAAGGGTCCCACTAAACACAAGACACCAAAAGTTCCCCAAAGCTATAAAAAAACTATACTAATCCAAGCTTAGTCAAAACCACTAATCAAGCTTAGCACTAACACACAATTTAATTAGTACTAATCGAGTCACTCGGGTCGGGGTCTTACAGTCTCTGTCAGCTTTTCCTCTAATATATTCTTTCTCTCTTTTTTTTAGAACATAATCAACTTTTTTTTTAGAACAGCATCAACTGAGGAGCTCTCTTCAAACTCTTCCCAAGTATTTTTTATCAACAAAGCATTACTGATAATGTATAATGACTTTCCAACAGACGGCGCCAATCTTTTGTTGCGCCCAAAAGAGGAAAGAATGAAAGTCTTGTGAAGAAGCTTTTTATTTCATCGTTTGAACATTACAGAAAGATATGAAAATGACTTGCACGAGTGCTTATCTCCACTTTTATTTGCATGGGTTCTTCTTTGCTTCACTTTCTGAGTGCAGGTTGTTTATAATTTTTTATACAACCCCCTCGTCAGGCTTAGCATATAAAAATCAATGGAAATCTGAATTGAAGGGAGAGAAGAGAAGTTTGTTGTCTTCAAGAGTTTGCTTGAGATGAAATGGGAGAAGTCTGCAATTTAGCTTCATCAATTAGTCTTTGTAAATCGGTAGGTCCTACCTGGCAAATAATTTGCATTCCGTCTCAAGACAATATAGCAAATATTTAAGGGATGATACATCTCAAGTCTTAGGGGCTCAAGATAAATCAAACTAGAGAAACATAATTTGTATAGCCGACCCCAACATAGTTGGGACAAGACTTTGATGATGATGACGATGACATCTAAAGTCTTAGGGCGAGAAAAAAAGGCTTTTCTTGGTGCTTGGTCCTGATGCAGCGTGGGCATAGAAGACGAAATAGACCAACTCTACATACAGATGGGGGCTGGCAGAATCCTTATTGGAAAGGGAACTTCCAACCCTTTCCTAATTAGGACTCTTAAATAATAAAGGAAACTAAGTTTCAAACCAACCCTTTGAAAAAAAAAACCAACTTTACTAAATTAAAGGGTCCTAATTAATTAAAATCCACATCCACCGACTGGTCCATTGGGGTTGTGGGCTCACCCAATTTTCTTGGATGACCCATAGATCATGGGTTTGGCCTAATGGACCTGGGCCTGGCTCGTCCTACACCAGGTCCATATAGATATCATTATTGATTTCCCATCAGCTGCAGTATGGGGAGACTGTAATACAGAAGCTTCTGCAGGAATGAATGGATGAGACCTCCTTTCGATGCAATGATACGTCTGACAAATGCTGCCAGTATTTGGCAACAATATACAGGTGAACTCTTCCATGAATCTAGCATTCACCTCCTATACTAACCTAACAAGGGAAATTGGCCATTTAAATTGGGCCGCACCAAAAGGAAGGAAAACTTTTGAACACCTTTTGCTGACTGGGCATGGTGATCTTATCCGTTTATTTAATTTACCAAGGTTCAAAATCAATTCTAAGGTGCAAGACAAATCATGCACATATTTCATACAAGCGTTCAACAAAGCAAAATTTGCTGATAATCTTACCAACAGCTTCCGAATGGTATGTACAATGCACATCGAGAAACATTTTAGCATGTGCACATGCAAAGTTGTCATATTACCATTACTTCATTGATGCAACTATCAACCATCAACCAAAAACCCTGCACTTTATGCTGCACTGCAGTAGGATTGACCCACATTATGAGAGTGGTCTGGCAGGCAAACAATCATAAATGATATAAGCATAGATCATCATCATTAAAGCCTTAATTCATCTATTAGAGAAGGGCATTGTGGGACCTATCCACTTTTCTGCCCATCCCAAATTAGGGCTATGTTCTCTGATATTGGAAAGAAAGTTCAGCATAAAGTTTGTCATAAATGAGCAGATTAGTCTTGAATTTGAGGTAGAACCATTTCATACAGAAGACTCCATCTCAGACCTCTCTAACATTAGTGTAACAGAAGTCATTAGATTTTGAGGTATATTGAGCCACTCCTTGTGGATATGCTTATGTTTGAATGCTTACGTGTCACCTTCTTAGTTGAGATCCCTTCCCTGGTCTACTGTTATCCCTCTCATCCCATGCACAAGCCCAGAAAAACAGAGACATCCAGAAAAGAACGGAAAAGAATATCTGCACCCCATCCTGAACCTTAGAAAAAGTTGCCTCAAGACCTGTTTGACATAAAAATTGACAGCTGGTAAGAGCGACCTCAAAGCATATCCCCCTAACAATTGAAGAAATTTGGTAAATTGACATTATTTAATTTTTTGTTCCTGAGATAATAAATGCAGCGCAAGAATCTGTGAACATGGGCAACAATGGTTATTTGACACACAAGCTGACCATCTTATTTCCAGAGGAGCAATTGGTAAGCAACAAAACTAGTATAGTTAATTCACTTTTGTTTTCGAAACAGAGAAGTTGGGTGTTACAGGGAATCAAAAGGCCCTGCAGAAGTAGGAAATGGTCCCAAAAGGCATCTTTTCATGATTTTTTTTAATGAGTGAAGAAATTTTAAATTTCCAAAAGACATTGGAAAAAATAAAATCCAAACTTCTTTCTTTACAAAAATGCATCATAAAAATGACCAAGTTCTGTTAAACTCATCAAAATTGTCAAATAAGTCAAGCACTAGGATGCAGTTTGTAATTAGGAATTGACACCCTCAATTTATACATCCGTGAACAGATTTAAATCAGAACCCATTGTCTATCCAAATATAACTCTAGTAGTAGTAATGTGCTTATTTCAAAGAATTATCGTTATCATCATCATCATCATGGCCTATCCCAACTATGTTGGGTTCGGCTAAAAGAATTTTGTTTCTTTATTCCAATCTATCCTGAGCCAAATTCCCAGATAAGTAGTACTTCCTCAAATCTAATTCTACTACCTCCATTCATGTCCTCTTCAGCCTACCCCTTCCCATTGGTGGGCCATCAGCTTGCATAGCCAAACTTTTTCTTACCAGTGTTGTTGCCGACCTGTAGTGGACCTGCCCAAACCATTTTAAACAGGTTTATCTAATTTTATGTATTATTGACACTACCCCTAAATGCTCTTGAAAACGCGCTCATTTCTAATTCCATCCTTCCTAATTTTGCCACACATCCACCTCAACATTATCATCTTTGCTACATCTATTTTGTGCACATGTTGCTTCTTAATTAGCCAACGTTCGCTCCATAGGTCATAACTGGCTTAATCACTATCCTGTAAAATTCCCCTTTGACCCTTGAAAATCTTGTAGGCATTCATCGGTCACAGAGCACTCCAAAAGCAAGTCTCAACTTCAACCATCCTACTTTTTTCCTATGTTCAAGATCTTTATCAATCTCCCCTTCCTAACTAATTATCAGGCCAAGGTAATGGAATAAATCTCTTTGTGGTATCTATTAGGCACCAGCTCTCAAGTTTCAGCTCTTTGTATATGACCATTGACGTTGCAATCCATATATTTTGTCTGTATACATTTTATTTCAAGGAATCGGAAACTCGTATTGGTGGGCAGTTTTGATTGGCACCAAGCTGACTCGAGCAAATGCCAAATTGATTAAAAAAAATCAATGACTGTAAAAAAGTACAGAAGAATCATGAAAATTTTAGATAAATAGAAAAATAATATAATTTTGCAATAAAAAAATAGAAATACCCATTTCAATATTTCCTTCAATGGTGCAAACTGCAACGTGGTATCATTTATTCCCTTGTTTTTCCATATCTTCAGAACTTTGATCCAAACTGGCCAGAACGTTTTGCCAAAATCTTGGAACACCGAAAAACTCAGGTCCAACTAGAAATTATGGACAACTTTTGAAAGAACTTGCCCAATCTTATGCTTGAAATTTATTTAAATCGGGTATTAAGTGTCAGCTCCATGAAAGGATCCAGGTATCATACTTCCTTGACATCCAATCTTTAGGATACAGGATATGTTAAGAAATGTTTTGAGATTAACCATGATCCAAGTACAGATATTAACAAAGACCGAAATTATAACTTATTACTCCAAAGTCTTTTATTTTAATCATCTAAAATTTGGCTGCTACATGGGAGTTGTTACATGAGGCTATTCAAATATTCTTTCTGACACATTTTGTAATTTAATATTTAAATTATCATCATTGTGTGGGATATTCTCTTAATACCGAGATTAACTTAGTTTCGGTAAGTGTACCAGCTAAGCACATCTTGGTCTCGGTCTCTGCATCTCGACAATGGTGCCTTGCACCTCGGCAATAGTGCAAGAGTGCGTTCATACCTGATCTCGGCATCATATTCACCGCGGTTCGGTTTATCGAGATGAGTATCGGCGCTCAATCAGTAACAATTGTATTCCTACAAAGGTTCGACCACGTTGTGGAACGTGGTAACAAATAAGACGAACGTCGGATAAGGATAAGGAGTTACCTTTATCCGATGATCACGTCAACAATCCCTAAAAGAGCGGGATCCACATAGGGCATGGTCCAATGGGACCCTCCCTCCAACTACCTTCACGGATTCAGGGTATGGTCAGATGGGACTGTACCTCCAACTATCAGTATGGTCCGATGGGACTTCCACCTATATATACCAGGAGACAATCCAGAAGAGGTAGGCAATCTTACGCATACACAATCATACCCACATACTCCAAACTCTCCCTTTCTCTCTTTGTCTGGTTACTGAACTGACTTGAGCATCGGAGTGCCTTTGGCCGAGTGCAGCCAGGGTCTCTGACCTTTGTCTCTTCTTCCCTTTCAGGTTCCAGGCATTCGATCTTTCCTAAGAAGTTCTACATCCACCTAAACAAGTCCGTATCGATTTAGGCACTTAGAATTAGCGCCGTCTTTGGGGATTGATCAAACCAAGTTCACAAACACCATGCCTCCAAAAACCAGAAAGGGCGAAGAATCACCTAAGGCCATGTTGCCACCGGTATTGCCAAAGCAGTTGCCGCCGGTCACTCGCCAGAGGAGAACCGGGGCAAAATCCGGTGTGGTGAGCGTGGAGGGGCCTGTAACTCAGTCAGGCTCATCTTCAAAGGGGGTGACAGCACCTTCCCAACGAGATGACCTTTTGCTGAAGCGTCTCCAGCAGGGTGTCCCTCTAGCGGAACGCCCCCGACGAGATGATACACCAATGCCAACCAAGTCACAACGATCCCATCACCAGATTGACGACGATGATGACAACAACTCGCTCCTTGCGGATATCGAGGCCCAGAACCTTGTTATCCAAGAGCAGGAAGAGTTGATTCATCAGCTCCGGCAACAACTCCAGGAGAAGGCGAGGGCCCCACCCCCTAGGCGTAATCCAGCTCCTTCGGTCAAACCGGATTTGAGGCAAATCCTAAATACCAAGAAGCGTGACCAAGCTTACGATGAAGGCTCGAGTAGCAGCCACTTGAACGACTTGAAGAGGTCAAAATCAAGACCAGAGGATAATGACGACCTGAGAGAATGGCTTGACCAACAAGTCAAGCAGACGGTTCAGCGAAACATGAAGGTGGTTGGCTTCACCCGAGATTGGCTGAACGCCTACGATACTGAGGATCTCGGTACATCTCCCTTCTCCTAGGAGATAAGGAACTTCTCTCTCCCAGAGAGATTTACTGTTCCAAGGTTTGTCCTTTATGATGGGACCTTAAACCCGGCAGCGCATCTCCGACATTTTACTCAGCAGATGTCGGTATGGGGTGATGTAGGTCACCTGAACTGCATAGTCTTCTCTTCCAGTTTAGGAGAGCTCCCCCTAAAATGGTTCTGCGCACTTCCAGAGGGGTTAGTCTTGAGCTGCCGGCAGCTCCGAAACTCCTTCGTGGAGAAATTTCAGGCTCATCGGGTCATCCCCAAGATGGACAATGACCCAATGGCTATCCGGATGAGGCGGACAGAAAATGTCACGCAATTCATCAAGAGATTCTCGACGATCTACAGCCAGGTAGAAGACGCCACTGATAGGGTGGCCATCAAGTCCTTTAAGCAAGCTCTACTGCCAAGCAATGAGTTTAGAAAGGACTTGGTCTAATTCCCCGTGGTCACTGTGAAAGCACTAATAGCCAGGGTGAAACAATTTATTGAGCAGGAGGAAGACGAGGCCCAAGCTCGGGAAAGCTTCGGCCTCTGGCAAGAAGACAGACCCTCCAAGAAGGAGATGAAGTCATCTCAGAAGGAGGTGACGGATCGAAGCAAAGCGTCACCAAGCCCAGCAGCGGTTTCAGCCTCTACCTCCGGGGGCGGAAAGAAACCCAAGCCAGCTGCTACCTCCTATAGAGCTGTGAACACGGTCTTCAAGAAGTCGATCTATAAACTCGTCGGGAGGATTAAGTCACAGCCATTCTTCAAATGGCGGCAGCCTATGAAGGGTGACCCCTCCATCCGAGATCAAAATAGTTCTGTGCCTACCACAAAAAAATAGGCACAAAACTGAAGACTGCATCGCCTTCAAGTCCCACCTCGAGAAGCTCATCAAGGACGGACACTTGAGGGACCACATAAAAGAAGAGGGCTTGAATAATAACCGAGCTCATTAACGCCGAAATGACGATGGTCAAGACAACGATGAGCCGGAGGGCATCATTAACGTCATTCACCTTGCTCCCGCACCAAAGGGGAGCAATCAGGCTCATGCCAAAGCCAAGAGAGCTTCCCACGGCAAGCAGGTGATGATGGCTGAGCTAGGACCAGCTGCCAAGAAAGCTCGGAAAGAAAGGCCCAAGATCTGGTTCTCAGATAGGGACCTAGATGGGGTCCAGCTCCCCCCACAACAATCCTTTGATTGTAACCTTTAAATTAAAGAACTTCAAGGTGCAGAGGATTCTCGTGGACCCCGGGAGTTCGTCGGAGATCCTCTACTTCGATTGCTTCAAGAAGATGGTGTTAGAAGTAGGTGGGCCTCGTGGATAGATTTTCAAAACTTTTGACCCACTTGACTCAAGGATCAAGTATCCATAAGGCCAAAAACCCAATCCAGGATGCATAACCCTCAATCTCATGATCATGTACAGTAAGTAAAACTATCTAAAAGATAGAACAGAAACGAACAAGCATCCATTACAATCCACAACATACAAGGAAGCAGATTATACCTTAGGAGCTCGGTTGTGCTCTAATGGAGAAGTTGATCACTTTTGTTGATGTAGAGCTTTTCTACAAACGAAGATCAGAATCTCCACCACCTATTAGCCTTCCACGCTATGACCCGAATTAGATATCTCTTCTCAAGAAGATCGGTGGAATCTTCAAGAGAAAACCCAACTCGAAACCCTAAGTGTTGACATCAAAAATGTCACTTTGCCTCTTCAACATCAAGAAAGCTGCATGAAGTCGCAACCTGCCATAAAAAGGCAATGCAACTTCTCCAAAAAATCAAATCTTGTCAGAATCAAACAAAAACTACAAGATCCTTCAAGATAGCCAAGAGAAGAGTACACATGAAGTTTTGGGCCATTTCGACAACATTTGGCCTAACTTCACTTCTCCGACAGCTAAACAGGAGCTCTCAGGCGGCGACATCATCGGAGACGTCAAAACTTCGATCAGAGCCTACGGATGACTCCAGCATGTCTCAAAAGGGCTCCATGCCAAATTTCAAGTCAAACCGACAACGTTTGACCCTCCATCAATGCTCGAGCAGCAAAATCAAGCCTCCCGGCGGCGGGAACCACCGAAGCCTTCGCTCATCAAACCAAGTGCATGAGTGGCTTCAACATGCTTCCAAAAGGCTGCACGTCGAATTTCAGGTCATTCCGACAACGTTTGACCAGGTTTCGACGCTCCGAAAGAAAATCAAGCCTACCGGCGGCGGAGCAACCCGGGACCATGACATCCAAAACGGAGCCCATGGAATGTCTCAAAATGACTCCAATAGGCTCCCCGTCAAATTTCAGGTCAATCGGACATCGTTTGACCGCACATCAAAGCTCGGCATTTTCCCCGCAGCAAAATCAAGTGAAGCATCGATGGGACCCCAAACGGCTTCAAAACTCAAACAAAAGCCTATGGTTGGTCTTATTTATTGCTCAGGAGGCTTCACCTCAAATTTCAGGTCATTCCGACATCGTTTGACCAAGTTTCAGCTTCTGGCAGAAAATCAGCAGCTCTACGCGACAAAGTCTTCGGCTTTCCCGGAAAATTAGAAACTTTGCACTCTAAAAATGCAAGGATTCTCATCAAGTTTTCTTCAGGGAAATCAAGACAATAAATAAGAAGAAATGTCAGGAAAAATACAGAAGAAAACGGCGACGAAAAAGACCTCAAAACGACCGCAAAACGGGCTCCGAAGGGGAAAATTCCCCCAGGGTCGCAGGCCCCTGCGACCATGGCCCATGGTCGCCGGCGACCATGGAAGTCCGGGTCACCGGATTTTCCGCCGGTGACCCGTTTTTCCGTCCTTTTTCGCGTTTCGCGCACTTTGGCCCCTGTGGTTTCCTGAAAATGTGATTTTTAGTGCTTGAAATTGACTCATATCCGACGACATCCGTCAAAATCACGGGTCAACCTCCAAAAGCATAAAATCATCAGTGATCGCTCCAAGATCGCCAATCGGCTGACCAAGAAAGTGCACTTTCTGTCCGACCGATCGTGAAATCGACAAGACAGATGTCACCGGCCCGTTCTTAGCTATCAATGTCTGAAGTTACATGTTCATCCGATGTCGATCAGCATGTAGATCCATCGATGATCATCGCCAGAAGAATTCCAGAATTCCATAACAATTAGTAAGTATACTATTACCACTATTAGAAGTCCTACTTCAAATAGAAATAGTAACTTTCTAATTCCTTCCTTTTAGAGTTCAAATAGGATTAGTATCTTTCTAATAACTTGGGCTAGCGTGGGGACCACTAGGGATTCCATAGAAAGCTGGCTTCAACTGGGACACGCGACCCCACATCTCATGTGCAATCCGGGCCCACTATTAATTGCAAATAACACCATTAAATAAATGCAATTCCACTTCAGTCTTAGGAATAAATTACAATGAAGACCCTAAACTTCCCGATTACCACAAGTAGGCCCCTTTATCAATATCCATGGATCAATTGGAATAAATCTGTCTCTTCAAATCTTATTTCCACATCTTATTATCCTTGAGCCCCAATTAATCACTATGATCATCAGTACCATCCAATTAACTCTTAATCGAGATGGGTGCGCACTTACTAATGACAAATCCATTAATTGGCACAAGGGGATAATAGAGATAGATTCCATCTTGATTATTCAATGTTCCCACAGTCCTACTACCACATACCCAAGACACCGAGATGTTGACCTATAGTTGGCCTCACTCATTGGTGACTCAAAGCAAATGAATAGATAGAAACTTGAGTTCATCAATGTCTTAGGATTGAGAGCCTATTGCTAGGGAATTATGAGAGCAGACCTTATTATTGAGACGAAATCCCATAAGGTGCTTCTCATGGTCCTTCAATACATCCAATGTACCAGCACATTGATCCAGAATCTTCCATTCTGATGATCGAGACAAATCACACTATCTCATAGTGATCAAAGTGTTGCAACCTTATCAGATGAGATGCCCAGTCTCATCACTAGTTGTGAAGATATTTTAAGTATAAGATTTGTGACATATATCTCCCATGTGTGGATCTCATCCATCACATATATCACATCTAATATACTAATGGGACCCGGTTCAACTCATGAACCATTATGCCATATGTATTGGTCATGTGCATAAAGTAATAAAACAACATTCATCTCATGAAAGAAAAGCATGATTTTATTGATAACTAAAGAAATTAATCAATTTATGACATCAACTGATGGATTGAGTCCATACAATCTAACAGATGGGTCTTAGAGAAGAGATCTGCAGGAGGCGCGCACTCCCTTGGTGGGCTTTAGCTCAAAGCCCGTGTATCCCAAGGGGAAAGTCACCCTCAAAGTCCAAGTCGGGGGAGCCAGTATGACAGCCGACTCCCTTGTGGTAAATGCACCATCCCCATACAATGCAATAATGGGGAGGACTTAGCTGCACGATATGGAAGTAGTGCCTTCCACTCATCACCAGAAACTCAAGTTCCCGTTAGAGAACAAGAACGGTAGAGTCGAGGTGAGCACGGTCAGGGGTGACCAGCACATGGCCAAGCAATGCTTGATGGCCGTAGTAACTGGCGAAGCAGAGCCAAAGCAGGTACACATGGTCGAGCTGGACAAAGAAGCCGAGCTTGAAGATGTTGGCCGAGCTCCGGAACAAAAGAGCATTGAGGACCTGGCCGAAGTCAGGATCAATCCCAACGATCCTGAAAGGTACTTTCTGCTTGGTAAGCAGCTTGCTGAAGCTGAACGGTCCGAGCTCTTAAAATTCTTGTTACAAAACAAGGAAGTTTTTGCCTGGACTCCGTATGAGATGCCCGACATCAACCCCGAGGTCATGTGCCACAAGTTGAACGTGAACCCGAAGCACAAGCCCATAATCCATAAAGCTCACAGAACGGGAGTTCCACAGACAAAGGCCGTGATCGAGGAGGTTGGAAAGTTGCTAGAGGCTCAAGCAATCAAGGAAGTTCACTACCCAAAGTGGTTGGCCAACACGGCTATGGTCAAAAAGAAGAATGGAAAGTGGAGAGTCTGTGTTGATTTCACAGACCTCAGTAAAGCCTGTCCCAAGGACATCTTTCCACTCTCAAAGATCGACCAGAAGATCGACGCAACCACCTGGCATGACTGGATGAGTTTCCTCGATGCTTACCGAGGTAACCATCAAATTCCAACGCATGGGCCTGATGAAGAAAAGACCTCATTCATAACACCTAGAGGCATCTACAGCTATAAAGTGATGCCATTTGGGTTAAAAAATGCGGGGCCAACTTACCAAAGGCTGGTAAGTAAGATGTTCCAGGCCCAGCTCGGCAAAACAATGGAGGTCTACATTGACGATATGGTTGTTAAGTCTAAAAGGTCACGGGATCACTTGGCAGACCTAAGTCAAACGTTTGATGTCCTCAAAAAGTTCCAACTCAAGCTAAATGCATCCAAATGTGCATTTGGCGTCGGCTCCGAGAAGTTTCTGGGAAGCCTGGTCACAAGAAGAGGGATTGAAGCCAATTCAGACCAGATCTCAGCAACTCAGGGAATACAGAGTCCGACTATGGCAAAGCAAGTTTAGAGGCTCACTGGGATGGCGGCTGCGCTTAATCGTTTCATCAGCCAAGCTTCTGACAAATGTCGTCCCTTTTTTCAACTTTTGAAGAAAATTTTGAAATTTCAGTGGACTTCGAAGTGCGACCAAGCTCCCCAAGAGCTCAAAACCTACTTGGCTTCACCACCTCTGCTGCTAACACCAAAGCAAGGAGAGGTGCTTTACCTATACCTAGCAGTCTCGGATCATGCAATGAGCTTGGTACTCATCAGAGAAGAAGACAGGCAACAGAAGCCCATTTCCTACACGAGTAAAATTCTTCTTGATGCCAAGACCAGGTACCTACCACTGGAGAAACTTGCATTAGCACTCTTCAGTGCTTCTTGCAAACTATCTCACTACTTCCAGACGTACACCATCGTGGTTGTTACAGAACATCCACTTAAATCACTTTTCAGAAAGGCTGATTTTTCTGGAAGAGTCTCAAAGTGGGCAGTCGAGTTGGGACAGTATGATATCCAGTATCAGCCCAGAACGGCGATCAAGGCCTAAGTTTTGGCAAATTTCATTGTAGAATTTGTTTTTCCAAGTTTGGCACCGAGACAACTCGATACCGAACTAGGGGGTCAGGAGGATAAGGATGAGGTCACCGAGACAACAGAAGAAGAACAATATTGGAAACAGTTCCTTGATTCGTCTTGGATGGTCTTCGTCGACGGATCCTCAACCTCCAAAAAGGCTGGCACTGGCATAGTCCTCCAGTTTCCGGAGGGCCTTGTCATCGAACAAGCCCTGACACTCAGCTTCAAGGTGTCTAATAATGAAGCTGAGTACGAAGCATTGGTTGCAGGGCTCAACAGCGCTAAAATCTTGGGGGCACAACAGTTGGTGGTCTTTAGTGACTCTCAATTGGTGACGAGCCAGCTAAATGAAAACTACCAAGCTCGCGACGAAAAGATGGTAGCCTACCTAGCTCATGCGAAGCAGCTCCTGTCTCAATTCAAGAGAGTCGAAGTCAAACAAGTCGGCAGAGATTCTAACTCACATGCCGACGCGCTTACCAACCTGACCTCTACTGTTGAGGCTGGGAGAAAAAGAACTGTCGAGGTGGAGACGTTGGAGAGACCAAGTATAGAGCTTCAACCACCTTGGCAGGTTCTGTGTATCGATCTCAGTCCAAGTTGGATGGACCCAATCATCTCCTATCTTAGGGATGATCAACTTACTGAAGACAAAAATGAGGCTCATAAAATCAGGCTGAAAGCAGCCCGGTTTTGGTTGTCTCCGGATGGCAAGCTCTACAGGAAGTTCTTTACTAGCCCTTACCTCCAGTGTGTTCATCCAAGCAAAGTTGAAGACTTTCTCTATGAAATTCATGAGGGAATATGCGGAACCTACATTGGAGGTCAATCACTGGCATACCGAGTTATCAGCCAAGGCTACTAGTGGCCTTACATGTAAAAAGACGCTCAGCTGTATACCAGGAAATGCGAGAAGTGCCAGAAGTTCTTACATTCCATCCACCAACCGGCATAGGATCTGAGCCCGCTCTCCAGCCCATGGCCTTTTGCTCAATGGGGCCTGAACATTGTGGGGACGCTTCACCAAACTCCAGGGAACAAGTGGTGGCTAATAGTAGCTACCGATTATTTCACCAAGTGGATAAAAGCCAAACATTTGTCTTCCATCACTGAGCAAGACTCGAAAAATTTCGTGTGGAAGAACGTCATCACCAGGTTTGGAGTTCCACGAGCTTTGGTCTCGGACAACGGGATTCAGTTCGACTCCAACCTCTTCCGAAACTTCTGCCAGGAGCTTGGTATTAGAAATTACTATGCCACTCCAGCTTACCCCCAAAGCAATGGCTAGGCTGAGATCTCGAACAAGGTGGTGCTTGACGGACTCAAGAAGAGGCTTGACCGAGCTAAAGGGAGATGGGTGGAGGAACTTCCAAGTGTCCTTTGGGCTTATAGAACTACTACTCCAAGGCGATCCACTTCAGAAACTCCCTTCTCCTTGGCCTATGGAATGGAAGCCATGATTCCACTGGAGGTCGGTCTCCCAACCCTAAGGTCGGAACTCTTCGATCAAGGCCGAAACGAAGTGAACCTAGCCCGAGAACTAGACCTAGCCGAGGAGCGAAAAGACACATCAGCTATCCGCCTAGCTGCTTACCAGCAACAATTGGGTAAGGTCTACAACCAGAAGGTCAGAGAGAGGAAATTCTCAGTTGGAGAATTGGTCTTGAAGAAGACGCTTCCCAGGGACAAGAACCCAAATGAAGGCAAGTTGGCACCGAACTGACACGGGCCATTCAAGGTGATCTCGGCTACTGAACAATTAGCATATCGGCTTGAGGACATGGATGGTAAAGAGTTACCATGACCATGGAATGCGATGCACCTCAAGAAGTATTATTTTTGAATTGTATTCGATTTATGAAATAAATAAAAACTATTGGGAGAATTGCTCTCAGTCACTTTCAATTTTCGCCAAGTCATTGGACTCGGCAGTTACCTACTTGACTGCTACAGAGCATCAGGGAACCAAAGAAGAGCCTTGAATGATTAAGGCACACCAAGTTTGAGAACCTAGTGGTCGCCTAGGCGTCCGAAATAAAAAAAAAATGTTTGGAACCAGGTTTAAAGTATTCTATCGCCGAGGTAAACGCCTTGTATTCCTTAAAGTTAAAGAACTTAGTTCGGTTTTTCCTCGTTGAGCTCGATTAATGAACTAAGCTTAACTATGCAAACTTGGAGCTTGGATACAAGTCGGTTTTCTTGAGTTGAAGAACTTAAGGTAACTTCAGTACGAGGGGTCTCGGTTATAGAACCGAGCTCAATCACTTAAAAGAATTTGCAAGAGAACATGTAAAGGGCTTGGTTGAGGAACCGAGGTCAAACACATGAAATTTTCAAGAAAATTGTTTGATTGCAAGCATGAAAAGAGAAAAGGTACATTTGTATTTATAAAAAGAAGATACAATGTTCAAGCATTACAAAAATCAAAAGAAAGAAATACAATCAAGATGGATTTCAAGGAACAGCCCCAGCGTCGCCAGTATCAGTTGGAGCAGCCCCAATCACAGCTAGAGTCTCAGACGAGGAGGGGACAGGACTTGGTTCGGGCTCTGACCTTGGGAACTTGGCTGGATTTTTGTAAGCCGGGTGGTCCTCGGAAATCTAGCTTCTTTCAATACTGCCAGCCAACCGAGCTGCCATACTTTGTCACTCACAGTGAGAACCTGAGTCTCGTAGAGAGCAGTCGCCTCCACCACCCCATCATTGAAAGCAGTTTCCGTCTCCGACTGAAGCTTGGCCTCAGCCTCGTCTTTCTACCTCTCGAGCTCGGCCACCTGTTTCTTTTGCACCTCAACCTCGACCTTCGCCGTATCAAGCTCGAACCTGAGGCCACGAATCGTCTCCTCCCGCTCCTCCGCCCTTCGGTTGCTCTCTCCCAAGGCTGCTTCAAGGACCTTCTTCTCCGCCTCCATCTTCGTGATCCTGGCACTATTTTGCTGGGTCCTCTCCAGTTAAACTTGACATCTCTGCAATATATGTGGAAAAGACAGATGTCAGAAGGCAATGACCAAAATCAAATACTTAGTAAAAACTGTAGAAAAGCTAAACTCACCACGTCATCTACCTCCCTATGCCTCGCCACGTCCCGTGGCAGGGCGCAGGCATGAGCGAGCGCGGCGATAATAAGAGGGTTGCCGGCCGCACGATCCTCCACTGTCAGAGGCCTCCCGGGTTCGATCTGGAGGTTCGGTCTCCAAGCAGCCAGCTCGGGAGATTGAGGTGCCACGACGGTGCTGTGGACGTCCTCAACTACACCCTCAATCATGGCCCTTTTCTTTGCCCTAGCCTCATCTTGCGTGGTTTTGGCAGGTCGCTGCCGAACTTCCAAACTTGTAGACGGAGCAGGGGCGTCAGCGGCAGCAGAGGTCAAAGGAGCCGAAAGGGCTCGAAGAGCTAGGCCTCCAAAGACTAGGGCACTCAAGTCCTTAACGGCCGCAGGAGGTCGGCGCAGCGACATTTCTTCTCCTTCTTCCTTCGGGCTAGAAAAAGAAGTATAAGAGTCGATGACCTGCTGCAACCTAGTAGCCTCTGACTCGGAGGACGAGGTGGAGGCCTCGGAACCCAAAGCGGCTCGGTGCTCGACGTCGGTTGGAACCCATACTGGCTCTGGCTCTGTCCTTTCCTCCTCTACTCGAACTTGGCGCCCTCCCTGAGGCTGACCACTCCTCCTCTTGATGAAAGAGTGGTACCTCGGCTCGTAGTTCAGTAGCGCCCAGGCGGCTTGGCCACTGTGACCCCGGTAACTGTGTATCGCCTAAAGCCAGGCGTCGTTCCTCACCCAGCCCACTCGGTTAGCCTCCTGCCTTCTCTGGCGGGCATCTGCTCAGCAAACAAAATATAATTAGTTCGACAGAACGAGAAAAGAAAAATATAAAAGGAATTTAAAAAGAGTCAGTGTTTACTCGGAGGAGTCCTGAAGCGACGGGGGACCCTGTCTATTCTTTCAGCCTCGGGCACGGCAGATTCGAACTCCCAGTTGCCCGAGACGAATAGGCGATCATCCTCGGCGTACCTGTTGGAGTCCTCTAATTCATTGACAATGCATTCCCGGTTCGTCTTCACCCGAAGATAGTAGAGGTTATCACCACTCCCGGACTTATAAGGTTCGTAGACATCCTCGATGTCATGGACACCAAGGTTACTACCGAGGATCTTGTTGAGCTCGGTGACGCCCATTATGATTTTGAAACCGTTTGGCATCAATTGACAGGGGCAAAGGTGCCACTTCCTAAGGCAAGACCGGAGAAGAGGATGAAGGGGGAATCGGACCCCACCCTTGACTACAGTGACGAGAAAGAACGACATCCAGCCGTTGGTAAAGGTCAGACCGTCAAAAGGGTTCTCTGGGTCGTCTAACCTAATCAGGACATCATCAGGTATCCCGTACCTGGCCCTAAACTCGACTATGGCTTCTGAGGTTTCTAGCCACTGCCTGTAAATACCCATTCCTAAGTTTGAAGAAACTACGGGAACAAAGGATAAAATTCGAAAAGGGGAAAAGGGGGCAAGAAACCCTAGACGAAGGACAAGAAGTTAAAAAGGGGGAAAATCGCAGAAACCCAAATGGAAGAATGGAAACAGAACGAAACAAGGAAAGAAGACTTATAGAAGCAAAACAAAAGAGAACGGACTCAAGTGGCAGCGAGCTCGGATTCGCAAAGACTCGACCTCGATAAGCTCTCTCTCTTCTGCAAATCCCTTTTTCTTCTTTGAATGGCAAAATGGAGAAGGAAGGGAGGCGCCCTTATATATAATCGGAAAAAAGGGAGCCCTTTTTTGAATTTCGAGGACGCACATGCAAAACGTCGCCTTGAGTACCGTGCACGTCCCTTCGAAGCGAGTGGATGACCAACCAGATGGTGACACGTGGTGCCGCCGGTACATCTTCTGCATTGATTGGGACGTGTCATTAATTATCTCAGGTAAGTGAAGCGACATCATGATAAGGATCAAATGTCATCAACCGACACAGAGATGAGCTACAGTATGACCCTCAAATTCAATAATCAGGAGTTTCTCCCATCACAATGTTTATCTCCCGACTTTAAAGAGTTATGGAACTCTAAGAAGTCTGAAGCTAGGGGGCAATTGTGTGGGACATTCTCTTAATATCGAGATTAACTTAGTTTCGGTAAGTGTACCAGCTAAGCACGTCTTGGTCTCGGTCTCTGCATCTCGGCAATGGTGCCTTACACCTTGGCAATAGTGCCAGAACGCGTTCATACCTGATCTCGGCATCATATTCACCTCGGTTCGGTTAACCGAAATGAGTATCGGCGCTCAGTCAGTTACAACTGCATTCCTACAAAGGTTCGACCACGTTGCGGAACGTGGTGACAGATAAAACGAACACCGGATAAGGATAAGGAGTTACCTTTATCCGATGGTCACGTCAACAATCCCTGAAAAAGCGGGATCCACATTAGGGAATGGTCCGATGGGACCCTCCCTCCAACTACCTTCACGGATTCAGGGTATGGTCCGATGGGACTGTACCTCCAACTACTGGTATAGTCCGATGGGACTTCCGCTTATATATGCCAGGAGACAATCTAGAAGAGGTAGGCAATCTTATGCATACACAATCATACCCACATACTCCAAACTCTCCCTTTCTCTCTTTGACTGGTTACTGAACTGACTTGAGCATCGGAGTGCATTTGGCTGAGTGCAGCCAGGGTCTCTGACCTTTGTCTCTTCTTCCCTTTCAGGTTCCAGGCATTCGATCTTTCTTAAGAAGTTCTACATTCACCTAAACAAGTCCGTATCAAGTCCGTATCGATTTAGGCACTTACAATCACCATCATCATAATCATCAGTGCAACTGAAAACAAAGTCATACTAATCAATCTATTTGATTCATGCCAACAAAGTATGCTCTATTAAACATCTACCTATTAGTTAAAAAAGGACATCATTCTCAATCATGAGAAAGACTAATGCATTTAAGTTATAAGCTACATCTGATAAATGATGTCAGGCTAACAAACAGCACATACAGATGAAGAAAGTATGTGCTTCTAAGCCATCACAAAAAAAAACTCTCAATTCAGTGTTATTATAGCTATCAATGGTATTATTCTACATGGTCAAATGTCAAGGTCCAAGCCGACATGTTTCCCTGAACAACAGAGTCATGTTGCCAATTCTTTTCCAGCTACTAGGAGAATCCTTACATGTTCCACCTCGCAGCAGCCCAAAATTCATATTTGATATTCTGATGTCCAAAACACTGCATATCATAATTACAAAGAATCCAAAAAAACTAATGCACAATCCTCGAACAAAAGAATCACAAATTCATTTAAAAGCCCTGAAATAGCACGAGACGAATTTACGATGATTGCTATTCCAATCAAAACACAAACACACACAGAGCATTTCAGATTTTCAAGGAGGAAATCAAATCAATGCGCAGGACAGGAGAGAGTGTGAGGGATCGAAATGGAGACCTGTAGTCGGATTTTCTCCCAAGGGATCGTCGGGATCAGGCGAAGGAGGGCCGGCGCGCGTCACGTGATGGAGACCGAACCACGTTCGACGAGGAGGAAGAGGATGGCGGAGATGGAGGCGGAGGTGGGGAGGAGAAAACCTAGGGTTCGCAGCAGAAGGACGGAGGAAGAGCTGAGACCGATGGAAGCGTGTGGAGGGTGAGGCGGAAAGAAGCGACCACATAAACACAGAGAGAGACGACATGTCGTTCGTGGGCTCACTCCCGCTTGTGAAGTGTGAACTGTGATTGTCAGAAAGAACAGAAACAACGAAAATAAATAGCGGGTTTCTTTATATTATACTAATCGGTTTGGTTGGGTAATCAAGAATCGGGTCCGAGGGATACTCAAATATATTGTAAGGATGGACTTACTAATCAGATCAACAACTCATTTCAAATTGGATCAATCTTGTCAACAACACAAAATCTCTTGGATTGCCATTGTCAACCCCTTGGTGCTTCTTATCTTATTATGGCCATTATTATTTATATGGGTGAAAAAAGAAAAAAAATATGGTGAGATTCTCCGCATAGCCTAGGGCCTGTTTGGCATCATGCCGTTTGGATGTTCCCCAATTCCCATGGGACGTGAAAGTAGGAAACGCGTTTGGTAGTTGTCAATAGTCAGTTTCTAAATTTGACTCCAGGGTACGATCTTCAAAATCGCGCCCGATGGCATAAGATATGCGAAACGATTTTATTCCATTTTTTAAAAGGTACAACTCCGTGGCACGCTTTGAGATTTCGAGAAAGTCTCGTTGGCAACCCCCTCTCTTTCCAAACTCTCTTCTTCAACCCCATAGATCTGACGACCCTTCTCATCTCTCCATTTCCCTGATAGCCGCGCACGAACCTTGCCTTCTACAACTCTCCAATCTCTTTCTCACCCTAATAGCCACATGAACCCTGTCGTTTGCATTTCTCTAGCAGCTCTGATTGGTGGAGTGAGGCCAGTTGCAGGTGTGGGCAATGGTAGGTGGTTAGAGGCTGGGTTACCTTGGGGTTGAGGTGAGCAAGAGATGGGGAGAAAGATAGAGAGAAGAGGAAAAGAAAAGAAAATGGAAGAGAAGAAAAGGAGGAGAGAAGGAAAAAAATGGAAACAAGAAAGAAGAAAAGAGGAGAAGTGGTCTGTTGTGGTGTCAATGATGGTCGTGAGTGGAGGGAAAGGGAGAGCGAGGAAGATGCATAGCAAGAGAGTAGAAGAAGAAGAAGAGTAGAAAAAAGAAAAAAGAATGAGAAGGGAAAGGAGAAAGAAAAAACAATGAGAAAAAAGGTGGTTGTTAGGGTCGTTGGTTGGTGTGGATGTGGAGGAGAGAAGTTGGTGGTTAGGGTCTTCTTCTCTCTCGTTAAAGAGAAGGTGTGGAGGTGTCACATCCCGGTCCCAATTACCCTGGCTTAGGGTAATCTCCGAGGTGTATCACACGTACTCCCGCGTGCTGTACCTGTCTCGAGCCAAATACAATACACGAAGGAGAGAAAACAACTTTCCATGCATGTGAGTTAGAACTCACTAAACACATCAAAGGCAATTAAATATAGCGGAAGCTGTAATTCATTTATGTGAGGTATCAATTTCCCATTCAGTCCATTTAATGTTTCAAGTTTGACACAGAAGAATTATACAATTATATACATTGTTTACAAAAGAAGGTGTAAAAAGAACCCTATACAAACATTGTCCAAAAGTATAAACAAAAGAATAACTAAATATCTAAGTGTAGCCTACACAAAAAGGGGCTAACCACCTTCTAAAAGAACCCCCAAAATAGTAGCACACACTCAGAGGAAGGAAGATCTATATGACCTCAGGTTCTGGCCATTCCCCTATCCCTGAAGGTACCTCTGAGGTAACCTTCTCTCCCTCCGATGCCTCTTTAAGGCCGGAGGCTGCACCTGCGACTATGACACAAAGAGTAGAATCATCAATACGACGATTAAGCAAGTATATGCAATAATAAGGAAATACATATTGTTTTCAAATTGAATTTAAGACGAGTAAATTAATAGATGCCAAAGATGAGTATCAAATAGGCAAATCGTGCAAAATTGGATAATTTATGCTTGTGAATCAAGTATAATGAAAACATACTAATTGGCTACTACCTTAAGCTCATCCTCTCAAAAGAGAACGAATCTAGTTGGGATGTCATCAGCGGCCTGGCCAAAGGCTAGCTGGCTGCCCAGTTATGGAGTTCCGGTGCTCCAGATGACTTACTGTAGTAGTCTCGAATAACTAAACCAAGTTCAACCCCGTCGAGTATTACAAGGTCGAACCTAAGTAGCGCCGACTCAATCAAATCAAATATTATTCGGATAAGAATCAGATTTGAGTAAGTTTGTATTCACTTGTTCCATGATCAAATCGAATAAAAAAAATCACATATATCACGAATACTTACTCAATCCCATATACTTATCAAATACTGAATCGGATGTACAATACTAAAATTACAAATTGACTACAGACAATAGGACCTCAATGACTATTAACAATATTATCAATCTACTAGGCAGGATTTGAGGTCAACAATGTAATTATGTTCCAATATGAAATGCAATAATTTAATTAGAAGAATCAAGGAATTTACTAGCCAGTTTAGTTTAATTAATCATAGTTCTTTACCATCCATATCGATATACATTTAGGAAACTATGATATTTAGTGTCACAGTTTAATAAAAGGTTCCCTAAACTAATATCCATGGTTTGGTGAAAGAATCCCAAAGATTGGACGACTCCAGCTCCTAGGGTTTCTACAGGCAGTTAAGGGTTTGGGAATCGATCCATGGCCCTAAAGGGGTCTTTTGAAATTTCCTAAAATGTGGAAAAATTTTGGGCAGTCGGTCAACTGGCGGTGACCTCGCGGTTAGCCGCTTGTAAAACTGTCGGCTAGCCGCCAGGTAACCGCTAGGTGACCGCGGTTTCCTGACAGAAAATGTCAACTACTGGAAAAGTAACCGACTAGGTGTTGGTTAACCGTCAGGTAACCGTGCGGCTAACCGCCAGGTGATCGCCTGGTGACCGCCAAGCCGACAGGAATTGAGCAGCTACTGGAAAGCTGACCGCCTTAAGGTCGGCTAGCCGCCAGGTAGTCACGCGGCTAGCCACCAGGTGACTGCTTGGTAACCGCCAACCTGTGGTGGAGTTACAGAAAGCTGATTTCATAGCAAATCTAAAACTCTCTCTCCTCTACTCCGTTTTTCACAACTCCACACCCAAAAACCAAAGCTTCTAAGCCTCCTTACTCCTCAACATCATATTTAATCTCTCCAATCATTTTTCAACCGCACAATTCAATAATAATAAATCCAATCTATTCATTCATTGAGAAAATAAAGATGTAGAAAAGAGTTTCTTTTGAATCAAGTGGAATGAACAAAATGTATGACCAAATTAATGCTTATACTTGCCTCAATTTAGAGCTTTCCAAAGCTTTCTACTCACTCTTGGCTCAAAAGGATAAAATCCCCTCAAAATCTCAAACCATAATCACCAAACCCTAGTCACACCAATACACATGGAAAAATGGGAATGAATATGGGTGCATGACCAATCAAGAGCTCCTTGACTCTATTGTAACTCAAAAATCCAAATCAAAAGTGTTTGAAGTTACCTCTTGTAAGAATTTCGAATTTTGGAGGAGATGGAAGATGGTGGAGATGACTTTTAGCTCACAAGAAGAGAGGAAGATGAAGATGATGAAGATGAAGAGCTTCTCTAGCTCCCAATACACATGCCTTCACTCTTGTAGTGATTGGGGGAGAAGAGGAGATATGAAGAGAAGAGAAGAGAAGAGAGGGAGAAAAGTAGAGAGGAAAAGAGAATGGAAAAAGGAAAAAGGAAAGTAGGGATAATTGTATATAAAGGGGGGTTAAGAATGCACTTTTGCAAAAAAGCCCACAGAATTTGAATATTCTCATTTTGAGTCAAATGAAGGTCCAATTATTCAATGGTTGGTCAAATGAAGAAGAGTTAATACGTAAATCGATGTACTCATCAAAATACACGCGATGACGCCAAAATGACATGCAAATGATGAAAAATGTGAAAGTCCATATTTACGAAAAAGCCCTTGACTCTACTCAATAGAGTCAACCCTAATCCAACTCGCCTATCCGAGGTTTAAGACTCAACTAACTCAGTCTATAAAGATAAATAAACACTAATTACCATAATTAGTAATTAAACACAATTAATTAGTGCTAATTAGGGCTTAAATCGGGTCGGGGTGTAACTGAAGGCTTACATAGAAGATATGAAAGTTGGGTATGGATGATCCAAGAAGGGGTTTTCATGTTTTCAGGATTGTTGTGGCACTTACAGTGGCGTCACTTTTTAATTTTTACACTCTCCAGCCCTTGTACAAACATGTTGGTGGCTCAGCCATGTGAAGCATCATGACTGTTGTAGTGGTCTTTGAATACATAGAAGGTAAGAATTAGTAGTTCATCCCTTCCAATGGTCAAATTCTTAATTCTATGCCTATGAGTCCTTCAATGGATGGTTGGGATCAAGAGGGCAACTGGGCCAATCAGATATTAGGTTCTAAAGGTTTTTAGACATAAGAATGTCAACACTACTTGCTGCCCCCAAACAAGTTCCACATGGCATAATCTCAGTAGAACAATCCAATATAACGTTGCCAAACAATTTCTGCACAGCATGTGTCAGCACAACCCAATCTCAGCACAAAACTAAGAATAACATAGGTACAATGCCAAACAGGCCCACATTCCCATGTTTTCTTTCATACTTGCAGCCCACTTCATGAGTTGAATTTTATCACAACACAAATTTTTATTTACCAGATGTATATTGCGATTAAATGATAGTCCCATGATGTTCATGCATCTTGATGGGCCCCAGTAGTAGTAGGGAATAATCTTTAATTAAAACAACGTTCTAACCGCCACAGAGCCTCTTGTGTAGCTTGTGCTGGTCTTTTATCCCTCCCCACCTTTAATCGATCCTGCCCCTCTAAAAACACATCACAGCCCACACATGCACACAGGCATGCGCACACTCATACACGAATTGATATACATTGATCACATTCAACATGGTAATATTCAAGTCCGGTCAAACCAAATCTACAAGTGGAATCCACCTTACAAAGATTCAAACTGTTAGCAGGAAGTTATTTGCCTATGGCAGGCCAAATGGACTGTTAGCTTAAAGAAAAAGATGATGATGGATCCTCTTGGTCTCGTAGGGTACACCATGAGTCGGGAAACTGAAGCTCATCCAACTGAAGGCAATCTTCTAGCCACATGAAACTATAGGACCATACAAAGCCATGTTCCTCTGGCACTACTGGAAACCACAACCTTGCCCATTTCCCTATTATCAGATTGAAATGCAGTAGGGACATGTTTAGGCCTGTGCATGAAAGATATTAGAGTAACCAGAAAATTACAGCTGACAAGGAAAAGCCGCGATGTTTGATCTCTATGACGTCACTGATAGCTTTGCTTGGGATGATGGATGCTAAAATTACGCGTGTTGGTCTGCCTGCCGCAGGAAGTTTGAAGAGTATTTTTCAGCTCGGGCTGGTTTTCCAAATAATCCAAGAATCTTGATTTGTCTCTTTCTGCTCTGCTCCAAAAATATTAACAAAAAAATCTACCACTTCCTGAAAGCAAAAACTCTTCCGGAGTAAGAGACCACTGCATTCCAGTGCCGACACCTGCAGCTACAGCCACGGGCATTAAGTAAACGTCTCACCGAGGCAAACTTTAAGAAACTAATCACTGACAAAGAAAATAGATTAAGAATGTTGGCTACAACAGGAAAGATGATATCGAACCAGTGGGGACCCAAGAATTTTATTTGGGTGGGGCTAGTGGACATAGGATTTTCATTTGGATGGAGCAAACATTGCACAAGATTAAGAAAATTAGAATGATCCAATACTATACACAACAAAACTCACAATAATTTTTATAAAATAAACACTTTAATTTTACGTGATATTATAAATCTAAGTTGCACTCACTCACAACATCCCATGATCTCAAGGTATAGGATTTTCTACTTGAATTTAATTGGAGGGGAAGATTTCGATCTGGGAGTGGGAGCGTTTGAAATGGGATTCTGGTGGGTTTTGTGGACAAATTTGATGATGATAATGATGATGATGGGGTTATGGGGGTGGGCATTGAGAGAGATGGGTTGGGAGAGAGGCCGAGTGAGAGGAGGCAAGGTGTGGGTTGATAGTGTTTTATCCTAAGGCCGTCTATTCACCACTAGCCAGATTGAAATCATTTCCACTTATGTGAATTGACCGGGGATCCAATATTTGATTATTATTTTTTCCATACAAGAATATGATCATCATTTCCTTTGTTCTTCCCTGATCTACTGCCCTAGCCAATTCAAGAGAAATCTCTTTGTGCCATGCCTCATGTAGGGCCATTCAAGATCTCCACTTACTTGTAGAATAATCCGTAACCTATACTAAACTGAGATTTGCAGACGCATATATAGAAGAAAGGAGAAAATAGAAAAAGATTGAAGAAAGATGAAGAGAGAGAAAGGAGGAGACATTTGGTGGTTTTCTTCTCTGTTCCATTTGTCACCAGTGGAGCTTCTTAAGCGATTGATGGGTTCGCTGATGTGGAGTTGGGAATGGACTTTTTTTGTTTGTAAATATCCCCTGGGCATTCTCTTATTTTTGTACAAAGGGTGAGCAAGTGAAGGGGTGCACTCAGGCATAATTGTTAGAAGTAAGCTAAATTCCATGTTTTGTTCACTGCTCAATGCAGTTGGTTCACTGCCCGATGCAGCTACAAGAATTTAATGTTGCTCACTGCCCTATGCAGACATGTCTATTGGCTCTATGTAGCATCATTGTATCTTGGGTATTCTATGTCTCTTTTGGTTTATTCATGCATTTTCATTATTAAGTTGTTGCTTAGGAAATTGTAAGGAATTGATTATTGTTCAATTCCAGTTTAGAAGTGAAGTCTATAAACAAAGTCATGTATTCTCTTTCATAAGAAGAAGTCAGAGTGAAATCTTAAGGTTCCATACTTGGTTTATCCATTAGTCTTCTTCTCTGTTGTTAAGATCAAGAGGACAAGTTTCTTCTCTTGAATCTCCATACTTTGTTTTATTGAGAGGAAGAAGTTTCGGCAAAGTGATTTATGTTCTCACTGTAACTTCAGTATTTCGTTCTGTCAACTTTAGTACACAGAACCTAAACCTGAGTATTTGTTGAAGGCAACCTTAGTATACACAGAATACGAACTTCAGTTCCAGCAAAGTTGTAGCAAAGCATTCCATCAAAGTGGTCTCAGAGCCTTGTTCAAGGAGATTCATTGGCTTCCAACAACATGCTGCAACCACAACTCCTTCGATTCAGTGGCAAGAACTACAACCAATGGAGTATCCAAATGAAGGTGCTTATGGATCTCAGGATCTATAGGATATAGTTGAAACTGGTTTCGAAGAACCAGCAGATGGAAATGCTCTCACCCAGCAACAACTTACTGAGTTAAAGGAGAATCGTAAGAAGGACAAGAAAGCGTTGTTCTTCATTTTTCAAGTGGTGGATGAAGCTGTCTTTGAAAGAATCTCCTCAGCCACTTCAGCAAAGCAAGCATGGGACACACTCCACATATCATACAAAGGAGAAGACAAGGTAAAGATGGTAAGATTACAAACTCTCAGATGTGAATTTGACTCTCTACGGATGAAAGAATCCAAATCGGTTGATGATCTCTACAATGAGTCATTTCTCTTGTTAATCAACTAAGAGTAAATGGACAAAAAATTGAAGATCAACAGGTAGTTGAAAAAATCCTTCGAAGTATGACCCGTAAGTTTGAATATGTTGTGGCGGCAATTGAAGAATCAAAAGACTTGTCTTCATTGTCTATAGAAAGTCTAGTGGGATCACTTCAATCCCATGAACTTCACATGAAGCAATTTGATTCTTCTCCTCTAGAGCAGGCATTTCAATCTCAACTATCTCTTGGGGGAGATGCTAGAGGAAAAAGAGGAGGACACATCCGTGGAAGAGGAAGAAGTAGCCATGGACGTGGCACATATGAGAAAATTGAAAAAGAATCTAAATCTCATGGTAATAATGCTCCTACAAGAGGCAGAGGTAGAGGACGAGGAACGGGAAGAGGTCATGGCTCTCCCCATTCTCATATTCAATGCCACTATTGCAAAATGTATGGACATATGCAAGCATACTATAGAAAGAAAATGGCTGATGAAGGACAAAATGAATCAAGTTTTATACATGAAAATGTTCAAGAAAAGGAAGGTGATGAAACTGCCCTCCTTGCTTGTATGTCAGCGGAAATGTTTGTGGTGATATTTGGTATCTTGATAGTGGCTGTAGTAACCAAATGACTGGAAATAGAGATGTGTTTATTAATCTTGACAATTCCATTCAATCCGAAGTCAAGATTGGTGATGATAAAAGGCTTATAGCAAAAGGATCATGTGGTGATGTCCTCCTTCGCACAAAAAAGGAGATCAAAAGAGAATCTCTAATGTCTTGTATGTGCCAGGCTTAAATTATAATCTTCTTAATGTTGGACAGCTTATTCGTAAAGGGCATGATGTCCATTTCAAGGGTGATCAATGTATAATTAGAGACGAAAACAATTCTCTAATTACAAAGGTACGCATGTCTCCAAATAATATGTTTGGTTTGAACATTAAATACGAATCTTTGCCATGTTTTAGTGCAATCATCAAAAATAGCTCATGGCTATGGCATCTTCATTTTGGTCACTTAATTTTCAGTTCATTAACTTTGATGTGTAAAAAGCATATGGTGAGAGGCATGCCTAATATAGATAGTCAAGACCAAGTTTGTGAAGGATGTGCACTTGGAAAGCATCATAGAGACTCTTTTCCTATTGGAAAAGCTTGGAGAGCATCAAGTCCACTTCAATTAGTGCACTCAGATTTGTGTGGGCCTATGAACACAACTTCAAATGGAGGTAATCGCTACTTTCACACTTTTATTGATGATTGTAGCAGAAAAACATGGGTGTATTTCTTGAAAGAAAAATCAGAAGTGTTTGGCCATTTCAAAACTTTCAAGGCCATGATTGAAAAGCAAAGTGGTTTCATGTTGAAAACTTTGCATTCCAATTGTGGTGGTGAGTATGTATCAAATGAGTTTGAAGAATTCTCGAAATAAAATGGGATCAAGCATCAACTCACCACTCGCTAAACACCCCCAACAAAATGGGGTTGCAGAAAGAAAAAACAGAACAATCATGGATTTGGCAAGAAGTATGTTGAAAGCCAAAAGGATGCCTAATTCATTTTGGGCAGAAGCAGTAGCATGTGCTGTCTATCTTCTTAATTGTGCCTCCTAAAAAAGCATTCAAGATATGACCCCTAAAGAAGCTTGGAGTGGTCATAAGCCTTGTGTTAGTCAATTGAGAATATTCGGTAGCATTGCTTATTCACATGTACCAGATGAAAAAAGAAGAAAATTGGATGACAAATCGAAGAAATGCATCTTCGTTGGCTACAATGAAAAACCCAAAGCATACAAGTTGTTCAATCCATTGACTAACAAAATCATTGTTAGGAGAGATGTAAAACTCAATGTAGAAGAATCATGGGCGTGGAATGAAAATGTGAAGAAACAAAACTCTATCTTGCTTGATGAAGAATTAGAAGAACAAAATGATGAAGTTGCAAGCTCTCCATCATCATCAACGAGAATTCGGATCAAAATGATGAGCATGAAGAAGAACCTACACCAAGGAGATCTAGTCGGCCACATCAACCATCAACAAGGTATCCATCTAGTGATTATGTTATGATTAGTAATGGTGGAATGAGTTTTGCTTTATTTGTAGATGCCGATCCGGTTACGTTTGAAGAAGCCTCTAAAGATCAAAGGTGGATTAAAGCTATGGATCAAGAGATTGAAGTTATTGAAAGAAATGATACTTGGGAATTGGTGGAACTTCCAAAAGGCAAGAAGACAATTGGAGTAAAATGGGTGTACAAGACCAAGTTAAATGCAATAGGTGAAGTTGAAAAATGCAAAGCTTGCTTAGTAGCCAAGGGCTATAAACAAAAGCAAGGAGTTGACTATGATCAAGTCTTTGCTCCTGTTGCATGTCTAGACACTATTCGTTTGGTGTTGGCTCTTGCGGCTCAAAATCAATGGAAAGTCTTCGAAATGGACCTGAAATCAGCATTTCTGAATGGCACCCTACAAGAAGAGGTGTATATTGATCAACCTCCCGGCTACAAGAGGAAGCATGAAGAGATGAAAGTGTGCAGGTTGAAAAAGGCTTTGTACGGCTTAAAGCAAGCACCAAGGGCATGGTACAAAAAGATTGATGCATATTTTGAAGAAAGTGGTTTTCACAAATCACCTTATGAGCACACTCTCTATGTCAAGAAAAGTCCTCAAAATGAGACTCCCATTGCTTGCTTATATGTGGATGACTTGATTTTTACCGGCAGTAGTGTTGAACTGTTTGGAGATTTCAAAATGGCCATGATGCATAAATTTGAGATGACAGATATGGGTTTACTTCATTTCTTTCTTGGAATTGAAGTAAATCAAAATGATGATGGAATTTTCATTTCTCAAAAGAAATACACTAAAGAATTGTTGAAAAGGTTTAAGATGGAAGATGCAAAACCTATTAGCACTCCTATGGAAGTTGGCTTGAAATTAAGCAAATTTGATGGAAAGAAAGTGGTGGATCCAACTCTTTATCGAAGTCTTGTTGGAGGTTTAATGTACTTAACAACAACAAGACCGGATCTCACATATGCAGTAAGTATGCTCAGTCGCTTCATGGAATCTCCAAGAGATGCTCATTAGGAAGTTGGAAAAAGAATTTTAAGATATGTGAAAGGAAGTCAAAGTCATGGCCTCCATTATTACAAAACTAAAAATCCAAGTTTGGTTGGTTTTTGTGATAGTGATTGGGCTGGAAGTATTGATGACTATAAGAGTACTTCAGGGTATGCTTTTAATACTGGTTCTAGTGCAGTTTCATGGTCTTTAAAGAAGCAATCTGCTGTAGCCCTCTCAACAGTTGAAGCAGAATATATTGCTCTTGCTGCCACCAGTTGTCAAGCTAGGTGGTTAAGGTGGATTTTGGAGGAGTTAAATCATGAATAAGAAGGAGCTATAAAATTGTTTTGTGATAATAAATCAATCATATCTCTGTCAAAGAATCCAATGTTTCATGGCAAAAGCAAGCATATAAAGATCAAGTATCATTTCATTCGAGAATTGGTGAAAGACAAAGAACTGGACCGAGACTCACATCAATAATAAGAGGAGGATTCCATCAATAATAAGAGTCTTTAATCTGCCCCCTCACAGTTATCGTATCACAGGCATAATAGAGGACCAAGACTCACATTTTTCTTTTTGGGAGTGCCTTTACACCACAATGGACACGTGGGGCAACCTTTAACAAATGTGGGGCGACTTGTACATCACATACGGTGCATGGGCCCATGGTAACGTGGGTCCGCCCTTGTACTAAACTTTTGGTGGACTTTGCTAACTTTTTTCATATAAATAATATCAGAAGAGCAAATTTATTGCATTTAAATAGAAACAAAACTTACAAAAAAAAAATTTCATGTTCAGATCTCCTGCCCAATTGAAGGGTCTTTCCATCAATTCATCATCATCAAATAAGCCTAGTTTCATGTTTAGATATCCTGCCCAATTGAAGGGTCTTTCCACCAATTCATCATCATCAAATAAGCCTAAAATAGTATTTTCTTTAAACCTAGGCATTTGAATGCCCTGAAGATAATACTTTGTTATGCCATCATCTTGTGGTAGTGGCACGGACCCATTTTAGTCAATTAATCTAACCTTTATGAATGGTTAATTTGAATCTCTCAAAATGAACTCTAGTTAAGAAGGCCGTGATTTTTAAAAGCTATTTTAATTAAGACCGCTTTGGCCAAAATGCAAATCATCACATGATTCATTGATAAGGGAAGTTTCAATGGTAAGGGACTCAAGGAGGCAAAAGCCAGGGGGAATCACAACTCTTGGTGAGCTCAAGGAAGGCCAGCGAAGGTGTTATTCTCATGCTTGTTTGGGATGATAGAACATCAGTTGGTTTACTAAAGAGGGATGGGTTGATGGCTACCCATGATGAAGAAACTGAAAATTACTTCTAGGACATGGACATGAATTGTATTCTTTGCCTGCATAATCTTGATGTTGGAGGGAGCATCGTCCAAGACTTGCAGATATCTACAATGTTCACTCACCACCAGAGTGGTGGACGGTGAAATGCCTACTGGAGGTTCACAGCAGAGGAGGATTGTGAGTTTTGTTGGGGGCATTGATCTCTGTGATGGGAGATACGATATGCAGTTTCACTATCTGTTTAGGACCTTGGACACAGCTCACCATGTTGTTTCCATCAGCCCAATTTCTCTGGCACAGTGAACATGAAAGGAGGCCCAAGGGAGCCTTGGCATTGACATACATTGCCGGCTAGAAGGACCTATAGCCTGGGATGTTGTTGTGCTTAGCACCAATTAAGCCACACAGAACAGAGATCACACATAGAGATAATAAAAGGTTTACATGGTTCGGCTTGAGCCTACATCCACGGGAGAAGATGGCAAGAGTATCACTATGAGGAAAGATTACAATGGAGTTTTTCACACACAACCCCAATCCCAGGTACACCCACAGACACTCTCTCTATCAAGTTGCTAGCTTGTGTTCTTCACTCTACACAACACACAAAGGGATGCCTCTATTTATAGCCTCAATCAAGAAACTAAGGGCTTACTATTGCTTGTGCTTTCCCAACTTTGCACCATGCCTACTGTCAGTTGGTCCATGGTAAGGTCAAGTCAACAATGATAGCTCCTGGTCCATGGTATGGTCAAGTCAACAATGATAGCTCCTATTGAGCCATCATGCTAACAAATCTCCACCTTGGCGAACATAAGAGTTGATCCTCATAGCACATAATACGTCTCACCGCTCCATCTGCTCCTTAGGGCACTCAGGTAATGATCACACTAATCAAGTCCAAGCAATGCTTGAACTTGACTGTTGGAATAGTCTTTGTCATCATGTCTGCTGGATTATCTGCAATAGCAATCTTAATCATTGCAATAGCACCCTTGGCGATGACATCTCGAAGGAAGTGTGCCATAATATCAATATGTTTGGTTTTTTCATGATACTTAGGATTGTGTGTCAGATCGATTATACTATGACTGTCACAGAAAACAGTAGTCAGCTTCTGTTCCAACCCCAGATCTCTAACCAAGCCTGTCAGCCAAATAGCTTCCTTCCTACCCCTGTAGCTGCCATATATTCTGCTTCAGTGATAGACAAGACAACTTTGGATTGCAATGTTGCCTTCCAACTAATGGCACCGCTAGCAAAGGTGAAGACATAACCCGTCAATGACCTTCTTCTGTCTAAATCTCCAGCAAATCTGAATCAACATATCCAATAACACTTCTAGAAGTGTTGTTGTTTCTATCATACACTATCCCAACATCAATAGTACCTTTCAAGTAGCGGAGTATCCATTTCACTGCCTGCCAATGGGCCTTTCCTGGGTTATCCATGTATCTGCTAACTACACTAACATAGTGTGAAATGTTTGTCCTTGTACAAACCATGGCATACATGATACTCTCAACTGCACTAGCATAAGGAACACGTGACATGTGCTCTACCTCTTCCTTAGTTTGTGGTGTGTTGACACCAAGAAAGTCACTTTGCCTCCTCAACATCAAGAAGCCACATGAAGCTGCATTCTATTATAAACATGCAATGCTACTTCAAGCATCAGATCTTGTCAGAATCAAACAAAAACTGCAAGATCCTTCAAGACAGCCAAAAGAGGGGTACACATGAAGTTTCGAGCCATTCCGACATCATTTGGCCTAACTTTACTCCTCCGACAGCTAAACAGGCACTCCTGGCGGCGACAGTGTCAAAGAATCAAAACTTCGATAAGAGCCTACGGATGGTTCCAAAGTATCTCCAAAAGGCTTCTTGTCAAAATTCAAGTCAAATCGACAACGTTTGACCCTCCATCAACACTCGAGCAGCAAAATCAAGCCTCTTGGTGGCAAGAACCACCGAGGCCATCACTCATCAAACAAAGTACATGAGCGGCTTCAACATGCTTCCAAAGAGCTGCACGTCGAGTTTCAGGTCATTCCGACAAAGTTTGACTAGACTTCGACGCTCCGAAACAAAATCAAGCCTACCGGCGGTGGAGCACCCTAGGACCATGACATCCAAATCGGAGCTAATGGATCGTCTCAAAATGACTCCAATAGGCTACCTGTCAAATTTCAGGTCAATCGGACATCGATTAACCGTATATCAAAGCTTGATATCTTCCTCGCGGTAAAATCAAGTCTAGCAGCGACGGGACCCCAAACGGCTTCAAAACCCTAATAAAAGCCCATGGTTGGTCTTATCCACTGCTCAAAAGGCTTCACCTCAAATTTTAGGTCATTCCGACATCGTTTGACCTAGTTTCGACTCTTAACGGAAAATCGGCTACAAAGTCTTCAGCTTTTCCAAAAAATGGGAAACTTTGTGCTTCAGTTTTGCGCGGGTTCTCGTCAAGTTTTCTTCAGGAAAATCAAGTCAATAATTGAGGAAAAATTTCAAGAAAAATACAGGAGAAAAAAGGAATGAAAAAGACGACGAAACGGCCGAAAAAAAAGGCGACCAAAAGGGGACCAATCCCCATGGTTGCCGGCGACCATGGGTGCATGGTCGCTGGCGACCCTGGAAATCCGGGTCGCCGAATTTCCGCCGGATGGCCCGTTTTCCGACCCTCTTCGCGTTTCGGGAGTTCCAGCCCCTGTGATTTTCCGAAAATCCAATTCTTGATGCTTGAAAATGACTGATCTTCGTCAAAATCTCGGATCCGCCGTCAAGTGCATGAAATCATCATTGATCGCTCCAAGATCGCCAACCGGCTGACCAAGAAAGTACACTTTCTGTCCGACCGATCGAGAAATCGACAAGATAGATGTCACCGACCCATTAACATCAATCAATGTCAGAAATTGCATCGCCATCCGATATCAAACAACATGTGGATCCATCGGCGATCGTCACCTGAAGAATTCCAAAAGACGCGGCGAGGCCCGCGACTCTTCAAATGCCCCAGCGACCACTTAATGACGTTAATTGAACCGTTTTATGACAACTTAATGTGGTCATTAACTCATTATTTTGGACGGCCCAATCAGAAGAAAGCAAATGGGAGTTACAAGTCCAAGCAATCATGGCATTAAAACCATAAAACTCCCCTCATCATGGAGATTAAAGGTGATTAAATGCCCATCATTCTCCATCGGCCAATCACAAGCCAAGAAAAAGGAGTTACAAAATCAAGAAATAAAAACTTGTAACTCCTCCTATCATGGAGCATTAATGCCATCAATGCTCATAAACCCACCATATGGCCACCAAAAGGCTATAAAAGCAGGGTCATTCCAAGAAGAAAGGATCTAGAAAATCCCAGAAAAATCCAAGAAATTCACAGACACAGAGAGAGTCAAAAAATCTAGAAGAAACTCAGCTGCAACGCTAGAAGGTGATCTAAGTCCCTTGGGGGGCCACCCCCCCAAGGCAAACCTCTTCCTCTCCTTCTATCCAACATGGCCTAAACGATGCTTTTAAACCCGTTTACTCGGGTTTTTATTGGATATAGGACCACCCCTTGGTCTTTGTCCTTTAAAAATTCTGATGTTAGAGCCAAGCCAAAAGAATCAAAGCATCATGCGTTCTCATCTAAAGGACGATGGCGAAGTCCATACATGACTTGAGACTGTCGATCTGAACGTGGCCCCACAATCTCCTGAGAAGTTAGATCCCTTTTCTTTCTTTTCTATTGTATTTTGTATTTTTTAAAGAGACAAAAAAAATTCACAATTCTTGTCTTTCATTATTGATGAGATTTGTAAATCGCCTTTCACGGCAAAATCGCCTTTTACTGCAAAAAATCGCCTTTCACGGCAAAACCGCCTTTCACGGCATCAAATTGCCTTTCACGACAAATAAACAAAAAAATCGCCTCCTACGGCATTCAAAAATCTTGTTTCTTTTCTTAAATATTTATACAATTTGAAAAGTGAAAAATGATTGATTTCCTTTCTACTTGTGAAGGTGAATCTCCGGATCATCACCACTTCAAATTCCAAGTAGAATAGAAAATTTGGCATACCCGTACAAAAAAATGTTGGTACTCGCTTTTCTCCTCCACCGGACCCCGGCAGCACCCAGGGCGAAAGTAGAGGATGAAAGCCGGGTCCATCAAGTTGGCATACCCGGTAAGACCCGTTTATTTGAGAACGTGATGCTTCTATTCCTTGGCTCCTTTCTAGTTGGTGGCCTATGTTGGATCTTGTATATTAAAAAAAAAAAAACATGAGATGGGATTTCATTACTCTTTCTCATTTAAAACAAAAAAGATCTGATTTCTCTTTTTGGATTCAATTTTGAGAAACTTTGATCCTCTCTTCTTCGAATTTGATAGCTCACGGAAATGTTTGCAGCTATTGTTCGTATCGGAGATTGGGCCATCTTTTCTCTTTGATGAGTCTGATAGGGGTTACCAAAAAAAAATCTCATTTCAAACTCTTTCAAAAAAAAAAAAATCTGATTTCTCTTTTTTGGATTCATTTTTGAGAAACTTTAATCCTCTCCTCTTCGAATTTGATAGCTCACAGAAATGTTTGCAGCTATTGTTCGTATCAGGGAATGGGCCATCTTTTCTCTTTGATGAGTCCGATTTGGATTTTCAACAAAAAAAAATATATCATTAAAAAAAAAAATCAGTTCTCTCTCTTTTGGATTCAAATTTGAGAAACTTTGGTTTTCCCCTTTCGGATTTAGCGCTCGCAGAAATGTTTGAGCCTATGTTCGGATTGGAACACCATTCGCTCTCTTTTATGAGTTCATTAAAAATCTTTCAAAAAAAAATAGTTCAAAAAAAAAAAAAAAAAAAAACACTAAGGTTGCACCAATTGCTTTCTTTGACCAAAGTGGATCAAAGAAAAGCCTTGTCCAGAGTGTGGAGACAGCTAGACTGTTCGAGGCAAGGGTCCTCCAAATGGGTTCATTAAGTAATCCTACCCTTACTTGGGGGCTGATCTATCTACTAAGGTTTCATAAGACCGAATTGGAAATCCATGTGTACCTTTCAAAAAAAAATCTTCAAAAAAAAAAAAAAAAACCTTTCAAAAAAAAAAAAAAAAAACTTCCGTCACTTTTGAGTTCAGAATTGGGAAATCTTGGTTCTTTCTCTTTCGGATTTAGCGCTCACAAAAATGTTTGAGCTTATGTTCGGATTGGAACACCATTTGCTCTCTTTGATGAATTCAACCTTGACTTTTAAAACAAAAAAGAAAAAAAAACTTCCGTCACTTTTGAGTTCAAAATTGAGAAATTTTGGTTCTTTCCCTTTCGGATTTAGTGCTCGCAGAAATGTTTGAGCCTATGTTTGTATTGGAACACCATTTGCTCTCTTTGATGAATTCAATTTTGACCTTTCAAAAAAAATAAAAAACTTCCGTCATTATTGGGTTCACATCCGAGAAATTCTGGTTCCTTCCCTTTCGGACTTAGTGCTCGCAGAAATGTTTGAGCCTATGTTTGGATTGGGATACCATTTGCTTTCCTTTATGAATCCAATCTTGACCTTTCAAAAAGAAATCTCATCTCGTGTTCCTTCCAAGGATGCAATTTGCAACATTTGTGCCTAGCGGTGCTAGTACGCCCTTTCGGGTCTACTGTATTCGCGACCGACACATTTATATCTCCAACCTTATATCATTTTACCTCGAGTGAGCCTTGCTTCTTGGTAATTTGAATTAAGGTCTACAATTCCTTCTAGCGGTCACTGGGACGCTCACCCTGAGTCTGCCATGCTTGTATTTTGAATAATTGTACCTCCTATGGGTTTTGCCTTCTTCATCTTGCTTGGGCTGGGCCATGTCCCCTCGAGCGATTTAAAGAGGCAAAACCATGGTTATTCTCCATTTATGATCACCATATTCTTGTGATTACTAATGGATGTGGTCTTGTTTCAGAAGTTTTCCAAACTAACAATGGCAGCTTCATTGACCATCACTTTTGATGAGAACAAGTACCAGTTCATGATTCAAGACAAGCAAAACAAACGCACTCATAAGCGCCCTGCCAGTTGCCGAAGCGTCATCTCCCTCGATAACTCTCAAAACACCGGGTCTACCTCTACTCCCAGACCATCGTCTTCGGGTCGCTGGGACCATTCCCACTCCACGCAGAAGAAATTGTACCTGCCAAGAAGTAGAAAATCGCCCCGCAATGTGTCACTAACATGGCACCAAGGGCGAACGCGAAGAAGCCTGAAGCTCGTGGCACTCCCACGAAGCCTCAACTTACAAGAAATCAAGTCTGCCCCAAGACCTGGTCCTCTAGGCCTTCACCAAAACAAAGGAGGTCCCAAACATCTACAAAGCCAGCATACCTGGCCCCTCTCAAGGAGAACCGGTTCTACCCTCTCTCTTAGATGAAAGAAGAGAAACTACCCTCCGCCAAACAAACAAATCAATCCAGCATGAGCCGGCTTGCTTCTACAAGCCCAAAATCAAATCATGCATCGTAAGGCCTCTGCAAAAACCCGCTGAAGCGTGCACTCCTGCGAGTCGACCCTTCATCTCAACAGGGGCCGTACAAGTGCCCAGATGTACTGCCACAAGCGTCGCTAGTCGACATCTGCCATAACAACATGAGAGCAAGGATCCATTTCATGATCATCGGCAACAAATCAAAGAACCTGGGAGAACTCCTAGAAGCTTCAATGGAGGCTGAAACGATGATGAAACACCTCAACAGTCAGAAATCATCAAAGAAAGAGCCGACAGCCATTACAACCTCAAAACAAAAGAAAAAGGAGGTTCTTAATGTGCAAACGAAGTCAGCTCCTCAGCAGCCAAAGAAAGCTGAAAACAAAGCTGTAGGTAAAAGACCTGAACTTTCTGATGCCTTCAAAGAACATGTAGAAAAGAAATACCCGTTCGATGAAGATGTTGAAGAAATCTTTGAGGCTCTCTTAGCAAACGGCAAACTCAACTTGCCTGAGCCCAAAAGACCGGGAGATGTTGGCAATACCAACGATCCTCGGTATTGTCCATACCAACATATGGTCTCGCATCCTCTCAATCAATGCTTCGTTGTGAGAGAGAAGATCAATGAGATGTGGAAAAATGGAGTCATCACCTTTGATAAAAACTACGGGTCTGCCTCCGTTAACATGGTATCAAGTGGGCAAACTTCAAAGTCACAGAAGGAGAAAATCACTACTTCATTCAAGGTGATAAAAATGGCTCAAACGTCCCAAGAGTTGGCTCCCTATCCAACACCAGATGGACAACCCATATGGGTGCATCCCGGTCTCCTGGAAGATGAAAACTGGGAGATCATCAAAACAAAGCCGACCGCTCAACAGCGAAGGCAAGCCAAGAGACAACTCCGCAAGCTCAAACAACAGCAGAAGTCTCAACCAAAACAAGAAGTCTCTGAAAAGGCAGAAACCTCTTCTACTGCTTCACTAGGGACAACGGAAGAATTCCTTCCCAAGACTTCAAAGGCGGTAAGAAAATTCACCCTTGGTGATTTCATGCCACCTCATTACAGAAATGAAACTATGCAGGGAGCATCATACTCTTGCAACTCAGTAATTAGATTCTCCATGGATGGATATGAGTCCAGTGATACTGCCAGTGATACCGATGAGTGGGAGGAATCCCTTGAAACTGGTGAATACCTCTCCGATGAGGAATGGATTCCGGAGTCTCATCTTATGCCAGTAATCTGGTATAACCCATTACAGCCACAAGGATCTTGGTCTGATGATGAAGAAGGCCATGACGCTGTTCAAGAAAATGCTGTTGATCCAGCACAAGCAAGTGCTCCAGTGGAACCCAACATTGATGAACCGCAAGGAGCAGATGACGAAGAAGATCTGGCTCCTATGCCTAACCTTGAAGAATATGCAAGAATCTTGCAACATCTTGCCATAGAGCGAGGGCAGGATAATATCAACAGTCTTCGTAACGATCAAAATCCAGAACCAGAAGTCCTTGAAAATCAACAGGAACTTCCTCCTTCAACTCCTGAAAATGGAGAAAACTGTTGGATCGATGATCCTTTTACATCTGAGGATGAGTCTGACTCCCAACAGTCTATACTAGGGGCATCTCCTATTGGGATAACCTGCAATGCGATAGCTCAGGATGATAGTGCCTTTGAAGCTTTATCTGCCGAAGACACGTACTCCCCAACTGGTAGTATATCTTCCGGAGCTACATTCTCTCAGGTGACTTCTACTGAGATATCATCTTCTCAGCCTTCGTCTCCTGAAACTGTGACATCGGAGCTCAAGCCTCTTCCGACTGATCATCTTAAAAAAGCTCCTGCCAATGAAGTCTTCTTCAATGAAAATCTAGTCGATTGGTCCCAGATACCCGATCTCATAAACGATGTCTGGACCAATAAAGAAAAATTGTTCGATGCTGTTCAGGACTTGTTCCCGGAAAATGCTCCATGCAACATGATCAATGAAGACAGCAACACTGCTATAGAGACGTCTTCAGCAAATGACAAAGATCAACCCCTCGATCCCGAGAGTGATCTTCCAAACGAAGACCCTTCTCAAAAAGCACTCGAAGAGAGCAGTCATTCTCCCTTCGTTGTCTCCCTCAAATCTTCTTCAAAACCTTTGGTGATCACTACCAAAACAAAGAAGACAAAACAAAAGGTTGGGGGCAAGTTCGCTGTCTCCTTTGTGTCTATTATGCATGACACGGATTTGGACTTAGAGCCAGAAGACGACACAGCGTCAAGCCAAGCTGATACTCAGCGAGTTCAGCCTGCTCTCACTCCATTGGAGACACTTACTGACGTAAAAGATCCTACGTCTGCTTCCTTTGCCGTTCCGGCAACTTCGGCAGAAGAAAAAACAATCTTGTTCCACAATCTTGAAGCATCTTCATCACGTCCAGCACTCGAACCTTTTGAAGGAAGGTATCGTGTACCAGACTTAAATATCTCTCTTAACAACACGGTGGGTGAACCCATCGAACAAGAAGATGACGACATTGAGTCTTCCTTGATAGAGAGTATCAACCACATCCCAGATCTCAACATCGCTTTTGATGATCCAAACCCCAACAGAGTCATTTAAGAAAGGTGACCTTGTGTTTGCGGTTAAAAAGCCATTGATTCTCGTTCGTACATCTGGGATCAACGATGAATCAAGATGGAAAGGGTCTTATATCATTGAAAAAGCATTCTCCAATGGAGCATATGCTTTCTTCAACTTCGAATGAGACAGGTTTATGCTGCATAATAAATTTCTACGGCGTTGTTTTTCTTAAAGTTGCGTCACTACCTGCTGTCCAACACAGTCTACCTGGTTTCGAGGATCAACCTCTTAAAGATCATTGTCACAAAAGTAGGTTCTCTCAATGCCCGACTGGCAAAATGGTCCATCCTTCTATCGCAGTTTGATATTAGGTATGTACCACAAAAAGCAATAAAGGGCCAAGCTCTAGCAGACTTTCTCGCAGAGCACCCATTGCCTAAAGATTCTCCACTCAGGGATGATCTCCCAGACGAATCTGTTGATAATGTGGAAACTTCCTTATCAAATGCTTCCTGGGACATGTATTTTGACGGCACAACCAAGACAAATGAAAAAGAAAAGAAGATATCGGGAATTGGCATCCTCTTTGTTAGCCCCGACAAATACATGATTCCACACGCTTTTTCGCTACTGGAACCATGTTCTAACAATGCAGCTGAGTACCAAGCCCTGATGAAGGATTGGAACTCGCCCTCGAATCCGACATCACCATGTTAGAGGATTTTGGGGACTCCCAACTGATCGTCAACCAGATGAATCAGAAATTTGAGGTCAGGAAACCCGATTTGCTACCTTACTACAACAAGGTGTAGTCGCTTCGACAAAAGTTTAATATCTGTCACATTACCCACATCCTCAGAGGTGAAAACATCCGTGCAGATGCCCTGGCCGAACTCACCGCATCTATGGCAATCCAAGAAGGGGAAAGTATGTAATTTACAGTGTGTCAAAGAAGGATTCTCCATCCTCTCAACACACACCGAGCAGTTGCTGAATGCCTCTAAGTGGTCGGAAGTCGGATGTCCATCCTTAAACCTTCAATCGGCGACTGGAGGGATCTGTTCATTGATTACATTATGTTTGGAATCCTACATGAAGATCCAAAAGAGCGGGTAAGCGTCCAAAGACGTACCCCAAACTTTCATTTGGATATTCCTTCAAAAATACTTTACAGAAAATCCTTCAATGGAGTACTTCTACGCTGCTTGTCACAACAAGAGGCTGAGGAAACTGTCAAAAAAGTACATTCTGGTCTTTGTGGAGCCCATCAGGCTGCTCCTAAGCTCTACGATCAGATAAAAAGGCTAGGTTATTATTGGCCTACCATGGTAGCTGACGCAATGCGATTTCCTAAACGCTGCCAACAATGCCAAATTCATGGAGATTATGTCCACATGCCTCCAGAATGGCTACATCCTACAGCAATCTCATGGCCTTTCGAAGCCTGGGGTATGGACATCATAGGTCCTATCTTTCCCCCATCGAGCAAAGGTCATCACTTCATCTTTGCCGCTATGGATTATTTCTCCAAGTGGTCAGAAGCATTTGCGCTTAGCGAAATGAAGACCTCATCAGTCATTCAATTCTTGCACACCAACATTATTTGTCGCTTCGGAATACCTAAAAGATTCGTCCATCATAACGGACAACAATTCCGGGATCACAGATTTTACAGGTTCTGCGACAAGTACAAAATCCAAAGTTGTCCTTCGACTCCATATAATCCTGCAGCGAATGGACTAGCAGAAGCCTTCAACAAGACACTCTGCAAAATTCTAAAGAAAATGGTCTTTGGTCACAAAAGAGACTGGGGCGACAAACTACCAGAAGCTTTGTGGGCCTATCGAACCACCGTTCGAGGACCAACCCATTGCACACCATTCTCCTTGTTCTATGGATGCGAAGCTGTTGTCCCTTTGGAAGTACAAATTCCTTGCTTAAGGGTATCTTTGCAAGAAAGCAATGTCAAATTGAGACTCCAAGAGCTGGATAATCTTGATGACAAACGGCTCGAAGCTCTACAAAGCATTGAGTTGTACCAAGCACGCATGGCAGGATCTTTCGACAAGAGGGTCAGGCAACGCGCCTACAAAAAGGGCGACTTGGTTCTTGCAGTAAAAAGACCCATAGTTTTTGCCCACAATTCTAAAGGCAAATTCGAACCAAAATGGGAGGGACCCTTCGTCATCGACCAAGTCTTCTCCAATGGGGCATAGGCTCTTCTAAACATGGAAGGTGACAGATGTATGCTGCCCATCAATGGCAAGTTCTTGAAGCGGTACTACCATTGAAGACTTTCTCCAATGGGTCAGGGCGATGCCTGTACGGCCAAAGCTTATTCCCAGGTACTTGCTCGACAAACCCACCCCTTTTGAGATTTTCATCTTTATGTTGAAATTTCCAAAAAAAAATCTCTCAAAACAATGCTTACTTTCATCATTCCATTGTTAAAAAAAAAAAAAATCAAAACCAAAAATCCAAGTTTAGGAGCCTCTTCCCGGACTTGACCAAAATTTTCGATCCATGAACCCAAAATTCATGGTTTGAAATAAAAATCAGGACTTAGGAATTTCCACCCTAGTCTGCCCCGACTTTTACAATAAAAAATGGTTTTGAGTCAAAATTTACGACCCTCGTGTCTTTAAAGAAAAATGGTTTTTCGAAACCGTGGGAAACGACGCTCAGTCGATACTCGCAAAACCCAAAAATCGGGAGGATGCGAACCCCATTCGATACTTCCAAAACCTCAAAATCGCAAGGAAGCGACACTTCGTCGATACTTGCAAAATTTCAAATTTCAAAAAAATTGTATAGACGCAACATTCCAGTTGATATCCACAACCCAAATTTCAAATGGTTCGAGAAAACCTCAAATTTCAAAAAATCGTGGGGAAGCGATATTCTGTCGATACCCGTAAAACCAAAATTTTTGAAGAAAACAAAGAAAAGCAAGGAAGCGACGCTTAGTCGATACTTGCACCCCAATCCGCGAGGAGGCGACATTCCATCGATACTCGTAAATCGAATGAGCAAGGAAGCGACATTTCATCGATACTTGCAAGACCATTCAGCAGGGAGGCGACCTTTGGTCGATATTTGCATTTTGAAAACCAAAAAAATCGGCTCTCACGCCAAAACCCGGCTATAAATGCCAAAATCGGCTATAAACGCCAAATCCGACTCTCACGCCAAAACCCGGCTATAAACACTAAACTTGGCTATAAACGCCAAATCCGGCTATAAATGCCAAAAATCCGGCTATAAATGCCAAAATCGACTATAAATACCAAAAATCGGCTTTCATTCTAACAAAACAAAAAATGGTTTTAAAAAAAAAATCTGGCTTCCATGCCAAAAACAACAAACAAAATTCGGCTCTCATGCCAATTCAAATTTTGGCTTCCATGCCACAATTTTTTTGGCTTCCATGCCACAAATAAAAAAAAAACTTTGGCTCCTATGCCACAAAACCTGGCTCTCATGCCAATTCAAATTTTGGCTTCCATGCCACAAACAACTTTGGTTTCCATGCCACAAACAAATTTTGGCTCCCATGCCGCAAACAAATTATGTCTCTAACGCCACAAAATTCGGCTTCCATGCCATCCCAAAATTCGGCTTTCAAGCCATCAAAAACCAGGCTTTCGCCACAAAATTTGGCTTTCATGCCCGAAACAACCTTTGACAAAAGATTTTCACAAAATGACAACCTTTTGATCAAATTCTCAAACAAACATTCCCATTCAGCTCTTGCTTAAATTTGTTTTCATCAAAAAATGATTTAAGTTAAAGGAGGGGATATAAAAAAAAATATAGTACCAAAAATGTTTATACATAGAGGTACCAAAACAAGAGAAGAAAAGGAGTTTGTTACAACTCAGGAGCTCAGTCTAACATGGTCTTCAACCAAAGATTTAATTCCTCAAGCAAACTCTTGGCCTTAACTTCCAAAGTTTTCAGGCCACGCTTCTTCAAGACATTCCCATAAAATGCGGCAGAACGCCGCGACCCATCTGCAGCATGAGGAAGTTCTTCCCAGAGAATCTGCCACTGCTCATATTCCTGAGTCTTCCTCTGGAGATTGTTATCAACCTCCTCAACCTGACGAATGAGAGCCCCCTCTCTAGCACAAGCTTCCACAATGGCGGTCCATTTGGTAGCAGCTTCTTCCTCCAAAAGCTTAAGACGCTGCCTAGCCTTGACAACCTCCTTATCAAGGTGGTTCAGGTCTTGTGTTAGCTCAATGATGGCCAACTCGGTAACGTTCCTCTCCTGAACGAATTGCTTCTGAGTCCGCGGGATCTTAGTCAGCTCAGATTTGACCTCGCTGGAAGGCTTCACGAACATCTCATTAAAGAAGTCACCATCTGGGAAACTCTTGGTCTCAGTCCACTTGTTGCCCAACGCAATGACTTCATCAACAAAAGCCTTGGCACTTGCAATGTCCAAACCGACTTCTTCGCTATCAGCAAGAATGTCCTACACATGCTTGATCATGCCGAAACCAGCTTCCAAGTGACCTGAAGAGAGAGTCTTGACTCATGAGCTCAAAACGCTCTTCAACACCTTCTTTGCATACTGAAGGTGCGGCCCAGACGAGGATTCGCCATGCTCCGGCGCCCGACAGCCCATGTCATGCCCCCTTGGAGGAGTAATCAATAAACTCTTTCCAATCGAAGAAGCTGACTCATCATAAGGTTTCACGCCTGCCACATTGAAAGTAGAAGAAGCCCCTATTTCTGGATCGGCTGTAGGTATCTCCGGTTCTGGTCCTGAGGAAGACGGAGGAACTTCTCTTATTGCTTCGCAATCTGTCAATAAAAGACAAAAATGTATGAATATGATCTTGTCAAAAATCAATATCGAGATTATTATTACAAAATACCTTCTTCGACGACCGGTGGAGTACTTTCTGCTTCCATGAGCTCATCCGAAGCATCGTCAAAGGTTGCATCCATGGATGACTCGAAGTCGTCAGAATCCTCTGGCAAGTCAGCTAAGAAGAAAACAAAGCAACATGTTGGCAAATGGTAGCACAAACAAAAAAAAGGAGGAAAAGCAAAAGAAATCATACCAGGTGAAGGTTCTGGAACCACTCCAGAGTCCCTTGGTTCTTCCTCAGATGCCACAAATGGGTCCGTCATCGCCTCATCAGCCGGAACCTCGGACGTCACCAAATCATCATCCTCTACCAAAAGAAAGAAAGCAGCGGATCAAAACAAAAATATCTCATACGAGAAAAGAAGCGTAAACAGAAAGAAGAAGAATCATACCGACCGTCTCCTCTTCTCGGCTTCTCTTCTCTGGAGGCTCGTTAACATCCCCAGACACATCCTCAGCAATAGTGAGAGAAACTTCCAGATCAGGAGGACTTTCTGCTGTCTCATATTACGGCGTTGCCCTCTCTTCCTCTTACTTTTGTGGGACAGTCTGCTCGAAGATCCTGCCTCACTATCAAAATCAGGTCTCTCACTAGAGTCTTCACTAGATGGTCTGCTCTTCCCAGTAGACTCCATGGAAGCCTTTGTGTGCTCCGCTTGTATCCAAGCGTCGATCTCAGCCTCCTCCTCTTCCAGCTATTTCAAGACCTCACCAGGAATTCCTTGTGCAGCTCCTGATCTAATGATTTCCTGTTCACCGAGAAAGCCTATCTTATGCTTCTCTCCAGCAAGGAAAGCCAAAACTTCCTCTCGACGGACACCATCTGATCTGCCAAGACCCTTACCAGGAGATTGCTTGACATCAAGCTCCTTCTTGGAAAGTCCTCGGTACACTGTAAAGCTCTCCACGAACCACTTCGTGAGGCCAGCAGTCCGGAAAGTGGGCAACTAAGGATAGGAAATCATGACGGTAGTATCCTCCGCACTGTAAAAAGCCCATGCATTCCTCCCATCTTGCAAACCTCCAAAACGCTTCACCATGCTTGAAGGCGCCCCAACAACGCCTTGAAAGAAGCCAAGCTGTAATGCAAAACGCAAAGGGACATACGGCTTGGATATCAACAAAAAGATGTCTACGGTACACCATGTACCAACCCGTATGTTGAAAAGCCATCTCTTCTCTGCGTTTGTCAAAGCATAGTGTCTTCCCGACCCTGCCTTGGTGGAATCACAGGAGACACCAAAATCAAAAGCCTTCTACCGCAGACCTGGAGAAAACTTCACTGAAGACTGCCCAATCTCGACGTCCCTGAACCGTCGGATTCTCAAACGGGCAGACAAAAGAGAATCAGAAACGGCTACTCCTCTAGCCAAACGAGTCATAAAAGGGTCATCGTCCTGTGCAACTCCCAACTGATGGAAGCTAGGATAGTGGTATACATACCATGAATAGAAGATATGGGCTGAAAATACCCTGTTCATAGGGTGCCCAAGCCGAACCAGAAAAGCAGCAGCCTGCAGTTCAGTACACAAATAGGAGTAAAGAGCAGGCACCAAAGCCAGCCGCTCTCCGAATGCCATCTGACAAGCCGGAAAAATACAATGCGGCCTGATTTGCGTTCCATCTCCTCCAGCAAAAACAATCTCACCCAACCAATAAGTGAGGTAAACAACGAGATCTCTCCGCAATGTAATGTCAGGATAAATGGCGTCTGTGCTTGCGAAGAATTTCCTCAAATCTTCTCGCATGGTGGAGATCTTCTTCAAACTTGGGTTTTTAGCCCTAGCATCCTAGGCCATGCTATCAGAAGACTCCCCGCCGTAAAAAAAGTTGAGCTACAACTCTTCCAACTGCTGCACCTGACTTTCAAGCCCTCCTTCTCCTTCAAAGAATCATTGAAGGCGACGAGTTGAAAGTACAGAAGCCTGAATTCCTCAGACTGCTCCTCAAGGACGCTGTCGATAGGCATGAACTCCTCATAGAGTTTGCCGAGGATAGGCAGCCCGGTGATAGTGCTTAATTCGTTCAAAGAAAAACCAATCTCACCATTTGTAACAATGAAGGTGTTGGTTTGTGGAATGAATGACTCCAGTATGGGCATGAAAGCCTCATCGGAGAAAACCACGGTTTGCCGATAAGCGCGAACCGCGTCAAAAATCTTGGCCTCTTGCAGAATGGCCCCACCAACCTTCAGTGTGTGATCAGTCCATGATTCCCAGCTTGAGTCAGCACTGTAACAGCCACGAAGTCGAAAAGGCTTCACCCAAATGCTGCCGTCACCCCGAAAAATGCCAAGGCCCACCGGTCTTAAATCGACCGACAGATGATCAGAACCTTGGCAGCCACTGGCTGGCATCAACATGTCCATACAGATAGGCGACTTCTCTGCAAAACCGGAAGGGCCACCAACAAAAACCCCAGTCTTGATCACATTGGTCCTCTTCACCCAGCTCGGAGGATCCTCCCTCTTAGGGCATGTGGGAGAAAGGCTCATGATCGAGATGGTTCGATCCAAGGTCGACCGGGTGGAAATAGTTCTCTCCTCATCATCTGCTGTGTAAGAGAACTGAAAACATCTCCTTTGGTATGTCAAGTCGTCAGGGATTTCATCACCGAAGAAAAAGGTAGACTTGGGCATAACGCTCTAATCGTCCGTAACCCAAACACGGATGCTTACCGCAATCTTATAGAATTCCTCATCCTTGAGAGCGATCAATCGCTGTCTCATCTCATCACGATTGAGGGAGTCACACTCTTCCAAGTTCTTCGTAACAAACTGGACCTTCTCCCAGGCCTGCTGAATGGCCGCTTTAGAAGATCTGGCAGACATACGAGGTGCGTCAGTAATAGGACCCTTACCCTTGTTCGTTCTAGAAGAACTACCTGCAGAGGATGGAAAGAAAAACAAAAATCAATCATCAAAATGACAGAATTTTGCTAAATTATTCTAGCGAAATTTTGACATGGTTCCGGGGCAATTCCAAAGAAAAGGGAAACACCCCGAGAAAGATAAGAAGCCTGAAGATGGGTTCAAAGTCAGTGGAAGATTCTCAAAAAAGGATTGAACTCAAACATTGCTGAGAGATCAGGCCAGTCTTATCAAATCTCCACAAAATTGGAAAAGGGCTCAACATTGCCGCGAGCTCCAAATTCCAAAACTTGCAAAGCTCCTCAAAATCCCGCGAGGCTAAAGAAAGGCTCAACATCGCTGCAAGCTCCAAATCCTAAGACTTGCAAACGATTTCTAGGTATGCATCATCATGCTTCCAAGTCAATTTACTAAAAATCATGCTTCAAAGAAAATCATCATGCATTAGATGCTAGGAAACCTTGACCAAAGTTTGACCAATTCCAACCCAATTTGGTCAAAACCAATTAAACTTTGTCCAAGTCAAAAATCATGTTGGCTTGACCTAGAGACTCTAGCCTTCTATCTTGATGCAACAAACAAAAAAAAAAATGCATGAACATCTTGAAATTGCATAACCTCATTATCATGGTGTGAGCAAAAAAAAAAAAAAAGAGAAAAGAGAGAAACCTTGTCAAAAAAAAAAAAAAAAAAAAGGGCTGGCCCATGGCCACGTAGCCATACGGCCAGATCCGTACAAAAAGAAAAAAAAGGGAAGAAAAAAAAAGAAAAAAAAACGGTGAAAAAAAAGGGGAACAACGTGGAAAAAAAAAAGAAGAAAAAACAGGAGCAAAACCGTGCACAAAAAAAAGAGAAAAAGAAAAGAAAAGAAAGGCAAAGAAAAGAAATAAGAACTTGTTTTTACTATCTACAGAGGAGTTTCTTGTGAAGGAAGTAAACTTACTTGAAGCCATTGATGGAGACGAAGAAAAAGCTTAACAATCCTTGAAGAAGAAGAAGAGCTCTTGATCTAGGAGCACTCTTGAAGATTCTTGCAAAAAGGAAGCAATGGTGCAAGAGATACAACCTCCCCTCGCTTTTATAGAAAAGAGTAAACCAAAAGAGGAAACAAGAGAAAAGAAAGGAGGTAAGTGTTAAAATTTAGCAACTTTCCAAAAGAAAGATACTTTGAGAAAATCTCTTCCAAAAAACAAGGAAACTTGAGAGATTCTCTTCAAGTAAAGATATTTTTAGATATTCTCTACCCAAAAGAGATGTTTTTAGATATTCTCTACAAAAATGACACCACATGAGATCTAAGCCATCTTTAAAGCTTAAGGTCCCATGGGTTAGCCCATATGAGCCAGGTTTGACCACCTAGGCACTAAAAGTGGCTTTTAGTAAAAAAAAGTCCCTCTTACCAAGAGCATACAAAAAATGGTTCCATGCCTCTTTTGAGCTGATTGGACCATTCAAAAAAAAAAAAAGGGGAAAGGAAAAAAAAAAAGCCTCGTGAGTTTCCAAAAAACCAAACCATCCAACCTCATGAACCAAATTCAGCCAAAATCTTGAAATTGACATCCCACAAAAAACCAAAACCCGGTCCCCTAACTAGCCACATACAGCTTGTTAGGTCACAAGATCAAAACCAAAACAAAAAACCAAATCTGACCCCCCAACTTGCCACATACAGCTTGTTGGGTCACAAGATCAAAATAAAAAATCAAACCCCGACCCCCTAACTTGTCACATACAGCTTGTTAGGTCACAAGGTCAAAAAACGAAAAAAGCCTTTCTTGACCACTTAATGTGCCACATAAAGCCTTTAGGCTCCCTAGGTCCAAAAGGGAAAAACCAAAATCCAAAACCCAAAAATCCGAATCCCCCATGTCATTTTCAAAACTTTTCCTTGAGATGTTGCGTGATCCTCTCACTACCATAAAATTCCCTCGGAAACTCAAAAGGCTATTAAAAAAAAAATGCTCAAGACTCTTGGTCAAGTCAGAAGCTCTCCTCCAACTTTCTCTTCAAGGCACATCGACTTCAAAAGCTACTCATCGCTGTACCTCGAGGGGGCATTTGTTGACACCAAAAAAGTCACTTTGCCTCCTCAACATCAAGAAGCCACATGAAGCTGCATTCTCCTACAAATAGGCAATGCTACTTCAAGCATCAGATCTTGTTAGAATCACACAAAAACTGCAAGATCCTTCAAGACAGCCAAAACAGGGGTACACATGAAGTTTCGAGCCATTCCGACATCATTTGACCTAACTTCACTCCTTCGACAGCTAAACAGGCACTCCTAGCAGCGACAGTGTCAAAGACATCAAAACTTCGATCAGAGCCTACGGATGGTTCCAAATACCTCCAAAAGGCTCCTTGTCAAAATTCAAGTCAAATCGACAATGTTTGACCCTCCATCAACACTCGAGCAGCAAAATCAAGCCTTTCGGCGGCGAGAACCACCGAGGCAATCACTCATTAAACAAAGCACATGAGCGGCTTCAACATGCTTCCAAAGTGCTTCGACGAATTTCAGGTCATTCCGACAACGTTTGACCAGACTTCGACGCTTCAAAACAAAATCAAGCCTACCGTCGGCGGAGCACCCCGGGACCATGACATCCAAATCGGAGATAATGGATCGTCTCAAAATGACTCCAATGGGCTCCCTGTCAAGTTTTAGGTCAATTGGACATCGGTTGACCACATATCAAAGCTCGACATCTTCCTCGCGGCAAAATCAAGTCTAGCAGCGACAGGACCCCAAACGGCTTCAAAACCCAAATAAAATCCCATGGTTGGCCCTATCCACTGCTCAAAAGGCTTCACCTCAAATCTTAGGTCATTCCGACATCGTTTGACCTAGTTTCGACTCTTAACGGAAAATCGACTACAAAGTCTTTGGCTTTTCCAAAAAATGGGAAACTTTGTGCTTCGGTTTTGAGCGGGTTCTAGTCAAGTTTTCTTCAGGAAAATAAAGTCAATAATTGAGGAAAAATGTCAAGAAAAATATAGGAGAAAAAAGGAATGAAAAAGACGACGAAACGGCCGAAAAAAAGGCGACCAAAAGGGGACCAATCCCCATGGTCGCCGGCGACCTTGCTCCATGGTCGCCGGCGACCTTGGAAATCCGGGTCGCCGGATTTCCGTCGGATGCCCGTTTTCCGACCCTCTTCGCGTTTCGAGAGTTCTAGCCCCTGTTATTTTCCGAAAATCCAATTCTTGATGCTTGAAAACGACTGATCTTCGTCAAAATCTCGGATCCGCTTTCAAGTGCATGAAATCATCATTGATCGCTCCAAGATCGCCAACCAGCTGACCAAGAAAGTACACTTTTTGTCCGACCGATAGAGAAATCGACAAGATAGATATTGCCGGCTGACTAACATCAATCAATGTCAGAAATTGCATTGCTATTTGACATCAAACAACACGTGGATCCATCGGCAATCGTCACCTGAAGAATTCCAAAAGACGAGGCGAGGCCCGCGACTCCTCAAATATCCCGGCGACCACTTAATGACGTTAATTGACCCGTTTTATGACAACTTAATACGGTCATTAACTCATTATTTTGGACGGCTCAATAAGAAGCAAGCAAATAGGAGTTACAAGTCCAAGCAATCATGGCATTAAAACCATGAAACTCCCCTCATCATGGAGATTAAAGGCGATTAAATGCCCATCATTCCCCATTGACAAATCACAAGCCAATAAAAAGGAGTTACAAAATCAAGAAATAAAAACTTGTAACTCCTCCTATCATGGAGCATCAATGCCATCAATGCCCAAAAACCCACCTTATGGCCACCAAAAGGCTATAAAAGGGTGTCATTCCAAGAAGAAAGGATCCAGAAAATCCCAAAAAAATCCAAAAAATTCACAGACATAGAGAGACTCAGAAAATCCTGAAGAAACTCTACTGCAACGCCACAAGGTGATCTAAGTCCCTTGGGGGGCCACCCCCTGTGAGAACCCGACCCTTAATTTCTTGGTTTAGTGTGGTTTTAATCATGATTTGGTTTCTCGATGGGTTTAGTGATTGTTTGGTTGAGTTTTTGAGTTTGAATAGATTTTTCATAACTTTGGAGAATTTTAAAAGACGTTGACTTTGTTTTGACCCGACCCTTGTAAATTGTATTTTTGTGAGAATTTATATTTGGTTTCTAAAAATTCCAAATTTTATTCCTTTTGACCCATTTTGTTGTTACAAACAACTTTCATGTTTTGACCATCTTGAATAAATACTCAGAAATTGCGTTTTTCGAGAAAAAGGGCAAAAATGACAATTTTCACTAAATCTGTCCATAAATTTCGAAAATTCCAGAAATTGGGGAAAATATACTTTTTGGAAAGTAGTTATTTCAACGAACAACTTTGTCTTCTTCGTCGAATCGATTTGAGGTCCCGAAATGCATGTTTTTAGCCCGGCAAATGTTTTAAGTTGTGGGACCCATCTCCCCTTTGTTATAAAAGGAACCCTTCTTCTCTTCTCTCCTTCCTTGACCTAATCTCTAAGAGAGGAGATGCCCCATCAGCCATGGTTTTTCTCCATCCCTTTCTTGCTTCCTCCATCTCATAGCACCACCAAACAATGCCAAACCGAGATTAGACTCCACCATCTTCATCCTCATCTCAAGAGCTATCCATTGATGTTATTTTTGAAGAAAACCAAGCTTTTCAAGATTTCTTTTGAGCAACCTCTAGCTTTTTGAAGAACTTCCAAGTAAGGAATCCTTGTAATCTTTTGGATTTGTGTTTTCCTAGCCTTTAAGAAGCTTTGTTTTGATTATTGGAGGCTTTCCTTTTGTTTTGATTTGGTTTTGCCATTTTAGGGTTCTAAGATGGGTTTCTTTTGGGGGTTTTGTTTAGATTGGTGATTTATAGCTTGGAGAAGTGATTAGTGGTTGATTTGATTAGCGTTGGACCCAAGGCAAGTGGATGAAATGATTTATTTTCATTGATCATGTTTTATACAAATGTGTAGCTTTCATTAATGATTTTCATTACTTATGCTTTACTTCATGACATGCTTTTATTGAGATTTGAAATACACTCTTTAGTGTATCTTTCTAGTACATTGCTTCCTTGGAAATGATATGTTGATTGTATTAAGTTTTGACTTGTTTCATGTGATGGATTTCTTTTGGGTTGAATGTGAATGGAATGGATGATTTGATGGAAGAATGGATGTAGTTGAATGGGGAATTTGAAGTGTTGAGAATGAAGTTTTGATTGCTTGAAATGGAGGATCCTTTAGCTCACTTTATTACAGGGATCTGACCCTTGAAAATGAGGAGTGTTTGGAGAAAGAAGGGACTGAAAACAGCTTCAGAAATATGTGTCCGCAGTAACGTCGGTCAGCTGTCGGTCAGCCCGTCGGTTAACCGACAGCCAACCGAGGTGGACCGAAACCCTCTCGGTTCCAATTCCAGAGAGCAGATTTCCATCAGAAATCTGTCGGTCAGCTGTCGGCTGACCGAACTCCCTAGTTCGGTCGACCGAGAGCCAACCGACAGATCTTTCGGTTCATTTTCCAGAGAGCAACAAACTTCCTAATGTGTGTAGAGCTGACAGTCAGCGTCGGTCAGCCGTCGGCTAGCCGACATCCCAGTTCGGCTGACCGACAGCCAACCGATGAGCTGACCGACAGCAATTGTATTGTTTTCTTCTTGAGGAACCATAGGGAACTATATTGGAGGAGAGTGAGGAACTGTACAGAAGAAGAAATTCCATCATCATGACTTTGTTGTTTAGGTCTTTTAGATTTGTTAATGTATATAAGGCCCCGGAATGTTTTCAATTCTTAAAGAGTACCAAATGTATGTCGAACCTAACATACGGGACCCTAGTTACATTGATTCAAATCTTGGACTTTCAACACTTGGCCCGGAGAATATGAGAAATCCATTCATGCTTTATTTTGACCGAATTTCACTTGTACACTTTGAATCTCGTGTTTTATGACTAGACTTGCCCGACAGTACTGAAATTCATGTTTTTAGCATTGTTGCTAGCTCGTACATGCCCGACCTATACAGATGTGCTTTTGTCCTTATGAGCATCTCGTCCCGTCATATGTATTTATTTGACCTGATTTCTTGTACATGATTCATAAGCCAAAACCTTGAGGTAAGATGGGGCCAGAGCTTTGTAGTGCGAGCCCATGAGCCAAAAGGATTATTATTTTGAGAATAAAACCTTGAGGCAATATGGGGCCAGAGCTTTGTAGTGCGAGCCCATGAGCCAAAAAGAGAACATGCATACATGTACTTGTTTTAATTACTTGCATATAACCTATGAGTCGGCACCACTAAGCTTGGATACCTTGTTAGTCTGATCCACTGACTAGGTGATCCCCCTCTTGTCTTGCCAACTGCAGTTTGGGTCCTGATACCGCAGATTGCTACTGTGGTTCCTGATGCCCGGCTCGCTACCGTGGTCATGTCTAGTATATAGTATATATGTATATGTATTTCGTTGTTCCTCCTCACTTCGGTGACTGAGGTCAACGCCTTGATATGCTTGCTCTATCACTTCGGTGATAGAGGATTTAGCTTTGTGTGGTTGCCATCTTGATAGTTCCCGATCCTTGATACCCGTCCTACTTTATATTGATCACGTCTTTTCTTAATCAATGTGCACTATTTATACATGCTTTAAATGAGTTCCAGATTTGTAAAATGTTTACTATTTATACATGCTTTAAATGAGTTCCAGATTTGTAAAATGTTTACTGTTTATACATGCTTTAAATGAGTTCCAGATTTGTAAAATGTTTACTGTTTATACATGCTTTAAATGAGTTCCAGATTCGTGAAATGTTCATGTTTTATACATGCTTTAAAGGAATACATGTTTTGTCAAATATTTATGTTTCATATCCGTTTTATATGAATATAGGATTTTGCCAAGAGATTCCTGATTTCCTATGCATTGTAATTATGTACAATTTTGATCAGACAGCATGATTTATTACATGTTTTATCGTTCAGTATATTGTTGCATCTATTCACCCACCTGCCAGACCGTCGTGTCTGACCCACTACTTTGGTACTCAGGTTCAGATTTCTTCACCCGAGATGAGTGCACGTATTGGCTGTGGAGCCATGAGCTTACAGGTGTTTGTTGGCTATGTCATGTCGACATTGAGCTTGACATCGGTATTACGTCACATATGGGTAGTAATCATTAGCTTGTTTTCTTGTATGGCTTTTATTAGCCTTTTTGCTTGGGATTGTAATTAATATACATTGTTAATTGTAACTTGAACATATATGGGAATGTAATATCCTGTTACTGTCAGCTCTGTACTTTTATTATGATGGTTTATTCCAGTCTGAGATGGATCAATGATAAGATGATTATATGCTTGGGTTGAGTGCGGCGCGGAATCCAATGGCCACGGACTCCGAGTCGCAACACCATAAAAGCTTCCGCTAAATATTCAGAGTGTGTTGGAATGAATTTGTAATCCTCACACACGCGGATCTTGGGAGAAACATAACTCTCAATTCACGGACCCCGGGTTTGGGGTCGTGACACCCCCCCCCCCCCCAAGGCAAAGCTCTTCCTCTCCTTCTATCCAATATGGCCTAAACGCGGCTTTTAAGCCCGTTTACTCGGTTTTTTATTGGATATAAGACCTCCCCTCGGTCTTTGTCCTTTAAAAAATCTGAGGTTAGAGCCAAGCCAAAAGAATCAAAGCATCATGCGTTCTCATTTGAAGGACGATGGCGAAGTCCATACATGACTTGCGACCGTCGATCTGAACATGCCCCAACAATCTCCTGAGAAGTTAGATCCATTTTTTTTTCTTTTCTATTGTATTTTGTATTTTTTATAGAGACAAAAAAAACTCACAATTCTTGTCTTTCATTATTGATGAGATTTGTAAATCGCCTTTCACGGCAAAATCACCTTTTACGGCAAAAAGTCGCCTTTCACGGCAAAACCGCTTTTCACGGCATCAAATCGCCTTTCACGACAAACAAACAAAAAAATCACCTCCTACGGCATTCAAAAATCTTGTCTCTTTTCTTAAATATTTATGCAATTTGAAAAGTTAGAAAAAAGGATTGATTTCCTTTCTACTTGTGAAGGTGAAACTCCGGATCATCACCACTTCAAATTCCAAGTAGAATAGAAAATCTGGCATACCCGTACAAAAAAATGTTGATACTCGCTTTTCTCCTCCGCCCGACCCCGGTAGCCCCCGGGGCGGAAGTAGAGGACGAAAGCCGGTCCATTAAGTTGGCATACCCGGTAAGACCCGTTCATTTGAGAACGTGATGCTTCGATTCCTTGGCTCCTTTCTAGTTGGTGGCCTATGTTGGATCTTGCATCTTAAAAAAAAAAAAACATGAGATTGGATTTCATCACTCTTTCTCATTTCAAAAAAAAAAAATCTGATTTCTCTTTTCGGATTCAATTTTGAGAAACTTTGATCCTCTCTTCTTCGAATTTAATAGCTCATAGAAATGTTTGCAGCTATTGGTCGTATTGGAGATTGGGCTATCTTTTCTCTTTGATGAGTCCAATAGGGGTTACCAAAAAAAATCTCATCTCAAACTCTTTCAAAAAAAAAAAAAAAAAATCTGATTTCTCTTTTTTAGATTCATTTTTGAGAAACTTTAATCCTCCCCTCTTCGAACTTGATAGCTCATAGAAATGTTTACAGCTATTGTTCGTATCAGGGAATGGGCCATCTTTTCTCTTTGATGAGTCCGATTTCGATTTTCAACAAAAAAAATATTTATCATTTCAAAAAAAATCAGTTCTCTCTCTTTTGGATTCAAATTTGAGAAACTTTGGTTTTTCTCTTTCAGATTTAGCGCTCGCAGAAATGTTTGAGCCTATGTTCGGATTGGAACACCATTCGCACTCTTTCATGAGTTCATTATAAATCTTTCGAAAAAGAAAAAAGGTTGAAAAAAAACACTAAGGTTACACCAATTGCTTTCTTTGACCAAAGTGGATCAAAGAAAAGCCTTGTCCAGAGTGTGGAGACAGCTAGACTGTTCGAGGCAAGGGTCCTCCAAACGGGTTCATTAAGTAATCCGACCCTTACCTGGGCACTGATCTATCTACTAAGGTTTCATAAGACCGAATTGGAAATCCATGTGTACCTTCCAAAAAAATCTTTAAAAAAAAAACCTTTAAAAAAAAAAAAACTTTCGTCACTTTTGAGTACAGAATTGGGAAATCTTGGTTCTTTCTATTTCGGATTTAGCGATCGCAGAAATGTTTGAGCCTATGTTCGGATTGGAACACCATTTGCTCTCTTTGATGAACTCAACCTTGACTTTTAAAACAGAAAAAAAAAATTTCCGTCACTTTTGAGTTCATAATTGAGAAATTTTGGTTCTTCCCCTTTCGGATTTAGCGCTCGCAGAAATGTTTGAGCCTATGTTCGGATTGGAACACCATTTGCTCTCTTTGATGAATTCAATTTTGACCTTTCAAAAAAAAAAAAAAACTTCCGTCATTATTGGGTTCACATCCGAGAAATTCTGGTTCCTTCCCTTTCGGACTCAGTGCTTGCAGAAATGTTTGAGCCTATGTTCTGATTGGGATACCATTTTCTTCCCTTTATGAATCTAATCTTGACATTTCAAAAAGAAATCCCATCTCGTGTCCCTTCCAAGGATGAGATTTGCAACATTTGTGCCTAGCAATGCTAGTACGCCCTTTCGGGTCTACTGTATTCGCGATCGACACATTTGTATCTCCAACCTTATATCATTTTACCTCGAGTGAGCCTTGCTTCTCGGTAATTTGAATTAAGGTCTACAATTGCTTCTAGCGGTCACTGGGACGCTCACCTTGAGTCTGCCATGCTTGCATTTAGAACAATTGTACCTCCTATGACTTTTTGCCTTCTTCATCTTGCTTGGGCTGGGCCATGTCCCCTCGTGCAATTTAAAGAGGCAAAACCATGGTTATTCTCCATTTATGATCACCATATTCTTGTGATTACTAATGGATGTGGTCTTGTTTCAGAAGTTTTCCAAACTAACAATGGCAGCTTCATTGACCATCACTTTTGATGAGAACAAGTACCAGTTCATGATTCAAGACAAGCAAAACAAACGCACTCATAAGCGCCCTGCCAGTTGCCGAAGCGTCATCTCCCTCGACAACTCTCAAAACACCGGGTCGACCTCCACTCCCGGACCATTGTCTTCGGGTCGCTGGGACCATTCCCACTCCACGAAGAAGAAATTGTATCTGCCAAGAAGCAGAAAATCGCCCCGCAACGTGTCACTAACATGGCAACAAAGGCGAACACAAAGAAGCATAAAGCCTGTGGCACTCCCACGAAGCCTCAACCTACAAGAAACCAAGTTTGCCCCAAGACCTGGTCCCCGAGGCCTTCACCAAAACGAAGGAGATCCCAAACATCTACAAAGTCAGTATACCTGGCCCCTCTCAAGGAGAACCGGTTCTACCCTCTCTCTTACATGAAAGAAGAGAAACCTACCCTCCGCCAAACAAACAAATCAATCCAGTATGAGCCGGCTTGCTCCTACAAGCTCAAAATCAAATCATGCATCGTAAGGCCTCTGCAAAAACCCGCTGAAGCCTGCACTCCTGCGAGTCGACCCTTCATCTCAACGGGGGCCGAACTCGCAAAATTCAAAGCCTCACTGCGACAGGCTAAGGACCGCGTCCGGATCCTGTCCATGACTACCTTCAAAGAAGACAAGCTCGGTTACTGCGCACGGGGGACTACATCCTTCATCGTTAGAGCCCAGCCGGAGCTCAACGAAGCTCAAATTACTCGTCGTATATGTCGCTGCGCGGCATATTGACAAAAGAGACTAGAGAAGCAAAGAACCCATCATTATACCCTTCAGGTCTCTAAAAAATGGGTCGAAAAAGAAAGACTCGACCAAGTTGTTACTGTCCATATGGTTGGCAAAACCAGAAGACGCCAGAAGTCAGCAACCAAAATTCGTGTCAGATGTCCGGTGACTCACAGCGCCTCCCGGACATGAAGACATCTGGAAGAATCCTCCACTCCTTCAAGCCAGGGACATCGGAGTAACCCTTCCTCAAGCTTTTCTACCAAAAAAATGAGCCCCAGCTCAGTCACCAGGACGATTTCTTCGTTCGAATCCCGATGGATGAACGTCCTGGCTACAAACTCTGAGCCACCTCACAATCCACCGCATGATGACGTAACCGCACACATCCAGCAGTTGGGCCACTCCCCCCAAGGCAAACTCTTCCTCTCCTTCTATCCAACATGGCCTAAACGCGGCTTTTAAGCCCGTTTACTCAGTTTTTTATTGGATATAGGAGCTCCCCTTGGTCTTTGTCCTTTAAAAATCTAAGGTTAGAGCCAAGCCAAAAGAATCAAAGCATCATGCGTTCTCATCTGAAGGACGATGGCGAAGTCCATACATGACTTGCGACCGTCGATCTGAACGTGTCCACACAATCTCTTGAGAAGTTAGATCCCTTTTCTTTCTTTTCTATTGTATTTTGTATTTTTTAAAGAGACAAAAAAATCACAGTTCTTGTCTTTCATTATTGATGAGATTTGTAAATCGCCTTTCACGGCAAAATCGCCTTTTACGGCAAAAAATCGCCTTTCACGGCAAAACCGCCTTTCATGGCACCATATCGCCTTTCATGGCAAACAAACAAAAAAATCGCCTCCTGCGGCATTCAAAAATCTTGTCTCTTTTCTTAAATATTTATGCAATTTGAAAAGTTAGAAAAAATGATTTGTTGACACAAAAAAAAATCACTATGTCTCCTCAACATCAAGAAGCCTCGTGAAGCTGCATCCTGCTAAAAATAGGCAAGGCTACTTCAAGCATCAGATTTTGTCAGAATCAGACAGAAACTGAAAGATACTTCAAGGCAGCCAAAAGAGGGGTACACCTGAGGTTTCGGGCCATTCCGACATCGTTTGGCCGAACTTCACTGCTCCGATAGCTAAACAAGCGCTCCCGGCAGCGACATCATCGAAGACACCAAAACTTCGATCAGAGCCTACGGATGACTCCAGAATGTCTTCAAAGGGCTCCATGCCAAATTTCAAGTCAAACCGACAATGTTTGACCCTTCATAACGCTCGAGCAGCAAAATCAAGCCTCCCGGCGGCGGGAACCACCGAAGTCATCACTCATGAAACAAAGTACATGAGTGGCTTCAACATGCCTCCAAAGGGCTGCACGTCGAATTTCAGGTCATTCCGACAACGTTTGACCAGGTTTCGATGCTCCGAGAGAAAATCAAGCCTACCGGCGGAGGAGCAACCCGGGACCATGACATCCAAAACGGAGCCCATGAAACATCCCAAAATGACTCCAATAGGCTCCTCGTCAAATTCCAAGTTAATCGGACATCGTTTGACCACATATCAAAGCTCGGCATTTTCCCCGCAGCAAAATCAAGTCAAGCATCGATGGGACCCCAAACGGCTTCAAAACTCAAATAAAAGCTCATGGTTGGGCCTATCCACTACTCAAGAAGCTTCACCTCAATTTTCAGGTCATTCCGACATCGTTTGACCTAGTTTCCACTCTTGACGGAAAATCGGCTACAAAGTCTTCGGCATTCCCGAAAAATGGGAAACTTTGTCCTCCGATTTCGCGTGGGTTCTCGTCAAGATTTCTCCGAGAAAATCAACTCAATAATTGAGGAAAAATGTCAAGAAAAATACAGAAGAAAAAAGGAATGAAAAAGATGAAAAACGGCTGAAAACGACGCTCGGCGACCAAATGGGCCAAAGCCCTATGGTCACCGGCGACCTTGGGTGCATGGTCGCCCGGCAACCCTGCAAATCCGGGTCGCCGGATTTTGCACCAAAAGCCCTGTTTTCGATCCTTTTCGCGTTTCGGGTGTTCCTGCCTCTGTGATTTTCTGAAAATCCAATGTTTGATGCTTGAAAACGACTGATCTTCGCCGACATCTCGGATCCGCCGTCAAAAGCATGAAATCATCACCGATCGCCTCAAGATCGCCAACCGGCTGACCAAGAAAGTATACTTTCTGTCCAACCGAACGTGAAATCGATAAGACAGATGTCACCGGCCCACCAACATCAATCAATGTCTGAGATTGCACTGCAATCCGACATCAAACAATGTGTGGGTCCACCTGTGATGATCGTAAAAAGAATCTCAAAAGGCGCAGCGCGGCCCGCGACTCTTCACATGCCTTGGCAACCACTTAATGACGTTAATTGACCCATTTATGACAACTTAATGCGGTCATTAACTCATTATTTTGGACGGCCCAATCAGATTCAAGCATTTGGGAGTTACAAATCCAAGCAATCATGGCATTTAACCCATGAAACTTCCATCATCATGAAGCTTAAAGGGAATTAAAAGCCCTCTACCTTCATCGGCCAATCACAAGCCATGAAAAAGGAGTTACAAAATCAACTTGTAACTCCTCATCAATTCTCTCATCATGGCTATCAATGCTCATAATCACCTCATGGCTATCAAAGGCCTATAAAAGGAGATCCATTTCCATGAGAGAGGGGATCATCATCATCGACATATCTATCGGCAAATCGATACACACATCGACTTGAAATTATGCATTTCTCCCAAAGAAATCCAGACGAAGTCCTGCTGCTCTGCTGCAAGAAGCACCACAAGGTGATCAACATCCTTTGGGGGGCCATCCCCCCAAGGTCCCCTCCTTCTCCAACATGGCCTAAACGCGGCTTTTCAGCCCGTTTACTTGGTTTTTCATTGGATATAGGACCTCCTCTCAGTCCTTGTCTTTTAAAAAACCGAGGTTAGGAGCCAAGCCAAAGAATCAAGGCATTAACCGTTCTCATTTGAAGGACGATGGCAAAGTCCATACATGACTTGCGACCGTCGATCTCAACGTGTCCCCACAATCTCCTGAGAAGTTAGATCCATTTTCTTACTTTTCTATTATAGTTTGTATTTCTTAAAGAGACAAAAAGAAATCACAATTCTTGTCTTTCATATTTGATGAGTTTTGTAAAATCGTCTTTCACGGCAAACAAACAAAAAAGCGCCTCCTACGGCATTCTCAAAAACAAACTTGTCTCTTTTCTTAATATTTATGTAATTTGAAAAGTTAGAAAAAAGGATTGATTTCCTTTCCACTTGTGAAGGTGAATCTCCGGATTATCACCATTCCAAATTCCAAGTAGAAAGTAAATCTGGCATACCCGTACAAAAAATGTTGATACCCGCGATTTTCCCTCCTCCGCCGAGACCCAGGTCAGCCCCCGGGGTGCGGAAGGAGAGGACGAAAGATTTCCGAGGGTCCATCAAGTTGGCACACCCGGTGGGACTCATTGACTTGAGAACGTGATGCTTTAATCCCTTGGCTCCTTTTTAGTTGGCGGCCTATGTTGCATCTTGCATCTAAAAAAAAAAACATGAGATGGGATTTCAATTGTACTTTCTCACTTCAAAAAAAAAAAAAAACAAAAAAAAAAAACAAATCTGATTTCTTTTCTTAGATTCAACTTTGAGAAATTCTGATCCTTCCCTCTTCGAATTTGATAGCTCACAGAAATGTTTGCAGCTATCGTTCATATCAGGGATTGGGCCATCTTTTCTCTTTGATGAGTCCAATTGGGATTTCAAGAAAAAAAAAAAAACACCTTCATTTCAAATTCAAAAAAAAAATGATCTCTCTTTCTCAAGATTCAACTTTGAGAAATTTTGATCCTCTCCTCTTTGAACTTGATGGCACACAGAAATGTTCGCAGCTATCGTTCATATCGGGGATTGGGCCATCTTTTCTCTTTGATGAGTCCAATTGGGATTTCAAAAAAAAAGATATTATAATTTCAAAAAATAAATCAGTTCTCTTTCTTTTGGGCTCAAAACTCAGAAATCTTGGTTTTTTCCCTTTCGGATTTAACGCTCGTAGAAATGTTGAGTTGTGGTTCGGATTGGAACACCACTTGTTCTCTTTGATGAGTTCATTAGAAATCTTTCAAAAAAAAAACAAAAACACTAAGGTTGCATCAATTGCGCTCTTTGACTAAAGTAGATTTAAGAAAAGCCTTGTCCAGAGTGTGGAGACAGCTAGACTATTCGAGGCAAGGGTCCTCCAAACGGGTTCATTAAGTAATCCTACCCTTACCTGGGGGCTAATCTATCTACTAAGGTTTCATAAGAACGAATTGGAAACCTGTGTGCATTTTCAAAAAAAAAAAGGAAAGAAAAATTTCCCGTCATTTTTTAGTTCAGAATTGAGAAATCTTGGTTCTTTCCCTTTCGGATTTAACGCTCGCAGAAATGTTGAGTTGTGGTTCGGATTGGAATGCCATTTGCTCTCTTTGATGAATTTAATCTTGACCTTTCAAAAAAAAACTTCCGTCAATGCTGGATTCACATTTGAGAAATTCTGGTCCCTTTCTCTTTCGGATTTAATGCTCGCAGAAATGTTGAGTTGTGGTTCGGATTGGAATACCAGTTGCTCTCCTTTATGAACCCAAATTTGACCTTTTAAAAAAAATCCCATCTCGTGTCCATCCCAAGGATGCGATTTGTAACATTTGTGCCTAGCGGTGCTAGTACGCCCTTTCGGGTTTACTGTATTCGCGACCGACACATTTGTATCTCCAACCTTATATCATTTTACCTCGAGTAAGCTTTGCTTCTCGGTAATTTAAATTAAGGTCTATAATTGCTTCTAGCAATCACTGGAACGCTCACTCTGACCCTACCATACTTGCATTTTAGAACAATTGTATCCTCTATGGCTTTTTGCCTTCTTCATTGTCCTTGGGTTGGGCCATGTCCCCTCAAGTGATTTGAAAAGACAAAACCATAGTTGTTCCCCATTTATGATCACCATATTCTTGTGATTATTAATGAATTTGGTCTTGTTTTAGAAGTTTTTCAAAACTAACAATGGCAGCTTCATTAACCATCACTTTCGATGAGAACAAGTACCGGCTTATGCTTCAAGACAAGCAAAACAAGCATAAGCGCCCTGCCAGTTGCCGAAGCGTCATCTTCCTCGACAACTCTCCAAACACCGGGTCAACTTCAACTCCCAGGACCATCGTCTTCGGGTCGCTGGGACCATTCCCACTCCCCGCAGAGGACACTGTACCTGCCAAGAAGCAGAAAACCGCCCCGCAATGTGTCACTAAAATGGCACCAAAGGAGAACACTAAGAAGCCTGAAGCCCTTGGCGTTCCCACGAGGCCTCAACCCACAAGAAACCAGGTTTACACCAAAACCTGGTCCCCGAGATCTTCACCAAAGCAACGGAGGTCCCGAACATCTGCAAAGGCAGCATACCTGGCCCCTCTCAAGGAGAATCGGTTCTACCCTCTCTCTTACATGAAAGAGGAGAAACCTACCCTCCACCCAAAAAACAAACAAAATCATCATGAGCCGGCTTGCTCCTACAAGCCCAAAATCAAATCTTGCATTGTTAGGCCTACGCAAAAACATGCTGAAGCCTGCACTTCTGCGAGTCGACCCTTCATCTCAACAGGGGCCGAGCTCGCAAAATTCAAATCTTCACTGCGACAGACAAAGGACCGCGTCCAGATTCTGTCCTTACTAAGCTTCAAAAAAGACAAACTCGGCTGCTGCGCACGAGGGACTACATCCTTCATCGCCAGAGCCCAGCCAGAGCTGACTAAAGCTCAAATTGCTCGTCGTATGCGTCTCCGTGCAGCATATCGACAAAAGAGACTTGAGAAACAAAGAACCCAGCGTTCTACCCTCCATGTCTCAAACAAATGGGTCACTAGGGACGACGGAAGTCCTTGAAAAAGCAGAAACTTCTTCCACTGCTTCACTAGGGACGAAGGAAGAATCTCTTCCCAAAACTTCAAAGGCGGTAGGAAAATTCACCCTTGATGATTTCATGCCACCTTTATACAAAAATGAAAATGTGCTGGGGGCATCATACTCTTGCAACTCGGTAGTTGGATTCTCCATGAATGGATACGAGTCCAGTGATACTGCCAGTGATATCGATGAGTGGGAAGAATCCCTTGAAACAGGAGAGTACCTCTCCGACGAGGAATGGATTCCCGAGTCTCATCTTATGCCAGTAATCTGGTATAATCCATTACAACCACAAGGATCCTGGTCCGATGATGAAGAAGACCAAGACCCTGTTCAAGAAAATGCTGTTGATCCAGCACCAAACAATGCTCCGGTGGAACCCAACATTGGTGAACCACGAGGAGCGGGTGACGAAGAAGATTTGGCTCCTATGCCTGATCTTGAGGAATATGCAAGAATCTTACAACATCTTGCTATAGAGCAGGAGCAGGATTGCATCAATGATCTTCGTCATGATCCAGAACCAGAATTCCCTGAAAATCAATGGGAACTTTCTCCCTTAACTCCTGAAAATGGAGAAAACAATTGGATCGATGATCCTCTTACATCTGAGGATGAGTCCGATTCCCAACAGTCTACACTGGGGGCATCTCCTATCCGGATGACCTGCAATGCGATAGCTCAGGACGATAGTGCCTCTGAAGCTTCCGAAGACACGTACACCCCAACCGGTAATGTATCATCCGGAGCTACATCTTCTCAAGTGACTTCCACTGAGATATCATCATCTCAGCCCTTGTCTCCTGAAGCTGTGACATCGGAACTCAAACCTCTCCCGATTGATCATCTTGAAGAAATTTCTACCAATAAAATCTTCTTCATTGAAAGCCCAGTCGATTGGTCCCAGATGCCCGATCTCATAGACGATGTCTGGACTAATACAGAAAGGTTGTCGGATGCTGTTCAGGACTTGTTCCCGGAAATTGCTCCGTGCAACACAATTACTGAAGACACCAATGCTGTTATAGAGACGTCTTCAGCAGCAAAGGATCAACCCTTTGATCCTGAGAGTGATCTGCCAGAAGAAGACCCTTCTCTAGAAGCTCTTAAAGTTGGTAGAGGTACCCGTTCTGGCCGGGATTACCACAAAAATTACAACCAACCTTCTTCTTCTTATGTAAATCCTTCGGGAAATCAAGTTGTAAGCGCCCCAAGTGGCAATAATAATGAAAATGCAGGCCCGAAGGAGGCTTTCAAGTACGACTTGATTAAGCACTTCAAACACATACCTGCACGTCTGCACATCCTTGACTTATTACGAATGTCTCCACAAACTCGTGATTGTCTCATTTCAGAATTACAAAGGCTGAATGCGGATGTCGACAAACACGCCCCCACAAGTCCTACAAATTGAAATGTACTACAGGGTCAAAAAATCAAATACTCCCCCAAAGGAAGAAAAGAAGAAACCTGAGGGATCAAGCAATGAATGCCTCTCGGTACAAAAAGCAGCAAGTGCAACAATTGCCTTCGACAAGGATGACCTCCTGCTAGGCGAGACAAAGAACAACCGACCCTTGTACTTTACGGGGTACGTCAAAGAAATGCCGGTACACAGAGTTCAGATCGATCCAGGTTCTGCACTCAACCTCATTTCTACTTCGGCACTCGAAGAGCTGAGCATCCCACCTAGTAAGCTGAGTCACACGTCTGTATCCATCTTCGGATATGACGGCAGCGCTCAAAGGTCTACCGGCAAAATCAGGTTCAAATTGCAAATCGGTGATCTTATTTCCGAAGTCACCGTGTATGCGATAAGGACCCCTTCATGTTACAATATACTCCTTGGACGCCCCTGGATACATGACAATGGTGTCGTCCCTTCAACTCTACATCAGTGCATCAAGTTCGTTGGCAACGATTGCTTGATACATCGAGTGCTTGCAGACAAAAAGCCCTTCAAAGGCAGAGATGTCCATTTTGCAGATGCTCAAATGTATAAAGATGGAAAAGAAGAACAAGAGGAAAAAATAATTCACTTTGCCGACAGTCTCTCGAAAGATAAAGGCAAGACTCCTCAGTAATCACCAGAGGTAAACAAACCCTCCACCAAACTCGAAGTAAGCGGTCAAGCTCCCTTTGTTGTCTCCTTTAAATCTCCAAAGCCTTTGGTAATCACTACCAAAGTAAAGAAGACAAAACAAAAGGCTGGGGGCAAGTTCATTGTCTCCTTTGTGTCTATTATGCATGACACAGACTCGGAGTCAGAGTCAGAAGATGACACAGCATCAAGCCAAGATGATACTTAGCAAGATCAGCCCGCTCTCAATCCATTGGAGAAACCTGCAGACATAGAAGACCCTACGTCTGCTTCCTTTGTTATTCCGGCAACTTCGCCAAAAGAAAAAGCGATCTTCTTCCATAGATCGGGAGCATCTCCACTGAACTCTTTGCTTGAACCTTTCCAAAACAAAGGTATGCCTCAGCTATCCCTGTATAATCTAATGGTACAAGCTATCATGAAGAAAATGGGCTACGGCACTCAAAATCCGACTGGATTGGGAGGTGGCCGTGGTATTCTCACACCATTGGAACCCACCCTGACCAAAAGTCAACCAGAAGATTGGAAAATCCACCTTCACAAAGGCAAGTCTTCATATGGGTTGGGGTATGATCCTACCGCTCCTATGAGACAATTTACACCATGGCTACAAAGTCGCTTTACCGACCAAGCTTCAACATCTCATGAAGACATCGATATCCCTGGATATCTCTTTGAGGAGTTATTCGTCAAAAATCCAGAAAGCTCATCCAATTGCTATAATTTCTCTGATGATAAAGAGGAATTGCCCGATGACACAAACGAGCGGTTCTCTGACCCAGAAGAATCATCATCTCCAAAAAAAGTACCCTACTTCAACCCAATTCTAGCAAATGATTGGGACCATCTCATTGCGAGCCTTGAGAAGGACACTGATCAAGAAGATCCATGGATAGAAACAGAGCTGATGGACCCGAAAGAAATCTTCCGTCCTCTCCTTCCGCACCCCGGGGGCTGACCTGGGTCTCGGCGGAGGAGGGAAAATCTCGGGCATCAACATTTTTGTACGGGTATGCCAGATTTACTTTCTACTTGGAATTTGGAATAGTGATAATCCGGAGATTCACCTTCACAAGTGGAAAGGAAATCAATCCTTTTTTCTAACTTTTCAAATTGCACAAATATTAAGAAAAGAGACAAGTTTTTAGAATGCCGTAAGAGGCATTTTTGTTTGTTTGCCGTGAAAGGCGATTTTGCCGTGAAAGGCGTTTTTACAAAACTCATCAAATATGAAAGACAAGAATTGTGATTTCTTTTTGTCTCTTTAAGAAATACAAACTACAATAGAAAAGGAAGAAAAGGGATCTAACTTCTCAGGAGATTGTGGGGACACGTTGAGATCGACGGTCGCAAGTCATGTATGGGCTTCGCCATCGTCCTTCAAATGAGAACATGTGATGCTTTGATTCTTTGGCTTGGCTCCTAACCTTAGTTTTTTAAAGGACAAGGACCAAGAGAAGGTCCTATATCCAATGAAAAACCAAATAAACGGGCTGAAAAGCCGCGTTTAGGCCATGTTGGAGAAGGAGGTGACCTTGAGGGGGTGGCCCCCCAAGGGGCGTTGTTCACCTTGTGGTGCTTCTGGGAGCAAAGTAGCAGGACTTCGTCCCTCTCTTGGATTTTCTAGTTTTTCAGAGCTTGCACTTGGGATCTCTTTTCATCATTGCATTTTTCTTGGAATGGACCTCCTTTTATAGGCTTTTGGTAGCCATGAGGTGTTTATTGGCATTGATGGCCATGATGAAAGAATTGATGAGGAGTTACAAATCGATTTTGTAACTCCTTTTTCAAGGCTTGTGATTGGCCAATGAAGGTAGTGGGCATTTAATCACCTTTATGCTTCATGATGATGGGAGTTTCATGGGTTTAATGCCATGATTGCTTGGATTTGTAACTCCCAAATGCTTAGTTCTGATTGGGCCGTCCAAAATAATGAGTTAATGACTGCTTTAATGGGTCAATTAACGACATTAAGTGGTTGCCAAGGCATGTGAAGAGTCGCGGGCCGTGCTGCGCCTTTTGAGATTCTTCTTGCGATCATCACGGGTGGATCCACGCATTATTTGATGTCGGATTGCGATGCAATTTCAGACATTGATCGACGTTGGTGGGCCGGTGACATCTGTCTTGTCGATTTCACGATCGGTCGGACAGAAAGTGCACTTTCTTGGTCAGCCGGTTGGCGATCTTGAGGCGATTGGTGATGATTTCATGCTTTTGACGGCGAATCCGAGATGTCGACGAAGATCAGTGGTTTTGAAGCACCAAACAATGGATTTTCAGAAAATCACAGAGGCCAGAACACCCGAAACACGAAAAGAATCGAAAACGGACACTTCGGCGCAAAATTCGGCGACCCGGATTTCCAGGGTCGCCGGGCGACCATGCACCCAGGGTCGCCGGCGACCATGGGGCTTCGGCCCGTTTGGTCGCCGAGCGTCGTTTTCGGCCGTTTTTTCGTCTTTTTCGTCCCTTTTTTCTTCTGTATTTTTCTTGACATTTTTCCTCAATTATTGACTTGATTTTCTTGAAGAAATCTTGACGAGAACCTTTGCGAAATCGGAGCACAAAGTTTCCTATTTTTCGGGAAAGCCGAAGACTTTGTAGCCGATTTTCCGTCAAGCGTCGAAACTAGGTCAAACGATGTCGGAATGACCTGAAAATTGAGGTGAAGCTTCTTGAGCAGTGGATAGGACCAACCATGGGTTTTTATTTGAGTTTTGAAGCCGTTTGGGGTCCCATCGATGCTTCACTTGATTTTGCTGTGGGGAAAATGCCGAGCTTTGATTTGTAGTCAAACAATATCCGATTGACCTGAAATTTGACGGGGAGCCTATTGGAGTCATTTTGAGACGTTCCATGGGCTCCGTTTTGGATGTCATGGTCCCGGGTTGCTCCGCCGCCGGTAGTCTTGATTTTCTCTCGGAGCATCGAAACCTGGTCAAACGTTGTCGGAATGACCTGAAATTTGACGTGCAGCCTTTTGGAAGCATGTTGAAGCTACTCATGTATTTTGTTTGATGAGTGATGGCTTCGGTGGTTCCCGCCGCCGGGAGGCTTGATTTTGCTGCTCGAGCATTGATGGAGGGTCAAACGTTGTCGGTTTGACTTGAAATTTGGCATGGGGCCCTTTGGAGACATTCTGGAGTCATCCGTAGGCTTTGATCAAAGTTTTGGTGTCTTTGATGATGTTGCCGCCGGGAGCGCCTGTTTAGCTGTTGGAGCGGTGAAGTTGGGCCAAATGTTGTCGGAATGACCCGAAACCTCAGGTGTACCCCTCTTTTAGCTGTCTTGAAGGATCTCTCAGTTTCTGTCTGATTCTGACAAAATTTGATGCTTGAAATAGCCTTGCCTATTTTTAGCAGGATGAAGCTTCAAGAGGCTTCTTGATGTTGAGGAGACATATTGACTTTTTTGGTGTCAACAAATGCCCCCTCGAGGTACAGCGACGAGTAGCTTTTTGGAGTCGATGTGCTTCGAAGAGAAACTTGGAGCAGAGATTCCAACTTGACCAAGAGTCTTGAGCTTTTTTTTTTTTTTTTTTTTTGAATAGCCTTCTGAGTTTCGGGGGGGAATTTTATGGTAGTGAGAGGGATCACGTACCATCTCAAGGCAAAGTTTTGAAAATGACATGGGGTATTTGGATTTTGGGTTTTGGATTTTGGTTTTTGACCTTGTGACCTAACAAGCTGTATGTGGCAGGTTAGGGGGTCGGGGTTTGATTTTGATTTTGAGCTTGTGACCAAACAAGCTGTATGTGGCAGGTTGGGGGGTCAGATTTGGTTTGTTGGTTTTGGATTTTGATTTTGGTTTTGGTCTTGTGACCTAACACGCTGTATGTGGCGAGCTAGGGGACCGGATTTTGGTTTTGTGAAATGTCAATTTCAAGATTTTGGCTCAATTTGGTTTATGAGGTTGAATGGTTTGGTTTTTGGAAACTCATGAGACTTTCCTTTTTTTCTCTTTTTTTTTTTTTTTGAATGGTCCCATCAACTCAAAAGAGGCATGGGACTCTCTTTTTTTTTTTGCTCTTTTCTTTTTTTTTTTTTGCTCTTGGTAAGAGGAATATTTTGACTAAAAGCCACTTTTAGTGCCTAGGTGGTCAAACCTGGCTCATATGGGCTAACCCATGGGACCTTAGGCTTTGGAGATGGCCTAGATCTCATATAGTGTCATATTTGTAAAGAATATCCAAAAATATCTCTTTTGTGTAGAGAATATCTAAAAATATCTTTACTTGGAGAGAATTTCTCAAGTTTTCTTTTTGTGGAAGGATTCTCTCAAAATATCTTTCTCTTTGGGAAAGTAGCTAAATTTTAGCACTTACCTCCTTTCTTTCTCTTTGTTTCCTTTTTTGGCTTGCTCTCTTCTATAAAAGCAAAGAGGGTTGGTGCTTTTGCTCCATTACTTTCTTTTTGCAAGAAATCTTCAAGAGTGCTCCCCAAGGCAAGAAGTGCTTTCTCTTCTTCAAGGATCTCCAAGCTTTCTTCTTCTTCTCCATCAATGGCTTCAAGTAAGTTTTCTTCCTCGTTAAGAATCTCCATTGTAGAAGTAGCTTCTTCATCATTTTTTTTCTTCTTTTTCTTTTCTTCTTCTTTCTTCTTTTCTTTTTTTTTTCTTTTCTTTTCTTTTCATGCACGTTTTTCCTTTTTTTTTCGTGCTTTTCTTTTTTTCTTCCTTTTTTTTTCTCACTTTTTTTTTTTGCTGTTTCTGTTTTTTTTTTCTCTGGCTGTACAGACAAGTTCGTACGGACCTGACCGTACTGCCACGTGGCAGTGGGCCACGGCCTGTGGGCCAAATTATTTTTTTTTTTTTTTCAGAGATTTTTTTTTTCTCTCTTTCTTTTTCTTTTTCCTTGTTTGCTCACTATGATAATGAGGTTATGCAATTTCAATATGTATGCATTTTTTTTTTGTTTGATGCATCAAGATAGAAGGCTAGAGTCTCTAGGTCAAGCCAACATGATTTTTGACTTGGACAAAGTTTGATTGGTTTTGACCAAATTGGGTTGGAATTGGTCAAACTTTGGTCAAGGTTTTCCTAGCATCTAATGCATGATGATATTGTTTGATGCATGATTTTTGTAAATGGATTTGGAAGTATGATGATGTATACCTAAAAATCTTTTGCAAGTATCGGGATTTTGATCTCGCAGCGATGTTGAGCTCTTTCTCGGTCTTGCTGGATTTTGAGGAAGTTTGCAACTTTTGGATTCTGAAGCTCGCAACAATGTTGAGCTCTTTTCCAGATTTTGTGGAAGTTTGATGAGATTGGCTTGTTCTCGCAGCGATGTTGAGTTCAAGCCTTCTTTGAGAGTTCTCCACTGACTATGAGCTCGCAGCAATGTTGAGCTCATCTTCAGGCTTCCTGTCTTCTTCGGAGTATTTTCCTTTTCTTTGGAATTGCCTCGGAACCATGTCAAAATTTTGCTAGAATTTTTTTTTGTAGCAGAATTCTGTCATTTTGATGTTGATTGATCTTTTCTCTTCCATCTTTTGCAGGTAGTTCTTCTAGAACGAACAAAGGTAAAGGTCCTATTACTGACGCACCTCGTCAGTCTGCTAGATCTTCCAATGCAGCCGTTCAGCAGGATTGGGAGAAAGAGGGGACGCTCATTCGCCAGGTTGAGGAAGCTGAAGGTAATGTCCGGCGGAGGAAGACTCAGGAGCATGAGCAGTGGCAAGTCCTCTGGGAAGAACTTCCTCGTGCTGCAGATGGGTCACGGCATTCGGCGGCGTTTTATGGGGACATTTTGAAGGAGCGTGGCCTAAAAACTTTGGAAGTTAAGGCCAAGGGTTTGCTTGAGGAGTTGAACCTTTGGTTGAAGACCATGTAGGATTGAGCTCCTGAGTTGTAACAAACTCTTTTTCCTTTTTCTTTTTTTTTGGTACCTCCATGTATAAACAATTTTGGTACTATATTTTGTATCCCCTTCCTTTCACTTAAATCATTTTTTGATGAAAACAATTTTGAGCAAAAGTTTGATGGGAATGTTTGTTTAAGGATTTGATCAAAAGGTTGTCATTTTGTGGAAATCTTTTGTCAAGGGGTTGTTTTGGGCATGAAAGCCAATTTTGTGGCGGAAAGCCTTGTTTTTGATGGTTTGAAAACCAAAATTTGGATGGCGAGAAAGCCTAATTTTGTGGCATAAGAGCCAAAATTTGTTTTGCGGCATGGGAGCCAAAATTTTTGGATGGCGTGAAAGCCGAATTTTAGAATGGCATAGAAGCCGAATTTTGTTTTGTTTGTCTTGGCATTTATAGCCGAATTTTGGCATTTATTGCCAGATTTTGGCGTTTATAGCCGAATTTTGAGATGGCATGAGAGCCAAAAATTTTGTTTGTGGCATGAGAGCCGATTTTGAGATGGCATGAAAGCCGATTTTGGCGTTTATAGCCGAAAAATTTTGTTTTTGGCATTTATAGCCGAATTTTGGCATTTATAGCCGGATTTGGCGTTTATAGCCGAGTTTTGGCGTTTATAGCCAGATTTTGGCGTTTATAGCCGAGTTTTTTGAAAACCAAGTTTTGTTTTATTGGCATGAAAGCCGATTTTGGCGTTTATAGCCGAAAATTTTTTGTTTTTGGCATTTATAGCCGAATTTTTGGCATTTATAGCCGGATTTTGGCGTTTATAGCCAAGTTTTGGTTTTCAAAATGCAGGTATCGACTAAATGTCACCTCCCCGCTGAATGGTCTTGCAAGTATCGATGGAATGTCGCTTCCTTGCTCATTCGGTTTTGCGAGTATTGATGGAATGTCACTTCCTCGCGGGCTGGGTTTTGCGAGTATGATGGAATGTCGCTTCCTCGTGAATTGGGGTGCAAATATCGACTAAGCGTCGCTTCCCTGCTTTTCCCAAAACTTTTGATTTTACGGGTACTGACTTTGATGTCGTTTCTCCGTGATTTTTGAAATTTGAGGTTTTCTCGAACCATTTGAAATTTGGGTTGTGGATAGCAACTGGTATGTTGCATCTCCACGATTTTTAAAATTTTGGTTGTGGATATCAACTGATTTGTTGCTTCTCCACGATTTTTGAAATTTGGGTCGTGGATATCAACTGGTCTGTTGCTTCTCCACGATTTTTGAAAATTGCAAGTATCGAATGGGGTTCGTTTCCTTGCGATTTTTGGGTTTTGGAAGTATCGAATGGGGTTCGCATCCTTCCGATTTTTTGGTTTTGCGAGTATCGAATGGGGTTAGCATCCTTCCGATTTTTGGGTCTTGCGAGTATCGACTGAATGTCGCTTCCCCGCGGTTTCAAAATTTTTGTTTAAAGACACGAAGGTCATAAATTTTGACTTAAAACCATTTTGGTTGTAAAAGCCGAGGCGGTCTAGGGTGAAAATTCCTAAGTCCCGATTTTTGTTTCAAACCATGAATTTTGGGTTCAAGGATCGAAATTTTGGTCAAGTCTGGGAAGAGGCTCCTAAACTTGGATTTTTGGATTTTGATTTTTTTTTTCTTTTTGAACAATGAAACGATGAAAGTAAGCATTGTTTTGGGAGATTGTTTTTTTTTTTTGGAAATTTCAACATAAAGATGAAAATTTCAAAAGAGGTGGGTTTGATGAGCAAGTACTTTGGAAATAGGCTTTAGCCGTGTAGATATTGCTCTGACCCGTTTGAGGAAGTCTTCAAGGGTAGTACCGCTTCAAGAACTTGTCGTTGATGAGGAGCATACATCTGTCTCCTTCCATGTTTAGAAGAGCGTATGCACCGTTGGAGAAGACTTTGTCGATGACGAAGGGTCCCTCCCATTTTGGTTCGAATTTGCCTTTGGATTTGTGGGCAAAGACTATGGGTCTTTTTACTGCAAGAACCAAGTCACCCTTTTTGTAGGCGCGTTGCCTAACCTTTTTGTCGAAAGATCCTGCCATGCGTGCTTGGTACAACTCAATGCTTTGTAGAGCTTCGAGTCGTCTTTCATCGAGATTATCCAGCTCTTGGAGTCTCAATTTGACTTTCCTTTCTTGCGTCATGTCATTTTGCAGAGATACCCTTAAGGAAGGAATTTGTACTTCCAAAGGGACAACAGCTTCGCATCCATAGACCAAGGAGAATGGTGTGCTATGGGTTGGTCCTCGAATGGTGGTTCGATTGGCCCACAAAGCTTCTAGCAGTTTGTTGCCCCAGTCTCTTTTGTGACTAGAGACCATTTTCTTGAGAATTTTGCAGAGTGTCTTGTTAAAGGCTTCTGCTAGTCCGTTCGCTGCTGGATTATATGGAGTCGAAGGACAACTTCGGATTTTGTACTTGTCGCAGAACCTATAGAATCTGTGATCCCGGAATTGTGGTCCGTTATCATGGATGAATCTTTTAGGTATGCCGAAGCCACAAATAATGTTGGTGCGCAAGAACTGAAGGACTGATGAAGTCTTCATTTCGCTGAGCGCAAATGCTTCCGACCACTTGGAGAAATAATCCGTAGCGGCGAAGATGAAGCGATGACCTTTGCTTGATGGGGGAGGAATAGGACCTATGATGTCCATACCCCAGGCTTCGAAAGGCCATGAGATTGCTGTTGGATGTAGCCATTCTGGAGGCATGAGGACATAATCTCCGTGAATCTGGCATTTTTGGCAGCGCTTGGCAAATTGTATTGCATCAGTTACCATGGTAGGCCAATAATAACCTAGCCTTTTTATTTGGTTATAGAGCTTAGGGCCAGCCTGATGGGCTCCACAAAAACCAGCATGTACTTCTTTGAGAGTTTCCTCAGCCTCTTGTTGTGATAAGCAGCGTAGGAGTACTCCGTTGAAGGATTTTCTGTAAAGTGCTTTTGAAGGTATATCCAAATGAAAGTTTGGGGCTCGTCTTTGGATGCTTACCTGCTCTTTTGGATCTTCAGGTAGTATTCCGAACATGATATAACCACTGAACGGATCTCTCCAGTCGCCAATCGGAGGTTTGAGGATGGACATCCGACTTCCAACCACTTGGTGGCATTCAGCAACTGCTTGGTGTGTGTTGAGAGGAGGGAAAATCCTTCTTTGACACACTGTGACTTACATGTTTTCCCCTTCTTGGATTGCCATGGATGCGGCAAGTCCAGCCAGGGCATCTGCACAGATGTTTTCACCTCTGAGGATATGGGTGATGTGACAGATGTTGAATTTTTGTCGAAGCGACTGCGCCTTATTGTAGTAAGGTAGCAAATCAGGCTTCCTGACTTCATATTTCTGATTCATCTGATTGACGACCAATTGAGAGTCTCCAAAAACTTCCAGCATGGTGATGCCGGTTTCGAGGGCGAGTTCCAATCCAACAATCAGGGCTTGGTACTCAGCTGCACTGTTTGAACATGGTTCCAGTAGCGAGAAGGCATGTGGAATCATGTATTTGTCGGGGCTGACAAAGAGGATGCCGATTCCCGATATTTGCTTTCCTTTTTCATTTGTCCTGGTTGCACCGTCATAGTACATGTCCCAGGAAGCGTTTGACAAGGAAGTTTCCACATTGTAGACAAATTCGTCTGGGAGATCATCCCTGAGTGGAGAATCTTTAGGCAATGGATGCTCTACGAGGAAGTCTGCTAGAGCTTGGCCTTTGATTGCTTTTTGTGGTACATACCTAATATCAAATTGTGATAGAAGAATGGACCATTTTGCCAGTCGGGCATTGAGAGAACCTGTTTTTGTGACAAGGACCTTTAGGAGGTTGATCCTCGAAATCAGGTAGACTGTGTTCGACAGCAGATAGTGACGCAGCTTTTGTACAGCGAACATTACTGCAAGGCATTCTTTTTCGACTGGGGAGTAGCGATGCTCTGCACCTACCATCATGCGGCTAAGGTAATACAGAGCAGCTTCTTTTCCGTCGTCATTTTCTTGTGCGAGCAGAGCACCCAAAGAGTGGTCGAGAGCTCTTGTGTACAAGATAAAGGGTTTTCCAGTTGTGGGGGCAGCCAGCACTGGAGGTTTGATGAGGTATGCTTTGATGTCTTGAAATGCACTTTCACATTCAGCATCCCAGACAAAGTCCACGCCTTTCTTCATCAGGCGAGAGAATGGACGGTATTTCCCTGATAGATTGGAGATGAACCGTCGAATGTAGGCTAGCCTTCCTTGAAGCCCTTTTAATTCTCTTAGGGTTCTGGGAGATGACATTTCCAGGATAGCCTTGACTTTGGTGGGGTCAAGTTCTATTCCAGCTTTCCGTACTATGAATCCGAGAAACTTACCCGATGAGACACCGAAGAAGCACTTTAGTGGATTCATCCGCAATTTGTGTTTGCGAAGTCGGAGGAAGACTTCTCAAAGATCATCGAGATGGTCTTCTTTTCTTCTGCTTTTTATGGCGAGGTCGTCAACATAGCATTCGACCGTCTTATGCTGCATATCTTGGAATATTTTCATCATAGCCCTCTGATATGTCGCACCTGCATTTTTCAGGCCAAACAGCATAACACTGTAGCAATATATGCCGAATGATGTCCGAAATGATATATGCCTTTCATCTTCAGGTGGCCGTGGTATTCTCACACCATTGGAACCCACCCTAACCAAAAGTCAACCAGAAGATTGGAAAATCCACCTTCACAAAGGCAAGTCTTCATATGGGTTGGGGTATGATCCTACCGCTCCTATGAGACAATTTACACCATGTTTACAAAGTCGCTTTACCGACCAAGCTTCAACATCTCATGAAGACATCGATAGCCCTAGATATCTCTTTGAGGAGTTATTCGTGAAAAATCCAGAAAGCTCATCCAATTGCTATAATTTCTCTGATGATAAAGAGGAATTGCCCGATGACACAAACGAACGGTTCTCTGACCCAGAAGAATCATCATCTCCAAAAAAAGTACCCTACTTCAACCCAATTCCAGCAAATGATTGGGACCATCTCATTGCGAGCCTTGAGAAGGACACTGATCAAGAAGATCCATGGATAGAAACAGAGCTGATGGACCCGAAAGAAATCTTCCGTCCTCTCCTTCCGCACCCCGGGGGCTGACCTGGGTCTCGGCGGAGGAGGGAAAATCTCGGGCATCAACATTTTTGTACGGGTATGCCAGATTTACTTTCTACTTGGAATTTGGAATAGTGATAATCCGGAGATTCACCTTCACAAGTGGAAAGGAAATCAATCCTTTTTTCTAACTTTTCAAATTGCACAAATATTAAGAAAAGAGACAAGTTTTTAGAATGCCGTAAGAGGCATTTTTGTTTGTTTGCCGTGAAAGGCGATTTTGCCGTGAAAGGCGTTTTTACAAAACTCATCAAATATGAAAGACAAGAATTGTGATTTCTTTTTGTCTCTTTAAGAAATACAAACTACAATAGAAAAGGAAGAAAAGGGATCTAACTTCTCAGGAGATTGTGGGGACACGTTGAGATCGACGGTCGCAAGTCATGTATGGGCTTCGCCATCGTCCTTCAAATGAGAACATGTGATGCTTTGATTCTTTGGCTTGGCTCCTAACCTTAGTTTTTTAAAGGACAAGGACCAAGAGAAGGTCCTATATCCAATTAAAAACCAAGTAAACGGGCTGAAAAGCCGCGTTTAGGCCATGTTGGAGAAGGAGGTGACCTTGGGGGGGTGGCCCCCCAAGGGACGTTGATCACCTTGTGGTGCTTCCTGGAGCAAAGTAGCAGGACTTCGTCTCTCTCTTGGATTTTCTGGTTTTTCAGAGCTTGCACTTGGGATCTCTTTTCATCATTACATTTTTCTTGGAATGGACCTCCTTTTATAGGCTTTTGGTAGCCATGAGGTGTTTATTGGCATTGATGGCCATGATGAAAGAATTGATGAGGAGTTACAAATCGATTTTGTAACTCCTTTTTCAAGGCTTGTGATTGGCCGATGAAGGTAGTGGGCATTTAATCACCTTTATGCTTCATGATGATAGGAGTTTCATGGGTTTAATGCCATGATTGCTTGGATTTGTAACTCCCAAATGCTTAGTTCTGATTAGGCCGTCCAAAATAATGAGTTAATAACTGCTTTAATGGGTCAATTAACGACATTAAGTGGTTGCTAAGGCATGTGAAGAGTCGCGGGCCGTGCTGCGCCTTTTGAGATTCTTCTTGCGATCATCACGGGTGGATCCACGCATTATTTGATGTCGGATTGCGATGCAATTTCAGACATTGATCGACGTTGGTGGGCCGGTGACATCTGTCTTGTCGATTTCACGATCGGTCGGACAGAAAGTGCACTTTCTTGGTCAGCCGGTTGGCGATCTTGAGGCGATTGGTGATGATTTCATGCTTTTGACAGCGGATCCGAGATGTCGACGAAGATCAGTGGTTTTGAAGCACCAAACAATGGATTTTCAGAAAATCACAGAGGCCAGAACACCCGAAACGCGAAAAGAATCGAAAACGGACACTTCGGCGCAAAATTTGGCGACCCGGATTTCCAGGGTCTCCGGGCGACCATGCACCCAGGGTCGCCGGCGACCATGGGGCTTCGGCCCGTTTGGTCGCCGAGCGTCGTTTTCGGCCGTTTTTTTGTCTTTTTCGTCCCTTTTTTCTTCTGTATTTTTCTTGACATTTTTCCTCAATTATTGACTTGATTTTCTTGAAGAAATCTTGACGAGAACCTTTGCGAAATCGGAGCACAAAGTTTCCTATTTTTCGGGAAAGCCGAAGACTTTGTAGCCGATTTTCCGTCAAGCGTCGAAACTAGGTCAAACGATGTCGGAATGACCTGAAAATTGAGGTGAAGCTTCTTGAGTAGTGGATAGGACCAACCATGGGCTTTTATTTGAGTTTTGATGCCGTTTGGGGTCCCATCGATGCTTCACTTGATTTTGCTGCGGGGAAAATGCCGAGCTTTGATATGTGGTCAAACGATGTCCGATTGACCTGAAATTTGACGAGGAGCCTATTGGAGTCATTTTGAGACGTTCCATGGGCTCCGTTTTGGATGTCATGGTCCCGGGTTACTCCGCCGCCGGTAGGCTTGATTTTCTCTCGGAGCATCGAAACCTGGTCAAACGTTGTCGGAATGACCTGAAATTTGACGTGCAGCCTTTTGGAAGCATGTTGAAGCCACTCATGTATTTTGTTTGATGAGTGATGGGTTCGGTGGTTCCCGCCGCCGGGAGGCTTGATTTTGCTGCTCGAGCATTGATGGAGGGTCAAACGTTGTCGGTTTGACTTGAAATTTGGCATGGGGCCCTTTGGAGACATTCTAGAGTCATCCGTAGGCTTTGATCAAAGTTTTGGTGTCTTTGATGATGTTGCCGCCGGGAGCGCCTGTTTAGCTGTTGGAGCGGTGAAGTTGGGCCAAACGTTGTCGGAATGACCCGAAACCTCAGGTGTACCCCCCTTTTAGCTGTCTTGAAGGATCTCTCAGTTTCTGTCTGATTCTGACAAAATCTGATGCTTGAAGTAGCCTTGCCTATTTTTAGCAGGATGCAGCTTCAGGAGGCTTCTTGATGTTGAGGAGACATATTGACTTTTTTGGTGTCAACAAGAGCCTCGGTCTGAAAATTTCTCCGACACTCCAGAAGGTCTTGTTGAGTTGGAAGCCTCCGAAAATACTGTGGAGGAACCACCTTCAAACCTTCCGACAGAAGACCCTGTTCAAAAGATAAACTTGGGAACACCTGACAACCCACATCCTGTATTCATAAGCAAGAATATAAAGGATGATGAGTTGCCCGAGTATATCTCTTTTCTTGTGAGTTCGTTGATTGCTTTGCATGGTCTTATGCTGAAATGCCTGGCCTGGATCCCAAAGTAGCAGTCCACAAGCTCAACTTGCAAAAAGAAATCAAGCCTGTCAAACAAGGCCAAAGAAGATTCCATCCCGATGTGATGGACAAAATCGAACAAGAAGTTCAGAAACTCAAAAACGTTGGCTTCATCTGCAAGGAATAGCATCCTGAATGGTTGGCCAACATCGTCCCTGTGACAAAGAAAAATGGGCAGATAAGGGTCTGTATCGACTACAGAGACCTGAATAATGCATGCCCTAAAGATGAATTCCCGCTCCCCATACCAGAGGTGATGATTGACAACACCTATGGGTTCGAGCGAATGACATTCATGGATGGATTCTCTGGCTACAATAAGACAAAGATGCATCCTGAAGACGAAAGGCATACATCATCTCGGACTCCATTTGGCGTGTATTGCTACACTGTCATGCCATTTGGTCTGAAAAATGCAGGTGCAACATATCAGAGGGCTATGATGAAAATATTCCAAGATATGCAGCACAAGACGGTCGAATGCTATGTTGACGACCTCGCCATGAAAAGCAGAAGAAAAGAAGACCATCTCGATGATCTTCGAGAAATCTTCCTCCGACTTCGCAAACACAAATTGCGGATGAATCCACTAAAGTGCTTCTTCGGTGCCTCATCGGGTAAGTTTCTCGGATTCATAGTACGGAAAGCTGGAATAGAACTTGACCCTAACAAAGTCAAGGCTATCCTGGAAATGCCATCTTCCAGAACTCTAAGAGAATTAAAAGGGCTTCAAGGAAGGTTGGCCTACATTCGACGATTCATCTCCAATCTATTAGGGAAGTGTCGTCTATTCTCTCGCCTGATGAAGAAAGGTGTAGACTTTGTCTGGGATGCTGAATGTGAAAATGCATTTCAAGACATCAAAGCATACCTCACCAAACCTCCAGTGCTGGTTGCCCCCACAATTGGAAAACCATTTATCTTGTACACAAGTGCTCTCGACCACTCTTTGGGTGCTCTGCTCGCACAAGAAAACGACGATGGAAAAGAAGCTGCTCTATATTACCTTAGCCGCATGTTGGTAGGTGCAGAGCATCGCTACTCCCCATTCGAAAAAGAATGCCTTGCAGTGATGTTTGCCGTACAAAAGCTACGTCACTATCTGCTGTCGAACACAGTGTCACGTCCCCCGAACCCGATTAAGAATAAACCGGATCTGGAAAGCAAATTTTAGGACTAATTAAAAATTTTGTCCTTTAGGCCCACGGATCGTAAGTCCGCTGTGAGGATATTACATTTCAGACCTCATATAAGTCTAGGCATATGGAATATCAATCAATGAATAATAACTTCTCATTAAATTAAATGTTGCGAGAAAGAATAATTAAAACTATTGAAGGAGTTAAAGTGATTTATTACATTGGCCCATCCCAACATAATCACATCCTTCAGGGACTCCTCTGCCCAGTATGCTTCCTTGACCACATGATCATAGTTGGTCAACCTGTTGCGCTGAACTTGCATCTTGATATCTGCCCGAAGTCCCTTGATGAACCTCCGGACTCTCTCTGACTCTGGCTGAATCAGGCTTTCAGCAAATCTAGACAGATGGGTGAAGGCAATCTCATAATCTTGTACTGGTAAGTCACCCTGCACCAGTCTCTCAAATTCTTCCATCTTCTGATCCCTGTAATTGCTCTGGGATGAATTTCTTCTGGAACTGCTCAGTGAAAGTCTTCCAGGCTACACCTTCTTCAATCGTCTCATACGGGTGCTTGACGGTTTTCCACCATCTCTCTGCTGCCCCACGAAACATGTGGGCTGCAAGCTACACCTGCTGGATGTCCGTGCACTTGAACACCTCATAGATCTTCTCTATCTGAACAACCCACTCATCTGCTACGGCGGGATCCTCAATGCCATGGAACTCGGGTGGGAATCTCTTCCTGAACTTCTCAACCAGTTCATTCAGGTCATATTCTTTGGCCTGTGGCTGGCCCACTTTCTACACTACCTCAAGCATCTGAGCTTAGAACACCGCCTGGTCCTCATTCTGCTTATGGCTTTGCTCAGCCATATCCTTCTGGGACTGGATGAAGGCTGCCATGGACTGATGAAATTGATTCTCAGCACCATTCTGAGAATTACTACCCTCACCTCTGGTATTATGTCTACCAGCCATAATCCTGTAAAACATTCAAAGTAAATTCCAATATGCCCCAAGCTAACATCACAATGCTAGAAATAAAACTAAAAGATCAACCTACTTACTAATGGAATCCTCACACGCGTCCTAAGGTTTCTACAATTTTTACCCTGAGAAACCATCCACTGCTCTGATACCATTCCTGTCACGTCCCCCGAACCCGATTAAGAATAAACCGGATCCGGAGAGTGGATTTTAGGACTAATTAAAATTTTTGTCCTTTAGGCCCATGGATCTTAAGTACGCTGTGAGGATATTACATTTCAGACCTCATATAAGTCTAGGCATATGGAATATCAGTCAATGAATAATAACTTCTCATTAAATTAAATGTTGCGAGAAAGAATAATTAAAACTACTGAAGGAGTTAAAGTGATTTATTACATTGGCCCATCCCAATAAACAAGGCCAATAAAAAAATAAAACCAAGTCAATGAAAGAAAGATCCAACGAGAGAAATAAATAAAGGAACATATATCTAATGAAGTCCATGTGAATCTCTCTCGTGCCGGGAGTGATGACGCTACTCTACGTCATCGGCACGCCACTCGCGTTCCTCCTCGACTGGTTGGAGATCCTCTGGGATCTCCTCACCGGCCTGCTCCTCATAGTAGTAGTAACCACCTGAGGTGTCTGCACACCAAGGAATAGAGTCAACGACATGTTGAGCAATAGATAAGCATAGCATAATAAACATGACATGCATCAAATATAGAGTAATGGCAAGTACACATCATATGAACACAAGGAAAGCGAGTCTAGGTATAAAGCAAGAATAATGATCGATAGAAATCATAATAGGAATCCTAACAACCATCTAACAATAACCACTATCATGCAATGCAAGACAAGAACAAGAGGGAGACTCCGAGGATGTCCAATGCCACCTCCTGAGGTACCAATAACAATCCCAATCTGGACTACTGATACCAAAGTCCTGCTCCAGTAGGATCCTAGCTCCCGGTCCTGGGAATAGCAACACAGTCCAATGCCCGCTCCCAGCTATTCAACGCCATGGACGCCGTTCCAAGCCGACTGCCCATCCTGACAACCGAGTAACCGGTTCGTCAATAAACCCCAAACTGCAGATGGCCATGATATGCAAATAATAATAAAGTGGTTTTGACACAAGGACAAACAAGACAAGCAAGTCTGGCTAGTTCAATGTACCAGACACGATCATAGGGATTATCTCATTCAAAACAATACCATACAAGCAAACCACGTAATAATCCCTTTCATTGCTAGCCAGTCATGCTCATCAATACAAGACAAGGTTCCTACGATACATTCTAAGTCAGGTCCAAGCCTAAATTCTATAAGAATTTATGTTTCATAATTAGTTAAGTGTTTTATGCCAAAAGAGTATAAAAAGAAATAATATCAACGGATAGAATTCACAAGTGAATGGGGAATTACAATCCAACCTAGGCAAGTGGTGTCATCCCTATATTCCACATGTTCTAGCGGACTACGTGTGGAAATTGAATCAACGATGCTTTTAGGAAAATTCCTTGGTGTGCAATCATGTTAAGCATCTAATGAAACAATTCCATACGCATTCAGTTAAATCATGTGCAATACACGAATACCTAGACAACCCATCGAAGCACACCAAGCCACGTGCTACGATTTTAACCCCATTAATGGTCAAATGAGTGTGGGTGCATGGTTTCCAACATCTAAGGCCCAAACCTAAGTTATTAGTCTCATTTACAATAAAACATGAGCTGATACAATAGTCTGAATATTTACATCACTTCCCGACCTCCGACCGTGATGAAACTAGAACCATTTGATTCTACATCTCGAGAGCTTTCCAACGGTATATTACATGTAGAATTCCAACGGACGGATTAAAAGTTATGCGTTTCCGAAGTTTGCCTGTGCTATAAAAAAAAAGGCAGTTCGATCGATCGGACAAAAGGTCCGATCGATCGGTCTGAAATCAGCCACAGTTAAGTAATAGTGCCAATCGATCGGACTGTAGGTCCGATTGATCGGAACTGCAACCTGAACCCTGAAAATGGCCGAAAACTGGTTTTTCTAGCCCTTTTTCCTCCGGCCAATCCATGGCTAACCTGCATACAATGAGCCACCATGCTCCCCAATCATCACATTCATCATTTCCATCATCTCCAACAATTTAAACACAACCTATAACTACCAATTACAATCTTTTATTTGACCTAAAACCCTCAAAAACCCAATCTTGCATATAATCTCAATCAATAACAAACAGGCTTGGAATTAAGGTAATTCTAACAAGAAAACATAGCCAATCAAATAGAAATAAACATACATGCTTAAAAATACAATGCAGATCTACTTGCCTCAACCAAGAAGATGATAGAATTTGGGCAAAACTCGAGGAGAAGCCTTTCTACCCCAAAATCCACGATCTAACCCGATAAAACGAAATCTAGGAAGCCAAGAAGAAGATAGGAAGGACAAGAATTAAGATCAAACCTAAATCTAACCAAAGAGAATATGAATGAAAAGATGAAAGTATGAGAATGCTTACCAAATTGATACCGGAAGCAAGAGGAGATCGAGAGAATGAGAACTAGCGGATCGGATCTTCGAGTTGATCTCTCTAGGCTAGAGATTTGGCTAGAGAAAGGAAGAAGAAGAAGAATGGGGCTGCAGTTGCTTTCGTTCAGTTGCAGAGAATAATGAGAGAGATTAGGGTTAATCTCGTTTAAGAAGAAGATAGGGAGGAAAAGACAGAAGTTGCCCTTTAAGTGGGTCCGGTGAAAGAATGGACCACTTGAAGGGTTTCCAGTTGTCGGATCACGATGAGTCAAGAGACAAAAATGATCAGCGCGACGAAACCTTTCCGACAAACCCATAAATCACGGCGTTTGGAATATTTCGGAAAAACACTCAATTTTCCCTAAATTGCACACTACTCCCCTGCTATTAACAAACGAACTCGGAATCGCACGAAACTTCGCAAATACTATTCTTATGCTAAAAGAAACTCGCTCATGCTCTAAACCCACTTAAATATCTAAAATACAATTAATAAAATAATTATCAACAAAACGGGTCAATGGGCCTGTTGTTGGGCCCTACCTGATTTCAAGGTTCAACCTCTTAAAGGTCCTCGTCACAAAAGCAGGTTCTCTCAATGCCCGATTGGCAAAATGGTCCATTCTTCTATCACAGTTTGATATTAAGTATGTACCACAAAAAGCAATCAAAGGCCAAGCTCTGGCAGACTTCCTCGCAGAGCTTCCATTGCCTAAAGATTCTCCACTCAAGGATGATCTCCCAGACGAATTTGTCTACAACGTGGAAACTTCCTTATCAAATGCTTCCTGGGACATGTACTTTGACGGTGTAACCAGGACAAATGAAAAAGGAAAGTAAATATCGGGAATCGGCATCCTCTTTGTCAACCCCGACAAATACATGATTCCACACGCCTTCTCGCTACTGGAACCATGTTCAAATAATGCAGTTGAGTACCAAGCCCTGATTGTAGGATTGGAACTCGCCCTCGAATCCGGCATCACCATGTTGGAAGCTTTTGGGGACTCTCAACTGATCGTCAACCAGATGAATCAGAAATATGAAGTCAGGAAGCCTGATTTACTACCTTACTACAACAAGGCGCAGTCACTTCGACAAAAATTCAACATTTGTCACATCACCCACATCCTCAGAGGTGAAAACATCCGTGCAGATGCCTTGGCTGGACTCGCCGCATCCATGGCAATCCAAGAAGGGGAAAACATGCAAGTCACAGTGTGTCAAAGAAGGATTCTCCCTCCTCTCAACACACACCAAGCAGTTGCTGAATGCCGCCAAGTTGTTGGAAGTCGGATGTCCATCCTCAAACCTCCGATTGGCGACTGGAGCGATCCATTCATTGATTACATCATGTTCGGGATCCTATCTGAAGATCCAAAGGATCGGGTAAGCATCCAAAGACGAGCCCCGAACTTTCATTGGATATACCTTCAAAAGCACTTTACAGAAAATCCTTCAACGGAGTACTCCTACGCTGCTTGTCACAACAAGAGGCTGAGGAAACTCTCAAAGAAGTACATGCTGGTCTTTGTGGAGCCCATCAGGCTGGTCCTAAGCTCTGCAACTAGATAAAAAGGCTAGGTTACTATTGGCCTACCATGGTAGCTGATGCAATACAATTTGCCAAGCACTGCCAAAAATGCCAGATTCACGGAGATTATATCCACATGCCTCCAGAATGGCTACATCCAACAGCAATCTCGTGGCCTTTCGAAGCCTGGGGTATGGACATCATAGGTCCTATCTCTCCCCCATTAAGCAAAGGTCATCGCTTTATCTTCGTCGCTACGGATTATTTCTCCAAGTGGTCAGAAGCATTTGCGCTCAGCAAAATGAAGACCTCATCAGTCCTTCAATTCCTGCGCACCAACATTATTTGTCGCTTCTGCATACCTAAAAGATTCGTCCATGATAACGGACCACAATTCCGGGATCATAGATTCTACAGGTTCTGCGACAAATACAAAATCCAAAGTTGTCCTTCGACTCCATATAATCCAGCAGCGAACGGACTAGCAGAAGCCTTCAACAAGACATTCTGCAAAATTCTCAAGAAAATGGTCTCTAGTCATAAAAGAGACTGGGGCCACAAACTACCAGAAGCTTTGTGGGCCTATCGAACCACCGTTCGAGGACCAACCCATAGCACACCATTCTCTTTGGTCTATGGATGCAAAGTTGTTGTCCCTTTGGAAGTACAAATTCCTTCCTTAAGGGTATCTTTGCAAAATGACATGACGCAAGAAAGCAATGTCAAATTGAGACTCCAAGTGATAGATAATCTAGATGAAAGACGACTTGAAGCTCTACAAAGCATTGAGTTGTACCAAGCACGCATGGCAGGATCTTTCGACAAGAAGGTCTGGCAACGCGCCTACAAAAAGGGTGACTTGGTTCTTGTAGTGAAAAGACCCATAGTCTTTGCCCACAAATCCAAAGGCAAATTGGAACCAAAATGAGAGGGACCCTTCGTCATTGACAAAGTCTTCTCCAATGGCGCATACGCTCTTCTAAACATGGAAGGGGACAGATGTATGCTGCCCATCAACGGCAAGTTCTTGAAGCGGTACTACCCTTGAAGACTTCCTCAAACGGGTTAGAGCGATATCTACACGGCCAAAGCCTATTTCCAAGGTAGTCGCTCGTCAAACCCACCCCTTTTGAAATTTTCATCTTTATGTTGAAGTTTCCAAAAAAAAAAAACTCTCTCAAAACAATGCTTACTTTCATCGTTTCATTGTTAAAAAAAAAAAAATCAAAATCCAAAAATCCAAGTTTAGGAGCCTCTTCCCAGACTTGATCAAAATTTTCGATCCTTGAATCAAAAATTCATGGTTTGAAACAAAAACCCGGACTTAGGAATTTTCACCCTAGTTCGCCCCGGCTTTTACAACCAAAATGGTTTTAAGTCAAAATTTATGACCCTTGTGTCCTTAAACAAAAAAAAATGGTTTGTTAGAAACCGCGGGGAAGCGACATTCAGTCGATACTCGCAAAAACCCAAAAACCCGGAAGGATGCGAACCCCATTCGATACTTCCAAAACCCAAAAAATGGAAGGATGCGAACCCCATTCGATACTTCCAAAACCTAAGAATCGCAAGGAAGCGAACCCCATTCGATACTTGCAAAACCTTGAATTTCAAAATCGTGGAGACGCAATATTCCAATTGATATCCAAAACCCAAATTTCAAATGGTTCGAGAAAACCTCAAATTTCAAAAATCGCGGGGAAACAACATCAAGTCAATACTCGCAAAACCAAAAGTTTTGGGAAAAGCAGGGAAGCGACGCTTAGTCGATATTTGCACCCCAATCCGTGAGGAAGCGACATTCCATCGATAGTCGCAAAACCCAGCCCGCGAGGAAGTGACACTCCATCAATACTCGCAACCGAATGAGCAAGGAAGGGACATTCCATCGATACTTGCAAGACCATTCAGCAGGGAGGCGACATTTAGTCGATACCTGCATTTTGAAAACCAAATTCGGCTATAAACGCCAAAAAAGCGGCTATAAACGCCAAAATCCGGCTATAAACGCCAAAATCCGGCCATAAACGCCAAATTCGACTATAAATGCCAAAACAAAAAAAAAATTCGGCTATAAAAAACTTTGGCTCTCGTGCCACAAACAAAATTTGGCTCCCATGCCACAAAATGAAATTCGGCTTCTATGCCATTCCAAAATTCGGCTTTGATGCTATCTCAAAAACTTTGGCTCTAATGCCATCTCAATTTTTTTGGCTCCCATGCCGCAAAACAAATTTTGGCTCTTATGACACAAAATTAGGCTTCCATGCCACCTAAAATTCGGTTTTCAAGCCATCAAAAAAAAAAAAAACACAGGCTTTTCGCCACAAAAATTGGCTTTCATGCCCAAAACAACCCTTTGATAAAAGATTTCACAAAATGACAACCTTTTGATCAAATTCAAAACAAACATTCCCATCATCTTTTACTCAGATTTGTTTTCATCAAAAAATGATTTAACTAAAAAGAAGGGGATACAAAAATATAGTACCAAAATTGTTTATACATGGAGGTACCAAAAAAAAAAGAAGAAGAAAAAAAGAGTTTGTTATAACTCAGGAGCTCAATCTAGCATGGTCTTCAACCAAAGGTTCAACTCCTCAAGCAGACCCTTGGCCTCAACCTCCAAAGTTTTTAGGCCACGCTTCTTCAAATGTTCCCATAAAACGCGGCCGAATGCCGCGACCCATCTGCAGCACGAGGAAGTTCTTCCCAGAGGACTTGCCACTGCTCATGCTCCTGAGTCTTCCTCCGGACATTACCTTCAGCTTCCTCAACCTGGCGAATGAGAGTTCCCTCTTTGTCACGAGCCTCCACAATGGCGGACCATTTGGCAGCAGCTTCTTCCTCCAAAAGCTCAAGACGCTGCCTAGCCTCGACAACCTCCTTATCAAGGCGGTCCAAGTCTTGCTTCAACCCCATGATGGATAACTCGGTAACGTTCTTCTCCAGAACGATCTGCCTCCGAGTCTTCATGACCTCAGTCAGCTCAGCTTTGACTTTGCTGGATGGCTTTATGAACATCTCATCAAAGAAGTCACCATCTGGGAAACTCTTGGTCTCAGTCCATTTGTTCCCTAAGGCGATGACCTCCTCAACAAAATCTTTGGCGCTTGCGATGTCCAGACCGACTTCTTTGCTATCAGCAAGGATGTCCTGCACATGCTTGATCATGCCAAAACCAGCTTCCAAATGACCTGAAGAGAGAGTCTCAACCCATGAGCTCAAGACAGTCTTCAACACCTTCCTTGCATACTGAAGGTGCGGTGCAGATGAGTATTCGCCATGCTCTGGTGGCCGACTGCCCATGTCATGTTCCATTGGAAGAGTAATCAATAAACTCTTTCCAACTGAAGAAGCTGACTCATTGAAGGAAGCAGAAGCCCCTACTTCTGCATCAGCCGCAGGTATCCCCTGTTCTGGCTCTGAGGAAGACGGAGGAAACTCTCCTGCTGCTCCACAATCTACAAAAGAAAAAGACAAAAAGGTATGAATATAATCTTGTCCTTGTCAAAAATATATCAAGATTATTATTGCAAAAATACCCGTTTCGACAACCGGCAGAGTACTCTCTGCCTCTCTGAGCTCATCCGAAGCATCGTCGAAAGTTGCGTCCAAGGATGGCTCGAAATCGTCAGAATCCTCTGGCAAGTCAGCTACATGTTAGCAAATGACAGCACAAACAAAAAGAAAAAAAAAAAAAAAAGAAGCCAAAAACAATCATACCAGGTGAAGGTTCTGGAACCACTCCAGAGTCCCTGGGCTCTTCCTCAGATGCCACTACTGGATCCATTATCGCCTCATCGGCAGGAACCTCGGGCATCGCCAGGTCATCATCCTCTGCTAAAAGAAAGAAAGCAGCAGATCAAAACAAAAATAATCTCTCACAAGAGAAAAGAAGAAACAAAAGAAAGAAAGAGGATCATACCAGCTGTCTCCTCTTCTCTGCTCCTCTTCCCCGGAGGCTCGTCAGCATCCTCAAACACCTCCTCAACAATGGTGAGAGGAACTTCAATATCAGAAGGACTATCGTGCCGTTTCATGTTACGACGATGTCCTCTCTTCCTCTTGCTTCGGCGGGTCAATCTACTTGACGATCCTGCCCCACTATCAACATCAGGCCTCTCGCTAGAGTCCTCACTGGATGGTCTAATTTTCTCAGTAGACTCCATGGAAGCCTTCGTATGCTCTGCCTGTATCATAGCATCGACCTCGGCCTCCTCCTCTTCCAGCTGTCTGAAGACCTCACCAGGAATCCCTTGTGCAGCTCCTGATATGATGACGTCATGCTCATTGAGAAAGCCTATCTTATGCTTCTCTCCAGAAAGGAAGGCCAAAACTTCCTCCCGACGGACACCATCCGATTTGCCAAGACCCTTTCCAGGAGATTGCTTGACATCGAGCTTTTTCTTGGAAAGCCCCCGGTACACTGAGAAGCTCTCCACGAACCACTTCGTGAAGCCAGCAGTCCGGAAAGTGGGCAGCTCAGGATAGGAAATCATGGCGGTAGTGCCCTCAGCGCTATAAAAAGCCCATGCATTTCTCCCATCCTGCAAACCTCCAAAACGTTTCACCATGCTCGAAGGCGCTCCAACAACGCCTTGAGAGAAGCCAAGCTGCAATGCAAAACGCGAAGGGACATACGGCTGGATATCGACGAAAAGATGTCTGCGGTACACCATCATACCAACCCGTATATTGAAGAGCCATCTCTTCTCCGCGTCTGTTAAAGCATAATGTCTTCCCGACCCTGCCCTGGTCGAATCACGGGAGACACCAAAGTCAAAAGCCTTCTTTCGCAAACCCGGAGAAAGCTTCACCAAAGACTGCCCAATCTCGACGTCCCTAAATCGTCGGATCCTCAAACGGGCAGACAAAAGTGATTCGGGAACGGCTGTCCGTCTAGCCAAACGAATCATAAAAGGATCTTCGTCCTGTGCAACTCCCAAACGATGGAAGCTAGGACAGTGGTATACATACCACGAATAGAAGATATGGGCAGAAAATACCCTGTTCATGGGAAGCCCAAGCCGAACCTGGAAAGCAGCAGCCTGAAGTTCGGTACACAAATAGGAGTAAAGAGCAGGTACCAAAGCCAGCTGCTCTTCAAACGCCATCTGACAAGCCGGAAAAATACAGTGCGGCCTGATGTGCGTTCCATCTCCTCCAGCAAAAACAGCCTCACCTAGCCAGTAAGTGAGGTAAACAGCGAGATCTCTCCGCAACGCAATGTCGGAACAAATGGCATCTGTACTTGCGAAGAACTTCCTCAACTCTTCTCGCATAGCAGTGGTCTTCTTCAAACTTGATGCTTTAGCCCTAGCATCCTGGGCCATGCCCTCAGAAGACTCCCCGCTGTCAAAAAAGTTGGAGCTGCAACTTCTGAAACTGCTGCACCTAACTTTCGAGCCCTCCTCCTCCTTCAAAAAATCATAGAAGGCAACGAACTGAAAGCACACAAGCCTAAACTCCTCAAACTGCTCCTCATGGACGCTGTCAATAGGCATAAACTCCTCATAGAGTTTGCCGAGGATAGGCAATCCGGTGATGGCACTCAGCTCCTTCAAAGAAAAACCAATTTCACCATTCGTCACAATGAAAGGTGTTGGTTTGTGGAAGGAATGACTCCAGCATGGCCATGAAAGCCTCATCGGAGAAAACGACGGTTTGCCGAAAAGCGCGAACCGCATCAAAAATCTCGGCCTCCCGAAGAACGGTCTCGCCAATCCTCAGGGTGTGATCAGTCCATGACTCCCAGCTCGAGTCAGCACTGAAACGGCCACGAAGTCGAAAAGGCTTCACCCAATTGCTGCCGTCACCCCGAAAAACACCAAGGCCCACCGGTCTCAAATCAACCGATGGATGATCAGAACCTTAGTAGCCACTGGCTGGCATCAACATGTCCATACGGACAGGTGGTTTCTCTGCAAAACTGGAAGGACCGCCAACAAAAATCCCGGTCTTGATCACACTGGTCCTCTTCACCCAGCTTGGAGGATCTTCCCTCTTAGGGCACGTGGGAGAAAGGCTCAGGATCGAGATGGTCCGATCGAAAGTCGACCGGGTGAAAATAGTTCTCTCCTCACCATCTGCTGTGTAAGAGAACTGAAAACATCTCCTTTGGTATGTCAAAGAGAACTGAAAACATCTCCTTTGGTATGTCAAGTCGTCGGGAACTGCATCACCAAAGAAAAAGGTAGGCTTGAGCACAACGCTCTGATCGTCGGTAACCCAAGGACGGTTGCTTACCATGATCTTGTAGAATTCCTCATCTTTGAGAGCGATCAATCGCTGTCTCATCTCATCACGATTGAAGGAATCGCATTCTTCCAAGTTCTTCTCCACGAACTGGACCTTCTCCCAAGCCTGCTGAACAGCCGCATTGGAAGATCTAGCATACCGACGAAGCTACTTCTACAATGGAGATTCTTATGGAGAAAGAAAAACTTACTTGAAGCCATTGATGGAGAAGAAGAAGAAAAGCTTGGAGCCCTTGGAGCAAAAGGACTTCTTATCTTGGAGAGCAGTCTTGAAGATTTCTTGCAAAAAGAAAGCAATGGAGCAAAAGAAACAACCCTCTTGCTTTTATAGAAGAGAGCAAGCCAAAAGAGGAAACAAGGAGAAAGAAAAGAGGTAAGTACTAAAATTTAGCTACTTTCCCAAAGAGAAAGATATTTTGAGAAAATCTTTCCACAAAAAGGAAACTTGGGAAATTCTCTCCAAGTAAGGATATTTTTAGATACTCTCTACACAAAAAAGATATTTTTAAATATTCTCTACAAATATGACACTATGTGAGATCTAGGCCATCATCAAAGCCTAAGGTCCCATGGGTTAGCCCATATGAGCCGGGTTTGACCACCTAGGCACTAAAAGTGGCTTTTAGTCAAGATAGTCCTCTTACCAAGAGAGAAAAAAAAAAAAAAAAAAAAAGAGCAAAAAAGTCCCATGCCTCTTTTGAGTTGATGGGACCATTCAAAAAAAAAAAAAAAAAAAAAAAAAAAAGCCTCATGAGTTTCCAAAAAATCAAACCATCCAACCTCATGGACAAAATTGAGCCAAAATCTTGAAATTAACATTTCACAAAACCAAATTCCGGTCCCCTAGCTCGCCACATACAACTTGTTAGGTCACAAGACCAAAACCAAAATCAAAATCCAAACCAAACCAAAACAAAAAACCCAAATCTGATCCCCCAACCTGCCACATAAAGCTTGTTGGGTCATAAGGTCAAAATCAAAATCAAACCCCCGACCCCGTAACCTGCCAGATACAGCTTGTTAGGACACAAGGTCAAAAAAAAAAAAAACCAAAATCCAAAACCCAAAATCCAAACACCCCATGTCATTTTCAAAACTTTGCCTTGAGATGGTACGTAATCCCTCTCACTACCATAAAATTCCCCCGGAAACTCATATTAAAAAAAAAAAAATGCTCAAGACTCTTGGTCAAGTTGGAAACTCTCCTCCAAGTTTCTCTTCAAGGCACATCGACTCCAAAAAGCTACTCGTCGCTGTACCACGAGGGGGCATTTGTTGACACAAAAAAAGTCACTATGTCTCATCAACATCAAGAAGCCTCATGAAGCTGCATCCTGCTAAAAATAGGCAAGGCTACTTCAAGCATCAGATTTTGTCAGAATCAGACAAAAACGGAAAGATCCTTCAAGGCAGCCAAAAGAGGGGTACACCTGAGGTTTCGGGCCATTCCGACATCATTTGGCCTAACTTCCCTGCTCCGATAGCTAAAAACAAGCGCTCCCGGCAGCGACATCATCGAAGACACCAAAACTTTGATCAGAGCCTACGGATGACTCCAGAATGTCTTCAAAGGGCTCCATGCCAAATTTTAAGTCAAACCGACAATGTTTGACCCTCCATCAACGCTCGAGCAACAAAATCAAGCCTCCCGGCGGCGGGAACCACCGAAGTCATCACTCATGAAACAAAGTACATGAGTGGCTTCAACATGCCTCCAAAGGGCTGCACGTCAAATTTCAGGTCATTCCGACAACGTTTGACCAGGTTTCGATGCTACGAGAGAAAATCAAGCTTACCGGTGGCGGCGGAGCAACCCGGGACCATGACATCCAAAACGGAGCCCATGGAACGTCCCAAAATGACTCCAATAGGCTCCTCGTCAAATTCCAGGTTAATCGGACATCGTTTGACCACATATCAAAGCTCGGCATTTTCCCCGCAGCAAAATCAAGTCAAGCATCGATGGGACCCCAAACGGCTTCAAAACTCAAATAAAAGCTCATGGTTGGTCCTATCCACTACTCAAGAAGCTTCACCTCAATTTTCAGGTCATTCCGACATTGTTTGACCTAGTCTCGACTCTTGACGGAAAATCGACTACAAAGTCTTCGGCTTTCCCGAAAAATGGGAAACTTTGTGCTCCGATTTCGCGCGGGTTCTCGTCAAGATTTCTCCAAGAAAATCAACTCAATAATTGAGGAAAATGTCAAGAAAAATACAGAAGAAAAAAGGAACGAAAAAGATGAAAAACAGCCAAAAACGACGCTCGGCGACCAAACGGGCCAAAGCCCTATGGTCGCCGGATTTTGCACCAAAAGCCCCGTTTTCGATCCTTTTCGCGTTTCGGGTGTTCCTGCCTTTGTGATTTTTTGAAAATCCAATGTTTGATGCTTGAAAACGACTGATCTTCACCGACATCTCACATGAAATCATCAGCAATCGCCTCAAGATCGCCAACCGGCTGACCAAGAAAGTATACTTTCTGTCCGACCGATCGTGAAATTGACAAGACAGATGTCACCGGCCCGCCAACATCAATCAATGTCTGAGATTGCACTGCAATCCGACATCAAACAATGCATGGATCCACCTGTGATGATCGCAAGAAGAATCTCAAAAGGCGCAGCGCGCCCCGCGACTCTTCACATGCCTTGGCAACCACTTAATGACGTTAATTGACTCGTTTATGACAACTTAATGCGGTCATTAACTCATTATTTTGGACTGCCCAATCAGATTCAAGCATTTGGGAGTTATAAATCCAAGCAATCATTGCATTTAACCCATGAAACTCCCATCATCATGAAGCTTAAAGGGAATTAAAAGCCCACTACCTTCATCGGCCAATCACAAGCCATGAAAAAGGAGTTACAAAATCAACTTGTAACTCCTCATCAATTCTCTCATCATGGCTATCAATGCTCATAATCACCTCATGGCTATCAAAGGCCTATAAAAGGAGATCCATTTCCAAGAGAGAGGGGATCATCATCATCGACATATCTATCGGCAAATCGATACACACATTGACTTGAAATTCTGCATTTCTCCCAAAGAAATCCAGACGAAGTCCTGCTGCTCTGCTGCAAGAAGCACCACAAGGTGATCAACGTCCCTTGGGGGGCCATCCCCCCAAGGTCCCCTCCTTCTCCAACATGGCCTAAACACGGCTTTTCAGCCCGTTTACTTGGTTTTTCATTGGATATAGGACCTCCTCTCGGTCCTTGTCCTTTAAAAAACCGAGGTTAGGAGCCAAGCCAAAGAATCAAAGCATCAACCGTTCTCATTTGAAGGACGATGGCGAAGTCCATACATGACTTGCGACCGTCGATCTCACCGTGTCCCCACAATCTCTTGAGAAGTTAGATCCCTTTTCTTACTTTTCTATTGTAGTTTGTATTTCTTAAAGAGACAAAAAGAAATCACAATTCTTGTCTTTCATATTTGATGAGTTTTGTAAAATCGCCTTTCACGGCAAAATCGCCTTTCACTGCAAACAAACAAAAAAACGCCTCCTACGGCATTCTAAAAAACAAACTTGTCTCTTTTCTTAATATTTATGCAATTTGAAAAGTTAGAAAAAAGGATTGATTTCCTTTCCACTTGTGAAGGTGAATCTCCAAATTATCACCATTCCAAATTTCAAATAGAAAGTAAATCTGGTATACCCGTACAAAAAATGTTGATACCCGCGATTTTCCCTCCTCCGCCGAGACCCAGGTCAGCCCCCGGGGTGCGGAAGGAGAGGACGGAAGATTTCCGAGGGTCCATCATGATTGATTTCCTTTCTACATGTGAAGGTGAATCTCCGGATTATCACCACTTCAAAATCCAAATAGAATAGAAAATCTTGCATACTTGTACAAAAAAATGTTGATACCCGCTTTTCTCCTCCGCCGGACCCTGGCAGCACCCGGGGCGGAAGGAGAGGGCAAAAGCTGGGTCCATCGTGGTGATAAAGCAGCGGAAAGTTTAAAATGGGTGCCAGTGGAGTATTCACAGGTTTCAAGCCTTGCATACCGAAGCACTTCAGAACCTTCTCAAGGTACCCCTTTTGTGACAAAGATAGTTTGCCCACTTTCAGGTCCCTTCGAATCTCCATCCCAAGAATTTTCTTCACAGCACTTAAGTCTTTAATTTCAAATTCACCACTGAGCTAAGCTTTCAGCTTGTTGATCTCAAACATGTCCTTAGCAACAATTAACATGTCATCAACATAAACAACAAATAAATTAAAGAACCATTCAGAAGCTTCTTGTGGTAGACACAATTGTCATACCCACTCATGCAATAACAGTTTCCAACCATAAAGGTATCGAAACACTTATACCACTGTCTTGATGGACCCTCGGAATCCCTGTCCTCTCCTTCCGCACCCCGAGGGCTGACCTGGGTATCAACATTTTTGTACGGGTATGCCAGATTTACTTTCTACTTGGAATTTGGAATGGTGATAATCCGGAGATTCACCTTCACAAGTAGAAAGGAAATCAATCCTTTTTTCTAACTTGGAGGAGAGATTCTAGCTTGACCAAGAGTCTTGAGCTTTCTTTTTTTTTTTTTTTTTTTTTTGAATAGCCTTCTGAGTTTCCGGGGGAATTTTATGGTAGTGAGAGGGATCACACACCACCTCAAGGCAAAGTTTTGAAAATGACATGGGGTGTTTGGATTTTGGGTTTTGGATTTTTGTTTTTACCACCTCAAGGCAAAGTTTTGAAAATGACATGGGGTGTTTGGATTTTGGGTTTTGGATTTTTGTTTTTGACCTTGTGACCTAACAAGCTGTATGTGGCAGGTTAGGGGGTCGGGGTTTGATTTTTATTTTGACCTTGTGACCCAACAAGCTGTATGTGGCAAGTTGGGGTGTCAGATTTGGTTTTTTTGTTTTGGTTTTGGGTTGGATTGGATTTTGGTTTTGGTCTTGTGACCTAACAAGCTGTATGCGGCGAGCTAGGGGACCGGAATTTTGGTTTTGTGAAATGTCAATTTCAAGATTTTGGCTTAATTTGGTTCATGAGGTTGGATGGTTTGATTTTTGGAAACTCATGAGGCTTTCTTTTCTTTTTTTTTTTTTTTTGAATGGTCCCATCAACTCAAAAGAGGCATGGGACTTTTTTGCTCTTTTTCTTCTTTCTTTTTTTTTTTTTTTTGGCTCTTGGTAAGTGGAATATTTTGACTAAAAGCCACTTTTAGTGCCTAGGTGGTCAAACCTGGCTCATATGGGCTAACCCATGGGACCTTAGGCTTTGGAGATGGCCTAGATCTCATATGGTGTCATTTTTGTAGAGAATATCTAAAAATATCTCTTTTGTGTAGAGAATATCTAAAAATATCCTTACTTGGAGGGAATTTCTCAAATTTCCTCCTTTTGTGGAAAGGTTTTCTCAAAATATCTTTCTTTTTGGGAAAGTAACTATTTTTAGTACTTACCTCCTTTCTTTCTCCTTATTTCCTCTTTTGGCTTGCTCTCTTCTATAAAAGCAAGAGGGTTGGTTCTTTTTGCTCCATTGCTTTCTTTGTTTGCAAGAAATCTCCAAGAGTGCTCCCCAAGATAAGAAGTGCTTTTGCTCCAAGCTTTTCTTCTTCTTCTCCATCAATGGCTTCAAGTAAGTTTTCTTCCTCCATAAGAATCTCCATTTGTAGAAGTAGTTTCTTTCTTGCTTTGCTCTCTTTTTCTTTTTCTTTACTTTTCTCTCTCTTTTTTCTTCTTCTTTTCTTTTCTTTTTCCCCAAGCACATTTTTTCTTTTTCTTCTTTTATTTTTCTTTTCGTACTTCTTTTTTTTTCCACACGCTGATTTTCTTCTCTCTTTTTTTTTTCATCGATTTTTCTATTTTCACGCTAATTTATTTTTTCTGTCAGCGTTTTTTTTTTTTTTTTTTGGTTTCTGTTTTTTTTTTTTTTCTCTGTTTTTTTTTTCTACACGCTGATTTCCCCTTCTTTTTTTTCAACGTTTTTTCTTTCTTTTTCTTTTTTTTTTTTTTTTCTTGGCTGCATGGATAGTATGCCATGTGGCAGTGGGCCACGGCCTGTGGGCCAGCAAATTTTTTTTTTGTTGAGATTTTTTTTCTCTCTCTTTCTTTTTCTTTTCCTTTCCTCCTTTGTTTGCTTACCATGATAATGAGGTTCATGCAATTTCAATATGTTTATGCATATATTTTTTTTAATGCATCAAGATAGAAGGCTAGAGTCTCTAGGTCAAATCAACATGATTTTTGACTTGGACAAAGTTTGATTGATTTTGACCAAATTGGGTTGGAATTGGTCAAAACTTGGTCAAGGTTTTCCTAGCATCTAATGCATGATGATATTTTTTTTATGCATGATTTTTGGTAAATGGATTTGGAAGCATGATGATGCATACCTGAAAATCTTTTGTAAGTATTGGGATTTTGAGCTCGCAGCGATGTTGAGCTCTTTCTCGATCTTGCTGGATTTTGAGGAACTTTGCAATTTTTGGATACTGAAGCTCGGAGTAATGTTGAGCTCTTTTCCAAATTTTCCTGAAATTTGATGAGATTGGCTCGTTCTCGCAGCGATGTTGAGTTCGAACCTTCTTTGAGGATTTGCACTGACTATGAGCTCGCAGCGATGTTGAGCTCATCTTCAGGCTTTCTGTGTTTTTCGGAGTATTTCCCTTTTCTTCGGGATTGCCCTGGAACCATGTCAAAATTTCGCTAGAACTTTTGTAGGAAAATTATGTCATTTTGATCATGGTTGATCTTTTCTCTTCCATCTTTTGCAGGTAGTTCTTCCAGAACGAACAAGGGTAAGGGTCCTGTTACTGACGCACCTCGTCGGTCTGCCAGATCTTCCAATGCAGTCGTTCAGCAGGCTTGGGAGAAAGTCCAGTTTGTCGAGAAGAACTTGGAAGAGTGCGATTCCCTCAATCGTGATGAGATGAGACAGCGACTGATCGCTCTCAAAGATGAGGAATTCTACAAGATCATGGTAAGCTGCCATCCTTGGGTCACGGACAATTAGAGCGTTGTGCTCAAGCCAACCATTTTCTTTGGTAATGCAGTCCCCGACGACTTGACATACCAAAGGAGATGTTTTCAGTTCTCTTACACATCAGATGGTGAGGAGAGAACTATTTCTACCCGGTCAACTTTCGATTGGACCATCTCGATCCTGAGCCTTTCTCCCACGTGCCCTAAAAGGGAAGATCCTCCGAGCTAGGTGAAGAGGACCAGTGTGATCAAGACCAGGATTTTTGTTGGAGGCCCTTCCGGTTTTGCAAAGAAGCCACCTGTCCGTATGGACATGTTGATGCCAGCCAGTGGCTACCAAGGTTCTGATCATCCATCGATCGATTTGAGACCGGTGGGCCTTGGCATTTTTCAGGGTGAGGGCAGCAATTGGGTGAAGCCTTTTCGACTTCGTGGCCGCTTCAGTGCTGACTCGAGCTGGGAATCATGGACTGATCACACCCTGAGGATTGGCGAGGCCATCCTGCGGGAGGCTGAGATTTTTTATGCGGTTCGCGCTTTTCGGTAAACCGTCGTTTTCTCCGATGAGGAATTCATGGCCATGCTGGAGTCATTCCTTCCACAAACCAACACCTTCATTGTAACGAATGGTGAGATTGGTTTTTCTTTGAAGGAACTGAGCGCCGTCACCGGATTGCCTATCCTCAGCAAACTCTATGAGGAGTTTATGCCTATTGATAGCGTCCTTGAGGAGCAGTCTGAGGAGTTTAGGCTTGTGTACTTTAGCTCGTTGTCTTCTATGATTTTTTGAATGAGAAGGAGGGCTTGAAAGTTAGATGCAGCAGTTGGAGAAGTTGCAGCTCCAACTTTTTTGACAGCGGGGAGTCTTTTGATGGCATGGCCCAAGATGCTAGGGCTAAAGCATCAAGTTTGTAGAAGATCGCTGCTATGCTAGAAGATTTGAGAAAGTTCTTCGCAAGCACAGATGCCATTTGTCTTGACATTGCGTTGCGGAGAGATCTCGCTGTTTACCTCACTTACTGGCTGGATGAGGCTGTTTTTGCTGGAGGAGATGGAACGCACATCAAGCCGCACTGTATTTTTTCGGCTTGTCAGATGGCGTTTGGAGAGCGGCTGGCTTTGGTACTTGCTCTTTACTCCTATTTGTGTACTGAACTGGAGGCTGCTACTTTCCTGGTTCGGCTTGGGCTTCCCATGAACATGGTATTTTCTGCCCACATCTTCTATTCGTGGTATGTATACCACTATCCTAGCTTCCATCGTTTGGAAGTTGCACAGGACGAAGATCCCTTTATGACTCGTTTGGCTAGGGGGACAGCCGTTCCCAAATCGCTTTTGTCTGGCCGTTTGAGGATCCGACGATTTAGGGACGTCGAGATTGGGCAGTCTTCAGTTAAGCTTTCTCCGGGTTTGCGGAAGAAGGCTTTTGACTTTGGTGTCTCCCGTGATTCGACCAGGGCAGGGTCGGGTAGACACTATGCTTTGACAGACGCGGAGAAGAGATGGCTCTTTAATATACGGATAGGTACGATGGTGTACCGCAGACATCTTTTCGTCAATATCCAGCCGTATATCCCTTCGCGCTTTGCATTGCAGCTTGGCTTCTCTCAAGGCGTTGTTGGAGCACCTTCGAGCGTAGTGAAGCATTTTGGAGGTCTACAGGATGGGAGAAATGCATGGGCTTTTTACAGCATTGAGGACACTACCGCCATGATTTCCTATACTGAGCTACCCACCTTCCGAACTACTAGCTTCACGAAGTGGTTCATGGAGAGCTTCTCAGTGTACCGGGGGCTTTCCAAGAAAGAGCTCGATGTCAAGCAATCTCCTGGGAAAGGTCTTGGCAGATCAAATGGTGTCCATCGGGAGGAAATTTTGGCCTTCCTTTCTGGTGAGAAGCATAAGATAGGCTTTCTCAATGAGCATGACATCATGAGATCAGGAGCTGCACAAGGAATTCATAGTGAGGTCTTGAGACAGCTGGAGGAGGAGGAGGCCGAGATCGATGCTATGATACAAGCAGAGAGTATGAAGGCTTCCATGGAGTCTACTGAGAAAAGTAGACCATCCAGTGAGGACTCTAGTGAGAGGCCTGATGTTGATAGTGGGGTGGGATCATCGAGCAGATTGACCCGCCGAGGTAAGAGGAGGAGAGGACAACGCCGTAACATGAGACGGCACGATAGTCCTTCTGATCTTAAAGTTCCTCTCACCATTGCTGAGGAGGTGTCTAAAGATGCTGACGAGCCTCCGGAGAAGAGGAGCAGAGAAGAAGCGACAGCTGGTATGATTCTCCTTCTTTCTTTTGCTACTTCTTTTCTTTTGTGAGAGATTTTTGTTTTGATTCGCTGCTTTTCTTTTTTTTTTTTTTTTTTGGCAGAGTACGATGACTTGGTGATGCTTGAGGTTCCGGCCAATGAGGCGATGACGTATCCAATCGTGGCATCTGAGGAAGAGCCCAAGAACTCTGGAGTGGTTCCAGAACCTTCACCTGGTATGATTGCTTTGGCTTTTTTTTTTCTTTTTTTTTTCTTTCTTTTGTGTTGTCTTTTGCCAACATGTAGCTTTTGTTTTCTTGGTTTGCCAGAGGATTCTGACGACTTCGAGCCATCCATGGACGCAACCTTTGATGATGCTTTGGATGAGCTTGGAGAGGCAGAGAGTACTCCGCCGGTCGTCGAAGCAGGTGTTTTTTGCAATAATAATCTTGATATATTTTTGACAAGATTATATTCATACCTTTTTGTCTTTTCCTTGGCAGATTGTGGAGAAGCAGGAGAGGTTCCTCCGTCTTCCTCAAGGCCAGAACAGGGGATACCTGCAGCTGATGTAGGAGTAGGGGCTTCTTCCACTTTCAACGAGTCAACTTCTTCAGTTGGAAAGAGTTTATTGATTACTCTTCCAAAGGAGCATGACATGGGCAGTCGGGCGCCGGAGCATGGCGAATCCTCATCTGCACCGCACCTTCAGTATGCAAGGAAGGTGTTGAATACTGTCTTGAGCTCATGGGTTGAGACTCTCTCTTCAGGTCATTTGGAAGCTGGCTTTAGCATGATCAAGCATGTTCATGACATTCTTGCTGATAGCAAAGAAGTCGGTCTGGACATCGCAAGCGCCAAAGATTTTGTTGAGGAAATCATCGCCTTGGGGAACAAATGGACTGAGACCAAGAGTTTCTTAGATGGTGACTTCTTTGATGAGATGTTTATAAAGCCATCCAGCAAAGTCAAAGCTGAGTTGACTGAGGTCACGAAGACTCGGAGGCAGGTCGTTCGGGAGAAGAACGTTACCGAGTTATCCATTATGGAGCTGAAGCAAGAATTAGACCGCCTTGATAAGAAGGTTGTCAAAGCTAGGCAGCGTCTTGAGCTTTTAGAGGAAGAAGCTACTGCCAAATGGACCGCCATTGTGAAGGCTCGTGACAAGGAGGGAACTCTCATTCGCCAGGTTGAGGAAGCTGAAGGTAATGTCCGGAGGAAGACTCAGGAGCATGAGCAGTGGCAGGTCCTCTGGGAAGAACTTCCTCGTGCTGCCGATGGGTCACGGCATTCGGCCGCATTTTATGGGAACATTTTAAAGAAGCGTGGCCTGAAAACTTTGGAAGCTAAGTCCAAGGGTCTGCTTGAGGAGTTGAACCTTTGGTTGAAGACCATGCTAGATTGAACTCCTGAGTTGTAACAAACTCTTTTCTTCTTCTCTCTGTTTTTTTTTTTTGGTACCTCCATGTATAAATAATTTTGGTACTACATTTTTGTATCTCCTTTTCACTTAAATCATTTTTTGATGGAAACACATTTGAGTAAAAGTTGATGGGAATGTTTGTTTGAGAATTTGATCAAAAGGTTGTCATTTTGTGAAAATCTTTTGTCAAAGGGTTGTTTTTGGGCATGAAAGCCAATTTTATGGCAAAAAGCCTGGGTTTTGATGGTTTGAAAACCAAATTTTAGATGGCATGGAAGCTTAATTTTGTGGCGTAAGAGCCAGAATTTGTTTTGCAGCATGGGAGCCAAAAATTTTGAGATGGCATTAGAGCCGGAATTTTTGTGATGGCATGAAAGCCGAATTTTTGAATGGCATAGAAACCGAATTTTAATTTGTGGCATGGAAGCCAAAATTCTGTTTGTGGCATGAGAGCCAAAGTTTTTTGTTTGTGGCATGAGAGCCAAAGTTTTTTTTTTGTTTGTGGCATGAGAGCCAAGGTTTTTGGATGGCATTAGAGCCAAAATTTTGAGATAGCATAGGAGCCGAGTTTTGGATGGCATGAAAGCCGATTTTAATTTGTGGCATGGAAGCCAAATTTGTTTGTTTGTTGTTTGTTTTCTTTTGGCATGGAAGCCAGATTTTTGAAAACCAAGTTTTGTTTTAATGGCATGAAAGCCGATTTTGGCGTTTATAGCCGGATTTTGGCGTTTATAGCCGATTTTGGCATTTATAGCCGAATTTTGGCGTTTATAGCCGATTTTTGGCTTTTATAGCCGATTTTGGCGTTTATAGCCGATTTTTGGCGTTTATAGCCAATTTTTGGTTTTCAAAATGCAGGTATCGACTAAATGTCGCCTCCCCGCTGAATGGTCTTGCAAGTATCGATGGAATGTCGCTTCCTTGCTCATTCGGTTTGCGAGTATTGATGGAATGTCACTTCCCCGCGGGCTGGGTTTTGTGAATATCGATGGAATGTCGCTTCCTAGCGGATTGGGATGCAAGTATCGACTAAGTGTCGGTTCCCTGCTTTTCCCAAAACTTTTGATTTTACGGGTACTGATTTGGTGTCGTTTCCCCTTGATTTTTGAAATTTGAGGTTTTCTCGAACCATTTGGTTTGTGGATATCAACTGGAATGTTGTGTCTCCACGGTTTTGAAATTTGAGGTTTTGCAAGTATCGAATGGGATTCGCTTCCTTACGATTTTTGGGTTTTGGAAGTATCGAATGGGGTTCGTATCCTTCCGATTTTTGGGTTTTGCGAGTATCGACTAAGTGTCGCTTCTCCGCGGTTTCTAAAAAACCAATTTTTTTTTTTGTTTAAAGACACGAGGGTCATAAATTTTGACTTAAAACCATTTTGGTTGTAAAAGCCGAGGAGGTCTAGGGTGAAAAGTCCTGAGTCCTGGTTTTTGTTTCAAACCGAGAATTTTGGGTTCAATGATCAAAAATTTTGGTCAAGTCTGGGAAGAAGCTCCTAAACTTGGATTTTTGGATTTTATTTTATTTTTTTTTCGTGAACAATGAAACGCTGGAAGTAAGCATTGTTTTGAAAGAGTTTTTTTTTTTTTAGAAACTTCAACATAAAGATGAAAATTTCAAAAAGGGTGGGTTTGACGAGCAAGTACCTGGAAATAGGCTTTGGCCATGTAGATATCGCTCTGACCCGTTTGAGGAAGTCTTCAAGCGTAGTACCGCTTTAAGAACTTGTCGTTAATGGGCAGCATACATCTGTCTCCTTCCATGTTAAGAAGAGCGTATGCGCCATTGGTACAACTCCTTTTTTGTAGACGCGTTGCCTGACCTTCTTGTCGAAAGGTCCTGCCATGCGTGCTTGGTACAACTCAATGCTTCGTAGAGCTTCGAGTCGTCTTTCATCGAGATTATCCAGCTCTCGGAGTCTCAATTTGACTTTCCTTTCTTGCGTCATGTCATTTTGCAGAGATACCCTTAAGGAAGGAATTTGTACTTCCAAAGGGACAACAGCTTCGCATCCATAGACCAAGGAGAATGGTGTGCTATGGGTTGGTCCTCGAACGGTGGTTCGATAGGCCCACAAGGCTTCTGGTAGTTTGTCGCCCTAGTCTCTTTTTTTACTAGAGACCATTTTTTTGAGAATTTTTTAGAGTGTCTTATTAAAGGCTTCTGCTAGTCCGTTTGCTGCTGGATTATATGGAGTCGAAGGACAACTTTGGATTTTGTACTTGTCGTAGAACCTGTAGAATCTGTGATCCCGGAATTGTGGTCCGTTATCATGAACGAATCTTTTAGGTATGCCAAAGCTACAAATAATGTTGGTGCGCAAGAACTGAAGGACTGATGAGGTCTTCATTTCGCTGAGCGCAAATGCTTCTGACCACTTGGAGAAATAATCCGTAGTGGCGAAGATAAAGCGATGACCTTTGCTTGATGGGGGAGAGATAGGACCTATGATGTCCATACCCCAGGCTTTGAAAGGCCATAAGATTGATGTTGGATGTAGCCATTCTGGAGGCATATGGACATAATCTCCATGAATCTGGCATTTTTTGCAGCGCTTAGCAAATCGCATTGCATTAGCTACCATGGTAGGCCAATAATAACCTAGCCTTTTGATCTGGTTGTAAAGCTTAGGACCAGCCTGATGCGCTCCACAAAGACCAGCATGTACTTCTTTAAGAGTTTCTTCAGCCTCTTGTTGTGACAAGCAGCGTAGGAGTACTCCATTGAAAGATTTTCTGTAAAGTGCTTTTGAAGGTATATCCAAGTGAAAGTTCAAGGCTCGTCTTTGAATGCTTACCCGCTCTTTTGGATCTTCAGGTAGGACTCCGAACATGATGTAATCAATGAACGGATCTCTCCAGTCGCCGATCGGAGGTTTGAGGATGGACATCCGACTTCCAACCACTTGGTGGCATTCAGCAACTGCTTGGTGTATGTTAAGAGGAGGGAGAATCATTCTTTGACACATTGTGACTTGCATGTTTTCCCCTTCTTGGATTGCCATGAATGCGGCGAGTCCAACCAGGGCATCTGCACGGATGTCTTCACCTCTGAGGATGTGGGTGATGTGACAGATGTTGATTTTTTGTCGAAGCGACCGTGCCTTAGTGTAGTAAGGCAGCAAATCAGGCTTCCTAACTTCAAATGTCTGATTCATCTGGTTGACGATTAGTTGAGAGTCTCCAAAAGCTTCCAGCATGGTGATGCCGGATTCGAGGGCGAGTTCCAATCCCACAATCAGGGCTTGGTACTCAGATGCATTGTTTGAACATGGTTCCAGTAGCGAGAAGGTGTGTGGAATCATGTGTTTATCGGGGCTGACAAAGAGGATGCCGATTCCCGATATTTTCTTTCCTTTTTCATTTGTCCTGGTTGCACCGTCAAAGTACATGTCCCAGGAAACGTTTGATAAGGAAGTTTCCACGTTGTAGACAAATTCGTCTGGGAGATCATCCCTGAGTGGAGAATCTTTAGGCAATGGATGCTCTGCGAGGAAGTCTGCTAGAGCTTGGCCTTTGATTGCTTTTTGTGGTACATACCTAATATCAAACTGTGATAAAAGGATGGACCATTTTGCCAGTCGGGCATTGAGAGAACCTGCTTTTGTGACAAGGACCTTTAGGAGGTTAATCCTCGAAATCAAGTAAACTGTATTGGACAGCAGGTAGTGACGTAGCTTTTGTATGGCAAACATCACTGCAAGGCATTCTTTCTCGACTGGGGAGTACCGATGCTCTGCACCTACCAACATGCGGCTAAGGTAATATAGAGCAACTTCTTTTCCGTCGTCGTTTTCTTGTGCGAGCAAAGCACCCAAAGAGTGGTCGAGAGCTCTTGTGTACAAGATGAATGGTTTTCCAGTTGTGGGGGCAGCCAGCACTGGAGGTTTGGTGAGGTATGCTTTGATGTCTTGAAATGCATTTTCATATTCAACATCCCAGACAAAGTTTACGCCTTTCTTCATCAAGCGAGAGAAAGGACGACACTTCCCAGACAAATTGGAGATGAACCGTCGAATGTAGGCCAACCTTCCTTGAAGCCCTTTTAATTCTCTTAGGGTTCTGGGAGATGGCATTTCCAAGATAGCCTTGACTTTGGTGGGGTCAAGTTCTATTCCAGCTTTCCATACTATGAATCCGAGAAACTTACCCGATGAGACACCGAAGAAGCACTTTAGTGGATTCATCCGTAACTTGTGTTTGCGAAGTCGGAGGAAGACTTCTTGGAGATCGTTGAGATGATCTTCCTTTCTTCTGCTTTTGATGGCGAGGTCGTCAACATAGCATTCGACTGTCTTGTGCTGCATATCTTGGAATATTTTCACTATAGCCCTCTGATATGTTGCACCTGCATTTTTCAGACCAAATGGCATTACAGTGTAGCATAACACGCCAAATGGAGTCCGAAATGATGTATGCCTTTCGTCTTCATGATACATCTTTATCTGATTGTAGCCAGAGAATCCATCCATGAATGTCATTCGCTCGAACCCATAGGTGTTGTCAATCATCACCTCTGGTATGGGGAACGGGGACTCATCTTTAGGGCATGCATTATTCAGGTCTCTGTAGTCGATACAGACCCTTATCTGCCCATTTTTCTTTGTCACAAGGACGATGTTGGCTAACCATTTAGGATGCTGTTCTTTGCGGATGAAGCCAACGTTTTTGAGTTTCTGAACTTCTTGTTCAATTTTGTCCATCACATCGGGACGGAATCTTCTTTGGCCTTGTTTGACAAGCTTGATTTCTTTTTGCAAGTTGAGCTTGTGGACTGCTGCTTTGGGATCTAAGCCAGGCATTTCAACATAAGACCATGCAAAGCAATCAACGAACTCACGAAGAAAAGAGATATACTCGGGTAACTCATCATCCTTTATATTTTTGCTTATGAATGCAGGACGTGGGTTATCAGGTGTTCCCAAGTTTATCTTTTGAACAGGGTCTTCTGTCGGAAGGTTTGAAGGTGGTTCCTCCACAATATTTTCGGAGGCTTCCAACTCAACAAGACCTTCTGGAGTGCTAGAGGCATTTTCAGACTGAGGCTCTGTTTCTGTCAATGGATCTTCTTGATCAGTATCCTTCTCAAGACTTCCAATGAGATGGTCCCAATCATTTGCTGGATCTGGGTTAAAGTAGGGTACTTCTTTTGGAGACGATGGTTCTTCTGGGTCAGAAAACCGCCCGTCTGTGTCATCGGGCAATTCCTCTTTATTATCAGAGAAATTATACCAATTGGAAGAACTTTCTAGATTCTTGATGAGTGACTCCTGAAAGAGATATCCAGGGATATCAATGTCTTCATGAGATGTTGAGGCTTGGTAGGTAAAGCGACTTTGCAGCTATGGTGTTAACTGTCTCATAGGAGCGGTAGGATCATATCCCAACCCATATGAAGACTTGCCTTTATGAAGGTGGATTTTTCAATCTTCTGGTTGACTTTTGGTTAGGGTGGGTTCCAATGGTGTGAGAATACCACGGCCACCTCCCAAACCAGTCTGATTTTGAGTGTCGTAGCCCATTTTTTTCATGATAGCTTGTGCCATCGGACTATACAGAGATAGCTGAGGCCTACCTTCATTTTGGAAAGGTTCAAGCAGAGAGTTTAGTGGAGATGCTCCTGATCTGTGGAAGAAGATTACTTTTTCTTTTGGCGAAGTTGCCGGAATAACAAAGGAAGTCGACGTAAGGTCTTCTATGTCAGCAACTGTCTCCAATGGAGTGAGAGCGGGCTGATCTTGCTGAGTATCAACTTGGCTTGATGCTGTGTCATCTTCTGACTCTGACTCCGAGTCTGTGTCATGCATAATAGACACAAAGGAGACAATGAACTCGCCCCCAGTCTTTTGTTTTGTCTTGTCTGCTTTGGTAGTGATTACCAAAGGCTTTGGAGATTTGAAGGAGACGACGAAGGGAGCTTGACTGCTTACTTCGAGTTTGGTGGAGGGTTTGTTTACCTCCGGTGTTTGCTGAGGAGCCTTGCCTTTATCTTTCTGGAGACTGTCGGCAAAGTGAATTGTTTTTTCCTCCTGTTCTTCTTTTCCATCTTTATATATCTGAGCATCTGCAAAATCGACATCCTTGCCTTTGAAGGGCTTTTTGTCTGCAAACACTCGATGTATCAAGCCATCGTTGCCAACGAACTTGATGCACTGATGTAGAGTGGAAGGGACAACACCGTTGTCATGTATTCAGGGGCGTCCAAGGAGTATATTGTAGCATGAAGGGGTCCTTATTGCATATACAGTGACTTCAGAAATAAGGTCACCGATTTACAATTTGAACTTGATTTTGCCGATAGGCCTTTAAGTACTGCCGTCATATCCGAAGATGGATACAGATGTGTGGCTCAACTTGCTAGGTGGGATGCCCAGCTCTTCGAGTGCCGAAGTAGAAATAAGGTTGAGTGCAGAACCTAGATCAATCTGAACCATGTGTACTGGCTTTTCTTTGACGTACCCCGTAAAGTACAAGGGTCGATTGTGCTTTGTCTCGCCTAGCAAGAGGTCATCCTTGTCGAAGGCAATTGTTGCACTTACTGCTTTTTGTATCGAGAGGCATTCATTGCTTGATCCCTCAGTTTTCTTCTTTTCTCCCTTTGGGGGAGTATTTGATTTTTTGACCCTGTAGTCCATTTCAATTTGTAGGACTTATAGGGCGTGCTTGTCGACATCCGTATTCAGCCTTTGTAATTCTGAAATGAGACTATCACGAGTTTGTGGAGACATTCGTAATAAGTCGAGGATGTGCAGACGTGCAGGTATGTGTTTGAAGTGCTCGATCAAGTCGTACTTGAAAGCCTCCTTCGGGCCTACATTTTCATTATTATTGCCACTTGGGGCGCTTACAACTTGCTTTCCCGAAGGATTTACATAAGAAGAAGAGGGTTGATTGTAATTTTTGTGGTAGTCCCGGCCAGAATGGGTACCTCTACCAACTTCAAGAGCCTCTAGAGAAGGATCTTCTTTTGGAAGATCACTCTCAGGATCAAGGGGTTGATCCTTGTCATTTGCTGAAGACATTTCTGTAATAGCATTGGCGTCTTCAGTGAGAGTGTTGCACGGAGCAATTTCCGGGAACAAGTCCTGAACAGCATCCGACAACCTTTCTGTATTAGTCCAGACATCGTCTGTGAGATTGGGTATCTGGGACCAATCAATTGGGTTTTCATTGAAGAAAATTTCATTGGCGGGAGTATGATCAACCGGGAGAGGCTTGAGCTCCGATGTCACAACTTCAGGAGACGAGGGCTGAGAGGCTGATATCTCAGTGGAAGTCACCTGAGAGGATGTAGCTCCGGAAGATGCACTACCGGTTGGGGAGTACGTGTCTTCAGAAGCTTCAGAGGCATTGTCATCCTGAGCTATCGCATTACAGGTTATCTTGACAGGAGATGCCCCTAGTGTAGACTGTTGGGAATCGTACTCATCCTCAGATGTAAGAGGATCATCAATCCAACTGTTTTCTCCATTTTCAGGGGTTGAGGGAGAAAGTTCCTGTTGATTTTCAGGGACTTCTGGTTCTAGATTATGACGAAGATTGTTGATACGATCATGCTCCTGCTCTATGGCAAGACGTTGCAAGATTCTTGCATATTCTTCAAGATCAGGCATGGAAGCCAAATCTTCTTCGTCATCTGCTCCTTGTGGTTCACCAATGTTGGGTTCCACTGGAGCATTTGCTGGTGAGGGATCAACAACATTTTCTTGAACAGCGTCCTGGTCATCTTCATCATCGAACCAAGATCCTTGTGGCTGCAATGGGTTATACCAGATTACTGGCATAAGATGAGATTCGGGAATCCATTCCTCGTCGGAGAGGTATTCTCCTGTTTGAAGGGATTCTTCCCACTCATCGATATCACTGGGAGTGTCACTGGACTCATATCCATCCACGGAGAATCCAACTACCAAGTTGCAGGAGTATGATGCCCCTTGCGCAGTTTCATTTTTGTATAGAGGTGGCATGAAATCATCAAAGGTGAATTTTCTTACCACCTTTGAAGTTTTGGGAAGGGATTCTTCCGTCGCCCCTAGTGAAGCAGTGGAAGAGGTTTCTGCCTTTTCAAGGACTTCTTGTTTTGGTTGAGACTTCTACTGCTGTTTGAGCTTGCGGAGTTGTCTCTTGGCTTGCCTTCGTTGCTGAGCGGTCGGCTTTGTTTTGACGATCTTCCAATTTTCATCTTCTAAGAGATCGGGATGCACCCATATAGGTTGTCCATCTGGTGTTGGATAGGGAACCAACTCTTGGGATGCTTGAGCCATTCTAATCACCTTGAATAAAGTAGTGATCTTCTTCTTTGGTGATTTTGAAGTTTGCCCACATGACACCAGGTTGACAGAAGTGGAGCCGTAGTTTTTGTCGAAAGTTATGACTCCGTTTTTCCACATCTCATTGATCTTCTCTCTCACAACGAAGCATTGATTGAGAGGATGTGAGATCATCTGATGGTGTGGACAGTATCGGGGATCATTGGTTTTGCCAACATCTCCCGGTCTTTTAGGCTCCGGCAAAGTGAGTTTGCCATTTGCTAGGAGAGCCTCAAAGATTTCTTCAACATCTTCATCGAACAGATATTTCTTTTCTACACGTTCTTTGAAGGCATCGGAGAGTTCAGGCCTTTTACCTGTAGTTTTGTTTTCAGCTTTCTTTGGCTGCTGAGGAGCTGACTTAGTTTGCACATTGAGAACCTCCTTTTTCTTTGGTTTTGAGGTTGTAACAGCAGTCGGCTCTTTCTTTGATGATTTCTGACTGTTGAGGTCTTTGTTCACCATTTCAGCTTCCATGGAAGCTTCGAGAAGTTCTCAAAGGTTCTTTGATTTCTTGCCGATGATCATGGAGCGAATCCTTGCTCTAATATTGTTACAGCAGATGTCGACTTGCGACGCTTGTGGCAGTACATCTGAGCATTTGTACGCCATTGCTTTCCACTTGTGAATGAAGTCGTATGTTGACTCATTCTCTCCCTGTTTTAGGCTGCAGAGCTAAGCCATAGTAACATGATGGTCCTCACCTTGGAAGTGGGTCAGGAAGTGTGTCTCCAGCATAGCCCAGTTCTGGATGGAGTTCTCCGGCAGAGTGGAGTACTGATCAAAGGTTGTACCATTTAGGGTACTTGCAAAGAGGCGAATCTTGAGGGCATCTTGATCCGCAATAGCTCCCGTCAGGATCTTGAAGTGGATGACATGCTGTCTGGCTGAACCTTTCCTAGTATATGTCTGGAGAGTAGGTTGCTTGAATTTTGCAGGGAACGGAACCGAGTCCATCCATAGAGGGTAGGGTGGCTTGATCCCATGTTCCTTCAATGTATCCTCTTCTTTTGCTTTTGCGAGGATATCGTCCACGTCCTTTTTGGTAAGGGCGCGAGACTCATTATTTTCTGCATTGCCCTCGTCATCTTCATGATTCAGAGGGGTTTCATTGTTAGGTGGTGGACGCTGTAGAGTGAGAATAAGGTTTTCCATTAGAGCCTCAATTCTCTGTTGTTCTTCCTCCAACTACTGGATGCTTGTGGTTACGTCATCATGCGGTGGAGGCTGCTCAGAACTTGTAGCCAAGACGTTCATGCCTCGGGATTCGAACGAAGAAATCGTTCTGGTGACTTAGCTGGGGCTCATTCTTCTGGATGAAGAATCTGAGGAGTGGTTACTCCGGTGTCCTTGGCTTAGAGGAGTGGAGGATTCTTTCGGATGTGTTCGAGTCCGAGAGACGCTGCGAGTCACTGGACGCCTAACACTGATTTTGGTTGCTGACTTCTGGCGTTTTCTAGTTTTGCCAACCATATGGACAGCAATGAATTGGTCGGGTCTTTCTTTTTCGACCCATTTGTTTGAGACATGGAGAGTAGAACACTGGGTTTTTTGTTTCTCAAGTCTATTTTGTCGACATGCCGCACGGCGACGCATACGACGAGCAATTTGAGCTTCAGTCAACTCTGGCTGGGCTCTGGCGATGAAGGATGTAGTCCCCCGTGCACAGCAGCCGAGTTTGTCTTCTTTTAAGCTGAGCAAGGACAGGATCTGGACGCGGTCCTTTGCCTGTCGCAGTGAAGACTTGAATTTTGCGAGTTCAGCCCCTGTTGAGATGAAGGGTCGACTCGCGGGAGTGCAGGCTTCAGCATGTTTTTGCGTAGGCCTAACGATGCAAGATTTTATTTTGGGCTTGTAAGAGCCACCGGCTCATGTTGATTTTGTTTGTTTTTTGGGCGGAGGGTAGATTTCTCCTCTTTCATGTAAGAGAGAGGGTAGAACCGATTCTCCTTGAGAAGGGCCAGGTATGCTGGCTTTGCAGATGTTCGGGACCTCCGTTGCTTAGGTGAAGATCTCGGGGACCAAGTTTTGGGGTAAACCTGGTTTCTTGTGGGTTGAGGCTTCGTGGGAGCGCCACGGGCTTCAGGCTTCTTGGTGTTCGCCCTTGGTGCCATGTTAGTGACACGTTGCGAGGCGATTTTCTGCTTCTTGGCAGGTACAGTTTCTTCTGCGGGGATTGGGAATGGTCCCAACGACCCGAAGACGATGGTCCGGGGAGTTGAAGTTGTCCCGGTGTTTGGAGAGTTGTCGAGGGAGATGACGCTTCGGCAACTGGCAGGACGCTTATGCTTGTTTTGCTTGTCTTGAAGCATAAGGTGGTACTTGTTCTCATCGAAAGTGATGGTTAATGAAGCTGCCATTGTTAGTTTTGGAAAACTTCTGAAACAAGACCAAATCCATTAGTAATCACAAGAATATGGTGATCATAAATGTAAAACAACTATGGTTTTGTCTTTTCAAATCACTTGAGGGGATATGGCCCAGCCCAAGGAAGATGAAGAAGGCAAAAAGCCATAGAGGATACAATTGTTCTAAAATGCGATATGGTAGGCTCAGAGTGAGCGTTCCAGTGACTGCTAGAAGCAATTGTAGACCTTAATTCAAATTACCGAGAAGCAAGGCTCACTCGAGGTAAAATGATATAAGGTTGGAGATACAAATGCGTCGGTCGCGAATACAATAGACCCGAAAGGGCGTACTAGCACCGCTAGGCACAAATGTTGTAAATCGCATCCCTGGAAAGGACACGAGATGGTATTTTTTTTTGAAAGGTCAAATTTGGATTCATAAAGGAGAGCAAATGGTGTTCCAATCCGAACAAAGGCTCAACATTTCTACGAGCGCAAAATTCAGAAGGGAAGGAACCATAATTTCTCGAATGTGAATCCAATAATGACGGAATTTTTTTTTTTTTGAACGGTCAAGATTGAATCCATCAAAGAGAGCAAATGGTGTTCCATTCCAAACAAGGCTCAACATTTCTGCGAGCGCTAAATCCGAAAGGGAAGGAACCAAGATTTCTCAACTCTGAACTCAAAAGTGACGGAGGTTTTTTTTTAAAGGGTCAAGATTGAATTCATCAAAGAGAGCAAATGATGTTCCCTTCCGAACAAGGCTCAACATTTTTGGGAGCGCTAAATCCGAAAGGGAAGGAACCAAGATTTCTCAATTCTGAACTCAAAAGTGACGAAAGTTTTTTATTTCGAACATTTTGAAAGGTTTTTTTTTTTTTAATATTTTTTTTTTGAAGATTTTTTTTTTTGAAAGGTTTTTTTTTTTTTTTGAAGATATGTTTCCAATTCGATCTTATGAAACCTTAGTAGATAGATCAGCCCCCAGGTAAGGGTAGGATTACTTAATGAACCCGTTTGAAGGACCCTTGTCTCGAACAGTCTAGCTGCTCCACACTCTGGACAAGGCCTTTCTTAAATCCACTTTGGTCAAAGAACGCAATTGGTGGAACCTTAGTGTTTTTTTATTTTTATTTTTGAACTCTTTTTTGAAAGATTTCTATGAACTCATCAAAGAGAGCGAATGGTATTCCAATCCGAACAAAGGCTCAACATTTCTACGAGGGCTAAATCCGAAAAGGAAAAACCAAAGTTTCTCAAATCTGAATTCAAAGAGAGAAAACTGATTTTTTTTTTTTTTTTGAAATTATAATTTTTCTTTTGAAATCTCAATTGGACTCATCAAAGAGAAAAGATGGCCCAATCCCCGATATGAACGATAGCTACAAACATTTCTGTGAGCTATCAAGTTCAAAGAGGAAATGATCAAAATTTCTCAAAGCTGGATTTTGAGAAAGAGAGATCATTTTTTTTTTTTGAAAGGATTTGAAATGAAGGTGTTTTTTTCTTGAAATCCCAATTGGACTCATCAAAGAGAAAAGATGGCCCAATCCCCGATATGAACGATAGCTGCGAACATTTCTGTGAGCTATCAAGTTCGAAGAGGGAAGGATCAAAATTTCTCAAAGTTGAGTTTTTAAGAAAAAGAGATCAGATTTGTTTTTTTTTTTTTTTTTTTGAAGTGAGAAAGAACAATTGAAATCCCATCTCATGTTTTTTTTTTAGATGCAAAATGCAACATAGGCCACCAACTAGAAAGGAGCCAAGGGATCAAAGCATCACATTCTCAAGTCGACGTGTCCCACCGGGTATGCCAACTAGAGGGCAAGGGCTCAACCAAGATTATGACCGCTCAGGAGCGAGGGTGGACGTTGACCTCAACAATCCCTCCCTAACAGCACACCCACTGTTACACCCCATTTTGAGTTAATCATGATTAACTCTAAGTAATTTAGATTAGAGGAAATTATGTGTGATTAATCAAGATAAATGTGATTAATAATCCAAATGGGTCGAATTAGTCACAAGTAGATGAATTGAACATAATGGAGTGAATTTGGAAGAGTTGATTTAATTGAAATGATTTTAGTTTCATTTTTAATGGAATTAAGGACTTTCTTGTAAATACGGGTTTATGCTTATTTCGTCAGATGCAATAAAGATTTATACCAACAAGTATATAACGACGAGTACGTCAACTTTCATAAAATACTCAATTTCATTTGACCTTAAATGAAGCAAGTGAGTCTTAATTTTACTCAAATTGGAAATATGCATCATAAGTTGGGTTGATATGCAAAAGTACCTATTATAAGGTTCTAAAAGAACCCATATTCAATCGTTTGAAGGTTCTAGTAGCAGCAAGAGAGAACCTGGTTCAGTTCTTCTTTCTTCTTCTTTCTCTATAATTTGGGAAAAGAGTTGTGCAAGTGGATTAAGAGTGGGAAATTGATATCTTCATCTTCCCCATCATTTTTCTTTCACTCCTTTGAAGTGAAACTTGAGAGAAACTTCAGCTCTTTCTCACCGTAGACTGTAAGGTGAGTAGATTTGGAAGTTTTAGTTGTGATTAGGTTTCTTAGATTCTTTTCATCTTAAATAACATGTTAAATTCGTATTTAAATGGTTTGGTGATATTAGGTTTTGATATTGAGTGTAATTGAGTCAAATAGAGCTCAAAAGAAAGGGTTTTTGTACCAAATTTCAACCATATTTTTGTACCAAATTTCAACCATAAGGCAAGTATAAATAGTAATTGTGATTAAATGCTAGTTATTATGGTTCTCCTTTTGATTATGTTATGAAATATGAATTCAGCCTTATATATGATTCATTTGTGTATATGAAGGATTGTTTTGGAGAAGAAGATGGGTTGGATTGATGGAACGCGCTCCGAGGCGCCGTGGGGCGGCTACCGGGGTCGGCGGAACGTGGGAGTCCGTCGGGTCCGGCCCTTTCGCGCCCTGGCGGGCCTGAAGCGTGCATCAACATTTCTTTTTTGTGGGTGTGCCAGATTTTCTATTTTACTTGGAATTGCAAGTGGTAATCCGGAGATCAACCTTCGCAAGTAAAAAGGAAATCAACTTCTTTCAAGTTTTCCATTGCACAAATATTTAAGAAAAGAGACATTTTCTTGATTTGCCGTGAAAGGCGATTTTGTTTGGCATTTATAGCCGATTTTGTGGCGTTTATAGCCGATTTTGGCGTTTATAGCCGATTTACAATTCTTATCAATAATGAAAGACAAGAGTTGTGATTTTTTGTCTCTTTAGAAAAATACAAACTACAATGAAAAGCAAGAAAAGGAAGATCTAACTTCTCAGGAGATTGTGGGGGACTCGTTCAGATTGACGGTCGCAAGCCATGTATGGGCTTCGCCATCATCCATGCAGATGAGAACAGAGGATGCTCTTGATTCGCTTGGCTTGGCTATAACCTCAGGTTTTTAGAGGACAAAGACCAAGAGAAGGTCCTATGTCCAATAAAAAGCTAAGTAAACGGGCTGAAAAGCCACGTCTAAGCCATTGGAGGCAGCAGGAGAAGGCAAGGACCTTGGGGGAGGTGCCCCCCCAAGGGACTTTTGTCACCTTGTAGTGGTGGCCGGTGCAGAACTTCAGCAGAGTTTTTCTCTCTTTTTTCTTTCTCTGGATACGAGCTCTGGATTCTTTCCGATCGATCGATCTCGATTTTCTGATCCCGATTTTTTGATCCCCATTTCAATGGAATGCTCTCCTATTTATAGGCTTTTGGTAGCCATTTAGGAGGGTTTATGAGCCTTAATGGCTTTAATGGGAGGAGTTACAAGATTTATTTCTTGATTTTGTAACTCCTTTTTCCTTGAATCTGATTGGCCGATGGAGATTAAGGGCTTTTAATCACCTTAATTACCATAATGGGAGGAGTTTCATGGTTTAAATGCCATGAATCAATTGACTTGTAACTCCCAAATGCTTGCTTCTGATTGGGCCGTCCAAAGAAATGAATTAATGACTACAATAAAGCTAGTCAATTAACCACATTAATTGGTCGCCGAGCAGTCGAAGAGTCGCGGGCCATGCCGTGTCTTCTGGAATTCTTCTGGCGATGATCATCGATGGATCTATATGCTGATCGACATCGGATGAACATGTAACTTCAGACATTGATAGCTAGCAGCGGGCTGGTGACATCTGTCTTGTCGATTTCACGATCGGTCGGACAGAAAGTGCACTTTCTTGGTCAGCCGGTTGGCGATCTTGGAGCGATCAATGATGATTTTATGCTTTTGACGGCGGATCTGAGATGTCGTCGGATATGATTCAATTTCAAGCATTAAAAATCACATTTTCAGGAAACCACAGGGGCCAAAGTGCGCGAAACGCGAAAAAAGACGGAAAAACGGGTCACCGGCGAAAAATCCGGTGACCCGGACTTCCATGGTCGCAGGGGCCTGCGACCTTGGGGGAATTTTTCCCTTCGGAGCCCGTTTTGCGGTCGTTTTGAGGTCCTTTTCGTCGCCGTTTTCTTCTGTATTTTTCTTGACATTTCTTCTCATTTATTGGCTTGATTTCCCTGTAGAAAACCTGATGAGAATCCTTGCATTTTTAGAGTGCAAAGTTTCCAATTTTCCGGGAAAGCCGAAGACTTTGTCGCGTAGAGCTGCTGATTTTCCGCCAGAAGTTGAAACTTGGTCAAACGATGTCGGAATGACCTGAAATTTGAGGTGGAGCCTCCTGAGCAATAAATAAGACCAACCATAGGCTTTTGTTTGAGTTTTGAAGCCTTTTGGGGTCCCATCGATGCTTCACTTGATTTTGCTGCGGGGAAAATGCCGAGCGTTGATATGTGGCCAAACGATGTCCGATTGTCCTGAAATTTGACGGGGAGCCTATTGGAGTCATTTTGAGACGTTCCATGGGCTCCGTTTTGGATGTCATGGTCCCGGGTTGCTCCGCCGCTGGTAGACTTGATTTTCTCTCGGAGCATCGAAACCTGGTCAAACGTTGTCAGAATGACCTGAAATTTGACTTGCAGCCTTTTGGAAGCATGTTGAAGCCACTCATGCACTTGGTTTGATGAGCGAAGGCTTCGGTGGTTCCCGCCGCCGGGAGGCTTGATTTTGCTGCTCGAGCATTGATGGAGGGTCAAACGTTGTCGGTTTGACTTGAAATTTGGCATGGAGCCCTTTTGAGACATGCTGGAGTCATCTGTAGGCTCTGATCGAAGTTTTGACGTCTCCGATGATGTCGCCGCCTGAGAGCTCCTGTTTAGCTGTCGGAGAAGTGAAGTTAGGCCAAATGTTGTCGAAATGGCCCGAAACTTCATGTGTACTCTTCTCCTGGCTATCTTGAAGGATCTTGCAGTTTTTGTTTGATTCTGACAAGATTTGATTTTTTGGAGAAGTTGCATTGATTATTTATGGCAGGTTGCGACTTCATGCAGCTTTCTTGATGTTGAAGAGGCAAAGTGACATTTTTGGTGTCAACATGGATGTTATTTTATTGAAATAGAAGTGTTGTTGATGTGTATAAATGATTGCTGAGGAGAGGACAGGAGGTCCATTTATGCTATTGCAGGGTGTGATTGGATTTAGAATGAAAGGGAGAATGATTCAGAATTTCGAAAGGAAACTCTAAAGCATTCGCTCGCTTCACTCGAGTGAACACACGTTCGCTCGAGCGAACTGTCATCTGTATTTATCCGCTCGAGCGAAGGAATATCCACTTGAGCGAACCTGATACTGTCTGATCTCTGTTTGTCTTCACTTGTGGAAAGTTAGACAGGTCACTTGAGCGACCAACATTCTGTAGCCTTCCACTCAAGTGAACTTGGATCCGCTCGAACGAACTTGAAGCAAATTTTCAGGTTATTTTCTTACTTGAAAGTCAATTTCCTTCTTTTGATTAAGGATAATTAGTGGTTATAGCCGGTGACTAAATTAAATTTAGTTACACAATGATGGAATTTGTTTGACTACATGGTCAATCAAATATGCTTTAAGGATACTTGGATTTTTCCAGGAATTATATTCCTAGAATTGAGACTAAACATGAATTGTGGATTAACCTAAACTGATAGAATTTTAGGTTTAATTCTTGTATTGTAAGAAATGAGCCTTTTGATTAAATCAAGGCTATCAACATTGTCTTACTTCCATGGGTGTTAATTAAGGGGACTTTAATGTACAAAATACACATAAATTGTGATGTCCATCGAGAATAACACGTACATTAAACAACTGAGGATTTCACCTGAATGGTTGGTAATACTTACTTGAATTATACATTGGATTATATCCACATTGAAATCTAGATTGAATGAAATCCTTAAGGGATTGTATACTGAATGTGATCGTATTGAATTAAATCCGGTAAATGTAATTGAATGGGATTAATATGTTAATTATATTGCTTCTTGAGTCTGGCACTACATAGTGATTTCTTTAAGCTCATTGGAGCTGTTACTGCTGCAGCAGATTATATGGGAGTGTTCCGGAACTCCATGGTGATATCAGTAGTCCCTGGCCCGGGCATTGATAAATCCCACAATATATGGAAATCCTTCCATTTAGAAGATGGCAATCCTTCCTTTTAGGAAGATGGAAATTGAAATGAAACGCTATGGTAGTTTTGCCAAATAATAAAGACTCTTATTGATTTGAATTAAATGGTAATTGTATTAGTCTTACATTGGATTAGACAGATTAAATTTGTAAATTAGCATGTTAAATCATGTATCTGTTTATACATTGCTGAATTGTCAAATTCATAGTGTTATTGGTGGCATTACAGGCACAGCTGCCCAAGACGGTCCTTCAGAGGCTACAGCGCCAGTGGAGATTACCGATCCAGTTCCTCCAAGAGGACTAGTTGAGTGGAAATGAAGTAATATCATGTGGTTATGATATTGAAATAGAAATTTGAAAGGGAAAACTTTGATATGAGAATTGGTTTGAAAACGTTTCTCATTTTTCATTCCTTGCATTGTATTTAAATGTGCAAGTGAATGGTTGTTCTTAGTGTAAATGACTTTTTGTTTTTATACAAGAGCAATGTATATTTGTTTATATTCCGCATAATATGTTATTTGATATCCCTTGTGAATTTTATATGATTGAAGTTCACGAGAGTAAGTATGCGACACGACTCGGGGTTAACTTAGATTAATCATAATCTTGGGCTCGGGTCGTGTCACCCGCCGCAACTCCTGCTACGAACTCGCAAAATGCGTCTCCCGTGACTTGAACACCCGACCTACCAGGCTCTGATACCATTTGTAGGATCTTATGTTGATAAAATAAGGCTATAGTACTGAAATGAAAAATTGAAATTGAAACAACGGTACTGATCTGCAGTTTCTGGAGAGCGCCGTATAAGCAGAAATCGATTGAGATTGGGGCCGAGGCACGTCTAACGACTCTTTCTTTAGGACGAGTTCCGCCCCTCCGAGAAAAACCCAGATGCGAAAAAGGATCTCTGCAGGAACTGCCCCCAGGATACAACAGCCTTCACAGATGATCAGACTTGGCCGCACACCAAGTCCAGATTTAGCTCCAGGAACCACAGAATACTCACGAGAAAGGGAAAACGGGAAGAAAAACAAGGTAGTTTTTTCTGTACCCAAACAAGCTATTTTATATCCCAAAATATTGTCGTTGGGCTTTTAAACCAACGATTAATCACAATATTAAGGCAACATTAGAAACATTTAAAACGCAATTTTGAATTTCAATTTTGAAACTGTTTTAAGTTTGAAATTTCTGAAACGTTAAATCTGTTTGAACGTTGATAATAAAACAGTAATAAAACAACCATTAATAAAACACGTTTTTTAGAAGAAAAAAGATATTGGAATTTCTGCAAGAGTGAGCCATTTCTATATCAGAATATGGGTCCCTCCAGGGTAGGTTGGGTTGGATTTGCACCCATCCTGTGCACAATATGCACGTAGGATGCGCGTCGCAGACGCACTCCCGGTTAAACATTTTACAGACCCGGAACCCTGGGTTGAACCGGACTCGCGTGTGTGCATACGGCTCATGGTAAAAGGCTTCAATGTTCTAAAGTGTATAGGAAAGGAAAAAGTATTTAAAGCCTTCTCAAGAAGTCAACTTGAGCAATGTGGGATGCCATGTTCTCAAGTAGCCTACACAACCCATATAAAACAAGAGGACAAAACATCTTTTCAAGTCAAAACACCTCGAGTTTTGTAAACAACTAAAAACCCAACAATCTCCCCTTTGTTTCAAAATATTCAATGAGCATGATATTGATAAGGTGACGGACCTTGAACCTTACCGCCATGACATATTTTCGAACTTTTAGCAGTTAAAGTGACCAGAGTATAGAACTTCAACTCTTTATATCGGTTCAAAAATACATCAAGTTTAATATTCTTGGAGTTCATAGGTAAACATTTTACGGCCATGCGCTTAATCCCGGATTTCATGAGTGCTCTAGAGAATCCACCCAAATTCTCATAGGAAGCGGCCCCACTTCCACACTCATATAGATGAGTCTATCAAGAGTGCTCCTGCAGCTTTGCACCCCACCATATAAGCTATAGATCTCATTAAGGACTAAATCTAACCTCATTCGCTATAGGTTATGTACCAACAAGTAATCTCACACAACAGAGATGAGTACTCTAAATGTCAGTACTTAACATCATCAGGATAGCTTGTTTTTCCCATTGAACCTAGTTCACGGGATCTCCGGTCATTAGGTTGGGTTACCGCTATTTATGATTTATGGGCTTAAGACCCATCCCTTTGGTTGTTTCCTTTATCTTTTCTCTTGAAAGGCCTTTTGTTAAAGGATCTGCTAAGTTGTCCTTTGATTTCACATAATCAATTGCAATCATACACCACCGAATAATTGTTTCACATAGCTATGTTGCAATATTGCTTGTCTAGACTTCCCATTGGATGGCATTGTGTGCATTTATGATTGCTGCAGTATTATCATAATGAAAAATAATAATAGGAGGAATTGGTTTAGTCCACAAAGGAATATCAAATAATAGATTTTTAATCCATTCGTCTTCTATAGTAGCTGCTCATAGTGGATTGTGTAATGGTAGTTTGTTTTTTATATTTCCAAGATATTGCAGCACCTCCCAATGTGAAAATATAGCCACTGGTAGACTTAGAATCGTCTAAGTCTGTGTTCCAATCAGCATCGCTGTAACATTAAGAATAACACAATGCATAGTCTATAGATTGCTTTAAATATTTAAGTACTCTAAATACAGCATTCCAATGTTCAACACCAAGATTACTATTGTATCTGCTTAATTTGCTCACAGCATAAGCTATATCTGGACGAGTACAGTTCATAGCGTACATTATACTACCAATCACACTTGCATAATCAAGTTGCACTACACTATCACCATTATTCTTTACTAATTTAATACTTGGATCTAAAGGAGTGGACAATGGTTTACAGTTAAAGTGATCAAATTTTCTTAACACTTTTTCAATTTAATGTGATTGGGACAATTTAATACCAGTGTCATCTCTAATAATTTTGATTCCCAATATCACACTTGCTTCTCCCAAGTCTTTCATATCAAAATTATTGGAGAGAAGTAACTTTGTTTCTTTGAAGCAATCCAAGTTAGTTCCAAAGATCAATAAATCATCAACATATAGGCATAAAATGATTGTTGAATCACCATTAGATTTATAGTAAATACATTTTTCAGCCTCATTTATCTTGAAGCAATTTGAAAGATTAACCTCATCAAACTTTATATGCCATTGTTTTGGCGCTTGTTTTAATCCATATAAGGACTTTAACAACTTACACACCTTATGCTCTTATCCTTTTATTATTTAACCCTCTGGTTGATTCATATAAATCTCCTCCTCTAAATCACCATTTAGAAAAGCAGTTTTGACATCCATCTGATGAATATATAAATTATGCACAGTAGCGATAGAAATAAAAGTCCTAACGGAACTTATTATTGATACAGGTGAAAAGGTATCAAAGAAGTCTACCCCCTCCTTTTGCCTAAAACCTTTGGCTACTAGACTGGCTTTGTATTTCTCTACTATTCCATCAGGCCTTAATTTCTTCTTAAGAACCCATTTGCATCCTAAAGGCTTGGTATCTTAAGGTAAGTCAGCTAGTTCCCAAGTATGGTTTGCTAAAATGGATTCTATTTCATCATCTAATGCTTCTTTCCAAAAAGCAGCATCATGGGCAGACATTGCCTCATTACCTCATTATAAGAAGATGGGTCCTTTTCTATTAGATAGGTCTCAAAGTCAGGGCCAAAACTAGTGGATGTCCTCACTCTCTTACTTCTCCTAAGTTGGGGTTCCGCTTCTTCTGGAATTTCCAGAACCCTTTTGGATGAGGAAGGTTCAGATGTAATCATAGTTTTAAAAGTAAAAACATCTTCAAAGAAGTCTGCATCTCTAGACTCAACTAGAGTTGGGTCATCAATTTTTAGGAATCAATAGGCGGCATTATCTTGTGCGTATCCTATGAACACACATTTACATGAGTGGGGTCCTAACTTCGGTCTTTTGGGATCAACTATCCTAACATGGGCTTGACGACCCCAACTTTAAAATATCTAAGGTTAGGCTTTCTCCACTCCCAAATTTCAAAGGGTGAACAATTAGTCTTAGAATGTAAAATTCGATTTAAGATATAACAAGCAGTCAACAAAGCTTCACCCCACAGATTTTTTGGACTACTGGATGAAATCAACATGCTATTCACCATTTCAATCAAAGTCTGATTTTTTCTTTCTGCTATCCCATTTTGTTGAGGTGTATATGGAGCAAGTACTGGTTCTTTTAATTCCTTTAGATTCACAGAATTCCAAGAAATCTTTTGAGGTATATTCACCACCTCTGTCACTTCTAAACTTAATCAATTTTCTATTTAATTTATTTTCAACTTCAGACAAATAAACTTTAAATTTAGATAAAGCTTCATCTTTAGCTCTAAGTAAATATACATAGGTATATCTAACGCAATCATCAATAAAAGTACTGAAGTAATATTTTCCACCTCCAGTCATAGTGCTACTTAAATCACATATATCAGAATGCACTAACTAAACTAACTCAGTTTCTCTTTCCACTTAATGAAATGGCTTTCGAGTAATTTTGGATTGAGAACATATTTCACATTTCTTGTATTCATCTTTATATTTATCAACCAATCAATCATTACTCATCTTTTTCATTTTTCTAAAATTAAAATGTCATAGTCTTCCATGCCAGACATAAACAGAAGCAACTATATAACCAAAAGAAGAGACATTATTATTGATCACATTCAACTTAAACATACCATCAGAAGCATAACCCTTACCAACAAAGATACCATTTTTTGTAATTACAAACTGATTAGACTCTATTACCTGCTTGAAGCCTGCCTTGTTGAGAAGAAAACCAGAAACTAGATTTTTTTTTCTCATCTCTACAGCATGAAGCACATTCAGTGGAGTCATAGTTTTTCCGGAAGTGAACCGAAGTTCAACCTTCCCTTTACCAATTACCTGTGTAGTAGCTGTAGTTCCTAGAGCAAGTTTACAGTCTTGCTTGACCTCCTCATAGGTCTTAAAGAGACCTGTATCAAATGCAACATGTGTGGTTGCTCTTGTGTCAATCCACCATCCTTCGCTCTTTCCTGTGCTAAGTGTATTTACTTCAGAGATCATAACCACGAAGTGTTCTTCTTCAATGATATTAGCTTGAGGCTTATTGGATTGGGACTATTGTGGAAACTTTTTCCGATGGCGACATTCTCTGGCAAAGTGGCCTAGTTTCCCACAAACAAAACAACCACCCTTTGTGTATGGCTTGTTTGACCCTGGTTTTGATGTTTGTTTAAAACTTTTTTCTGATTCTGGTTATGCTTCTTGTTTTTTAAGGATTATTCTTCTTGTTTTTGCCCGGATGTTGATCAAATTTGCCTTTCTTTTCACCATCACTTTTTGGTTCAACAACATTTATTTTTCCACTATTTTCATGTATATTAGTCTGATCACCCATCCGGGCTTCTTCTTCAATTCTCAGGTAGCATTGAAGGCGCTCTAGTGAGTAATCCCTTCGTTTATGCCTTAAGGCCTTTTGTATATCCTTCCATGTTGATGGTAGTTTCTGAAAGTCCGGGATCCGAACCCTAGAGGGGGGGTGAATAGGGTGAGCTACAACTTAGTGACCAATTATGCCAATTTTAAACTTCTTTAAAACAATTAGTCACTTGTGATGATTAACAAATAAAATGCGGAAGCTAAACAACAACAATCACCACAAAAGCAATCACCACAACACAAGATTTATAGTGGTTCGGCCAACGTGCCTACATCCACTACCGGCTTGTGAATCTACACCCCACCGGATTTCCACTATTTATGCTTTTCAAATGGCTAAGCAATAACCACTACAATATGCTTTCCAAGGATAAGCAATAACCTTATAATGTTGTTTTTCAAGGCTTAACAACAACCTATACAAGATGCTTTTCTAGGCTAAGCAATAACCTTCACACAATGCTTTTCTTAGGCTAAGCAATAACCTTTACCCAATGCTTTTCTTAGGCTAAGCAATAACCTTTACACAATGAAAGATTTTCTCTCAAGAAGGTGTCTTCAAAACACTCAAAGAGATACAATTTAAGCTCAATATAATTGCCTCTAAATTAGGCGGATAAGAAAGTGTAAAGCAAACTCACACAAACACTATGAATGCAAAAATGTATGCTTATGAAGTGAGTGTGTGGAAACTTCAATCAAGTTTTAAAATAAAGCTTAATCAATTTATGCTTGAAGCAATTAAAAGTTTAATACACATAAAAAGATTTGATTGAAGTAATATGCAAATCACATGTACCAAATACAAACTTGTAGAAGATATGAAATCAAAAGCTCACAAGTTGTATGAAATTAATTATGTCTAAACATGTGATGCATATTCAATGTTGTTTTCAAAAACAAACTAATTTAACTAAAGTTCAAATGAATGAAAACAACAAGGATGATTCAAACAAGTTAATGAAACATGTTTATAAAACAAATCAAAGGTTTTGACAAAACATGTTTTACAAAGTATTAAAACAAACTTGTTTAGAAATCAAGGTGAAGAATCCAATGACTTAAATCAAAGATTAAAGGAGTAGAGGATTCAACACATCATAGTTTATATGCTAAAATCATTTACCAAAGATTAAACAAAGCATAAAACAATGATTATAAAAAGGCAAAGCTTACTTGGTGGTTTAACTTCATTAATCCAAGCTTTAGCTTTCCTTAATGACCCTTAGCCTTCCTTAGCTTGATCCCCTTTCTTTTCCCTTAAAATACCTCAAGAAGGGCTCCAAAGATCATCATCTGGGGCTAAGGAATGAGCTTCTTTTTATAGAAAAAGTTGCTCAACGGCTACCTGTCGGTCAGCCGACATCCAGGGGTCGGTTAACCGACACCCCAACGGTCACAAGCCAACGGTCATATTTTCAAAAATTTGCTGACCATAAAGCATGTTTCGGTTAGCCGACATGTTCGGTTAACCGAGACCTGACCGACACCCTAACCGACGGTGTAAACTAGGTCAGAAAACACCTCTCTGGTTTTCTAACCGAGAGAGCTTCGGTCAGTTTCAGAAGCAAGGTCGGTTAACCGATCCCTGACCGACATGCTGACCGACAGAGAAGATTTGAAATTTTAGCTCTCTGGAATTCGGACCGACAGATCCATCGGTTTACCTCGGCTCACCTGTCGGTTAGCCGACACCTAGCTTGTCGGTTGACCGACAGCCTAAGACAAAAATCCCAATTTTTGCATATTTCAAAGTATTTTCAAGAGGGGATTTTTGGGCCATCAAACCAAGCATGGAAACATGATTTAAACCAATCCAAGTGCTTTAAAATCATGAAACATCAAAAGCCTAAATAGATTTGAAAGTTAAAACAAATGGCTAACTTGATTTATAAAATCCTTTTAAAACTAAAAAATGCATCCAATGTTTAAATCCAAAACATGCATAAATCATAAGGTGTACACGATTTAAAACAATGCATGTATAAATCAAGATTTCAAGCTTTTCTAAAACAATGCATGTGAGAGAATTCAAATGATGAATAAAATGAATAGTGTATCCATCAAATTGCAAGATACAAAATCCTTAACAGTTTCTCAATTATAGCTGCTACTTGAAACTATTCATCCACTCGGATCCCTTCTTTGACAATTTCATTCACCAAAGCTTGTAACTCATGTACTTGTGGAAGAATGGGTTTATCATCTATCATTTTGAAATTTAAGTACCGGCCCACTGTATATTTTTTAGCCCCACATCCCTCTGTCTTATACTTCTTATCAAGAGCTTTCCAAAGTTCTCTAGCAGTTCATGCATCAGAGTATAGATTGTAAATGTTATCTGCAACCAGGTTTAGGATATGGCCTTTGCACAAATAGTAATCTTCTTTCCATGTTTTCCGTGTATATGAGCCACCTGGTTTCTCTTCACGATCAGGACATGCTTTAGTGAAGACATATGCTACTTTCAGAGATGTTAACAGAAATAAGACTTTCTGTTGCCATCGTCGGAAGTTTTATTCGTCAAAACTATCCAACCGAACCAAGTCCTAATGCATAAACTTAACAGCAGAGGAAGCTATGAAGAAAATCGTCCTAAAGTTGTTGATAAAATAAGGCTATAGTATTGAAATGAAAATTTTATATTGAAACAATGGTACCGATCTATAGTTTGTGGAGAGAGCTGTATAGGCGGAAATCGATTGAGATTGGGGCCGAGGCATGTCTGACGACGCTTTCTTTAGGACGAGTTTTGCCCCTCCGAGACAAACCCAGATGCAAAAAAGGATCTCTGCAGGAACTGCCCCTAGGATACAACAGCCTTTCACATATGATTAGGCTTAGCAGCACACCAAGTCTAGATCTAGCACCAAGAACCACAGAATGCTTCATGAGAAAGGGAAAACAGGAAGAAAAACAAACATAGTAGTTTTTTCTGTACCCAGACAAGCTATTTTATATCCCAAAATATTGTCGTTGGGCTTTTAAACAAGCGATTAATCACAATATTAAGGCAGCATTAAAAACAATTAAAACGCAGTTTTGAATTTCAATTTTGAAGCTATTTTAAGTTTGAAATTTCTGCAACGTTAAATTTCTTTGAACGTTGAACGTTGATAATTAAACGGTAATAAAATAGTCATTAATAAAAAACATTTTTTAGGAATAAAAAAGATATTGGAAATTTCTGCAAGAGTGAACCATTTCTATATCAGAATATGGATCCCTCCAGGGTAGGTTGGGCTGGATTTGCACACCCCCCTGTGCGATATACAAGCAAGATGTGCGTAGCGGACGCACGCCCGGTTAAATGTTTTCCAGACCTGGAAACCCTGGGTTGAGCCGACTCGAAGGCACGTATACGGATCATGGTAAAAGGCTTCAATGTTCTAAAGTGCATAGGAAAGGGAAAAGTATTTAAAGCTTTCTCAAGAAGTGAACTTGAGCAATGTGGGATGCCATGTTCTCAAGTAGCCCACACAACCCACACAAAGCAAGAGGACAAAACATCTTTTCAAGTCAAAACACATTTGAAATTTTGAAACAACTAAAAACCCAACATCTTACACCCCATTGAGCTACCACTTATCCCAAAACCAATTGGTGATAGGAAATGGCACAACAATAGTTTTATGGTGAGGGAGATGGCTCGACCACAATTATGACCCCTCAGGAGCGAGGGTGGACGTTGACCTCAACAGTACACACCTTAGGAGGAACCAGAACCAAACCCAGACTATCAAAGAGCTCAATAGGCCGACAGTTCATGATCTACATTCATTCCAAGATGATGATTGGTAAGGAACTTTTCCCTTTTCAGTTTTGAACTCAAGGTGATGTTTTGAAGTTGGAATTGAGATGACATTTCTTCTTTGATTTCTAAACCTAATTCTATGTTAATGAAATATACTTGGTGAACTGCCAGCTGAGTTAAATCACTTAAGCAATGACTTTATTAAACTGGCCTTGGAATTTATAGCTGGATCATGACTAAACTCGAGTTGAGTTAATGGTCTTCCAAATTCCAACTTCCAATGCTACTGACAAGATTTCAAATATGAACCACAAATTAGTGACATCTGAGGTCTCTAAATATATATCTTTAGCATAACTGTTTAAGACTCCCTTGTACATATAAAAAAAAAAAAAGGTAGTGTTCACCACTGGAAACTTCACTACCTGTTGGATTATTTTAATTCAAGACAGTCAAGTGATTGATCCAAAACTGATAGTGCTACAAATGAATGGAAGTATTGCTACTATAAAACGAGAATTTTCACTCTTGCTTTCAACTGTTACAGTTGATGATGGATACATCATCATTGGGTCAGCAAACATCAATCAAAGGTCAATGGATGGTGCGAGGGACTCAGAGATAGCCATGGGAGGATACCAACCACATCACCTGGCAACCAGGCAGCCAGCCCGCGGACAGGTCCATGGTTTCCGGATGGCATTGTGGTGTGAGCACCTTGGCATGCGTGATGACTCCTTCCTCCAGCCAAAGAGCATTGAGTGTATCCAGAAGGTGAACAAGATAGCTGACAGGTACTGGGGCCTTTACGTGAGTGAGACCCTTGATCGCGACTTGCCTGGCCACCTGCTCAGTTACCCAGTTGGAGTCACCAGTGATGGAGATGTCACAGAGCTTCCGGGCACAGAGTTCTTCCTAGACACACAGGGACGCATTCTTGGAACCAAATCTGACTACCTGCCCCCGATCCTCACCACAGTGTCAATACCACTGCCTGAGTAATTACTTGTCTGTTGATTCCTTTTTCTATTTTTTTTCCCCATAGCATAATAGCAGTGTAGTGTGGAATAAATCACATCAATATGTTATAATTGCAGAAAATGCTGGAGCTATTGTAATATCGATGTTGGTTTTTTTTTTCCTTTTTTGGAGATTTGTGACAGTTGACTAGCTCATGTTATGCTACTATTAATTGCCAGGATCAGTTATATGAATTTTTACATGAAGCTAGAAAGTGCAAGTCATATCATTCATAGTTTCAAGTGGTGCTACTTTCACCACATTCTGCTCCAAGGTTCTCTATATTGGTTAGAACATTACACCATGTTATTCTCTTATTAAAAAGTTGATCCTGGAATGAATCCAAGTGGTGCTAAATTGGATCGACCAAAGTTCATTGGGGACCCAATGTAGCCAAATTGGATCGACTAAGACAGAGTAAGAGAAAGAAGAGAGGAGAGGCATGTATCTTTTTGTAGAGGACAAAAGTAGAGGGGAGGCAAAGGTGAGGGCCGTTCTTCCCTGCAAGTAAAACAACAGGAGAAAGGAGCAGAGGTGTTCAAGGCCCAGGTAGGTCCAGGCTGAGTTATATCTAGGCCTGGCGCAACTTTAAAAACACAGCCCGGTATCTTGCCAAGCCTGTAGGGCTGTAAATAGAAGGCCCAGGCCTGAGAGGATCTGTAAATATCATGCCCAGGCCAGCCGCTTTAGTCAATTGGATTGAGCTAAATTGAGCTAGAAAGCTGAACTGAGCTTTCTAGCAATTGTTTGGACAAACTATCACCAAATTTCAAGCACTCCATATTCGGGCTGGGCTTTGGGCTTTCTATCACTTAATTCAAACTCAACCTAAAATTAAACGAGGCTAGATAGTATATCTATGCCCGCCATAGCACCCTTTAGGGTTTTGCAAACCCTATTTTCATGAAATGGCCAGAATACCCTTGGTGCTTTAAATCATGTCCGGATCCAAGTTTGGGTTGGAGCCCAAATGTATCAGGACCATCTCGGATCCAGTATGAAATCAGGGTGGTTTCAGATCCAGACCCGATTCTACCAAAACCAAAATGAGATTTAAAGCCCGATTTATTTTTCAAGGTGGACAAGCTGGAGAGTTGGAGACCCATTAGCAGCATTAATCTTAACCTTTTTATATAATGGATATTAAGTTTTAACACTTTTAGTAGCATTAATCTGAACGTTTTTCTATAATGGATATTAAGTCTTTAACACTTTTAGCGCTCTGTGTCAACCATGGACGAACCTACTTATCATTGGCAGAATGAGGAGACAGACATATTATGCCCTCAAGTGGACCATGTGCAATTTGATCACATCCAAAATCATGTTATGAAATTCCAATCACACTTTCAAAATCTTGACCTTTCATTTGTACGTACAGCTGTTACAATGCTTCAAAATTGAAACGGTATCTTGCGTTTGGTGTAGCCTTATTTGGCTAAAGAAAGGTATTGGTTTTCTCTGCCAATGAGAATTTTGCGTTCCTACCTCAAGGGATAAGATTTTGAGTGCTGCGGAAGTGGAAACGTGTCATCCACTTGCAAAAACAATCTTTAAATCTAGAGAAATCTTTGAAATATGGAGTGGGTTTCAACTTTCAACAAATTAAAGGATAATATATGAGATGATAATTGATAGATGAAGGATATAAGGTGAAGATATATATAAAATACTATATCTATTTTTTACAAAAATGGTCGGGTATTTTTTTTTATTGGTGTTTGGGTATTCATTCCACCGAGACCATATAATAGCCATTTCTTAATCATTGGGAAATGTTAAACTATGAGCAAGTGCAAGTGCAGGCTGGGTCTAATAAGCACAAACAGGGTCTTGGGCGTGAGATTAAGGGTCAATTAAAATTTCTCTCAACAACTGTACAATGTTAGCCACCAATTGATGATGATGTGGATCGTAGTCCACGGTGAGGTTAGAACATTTCCACAAATTCTCAAAATATCCTTGCGGAAGCTTCTATCATTCATAATTAATGGACAAGTAAGCATACTTAGATGAACAAGGCATAACTTTTATTTTTATAACTTCAAGTTTATACAAAAGATAGACAAAATATTTTAATTACGAATGGCAACCAAAAAACACAGGCCATATAACAAAAGATGTACAAAAGAAATAGCTCTCAAAATGATCCCCAAAATGAAGGCACTCATGTGCTGGGAAAGATGATGCTACTCGACATCATTGAAATACCACTCCTGGAACTCAACCTATTGTAAATTCTTTTGGACTGCCTCAGCTCCGGCTCAAAGGTAAGGGGGTCACCTACACACCAAGTAGTAATAAAACAGAAAAATCTTTAACCCACTAGAATATAAAGGGGAAAAAACCAAAGATCAACGTACCCACAGTTAAGAATTTATTGTTTATATCATTTCAAATGTTTGGCTCTTGCCAAGACACTCACGGCTGAGTGGCATTGGCACCAAATATCACACACATGCCTAGAAATTGATCCTCGACTCTTCAAGCTTAAAACATCCCTCTAAACAAATTGCTCCCTAAAGTTGAAGGTTCGAAACTGCACTACCACATTGGGGCCACAAGGGATTTCCCAGCTCCCCCTTGGCATGCAGGGATTAGTTCGGCCCAAAGGGCTGGGGCACCCATTGTTATCAAAATTGTTAGGAATTTTGATTGTGTTGGCTAATTCATGGGTTGGACAAGACTCTGGGTCCATTTGAGTTGTAATTTTGTATTTCTTTTAGAATGGACTGTAGTTAAGTCACCGGAAGACCCGAAGTGAAGACTGAAGTGTTTTGGAGCAAGAAAGCCAATTTTCAGAACTTCAACTCGCTATAGCAAACTTGGCAGCAAAGTTCGAGACAGAATGCAGGCTCACTATAGTGAAACTTCCTGGTCGCTATAGAGAACCTGGGAAAGTTGCCCAGTTTAATCCGAATTGCTAATTAAAGTTTGAGACTACTTGCTATTCTAATGAGATTATAATTAGAAATCTAAGGCACGAATTTGAGGCTATATAAAAGGTGTTTCTCTCAACTCTAAGCATGGAATTAAGTCATTCTCTCATTGTTTTGAGGTGAGAAAATTCAAAGAGAGACTCCTACTTCTCTAGAGCCATCATTAAGAAGTTATTATGAAGATTTGCTTTAAAAGGTTTGAGGCCTCTACTTCCTTGTAGGAGAACTAAGCATCTTGATTCTCAAGGTGTTGTTGGAGGATCAAGCATGGGGAACGGTGCAAGGTGAGTGGTCGTGGCAGCGAGGAGTTGTGCAAGAACAACTACGGTCCTTAGATCAACATACTGGTTGGAAAATGGAGCTGTGAGTATATCTTGTAACCGTTTAATAGTGATTAGTTTTTATGATCGTGGTTTTTCTCCCTGGATAAGGTTTCTACATAAAAATTGTGCCTGCCTTCTTGTGGTGTGTGATTAGTAGATTTGCTTGCTAGTTTGCTTTAATTTTATTCCGCTGCATTGATTTTTTGACGAAGCATCCATTCCAGTAGATAAAAAGGGCACTTTAAAAACAATAATAGTAAATGTTTGATTCACTATCTTGCCCTTTAGAAATTCCTAGAGGGAACAAATTAAAGTGCAACATCAGGCCTCGTCAATCAACCACAAAGATGTCAGACACCCCTGTTGAATTTCTCTCTCACAAAATATGCCCATTTGGACTTCCATGCACATCTTATCTTGTAAAGAAATTGGATTGCAATTTTAGGGACGTTTGGCGTCATTCTAGGAATATTTTATTTTGAGAATGAATGGAAAAGAAACTTGATTGGTAGACATTTTGTGAGATGGAAGATTTAGAAAGAGAGAGAGAGTAGATGTAGGGAGAAAAATGTTTGTCAAACAAACTCCTTTGCCTTCATTCTCAAAATGATGATGCCAGAAAGACCCATAGTTGTCAATTTCGTATTGATTCGATGGAATCAACCCAATAAATTTGATTCAACAACGGATTCAAAAAACCACAAAAAGAAAAATTCAGTCTGAAATTCAAACAGCTTTGGCCAAAATCCATTGATTTGGCTAGGAGTGTAAAACGGGTCATGCAACGCCTAGTTTGACCGGAGGTCGACTAAGCACGGCCTATGGCACGACTTATGTCATGTCGTGCCCAAGCCGGGATGAGTGGTGCTGCCCATGGGCCAATCCGCATGTTCCTCCTACTTCTTTTGAAATATTATTTATATAATTTGAAAGGAAATTCATGGACTTTTAAAATTTTCAACTTAAAATAAAGTTGAAATCACTGAAACAAATGAACAAACATTTATGCTAATTTATAAATGAAAACTAAAACTTTAATTTTTTTAAATAATTAACGGTTTATTTACTATAAGGGCCATGCCACTGCCCAACAGCCCAGGGCACCCTGCCGTGCCGTGCCCAATTTACACCCCTTGGCTGAAACTCAGCCACGGTCCTTATTGTAATGTTTACAAATATTAACAAACAAAACCAAAGAGAGAAACCCTCGTGGCTCCCTCTTTCCAGTCCCCACCACCAGGAAACCTGTTCGCTGCTCTGCCCTCTCTCGTCCATCTACCTCTCGAAGCCGCAGGTTCTTCTTCTTGTCTCTTTTTTCTCTTCTTCTTCCTCCACATCCTCTATTTGCTTGTTTTCCTGTGTCATGTATTTTTCTTCCTGAGTTATGTTTTTCATATATTGTATGCGTGCCTACTGCTTATAAATTGAATAATCTTGACTGAGGTGTTTTTTGGGCTTGCCCAGTAATCACTTCAATTTATAAGAGGTGAATCATGTTTATGCTTTACATAAAGTTTATAAATTCTAAAACATAAACTAAGAGTTTTCCAAACAGCCTTCAATTCAACCTAAAACAGGAATCATTTAATAATCATCTGAGAAATCTCAATATAAATCCAAACTAGCTCAAGGAATGAAACTCTACATGGTCACAGGTCTTTGTTGTCAATGTGATTCACCGTGAATAGTGTAAGTGCCTAAATATGTACAGGCTTGATTAGATGGATAGGAAACTTCTTGGAAAGGATTGAACGCCTGGGACCTGAAAGGGGAGAAGAGAGACAAAGGTCAGAGACCCTGGCAAACACTTAGCCAAAGGCGCTCCAATGCCTGAGTTAGTGCAGTCACTGAACAAAGGATCAGCAGGCAGAGAGAAAAGACAGAAATCGGAGTATGTGAGTGTGAGAGTGTGTTTGTGTACCTCTTCTGGACCAATTCTCTATGGATATGTAGGGTAGGAGTCTTATGACCCTTGTCCTGATTTGGAGGTAAAGTCCCATCGGACCTTACCTTGGGAGGAAAGTCCAATCGGACCTTACCCTGGGCAGAGTCCCATCGGACCTTACGCTGATATCTTGGATTGTGGGTCTCGTCCTTTCAGGGATTGTGGATGTGACTACCGAATAGAGATAACCCTTTATCTCCTACCCGGTACCTATCATTATCTCTCAGCACGTTCCGTAACGTGGCCGAACCTTTATAGGAGTGCAGCTGTAACTGACTGAGCGTCGGCATTCATCTCGGTTAGTCGAAATGAACCGAGCTGTTGCCGAGGTGTGAAGGCAGAGACCAAGACATGTTTAGCTGATACATTTACCGAAGCTAAGATAATCTCGGTATTAGGAAAATGTCCCACACAAATAGTCCACTCATGGTGAGTGCATAGCAACTGCGATAGAGGATCCAGATTCACAATTCTCTGACCATAAGACCTTTTAGAGTTTAGACTCACTCGACTTCAACATACATGAGATCCAATGGGGGGGCAACCTTTTTTTGTTAGTCATGTGCATCACACGCGATTCTCTCTACTTCATAAAACTTCTATCCGAAGTCCTCACGCCAATCAAAAGTACTTTGGCTAGCAACAAGTGTAATGGTTTTTCAGCTCAGCCAGGGTTTTGGATTCTTCTCCTAGGTGACTGAAGCACGAGGTACGTTTTCCAGATGTCTTCCATCATTTTTTTATCCTGATCTTATTCTAATCTTCGTGCTAATCTGTTCTTCTCAAGCTTTTTTTTTTCATTACTAGTGTATTTGATGTAGCTTCAAAATCTCATTGAAGAACCCTTGAATATCCTTGATTCATTCTTCTATTCTCATAAATGCGTCGATTAATCATTCTGAAGATTCTGTAAATTAGGGGATTTAGGATCTCACAAGAAAAGCCTGAATTTCATCTACTGACCCTTCAGTTCTGCCGTTTATCTGAATCCCCAATCTGCACTTTCCTAAATTTACTTTGTTTGGGCTAGTCTCTTTGTTGATAAAGCCAACACTTTTCGAGTCCATTTGTTAATTTAAATAGTACAATGAAGGTGATGTTATATGTCCCATCATTACTTTATATGAGTAATAAAGGAGTGTTGAAAGTAGAGTTGACTTTTTGGTTAAGTGAAAAAGTTGTTTGGATTGTGATGTTAAGTGATTATTGTACATTACTTTATACTGTTTGGATTTCCTGACCTCAAAATTTTAAAATAAACCTAACTTTAGGTAGAGAAAAAGGAGGGGCAATACACAAGTTTATTGACAATGCAATGTTACATATCTGAACACAACAGATGGTTAAACATGTAGTATTCTGTAACAACATTTCAAATAAACAGAGTTACCAACATGAAGTAAAACGGCCTCCAATGAGTACAAATCAGCTAGCTACATGGAAGAACTCTTGTACTACAGAAATGTCTAATGGCAACACCGTATCGATTCCATGATTTTAAATTATATATACACCGTAATAAACACGTTGGTTTATTCAGAATTTACATGACAACTTCCATCCTGCCTATCTGACTAGTAAGTCTTGCTATGTTTAATTTTGAAAACAAAATGTCCTACAGTGATTCCAGATGAGGAAAAGTGTGATTACTGAACCAAATGCAGTGATTCCAGAAACACATTGGCAGAGAATTTGGGCACCAGGACAGTTGGACCACAAACAGAGATAGTGGAGTAAGACAGGAAATTTGCTGCTAAGACTCGTCACCAAACATATGCCATTCACACCAACGTTCCAGGAGGCCATTCCGGTGATTATACTAACATGTCAACTGCAACACACAAGTTGTAACAGTTGCTGCAAGCTACCACTACACAAGACCAACATAAATTCCAACCATATTTGAACATTTCAACAACCTGCTGAATATTAAGATAAGACAGGTAATTTGCTGCCAAGACTCGTCACCAAACATAAGCCATTCACACCAACGTTCCAAGAGGCCATTCCAGTGATTATACTAACATGTCAACTGCAACACACAATTGATGCAGCTGCTGCAAGCTACCACTACACAAGACCAACATAAATTTCCACCATATTGAAACATTTCAACAACCTGCTAAATATTAAGACTTGGAATATAAATAAAGTAAAGAGCATAACTGCAGAAACTGGCACTAAACCAAAACAGCCTGCTGTGCTTAACTACATAGGCCATTTTGCAGTAGCATCCATAGTTAAGTGATAGGATACAAACATTTTATACGCTTCGAATATGGTAAACAATGATACCTAGCAGAATACATACGATCAAAATGAGGATAAAAGCAATCCTCAAAATGAGGATAAAAACAATCCTAATAAGTGAATTCAGACGTTCGTTCATTGCAACTATTGCCCCTCGAGGACGGCTTGATGAAGGTGTACAAGCATCTCTGAAATGGCCATTGTCCTCTTTATAGTTGTGGAGACTGTCCATAGCTTCTTCTATATTGGGGTATCCCTTATAAAGTGCATCGAGAAATTGATTTACTTGTGCTTTGCAATCGGTCCATGTATTATGTAAGACCCCGACCCTCAATTTTTAGGTTTAGCATTGTTTTAATCATGATTTAGCATTTTAAACAAGATTAGAGTTGATTTGACTTTGTTTTCGAGTTTGAATAGATTTTTCATAACTTTGGAGAGTTTTAAAAGACCATTGACTTTGTTTTGACCCGACCCTTGTAAATTGTATTTTTGTGATAATTTATTCTTGGTTTCTAAAAATTCCAATTTTTATTCCTTTTGACTCATTTTATTGTTATAAACAACTTTCATGTCTTATCCATTTGGGTTTGAGGCTCAGGAATCACGTTTTTCGAGAAAAAGGGGCAAAAATGACAAATTTCACTAAATCTGTCCATAAATTTCGAAAATTCCAGAAATTGGGGAAAATATACTTTTTGAAAACTAGATTTTTCGACGATCGTTTTGTTCTTCTTCGTCGATTTCATCCGGGGTCTGCAAGACCATGTTTTAATCGTTTCAAGTTCTACTGCATTGGGACCCACCTTCCAGACACTATATATATCCTGTTCTTCCCCCTCCTCCATTCTTTTTCCCCATTTTTCCTGCACCGGTCCTTACCCTAGAGTGGAGGTGAGGAGAAGACTCTTTTCTTGATCTTTTTCCCTTGAAATCATCTAGCAAAAGAGCTCCAATCCCCGATCCGACTCCGTTAATCTCTTCCTCTCTTCTCAAGCTTCGTGTGGACACGTTTTTGGAGCCAACCTTCACCACTATTCATCATCTTCAACCTCTTTTCTTCTTGTTTGCCTAGCACGAGGTTGGTACTTTCCTCCATTCTTTTATTGGTGTTCTTTTAGTTTATTTAGGACTTGTTTTCTATGTTTTCAAACCCATTTTCAAAATGGGGGTTTGTGATGACAAAAAATGGTGATTTTTATGTGTTCTATTTTGGGGCTTTTTTGTAGATTTCGTGGATCTTCTCTTTGGTTGAGTTTTGTGGAGTTCTCCTTGGCATTGGATTGAGGCAAGTGATCTTTATAGGATTTCTCATGTTTATTGCTTTATGTTTCATTATGGTTTCAATATTTCATTAAGACATGTTTTCTATGTTAATTTCATAATGCAAGTTATGCTATGTTCTTTCAATTCATGAGTTTTGGCTTCTTCATTTGTCTTGTTAGCCATGATTTTGCAAGCTCTTAGAATCATGTTTGATCTTGTTAGTTTTTATGATTTTATACTTGAAAATGTCTTGATGTTTTTTTTTATAGAATGAGTGGTTTATTTGTGAATGGAATACTTTATAAGTTAGTAATACATGATTTGAATGTAAATGGGTTTGTGATTTTTGAAGTTTTGTTTGAAATGGGAGTGGATTTTTGTATGGAAATCATCCCTTGGAAAGCTTGTAGGCTTGGGAGTGTAGGTGGTAAAAATATGGAAGTGAAGAAGGGAGAGAAGTGTGAAAAACTGTGAACTCTTAGTTCTACCGGAAGTTCTACCGGTAGAAGTGGCTCGAATTTTGGCAGAGAAGTGTGAAAAAAAACTGTGAACCCTTAGTTCTACCGGAAGTTCTACCGGTAGAAGCGCTCCAACCGGTAGTTCTACCGGTAGAGGTGGTTCTACCGGAGTTTCTACCGGTAGAACCGCTTAAACCGGAAGTTCTACCGGTAGAAGCGCTCTAACCCGGTAGTTCTACCGGTAGAGGTGGTTCTACCGGAGTTTCTACCGGTAGAACCGCTTAAACCGGAAGTTCTACCGGTAGAGATGCTGGAACCAGTCCGTCAGTTACAAAAAGTACTGTTTTGAAGGATTTTTGCGGGAATGGAAACTAGACTAGGTTTTAGACCTTTTTATTGACTTTGTGCACTTGAAATTCCAAAATGTACTATAACTTCTGGGGCACCAAATCTTGTTAAAACTCCGACATTTGGGTTTCAACTCCACAAGGGTCAATGAATGGTCTTTAGCCTAAACTTGATAGATTTCGTGTTTGAACTTCTGTTTTGATGTTACGTACATCATCGTATACTCGCCTTGAATTTCAAATACAAGTTTGTTTGAAGAATTGTTTCAAGAACCAAAACTCTTGTTTTGATGCTTCGTGCATCATCGTGCATTCGTTTGAATTTCAAGTATAAGCTCGTTTCAAGACGTGTTTCAAGAATGAGAAAAGGGAATCATTTTTTAAGTTTGATAAGCACTTATATTATGCTATTTTGCTAGTCTCGTCGTGTCGTGCTCGTTAAATGATTTCCCTCTTGTTTTGTCGTGTTCTCGAACGTGTATCGCCATGTTTTGTGCATTCATGATATAAGTGAGTACCACTGAGCTTGGACTGCCCTTTTAGCTTGATCCACTATCTGGGGGTCCTTAAACATGTGGACTATCTGCAGACTAGTTGTGTCTTGAATGACACATCGTGCGTGTTCGTGTTCCGGTTCCGCGGCCGGAAATTCCCCGTATATGTGGGATCGTGTCGTGCTTGTCGTGTGTGCTTACTCTTGTCATCATGTATGATGGAGAAAGGATGGGCTCTTTGTGGATTTACTAATCATGATATTATATGTATTCAAGTCTTATTTCGTATATCGTTCATCCACTCGTGATTTCTTGATAAGTATCTTGTTCATGCATTGTTTTTTTAAATCTTGTAAACTTGTTTCAAGTTCAATAAAGTGTTTTTAGTTATGGTTTCCTTTAAACTTTATTTTGTTTATGCTCTTGCCTATTTTGATCACCTGCCAGACCGTCGTGTCTGATATACTTCTGCTTTGGTGCTCTAGATAGCAGGTCCTTGTTTTGAGCTAGTTCGTGTGCAGAGAGGGCTGTTGAGCCACGAGTTTTGCAGGCAGTTTTTGTCAGCGATGTCATGTTGACGTCATGCTTGACTCCGGAGTTACGTTACACACTTGGGTAGTATCCGTTCTAGCTTGCTATTTTGTACGGCTTTTTTTAGCCTTTTTCGTGGGAATTGTAATTAATGCACTCGTTAATTTGTAACTTGAATATGTTTGGGTAATGACTAGCCTGTTACTGTCAGCTCTGTATATCTTGATATTATGAATTGTTCCAGTCTGAGTTTGAATATGTCTATGACAATCTTATGCTGACAGATTGAGTACGACACGGAACCCGATGGGTACGGATTCCGGGTCGTAACGTCTTGTAGAGCTTCCGCGAAATATTTTGATGTGTTGTGAATTTTGCCATCCTCACACACGCGGATCCTGGGAGGGGAAATACAATTTCCCCAAATTCGCGTCCCCGAGATCGGATCCCGGTTTTGGGGGCGTGACATATTACATATACCAGGTCGCCTTCCCTGGTAGACAACATAAAAATTGAACCGAGGCATTATCAAGATTGAAGTCAAACCTGAGATGTCAATGAGTTTAACATAATTGATGCAGTGTTAGAGAAAATAAAGGTGAGATGACAATGGATATCAAGACATAACTGATGCCATTCATTTTGATTAAGACACCAAATTGAAATAGTCATGCAAGCATTATAAGGCCCATTAGCATAACAGTAACATGAAGCAAACATTGAAGTCATAAAAAGTAAGAAAAACAACCACTAAAGAATATATCAAATGACAAGTCCAGGTAATAAGCCAATCCAAAGTGAGTTAACCATGGCAGAAAGAGAAAAAATTTTGGTAACTAAACAAACAGCCAAGTAAAAGAGAAAATAAATGTGAGATGACAATGGATATCAAGACATAATTGATGCCATTCATTTTGATTAAGCCACCAAATCGAAACAGTTGTACAAGCATTATGAGGCCCATCGGCATAACAGTAACATGAAACAAACATTGAAGTCATAAAAAGTAAGTAAAACAGCCACTACAGAATATTAGATTAGTCCAAAACATAAGCCAATCCAAAGTGAGTTAAATGGCAGAAAGATAAACCAACAGCCAACTAAACAAACAGCCAACCAAACAAAGTCAACACCATGAAACATGAGTGATACACATATCAAATGACAGTGTAATTGTCACTTCAAATTCTTCGGAGACGGCGTCGAATCCAATCACTTTTATCATTTGCGCAAAGGAAAATAGTGGCCATATCGGCATTGATTGTCAGCCGCTCGTGTGCAATCTCCACATCCAGGTCACTAAGATCAGCAATCTGGTTCAGCTCCTTTACCACATCGTTGGACACTCGCTTCTTCGGATGTCGAATACTTTCAGCCACTTCAGTAATAGCACTGGTGATCCTCTCAGAATTGCGATCTACTACTGCAACGTATGTGTCAATGTCCTTGGGGTCCTTCGCACGAGCCCTCTTATTCGAGGAGCCTCCACTTCCATTCATTCCGAGATTGTCAAAACAATCATTCAGTCCCATTGGAATCGATCTAGTCACCCGCGTGTTAGCCCCACCTACGGATGTTATAGGATTTGGACTCCCTACATAAGTCGATAGCCTTGAAAATTGCCCAGTTACAACATCTTTACCAAACACCAGGCTTAGCTTATTATAATCGATTGTCTTTCCTCGCCATGACACCGCATCAGGCTGCCCCTATTACAAAGACGCGTTTTCCTTGCAATGTCATGTACATAGTGGTAATTACAGAAGATTAATGAATATCGAGTTAATAAATGTGTTGTATATACCTGTAGCCATGCAGTCCAGACATCATCTTCAGCTATGACTCTCTTTGTTATTACGTCAAATCCAAAACCAGACGCATTGAGAAGCTCTGTGGCTTACGCGAAGTTCTTCTTCAGTACTTTATAATGATTGATTATTGTAGACGCAATTATATGGCCAACACCGTGATTTGATGCATTCATTTTGGTTGCTATAGTCGCGTACACATCCTGTTTGAAGCCACGATTTCCCCTTTTCCTAAGCTCGATCTGCTCTTGTAAAAGAGCCAGCAATTCTTCGTCCATGGAGGCATTGAAACAAACATTCTTTTGTTGTGACATGTCTACGTTAATATAAATGTGCATGCTAAGAAAGTATGATCTCCATAGATTGGCAAATGAAAATGAAAACAACCGCAAGATTGTCATTAATATCATTAGAACATAAGATAACAGAGTACATATAGTCACCATACATTCAATAAAAAAAGTCTAACCATGCTAGCTCATGGTATTCTACTTGGACAGTCACAAACATATCATTGACCCGCGGTATGTTGAGTGTAATCATGCCAAAGTCTAGCTACATAAGCATCCCTGAAATTGCTCCATTGATGCCTCTCTACTTGGGAGTAGTATTGAAATACTTAGGATGTTTCATCATTATGGTGGTAATCATCAGCCGAAAGGGTGGTTACATCACGTTCTTCCCCATCCTCTTAGGAAGCTTGAAAGAGTTCGTCATCAAACATATCCCCCCATGTTTTCTTATGAAGTTATGAAGGACAGCACATGCGATTACTATCTTCACTTGGGTGTCCATGGAGTATTGTGGAGCTATTCTTAATACCCCCAAACCTAGATTTCATGATTCCAAAAGCCCTTTCAATTACATTTCTTACCTGGGAATGCCTTTTATTAAATTACTCTTTTTCATTTTGAGGATTTCTTCCTCTATGCTCACTGAGGTGGTAACGCACACCCCAGTATAGTGCCAGAAAGCCTGGTGCATTTGCGTACCCAGCATCCACTAGGTAGAACTTACCTATTACATATTACAGAATTAAAAAACCCTCCAATGTCAAGAAACATTGAAAACTGAAATTACCGAAGTTTAACTAACAAAATATATTCATGATTACCTGCTGGGACATGGAGGGGATCAGCATGGGCAAGTGAACTTTGAAGAACGCGGGCATCTGTAGCGGACCCCTCCCAACCATTACATTTTGGCTCAAAGTGCCTTTCCTATTCCGGAAGGGTGCTTAGTGGCCAATGGGACATGTACTGGAACATGAGTTCCATCAATGGCTCCAACACATTCCTGAAGAGAGTTACAGCCATTAAACATAATTTTTGTCTTAAAAAAATGTGTATGACAATTTTTTTCGCTTATTATTAATACCTCAAAGTATAGTATTCCCTCGGTATTTATCCCTGCTTGTTTGATAATGTCGGGGGCTAGTTGTGTAACCACTGTTAAGACTCTATGAAAGTGATGGTTGATAGTCTCCCCTGATCTACCAGACCTGAAACTATTTGTCCTATTCCTAACATTGTGTGCGATGGTATGCAAAAACTCAGCAACTTCCTCCTCCACTGTGACGTATCTTGTGTCTGCCAATAAACCTCTATTCTTTAACACTGTACACAATAGATCGAAGCAATTTTTGTTTAGCCTCAATTGACTAATACATTCACTGCCCCTGCCTCGTACTAAGTAAGTGATATATTGCGTCCTCTCTACATTTCTATTTCTTCTTGCAGACCTCCGTTTATTCCTAAATATTTGATCACCCAAGGAGTACATCTCTCTTTGCCATTATTAGGCCACAATCCATAAAGTTACGAGGACAACATTATGAGTATTATTGGCCACAACATCTTCTACTTCAGTATCGGAACCATTTCCACCGTCACCTTCCATCTACAGAAGTTGCCCACACTTATCCTTATGAACAGAAGAGACAAAAATTCCATGTTGAATTCATCCATAAAACAGATAGAAAATTATTTCGAGTTATATAAAACTACATATCAATACTTGGAAGGAAGATTTTAGATACATAGACTCCAATAATTCTACCCTACTTTATTAGGTAAAAGAGATCAAACAAAATGGAAATAGTGTGTAGCAAAAAGAGTTATAGCAATGTAAGGTGATGGCTCACACTATACATGTTATCTGCAACAAAAAATTTGCCTGGGAATGTTCATTTGCAATATAATTTATCCTAACAACCTGCATTTTTTTTGTCTGTGCAACAAACATTATATACTTTATGTATAGAGCCTCAAATAGAAAAGAATTGTATCTGGAGTAAAAATATTGCAAATGTAAAAATAAGATCAATTGCATATGTTGAATGCTCAAAGCATATGAAAGTTCATGTTGAGTCAAAGAAATATAAGGTATCAACCATTCATTTTTCACTTTGTATTAATCACAGGTCAAAAAAAACCACTGCATGGCAGTATAACATTATGTATTTACTTTTAATTTCCCATCCCCTGCAAATAACATCATCAACATAAGCCATTAACTGGGAAAGGCACCAAATAAGAAATTATAAATAGGTCCAGCCTACTACAACTCGTTATATGTAGCTTCCATCTATAAAAAAAAAGGCATAAAAATATTCACAGATTGATTTTTGTTTATACGAATAATATCACATGGACGACACATAATAGGTGTTTTCGTATCCACAGACACAGAAAAAAGGATGGAAAAAATTTATTAACCAAAAAAAAAAAAAGCATATAGAATAATTGCTACAGGAGGCCCAACAATCAACCGGCACCGCATACACAGAATATGGAGCACAACTAATAGGTCTTTTGAATACTGTCTTGCATGATCAGGATATTGTATACTATATTAATTAACAAAGAGAAATGATTTTAATAGAGGGGCTTACCTGTTAGTGGCCCTAGAGCAACGAAACTCTACTCTTCTCCAAAATGGGAAAGGGGAAATCTATCTTAATCCATCTGCATCTAAGACGCCCATTTTATGGGCAATTGATCAATCACTAGTCATTAGATGCAGGTAGTTACAGCAGTTGGAAGAACTTAGCCAGTCTTTGCTGTTGCAATTGATTTTAGTCTTCTGTGATGATTTCGGGGGAGGAGGATTTTCCCCAAGATCTTCTTGAAAAAGGATCCCTCATTTCAAATGTAGTTTTCTAGGGCATGGGCGACGCATGTACGAGTGGCTAAGATTAATCGAGCTCACTGTGTATTTCACCTGTTCATATCTATGATTTAAATCTAACGAATCTGAGGTGTTGACACCAAAAAAGTCACTATGTCTCCTCAACATCAAGAAGCCTCGTGAAGCTGCATCCTGCTAAAAATAGACAAGGCTACTTCAAGCATCAGATTTTGTCAGAATCAGACAGAAACTGAAAGATCCTTCAAGGCAGCCAAAAGAGGGGTACACCTGAGGTTTCGGGCCATTCCGACAGCGTTTTGCCTAACTTCACTGCTCCGACAGCTAAACAAGCACTCCCAGCGGCGACATCATCAAAGACGCCAAAACTTTGATCAGAGCTTACGGAAGACTCCAGAATGTCTCCAAAGGGCTCCATGCCAAATTTCAAGTCAAACCGACAATGTTTGACCCTCCATAAACGCTCGAGCAGCAAAATCAAGCCTCCCGACGGCGGGAACCACCGAAGCCATCACTCATCAAACAAAGTACATGAGTGGCTTCAAAATGCTTCCAAAAGGCTGCACGTCGAATTTCAGGTCATTCCGACAACGTTTGACCAGGTTTCGATGCTCCGAGAGAAAATCAAGCCTACCGGCGGCGGAGCAACCTGGGACCATGACATTTAAAACGGAGCCCATGGAACGTCTCAAAATGACTCCAATAGGCTCCCCGTCAAATTTCAGGTCAATCGGACATCGTTTGACCACATATCAAAGCTCGGCATTTTCCCCGCAGTAAAATCAAGTGAAGCATCGATGGGACCCCAAACAGCTTCAAAACTCAAATAAAGCCCATGGTTGGTATCCACTGCTCAAGAAGCTTCACCTCAATTTTCAGGTCATTCCAACATCGTTTGACCTAGTTTCGACTCTTGACGGAAAATCGGCTACAAAGTCTTCTGCTTTCCCGAAAAATGGGAAACTCTGTGCTCCGATTTCGTGCGGGTTCTCGTCAAGTTTTCTCCAAGAAAATGAAGTCAATAATTGAGGAAAGATTTCAAGAAAAATACAGAAGAAAAAAGGAACGAAAAAGACGTAAAATCAGCCGAAAACGGAGCTCGGCGACCAAAGGGCAAAAAACCCTAAGGTCGCCGGCGACCCTGGCCTGGGGTCGCCGGCGACCCTGCAAATCCGGGTCGCCGGATTTTGCACCAAAACGTCCGTTTTTCGATGGTTTTCGCGTTTCGGGTGTTCCGGCCTCTGTGATTTTCTGAAAATCCAATGTTTGGTGCTTGAAAACCACTGATCTTCGTCGACATCTCGAATCCGCCGTTAAAAGCATGAAATCATCACCGATCGCCTCAAGATCGCCAACCGGCTAACTAAGAAAGTGCACTTTCGGTCTGATCGATCGTGAAATCGACAAGACAGATGTCACCGGCCCACCAACATCAACTAATGTCTGAAATTGCATCGCAATCCAACATCAAACAATGCGTGGATCTACCTGTGATGATCGCAAGAAGAATCTCAAAAGGCGCAGCGCGGCCCGCGACTCTTCACATGCCTGGGCAACCACTTAATGACGTTAATTGACCCGTTTATGACAACTTAATGCGGTCATTAACTCATTATTTTGGACGGCCCAATCAGATTCAAGCATTTGGGAGTTACAAATCCAAGTAATCATGGCATTAAACCCATGAAACTCCCATCATCATGAAGCATAAAGGCAATTAAAAGCCCACTACCTTCATCGGCCAATCACAAGCCATGAAAAAGGAGTTACAAAATCAATTTGTAACTCCTCATCAATTCTTTCATCATGGCCATCAATGCCAATAAACACCTCATGGCTACCAAAAGCCTATAAAAGGAGGTCCATTCCAAGAAGAAAGCAAGGACGAAAATAGATCCCAAGTGCAAGCTCTGAAAATCCAGAAAATCCAAGAGAGAGACGAAGTTCTGCTACTTTGCTCCCGGAAGCACCACAAGGTGATCAACGTCCCTTGGGGGGCCACCCCCCCAAGGTCTCCTCCTTCTCCAACATGGCCTAAACACGGCTTTTCAGCCCGTTTACTTGGTTTTTCATTGGATAGAGGACCTCCTCTTGGTCCTTGTCCTTTAAAAAACCGAGGTTAGGAGCCAAGCCAAAGAATCAAAGCATCACATGTTCTCATTTGAAGGACGATGGCGAAGCCCACACATGACTTGCGACCGTCGATCTCAACGTGTCCCCACAATCTCCTGAGAAGTTAGATCCATTTTCTTACTTTTCTATTGTAGTTTGTATTTCCTAAAGAGACAAAAAGAAATCACAATTCTTGTCTTTCACATTTGATGAGTTTTGTAAAATCGCCTTTCACGGTAAAATCGCCTTTTACGGCAAACAAACAAAAACGCCTCCTACGGCATTCTAAAAAAACAAACTTGTCTCTTTTCTAAATATTAATGCAATTTGAAGAGTTAGAAAAAAGGATTGATTTCCTTTCCACTTGCGAAGCTGAATCTCCGGATTATCACCATTCCAAATTCCAAGTAGAAAGTAAATCTGGCATACCCGTACAAAAAATGTTGATGCCCGAGATTTTCCCTCCTCCGCCGAGACCCAGGTTAGCCCCCGGGGTTCGGAGGGAGAGGACGGAAGATTCCCTTTTTCGGGTCCATCATGAGGCAGGTGCAACAGGCACGGCATGCGCAGAGTAGAAGGAGGTTGTAGCGATTCCTCTTGATGGGCATTTACAGTCGTTGAGAAAGATGGAGGTAGCGTGAGGGTAGCGTTTGCTGCATTTACTGCAAGCCAGTGAATGGGTTTGTCAAAAGTGGTAGCATGAGGGTGAGTTATGGACAAGTTGAAGTGATGGGTAACTTGTAACGAGGACAACTAATTGTACATTACGCATACTACACCTATTGCCCATGTGTAGCCAAACGCAGTAAAAGGCTAACTTACCCACGTGGGTGCCAGTAATACATTACCCCCACCTCAAGGTGTTAATAACAAATGGACCCTTTTAGTGTTGGGTGCATGATGCCCTAAGCGGCTGTTGCACAAAACCTAGGTTTCTCATCATTTTCAGTAGGGTCAAAAAAGGAAAACTTAAGCCTTTGGGTACGAATAGGTGTGAAGATCAATTTTGCAAACGTTTTTGTGGGGCCTACTTTGATGCATGTCAATCACAATAGTAGAATTGAATTGGAACTTTTTAATGTGGATTATAGGTGGGGGAAAATATCAATATGATGTGATGATTCTAACCATTTAACTATGGTTAGAAAGTTTTATGGTTATCTGAGAGACCTTTAGATTTTGGAGCCTTTAAATAGATGGTCCCGATTATATGATAGTAGGGATATATAATAGTAGATAGATGATCCAATTCTTTAAAAACTGCCAAACATCAACAATATTACAGTATTCTATTATGTACTATTTTATCCTGTCAATATTTTATTTTGCATATATCCAAATGGGCCCTGAAATTAAACATTTTCTTTTATTCCCACAAATAGATGTCCCACAGCATAAGCTTTCCAATCCAAACAATTTAATAAGAAAATGACGTTGGCCTTCAATTGACATAAAATTGACATGCCTCACAATGTTTAAGATTTCCACGCAATCCATTCTTATCAAACAATTTAATAAGAAAATGATGTTGGCCTTCAATTGACATAAAATTGACATGTCTCACAATGTTGAAGATTTCCACGCAATCCATTCTATGAAACAATTTCGTGATAAAATTCTCTTTGTTCAGTTTTCTCTCTTGGTTATATGTCTTTGGTGTGAAACCAAGACAATTGGATCTTCGATCCCTAAGCTTCAACGTGGAAAGTCCAGACTCGATGCACACGCCCATACAAGATGCGACATAGGTCCTTTTTTTCCCTGCACACATGCGCCCACAAACAAGACGCCCAATGGGGCCTTTTTTGGTCTGTGCAGATTCGAGCCGGGGACGTGTGTTAGACCCCATCCCGAGTTAATCGAGATTAACTCTAATTGATTGGGAACTAAGGATAATTAATTATGCTTAACTAAGCTAATGATGGTTTATAGCCAAATGGAATTGAATTGGCCTAAATTGAATGATTTAGGCTTAACGAAATGGTAATCAAGGAGATTGAATGAATTGAATGGATTTTAGACTTAGAGAATGATGACTTTTTCATAAATACGAATTTACGCGTATTTTGTCGAATACGGAAACTTTTGATGAAAAGTAATTTTCGATGAGTACGTTAATTTTGACTCGAATGGATTATAGTCGTTCGATGAGTACGTTAATTTTCATCAAAGAACCGAAGTCGTTCGATGAGGAACGGATCAAATGACCCTTCATTTGACTCAAGTTGAGAGGAGTTAAGAGGTGGAGGGCCTAATTACAAAAAGATCCCTTATAAGGATTGAGATGAACTACAATGAGTTCATTCACTCATTTCCAGTACAGCCAAACCCTAAACTCTTTCGCCTTCCTTCTTCCTTCCATTTTTCTTCATCAAGGGTCAAAAGTGGAGATTTGAGGGTGGTTTTGAAGAGGACTTCATCCACTCCATCTTCTTCATCTTCTTCTTGGATTTCTTTGAAGTTAAAGCTTGAGAGAAATTCCAAATTTCTCTCCACAAAGATTGAGTAGTTGATCACTTTTAGAGTTTTTCAAGTTCTATTGAGTGCTTAGGCATAGTTCATAGCATAAACAACTCATAGGAACCCTATTTTGAATTGGTGGTTGGTTTAGGTTGCAAAGAAGCTTCAAGTTGAGAAGTTTCCATCTCAAACGCAAGCAAAGCAAAGGGGTTTTGTCAATTTGATCTTCAATCAAGGCAAGTATATGCACCTTCTATGATTTAAAATGTTATTGAAGTGATTTGAGCTCAAAGAGCTCAAATTCCACGTTTTGCTTTAGAAATTCTGAAGCTCTAGAGTGACATTCTGGGAGCCGAACTGCTGACGACCAGCTGACCGACCCATCTAGGTCGAGATTCACAAAAAATGTCAGCCTCTGGAAAGCTGACCGTGAGCTGACCGATGAATTTCGGTTAACTGAATTTGTGAATTCAGCTAGCCGAACGGTGACCGCAAGGTGACCGAAATTGGGTCAGGAATTTCCATCAGAAGACAAGCTTCTGGAAAGCTAACCATAGGGTGGCCGAGAAGTAATCGGTTAGCCGAATTTGAGAATTTGGTTAGCTGAGTAGGTGACCGAGGTAGCAACCGAATTAAAAAAATGCATCAGAAATTGTAAGGTTATGGAAAGCTGACCAAATGTAGCTCGGTTAGCCACCATCTGGAATTCGGCTAATCGACAGGTAACCGCCAAGGTGACCGAACTTGAGGAAAATCTCAGATTGACTTCTAATTTTTCTAAGATGAAAGCCTAGTCATTAAGGCTAATATGAGTGTTATCTAAATCTTCATAAGTATTAGCTAAGGTTATCTTAATGTACAAATTCAATTAAAGTAATGTCATCTACAGTAACACGTACATTGATAACGAACATTTCACTCAATTGTTTGGTTTATATAATTGTTTAGGAATTGGTTAGAATGGCTGATTTGATTTGATTTATGAGTCTGGCACTACATAGTGGTTTATGAAGCTTGTCATAGAGCTGCACTGAACTAATGATTGAATAAGGGATAATTATTAAATGTAACAATGAATTAATGAACAATCCTACTGCAGTAGATAGAATGGGGTGTTCCGAAGCTCCGTGGTGATGCTAGTGATCTCTGATCAAGACACTGGTATATCCCACACTATATAGACTGAAAAGTCACTGAATTGATATGCCACATATATTGGACTGAAAAGTCCCACTTGATAAGTCACCTAATAAGCGCTCAATGTAATCAATGAATTAATATGAAATGCATGACTGCTTCCTTTGGGAAGAAATTGAATTGAATTGAAACAAATGCTATTGTAGTTGCCAATTTAGTAATTGTTATTGCTTAGTTCCACTGCATAGGACATTGTTATAAATTGATTGTTTAGAATTGTTGGATTGATAAATTGACAGATATAGCATCTACTATCATAGCTCTGTATATACATTGTTAAACCGTTGTGTTCACGGTGTTACTGATGTACATTACAGGCCCAGTTGCCCGTGCCGGTCATGCAGAGGCCATGCCACTAGTGGAGGAGGCCCATCCGATACCTCCAGGAGGTCTACTCGAATGAACTTGAATCGGATTGCCAAGGAATAGAATATTTTAGGGAAATGTTTTGATAAATACTTTGTATATTCCTTTTGAATAGTAAATAGATGTCACCTGCATTGTATTTGAAGATACAATTGTTGACTTTGTTAGAAAATGGATTGTGTATATAGACTTTACCTTGATTTAAAGTAATGATTCAGTTAGCTGTGTCGTCAATATATATATATATATATATATATATATGTTCCGCAAAAATGTACATTTGACAGGTACGTATAATTGATCCCTTGTGGATCTCGTCTTAACTTCAGTTACTTCGGGGTTCACGGGAGTAAGTATGGTGTACTCGTGACCCGAGATTAGTCCTGAGTAATCAAATCTCGGGCTCGGGTCGTGACAACGTGTTAGCTCTAATACTATCTCAAGTTGCTAACCAATACAACCAAAATCCCTCGGCGTTAAAGGTGCGGCAAACTAACTACTTAACACCCCGAGCTTTTGGTGTTTATCGTTGTTAACATGCTATCAAAGCCGAGGATCGTATGTTCGAATCCCTAGGTACGTGTTTCTATCCACGTATGATTGTTTAGTGTGTTTTGTGAACACGATCTTTGATAGAAATTGTTTTGTCGTTCACTTACAACTTGTGCTTTTGGTGTTTCTGATTGTTAACAGGTTTTGGCTACTCTTCCCCTACCCGTGCTACATTAGAAAGATGCAATTATTGAAGTTTCTTTTTTTTTTTCCTTTTTCTTTCTTTTGTTTATATATATGGTCTATCTAGAAATAGACCCATCTTTTCCTTTATTTGAAAATCCCATGCATTATCCAAGGTTTCTTGCCAGTTAAACTCACAAAGAAAAATGAACCAGGGAACATCACATTTCCAAAATCCTAAGAATGAAGCGGAAAATTCAGCAAGAGATTCTACCTTCATGTGTACCAATCACTAGGGTAAGGCGGAATGGCAACAGGGACGGCCTCTTTTCGTATAATAGGTGTCACATCCCGGTCCCTAATCACCTTGGCCTAGGGTAATCCCCAAGATGAGACACACGTACTCTGGTGTGATGTACCTGTCTCGAGCCAAACACAACACATGAAGGAGAGAAAACAACCTTTCCACATGTGAGTTAAAACCCACTAGAGCATAACAATAGCAATTAATCATAGCGGAAGCTGTAATTCATTTATGTGAGGTATCAATTCTCATTCAATCCATTTAATATTTCAAGTTTAATACAAAAGAATTATACAATTATATACACAGTTTTACAAAAAGAGAGCGTATAAAAGAACCATATACAAACACTACCAAAAGTATAAACAAAAGAATAACTACTCATCTAGTGTGGCCCACACAAATGGACTAGCCACACACTGAGGAAGTTCAAAAAGATCATTCACGGACTCCGAGGGAAGATATCTAGGCTGGCCCTAACTCTGGCCACTCTTTTAGTCTTGAGGGGTACCTCTTGGGTAGCCTTCTCACTCTCTCTGGCCTCCTCGGGGCCGGGGGCTGCACCTGTGACTGTGACACCAAGGGTAGCATCATCAATACGACGATTAAGCAAGTGTATGCAATAATAAGGAAATACATAATGTATCGAATTTAATTAAAGATGGTTAAGATTAACAGAGGTCAATGATAAGTATCGACTAGGCAAATTATGCGTAATTCGAATAATTTATGCTTGTAAATCAAGTAAAATGAAAACATACTAATTGGTTACTACATTCAGCTCATCCTCTCGAAGAGAGCGAATCTAGTTGGGATGTCATCAGCGGCTCGGCCAAAGGCTAGCTGACTAACCGGGTCTGGAGTTCCGGTACTCCAGATTACTTACTACAGTAGTCTCGAATAACTAAATCAAGTTCAACCCCGTCGGGTATCATAGGGTCGAAGCTAAGTAGTGCTAACTCAATCGAATCAAATGACAATCGAATAATAAGTGGATTTGAGTAACTCTAATAATCACTTACTAATAATTGAATCAAATGATAATTCCAGATGTTCGAATACTTACTCAGTCCACATTATCGACGAATACCGAATCGTATATACAATAATTAAATCACCATTCGAATTGGAGAAATCGAACCTTAAGGAACACTAATAATGAAATCAGTCTACTAATTTAGATTGAATATCAATGATGAAGTGAACTTCAATATGAAATGCAATAATTTAATTAAGAAAATCAAGGAATTTACTAGCCGATCTAGTCTAATCAATCGTGGCTCTACACCATCCATTTTGATATACATTTAAGAAACTATGCTATTTAGTGTCACAGTTTAATGATAGGTTTTCTAAACTCATATCCATGGTTTGGTGAAAGAGTCCCGAAATTAAGGCTACTCCAAAACCGAGGGTTACCATGGGCAAGTAAGGGGTTTGGGTACTAATCTATGGTCCTAAAGAGTTCTTTGAAATTTCTAGAAATATGGAAAATTTCTGAGTAGTTGGTCAGCTGGCGGTGACCCCGCGGTTAGCCGCTTGTAGAACAGTCGGCTAACTGCTGGGTGACTGCGGCTCCTGACAGAAATTTGTCAGTTACTGGAAAGGTAACTGACTGGGTATCAGTTAACCGCCAGGTATCCGTGCGGCTAACAGCTAGGTGATCGCCTGGTAACATCCGAGCCGACAGGAAATGAACAACTACTGGAAAGCTGACCGCCTTAAGGTCGGCTAGCCGCTAGGTAGTCACGTGGCTAGCCGCCAGGTGACCGCCTGGTAACCACCAATCTGCGGTGGAGTTACAGAAAACTAATTTCACAGCAAATCTGAAGCTCTCTCTCTTCTACTCCATATTTTTACAACTCCGCACCCAAAAACCAAAACTTCTGAGCCTCCTTACTCCTCAATATCATATTTAATATCTCCAATCATTTATCAACCACACAATCAATAGAAATCAAACCAATCCATTCATTTATTAAGAAAATAAAGGTGTAGAAAACAATTCCTTTTGAATAAAATGGAATGAACAAAATGTAAAACCAAATTAATGCTTATACTTGCCTCTAATAGAGCTTTCCAAAGTTTCTCACACACTTGACTTAAGGAAGTATAAAAATCCCAATCTATCAAACCCTAATCACAATAAACAAGAAAATGAAAATGAACAAGCATGAACCATTTATCCAAGAGTTTCTTGATCCTAATACAACTCAAAAACCCAACCAAATAAGGGTTTGATGTCTACCTTTAGTGAGGGTTTCAAGGTTGAAGAAGATAAGGAATGGGAGAAGTAGTTCCCAGCCAACAATGAAGAGAGAAGTTGGAGATGATGAAAGTGGGTTTCCTCCTAATTCCCAAGTCACTCACCACAAGTCTTCTTTGATGATGGAGAAGGAGAGAAGATGGAGAGAGGAGAAGAAGAAGAATGGAGAGGGAGAAGAAATGAAAAGGAAAGAGAGTAAAGGATAGGGTTGTATATAAAAGGGGTAATGTGCCATTTTACAAGAAAATCCACTAAAATAACATATTCTCAATTTAAGTCAAATGGGGGTCCAAATACTCAACGACAGCTCGAATGGAATAGAGTCAAATATAAAAATCGACGTACTCAGCGATGATCTCAAAATGATATACGAATGATGCAAAATGCGAAAATTGATAATTTACGAAAAAGCCCTTAACTCTACTCAACCGAGTCAAATCGATTCCAAGTCACCCATCCAAGGCTCAAAACTCAAATAACTCAGTCTATAAAGGCTAATCAACCCTCATTATCATAATTAGTAAATAAACACTATTAATTTAGTTAAGACATATTTAATTAGCACTAATCAGGGTTTAAATCGAGTCGGAGTGTAACAATAGGCCAGCTAAATATCTCCCCTACTTTTGTATATCTTGTTGATGGGAATTATGCAATAATAACCGTGATGATGGTTAACATGATTGTACACCAAGGGATTTCCCTAGAAGCATCTTGATCCAATTTCCACACGTACTCTGTTAGAACATGTGGGGTACATGGATGACACCACTTGCCTAGGTTTGTATTGTAATTCCTCATTGACTTGTGACTTATATCCGTTGATATCGTTCATTGTATACACACTTGGTATAAAACACTTCATTAGTTATGAAATATAAATCCTTGTAGAATTAGGATTTGGACCTGACTTAGAGTGTACCTTAGGAACCTGTGTCATGTATCTGATAAACCTGTGTGGCTAGAATGTAAGGGATTATCATGTGGTTGAATGAGATAATCCCTATGAGCATGTCTTATGTGTTTAGCTAGCCAGACTTGCTTGTCTTATTTTCCCTCATGTCAACACCACTTCATTATTATTGCCAGACTACAATGGGATTTGCTGTAGAAAGGTATACATGTCATGGCCAACTGTTGCTCGGGGTTTTATTGATGGACCGGCTACTCAGACATCGGGGTGGGCAATCGGCGTAGGATGGTGTTGTTAGAGTGTTTATTTTGTTGCAATTTGATAGGATGCATTCATCTTCATAAGCTTGTCCTCTCATTCATTCATGTTCTCCTTTTTAGGATCATCATGCATATTTCTCTTTCATGGTTTTTGTTTTTACAAAGTTATGCATGGCTTTTTTTTTATAAATATTCTTAAGTTCTCAAAGCTTTCAGTTCAGTCTTGGTACACTTCATTTTAAAAGCTTTGAATTTGTTCAGCTCTTTAAAATCCTTCAGATCTTCAGAAATTTCTGTGTGTTTGGCCTGTCGGTCACCTGTCGGTCAGGTGTCGGCTAACCGACAGTGAACCGAGTTTAACTAAGACAGTGTCGGTTAGAATTCCAGAGAGCTTAATTTTCAAACATTTGCTGATACTCTCTGGTCGGTCAAGGTGTCGGTTAGGCCTCGGTTAACTGACATTATAAAAAGAGCTAACCGATGGGTTGTCGGTCAAGGTTCGGTTAACCGACCTTCATTCAGAACCTGACCGAAGTTCTCTCGGTTGGAAATCCAGAGAGCTATTTTCTGAACTGATTTGATCTGTCGGTTAATGTGTCGGTCAACCGACCATGCTTTATGGTCAGCAAAAATTTGAAAATATGACCGTTGGCAAGTGACCGTTAGGGGTGTCAGTTAACCGACCCCTGTATGTCGGCTAACCGACGCCTAGCCGTTAGAACAACTTTTTCTATAAAAAGTGGTTTTCTCTTTTGGAAATGCTGCTGAACTTTGGGGGATTTTCAAGAGCAAGGGAGAGCAACTTTTCAAGCACCTTTGTGAAGGGATTATGAAGCCATCTCATTAGATTCAACCTTTGATCTTCAAAATGGGTGTGCTTCTCTTCTCTTTAAATTTCAAAAACATGTTCTTTTCTTAAACCTTTGTGTTTCTATTTAAGGCATGATCATATAGTTGCTTGTATCCTTGTGTAGTTGATTTTCATAACATGTTTCATCTTTTAAAGTCTATTTGATTTATGAAATCAACTTATGTTTTGTTTTCACATGAGATTTTCAAAACCTAGTTTTCAAAGTCAACTTGTTTATCCTGTGATTACATCTTTCAAAATACAAGTTGGATCTTTATGAAAACCATGTGTAAATCATTCTACTCTTTGTCTCACATATGATTAGCATCTTTGAATGATCTTGAATTTCCTTTTCTAAAAAGAGTTTGAACGTTTTTGTAGAACTTGCATCTACTACACTCTTTGTCATTCATTTGCATGCATCTAAAGTTTAATTTTTTATTTTCATATCAGCCTATTTAGAGGCAAATCTTAGTGCTTGATTAGTTCTCTTATCCATGCATGTTGAGGCATAATTCATAAGAGAAAAATCTAAGTTGTAAAGGTTAGTGCTTAGCCTTGAAAAGCATTTGCTGTGGTTGTAAAGGTTTATACTTAGCCTTGAAAAGCATAGTGACGTATGTGTAAGGTTTGAGGTGATCCTAAACCTTAAATTGATTAGTGAAAATCCGGTAGGGTTACCGGGAGTGGATGTAGGCAATTTGGACGAACCACTATAATTGATTGTTTTATGGTGGTTGATCTTTTACTTTTGTTTCATGAATGGTATACTTATGCTTAAGTGGTCATTGAATAGAGAATGTGGTTATATGAATGCTTAGGATTGAATATCTAGGAGTCCTCTCTCTTCATCAAAGCATAATGTATTTAAAAGTGAAAGAAATTTAAAAGTTGTATAAGTTCTTAGGAGTAATCCTATTCACCCCCCCCCCCCCCCCCCCCCTCTCTAGGATTCGATCTTGGACTTTCAGGTGTCCATGGCGTTGAATAGCTTGAAACATGCTAGGACCATGTTACTATTACCGGGACTGGAAGCTAAGATCCCCCTGGAGCCGGACTTTGGTATCAGTAGTCCAGATAGGATTGTCTTGTATTTGGCTCAAATGAGATAATCCCTATGATGACAGCCTGAAGCTAACAACGCAATGCTAGAGATAAGGCTAAAGACCAACCTACTAACTAACGAAATCCTCACACGCGTCCTATGGTTTCTACAACTTTTACCCTGAGAAACCATCCATTGCTCTGATACCATTATGTCACATCCCTCAAACCCGATTAGAGAATAAATCGGATCCGGGGAGTGAGATTTAGGGCTAATTAAAACTTTTTCTCTTTAGGCCCAAGGATCGTAAGTCCGCTGTGAGGATATTGTATTTCAACATCAAGTAAATATATGGTTTCAACCTCAAGTAAATATATGGACAACGGGACCCATCATAATCAAATCATATTTAATACCAAAGGAAATGAACAATCATTCTCATTAATAATTAAAGTGGCATGATGGAATAAATAAAACTAATAAAAAAGCTAGATTATTAACAAATGGTCATCCCAATATCTAAGATCATTTAAATAATTATAAAGTCAACAATAAGAAGGATCCAACGGGGACAATAAATGAATAAAACAAATATACAGAATCTCAAATGAGTCTCTCTCGTGCCGGGAATGATGAGGCTACTCTACGTCATCGGTGTGCCACTCTCGCTCCTCCTCTGATGGAGGGAGATCCTCTGGGATCTCCTCACCTGCCTACTCCTCATAGTAGTTCAAGTAGAAGTTTCCAAGTATTGAAGCCTGGCGTGTCCGGGGTATACTTCTTAGTCACGGATATGCCCCGAACATCCGCCATTCTCAGGCCTATTATACCTGTTGATGGTAATTCCGGATACGCTGAGGACACGTTGGCTATTTTAGTTGGAGAAAAATATTAAAGTTATAATAAAGAAAAGAGAAGGAGGCCATTTGTAAAAAGACAAAAGGAAAGGGCCTAAATGCAATTTTGTTAACTTAAATAAAAGATAAGGTGGGAACCTATACAATCTTTACAATGCCTCCTTCACCTCCCAGAACCATTCTGGAAGAAAAAAAAAAGCAGAAGAAGAGAAAAAAAGAAGGAGATTTGAGTTGGGGAGACATACCTGGTACCTTCGTCTCCAACGTTTTCTGCCTCCTGCACCTCCTTTGTTTTCTCCAACTCAAAGACTCTTTTCCAAAATCCCAGCCATTGTTCCAAAATCTCCAAGTCCAAGAAGCATGTAAGTCTAAGAGCCTCAAAGACTCATTTGCACACCTTCGTCAACCCTTTCTCTTCCCCATCTCCCGAAACCAACTGATCCCCTAAAAAAACAAAAAAAAAACAATTGAACCCTCCTTCACCTCCCAGAACCATTTGAAAGAAAAAATAGTAGAAGGAGAGAAGAAGAAGGAGATCTGAGTTGTGGAGACATACCTGGCACCTTTGACTGTCATCACCATCACCTCCTCTACTTCAACGCCATCGTCTCCAGCGTTTTCTGCCTCTAGCGCCGAAGCCTCCTTCGTTTTCTCCAAGTCCAATAAGCAGGTAAGAGCCTCATAGACTCTTTTCTTTTCTTCTTGCCCGACTCCGGAGGCAAAAAAAAAAGAGTAAATTATCGATAGGTCCCTGAAGTGGAATGTGTAGAGGCTATGGTCCACACAATTTCTATTTAAGGGCTCTGATCCACGCAGCTAGAGGTCCCTACGTTCGCATGATCACATATTTTTGACTGATTTGCCTTTTCAACCATTTTAGGCATAAAATTTTGAAATTTAAAATTACAAATCTTGTATTCTCTCTTTGTTATTTGAGATGAAAAGACCTCCATCTACTAGTATAATTTGTAATAAACGGCAGCGCATGCCATGGATGCGATACCCAAGCTCAACATCACTGTAGCTACGAGATATGTGGACCGCTCGGATTTCTTCCTCGCAATCCTCTCGTTTATGCGGATGGCTGAGATCTACTGCTGTTCGATTTCCTTTTCTTCGGTTTTCTCTACTGTTGGATGGTCTTGTGATTTGTTTGAAGTTAGGAAGCAGATGATTAGGATTCGGGTTCTCAGCAGGAAGATCCTGGCCAGACAGAGTTGGTTTGGGGAAGAGAAGAGGAGGAAGCAGCTGCCGAAGGCGGCCTTGGGTTTTGGGCCGAGGAAGGGATTCGGTTGGTGTGGCTGATTTTTACGGTTGTTGCGGCGGAGATTCCGGAGGGTTTTTATTAGAAGATTGTATGGGATTTGGTGAGAATTACTAATGGCCATGAGGTCCACGTGAGAATTACAATCAACGGCGGAGTTGCAGTTGATTGTAATAAAGACATTGTTGAAGATTTGGTTTCGTTTTCTAAAGCAAACAGAGAGTACATTGTCCTATTTTCTACAAGTCTCAAAAGGATTGGTTTCTCAGTTCCGGCTTGAAATTCAGAGTGGGCCACGACTGCTTGATCGGAGAAGACGCACATATCTCTGTGTAATTCGAACCGAAAATGACAATGTTCTTTGGTTTTGCATCTGATAGCCTGAATTTCAGTCAAGGCTGTTATATTGTTTTTGGCAAATTTGTCTAAGTTTTTATGCAATTTATCTAATTTTTTATGAAGTTTATTTAAGTTTTTGTCAAATTTATCTGAGTTTTTGACAAATTTATGAGTTTTTGTAAAAATTTCTCTGAGTGTTTAATTTTTGTCAAATTTATTTGAGTTTTGCGCAAATTTATTAGAGTTGTTAAACAAATTTATCTGAGTTCTGGACAAATCTATTTGAGCTTTTGGCTATTTATCTGAGTTCTAGAACAAATTTATCTGAGTTCTAAATAAATATATATGAGTTTTTGGCAAATTTATATGAGTTTTTGAAAAATATAGCTGAGTTTCTGAAAAATTTATCTCCATTTTGAAATTTTTAACTGAGTTTTTGAACAAGTCTTTCTGTGTTTTTGGAAAATTTATTTTTATTTTCTTAGATCTATTTGTGTTTTTTAATTTTATTTGTGTCATTTGAAATTTATTTGTATTTTTTGAAATAAATTTAACTGAGTTTTGAAAAAAATACTTGAGTTTTTGGTAAATTTTTTGAAATTTGAAAAATTGGTCTATCTTAGTTTTGGCAAATGTATTTGCTTTTTTTTTAATTTATATGCATTTTTAAATTTATTTACGTCTTTTGAAATTTATTTGCGTCTTTTGAAATTTATTTACATTTTTGAAATTTATTTGGATCTTTTGAAATTTATTTGGATCTTTTGAAATTGATTTTCATCTTTTGAAATTTATTTATATTTTTTGAAATTTATTTGGATCTTTTGAAATTTATTTGGATCTTTTGAAATTTATTTGCGTATTTTTAAATTTATCTGCGTCCTTTTGAGATTTATTGCTTTTTTTAATTTATTGAGTTTTTTAAAATTATTACTTTTTTGAAATTTGTTTGCATTATTTTAAAATTTATTTGTGTGTTTTTAGAATTTATTTGAAAATCTCATTAATGAGATTCCATTGATCAAGGCCAATTAAATGGTAGTAGACCATTATTAATGGGATATCCCACCAACCATAGGATATGATTTAAAGAAAGAGCAAATTGGACATTTCAGGTATGAGAATGTGTGAGAGGGGCCTTTGGCTGCATGTCTTTTTTTTTTTTTTTTTTTGTGGACTGTTTGCCTTAAAGTCATACTTTGAGGGACTTCCGACCAAAGCCCCCACCCTAAAAAAAAAAAAAAGAAGAAGAAAGGGCCATTATGTCATTGCCTGCTGTTTTTTCTTCTTTGCTTACTGTATTTTGCTGCTTTTTTTTTTTTCTTTATTTTCTGCTGCTGTTTTTTATATCAAATAATTCTTTTTTATTTATCAGCTGCTGCTTCGCCTCTGCGTTACAATTTGGAATTTAAACAAGTAGTGTGTTTTGATATCAGACTCTAAGTTTATGATCTCTTTACATTAGTTGAACAGCTACGAAAAGTACTGCTACTTGTTGATTAAAGGCTCTTGCAATCAACCTTGTGTTTCTCTTTTTTTTTTTTTTTTTTTTTTTTGTTATTCTATGGGTAAAGATTTATTAAAAATTGCGTTGCTTAAAAATGTAACTTCTATTAGATAAAAATTTAAAAAAAAATAAAAAAAAATGAAATAGCAGTGGTATATAAGGTGCTCATGGATTGTATTTTATACATGATCAATGTAAAACATCATTTAAGACCTTATTTACATCCAAAGTCATTTTGAAAAAGGCAATATGCACCAACATATTATCCATATCTCATTCATCCTAGCAGTGGTCTATAGGGTGCTCATGGATTGTATTTTATACATGATCAATGTAAAACATCATTTAAGACCTTATTTACATCCAAAGTCATTTTGAAAAAGGCAATATGCACCAACATATTATCCATATCTCATTCATCCCAACTCTCATTTATCATTAAACACTATGATGAGATCTAGAATTAATCACTAATAATCGCACATACGAGGTAACAAATGAAGAAGCCAAAGGTAACAAATGCCCCTTGAAATTTTAAATATAGGTAGATCTTATATTCGGGACGGGATTGGAGAATGTTGATCTTATGTTCAAGATCGTGCTAAAGCCCGGCTAGGCCTAGATGGGATTTGACATAGGCTCGCTCAATTTAAGGCAGGGATTGGACAACCCCAGGCAGGCCCATCCAATATTCGGGACAGGATTGGACGACCCACGCCGAGCCCCATTGTAAGACCTCGACCCGAGCGTCCACGATTAGTGCTAATTAAGTCGCGTGTTAGAGCTAAACTTGATTGTTAGAATTTGATTAAGTTGGATTAGTATAGTTCTTGTTTTACCTTTGGGGAATTTCTAGTGCTTGTGTTTAGTGGGGCCCTTTGGGGGTTCCCTTTTTGATAGCTTTACGTTGATTTGGGAATCATCCGAGATTCTAGTGATTTGTATTTCGATCCAGTTTTACTCATCTTGTCGATCCCCACAACTTTCATGTTGATCTCGTCCCCGTTCGGAACCCCGAAACCTGACTTTCCTAGCACTGAGGGCAAAACAGTCTTTGTACACTCAATCTGTACCCAAAAGTTGATATCCCCAAAAACCGCGAAACATATAATTTTTGGAAACTAGATATTTCGGTGATCATTTTCCCTTCTTTGTCGATTTCGTTCGAGGTCCCGAAATTAGTGATTTCAGCCTCCAAAGTTTCTAAGTGGTGGAGCCCACTCCCATTGGCTTTAAATAGAGAACCCATCTCTTCTCCTCCCTTTTTGCAGCACAAGCACCACTAAGCCTAGGGTTTCCTTCTCTTCTTCTTTCCCTTGCTCCTCCACCACCAAATCACCACTAACCTTGCACGTTTGGAGGAATGGAGGTTGTCTTCTTCTTCCTCTCTTTGAGAGCTTCTTCTTGATGCCATTTGTGGAGCAACCCTCTCATCTCAAGACCTTCTTTGAGCTAGTCTCACCATTTTGAGGAACCCTCTTGTAAGTAATCCTTCCAACTCTTTTGTTATTGTGTTTCCCTAGTCTAGGAGGAGCTTCATTTCCATTATTGAAGCTTTCCTCTTCCTATTCCTTGTTTGACCCATTTTAGGGTTTTGTTTTGGGGGTTTTGCTTGTAGCTTGGATTTTGGCTTGGAAAGCTTGTCTAGAGCTTGGATTTCCTTGTTTAGAGACCTTGAGGCAAGTGGAATGACTAGACTCTTTGAGTTTTAAATGGTTTCATGACAAACATGATTGATTTTGTATCTTCATTAATGGTTTGTTTGCTTGCATTCAATGTATAATAAATGCCTTTGAAAATGGTTGGTTAGCTCTTTATGATCTTGAAAATATGATTTATATTCTTTGTTTTACTTTTTGTTGAAGAATTAGAGGAATCCTTGTGTTGTGGCTATTCTCACCTTGTTTGGTGATTGAATGTGCAGGAGGAAATGTTTGGGAAGTAAAGATTTATAGAAGTTTAATGGGGGTTTTAAGTAGTATTTGATGCATGATTATTGGAGGCAAGGTGGCCATTTTATTGCAGGTGAAGGTGTATGGGAGAATGGAGAAAGAAAGGCCTTGAAGGCCATTCTCCGGTAGCTGGGATTGGCTGCCTGCTCGAGCGCGCTACAGGGCGCTCAAGTGCGCAGCCAATCTGCTGCCAAACTCGGGCGGCAGTGAGACTGCCCGCTCGAGCGGAAATATGTCCGCTCGAGGGCGCATGTCGTCCGCTTGAGCGGGCAACCTTGCTGGTTGCCTGGGTTCCTGCGTGGTTCAGGTCCACTCGAGCGCCCTTTGGCCCGCTCGAACGCACCCTCCCTTGGGCCTAGAGCACTTTTTAAGCCCGAAGAATGTTTTTAAAGGAATCCCTTGATACCGGGAGACCCATGAGGCAACGTTTGAAGTTCATTTGCAAGGGAAAACCACAACACGAAGATCCATTGAAGTTCTTTAGAAATTTTCAAGGTGTATAAGTGTTCCGGAATGTCTCCAATTCCAAGAGTACCAAGTTATCTTTAAGATCGACATACGGAATACCTATTCACCTTTAACGAATCTTGTATCCGATATTTGCCCGAAACCCCAATAGTTCATTTGTATTTTCTTATACCCGAGATTTACTCTAAGTGACTGTCATTCTCGAAAGCTTTGAAAAGGATACTTGTGCTAATCGCTAGACCCGAAATACATGCCCGACATGACATGATAATTGTGCCTTGAGCACCCACGTCTTGCCCGATTATACTCTCGCACTTGATTTGTCTTACACATATCTTGATTTACATGATTTGACCTATGAGTCGGCACCACTAAGCTTGGATAACCTTGTCAGTCTGATCCACTGACTTAGAGATCCCCCTCTTGTCCCGCCAGCTGCAGTTTGGACCCGCTACCCGGTTTATTAACCATGGTCTTGTCCAGATACCGCAGATTACTACTGTGGTTCCCGATACCCGTCTCTCTCCCGTGGTCATGTCCCGTATTTAGTATATGTATATGTAAATTTCGTTGTCCCTCCTCACTTCGGTGCTGAGGTCAACGCCTTGATATGCTTGCTCTATCACCTCGGTGATAGAGGATTTAGCTTTGTGTGGTTGCCATCTTGCTTGTTTCCCGAATTCATTGGTCACCTTTACATGTTTTATTATTGCGTATATGTTTTCAAATAAAGGATTCATTTACTTCATGAAAGTTATTGTTTAAACAGATTTAAATGTTTTCCAAGATAATTGCCTTTATCGTCGTATGTTTATATCTTCTCATCAACCTGCCAGACCGTCGTGTCTGATCCTTTGCTTTGGTACTCAGGTCCAGTTGTCGGTTATCCCGAGGAAGAGCCAGAGGAGGCGGTCGGAGAACCGCAACAGCTAGTTGAGTGGCTTGCCGATGATGTTGCCTAAACATCCGGTTGCCGAGACGCGTTTCAATTTAGGGGTTGTTAGTAATTATACTTTTGGGCTATTTGTTTGTTTATATCTGTTGGGATTGGTGTATGCCCTAAAGTCCACTAGCTGTTTTTTTTTTTTTTTTTCTCTCTGTTACTGGATATTTATTGGTTATATATATTGGAATGATTATTTCTCTATAAACATGTGTATATGTATGGTTGTGTGTAAGGCCCATTGTTTTCTAATAATTGAATCAGGTGTGAAGTGGCTTCACACAGATAGGTCTGATTCATGGATATCGGAAACAACAGATTTGTTCATAACTGAAAGATGGAGTTGGGCACTTCATCTTGGTTTAAGTTATAGTGAGATACTCTCCTATATAGGGTGACACACCTAAGTCACGGGAGGGCTTTCCCGGATCTATCTCATTAGTGCATGTGTCATGCATTGAACAGAACCATTGTAGGTGTGATCTCTAAATTAGTACTATCACAGAGAGAGATCAAATCACCTCATGCTACTTAGTGACTGGTGCTCTTGATCTTGAGCATTTGTGGATGAACTGACGAAGTCAAGTTCTTGTGCTTTAATTCACTATGGGCGAGATTCTTTTCTTGGGTCAACAGCTCTGTGAGTTAGGTACTCGGGCTTGATCAGTTGGGACATGCAAATGCAATATAGAATCTATGCCATCTACTGATGGATTGATCGTCCCCTTAGAATTATCCGATTGATCATCAAAATCTAAGATCTTAGTATATGGATGTTCCATATTGATATTAAACTTGTGGGTCGCTCCCTGGATTAAGAGAATAATATCAGGATGATGATTAAGTCAAGGATATGAAGTTCTAAGGTTTAAGATTTAATCGAGAAGGTTGATAGTACATCGGATAACCTGACTCGATTGAGGATGTTACATAGAGGGGCATTTAGGTCATTGCACTTGGTAGGTCGGAGACAACAGTCATTTTATGACAAGCTTATTTCATATTTAATATTTGTCCCTGGAGTGCAACCATAACTCTCTAGTGGAATGAGTTAAGGTTAAAATGGTCTTAATGTTGCTATGGGTTTAGCATGGACATTTTGGTCATTTTGGGAGCTAAGGGCAAATATGTCTTTTGGTCCCTTCTCTAGTCACTTTCCTATATTGGCATGGTTTCCTAATTTGATTAGGAGATGAGGTTGAATTATTTTATGGAAAAATAATTTTGAATTCAAATTCAAATAGGCCTTGATGGCATACATGAATTTAATTCTAGACAAATTATGAACATGTGGGCCATAGTGTGGGCCAAAGGTGTGGGACGTCCAACATAGGGATTTCTTAGTGTGGGGTCTCCAACTTTGAGTAGGTCTCTCTACTTGGAAGGTTGAATTCCTCCTTGGATAAGTATTCTTATAATAAAGTTTCCTTTTTATTAGAAACTTGAGATTAGTAAGTGTTGCTCAACTAGAATTACTAATTGCTAAGTTTAAGGGATATTCATCATAGTTTCCTTTTCTAATTTGGAATGTTTCTAAGAGGAAATTAATCTTAGGATTGAGCTTTCCTTTTAGGACTTCTAAGAGAATTAGTAGGAGAAACATAATGGGAAAGGATTCTTTGTGATCTACATAAAAGGAGGGAGCACTCCTTTGGGCAAAAATCACAAGAACAAAGCCCCACACGTCCAGCCCTAGTTTCTCTTCTTTCTTGAGGAGATTTCCATCACATATGATTCTAGAAACTCATCTCAAAACCTAGATTAAGGTTCCACCACCTTAGCCAATCAGATTAGGATCTTGAGATAGAGGAGAAGACTAGAAGAAGAATAATTCCTGCAGAAATTCCAGCAGCATAGTAGCTGATTGCAGACCTGATCTTGTCCCTTTTGCATCAGATTTTCAGAGGTTTAAAGCTTGCAAATCTTTGAGGTAATAGTCTTCTATAATCTCCTTTTAATTTGACACATGTTGATTATGATTTCATGGAGTTTCTACGCGATTCTTTATGGCTGATTTCCGCTGCACAGTGCAGAAATCAGATTTTTTAAAATCTGTTATACTTTGCATCAGCCATAGTTGTCTCTATATGAGAAGTTTCAGATCTGAATCGCGGTTTCCTTCAGTGGTATCAGAGCCACTCCATGCGAAATCATGATCCCATGATGTGATTAATTAATCCTAGATTAGATGGGGCATGGTGTCACCCTGCTGAAATTTATTTCAGATTTGAATTAGTGCTGTATTTTTGTATACTGGTTATGTTTGGATTGCTGGAATTATTTTTTCCAGATCTGAATCATGTTGAACATTATGCACTAACCTATTTGGTTGCAGCCATAATTAGCATCCTTGATGGTTCGCATGTATGTTATGTGGATTTGGTTGTTTTTGTTTTAATTAGTTGGAAAGTGTACGATTGCGTGGTTAGCAATCATAGGAAGTTGTAAAGTTTCCTTAATTTTATTCCAACTAGTCTTGATGTAAGCTTTTTTGAAAAGCATAGGAATCTCCAATGTAATTTTTGTTTTGTTTTTCATGGGTTTGCTTGTATAAATTTATTTATGGACACAAGCATGAAAAGGAAAGTTTCAAGACAAGAAGGTTGCAAGAAATTGGAATCCTTGGAGATGAAGGAGTCAAGACTTCTTGATGCATGAGGAGTCCTAATTCGATTAGGATTTGAAATCCTAAGGACAGGGAGCCATCAAGGATTGCATACTTTTATTTGCTTTTATATATGGAATGCATGGTTGAATGCTTTATATAATTGCTATAATTGTCACCTAGAAACATGGCCACCATTAGGATCTAAATATGGCATCTTTCTAAAATTAGTATGTTTTTGTTTGGTCAATTGGTTTTTAAACGGAACTTAGACCAGCACCTTCTAATTGTCTAAGGTTTAAAATTGGATAGGGTTGGCACCCTTGGTTTCCAAAAATAGACTAAACTAGAAATCTAATTAGATGCTACCTATGGGTTCCCCAAAACCCTAATTAGGTTTTTGATTCTCTTAAGGGTTTTTCTCAAATGTTTTAAATGCAAAGGTTATTTACTTTCAAGATGACTTGAGTCATTGAGTCATGAATTTAATTAACCAAGTTTGCTAGTTTTAAAAAGAGCTTTTGAGAAAACGAAGTAAAGATCAAAGGAAAGTTTATAAACCCTAGTGATAAATTATCAAGTGGGAGAGGGGTTTAGGAAAAAACCCACGACTTTCCATTCTCGGTCCATATTAATCTCATTAGAAGTGTTAGTGGGAGCGGCCATCCCTTCGGTGGAGTTCTTTACTAAAGACCACTTCGATGGGTTAGTGGGTGAACTAAAGTGAATATTCGTAATGAGGTGTTAGTAGGAGCGGCCATCCCTTCGGTGGAGTTCTTTACTAAAGATCACTTCTATAGAATGCCAATGAAGTGTTGGTGGGAGCGGCCATCCCTTCAGTGGAGTTCTTTACCAAAGCTCACTTCTAGATTTGGACATTCTGGGAATTTTTCATAAGAGATGGTAATACACTTGACATAAGGCGGAAATAATCTCTTCGAGAAGTTAGAGTTATTTGTCTTATGAGGTCAAACCAATCAGTGATTGGACTGTCACTGGATATATATCCAGATAGTGATAATCCAAATAAGAAGAGCTTAATTCAACGTTACTGTAGGCTCGGCCATCCTTTCGATGGAGGGTTTATGAGGAGGTTGAAACACTGATACATTATGTTTAGGGTTGAAATAATGTAAAAAGTTTTGTGCATGTTTTTCCTTTTATAACAAGCACCATATGCATGTTACATATATACTGCCTGTCTAATTATAAACCATTTTATATCCAGAGAGAGATGGGTAAAGATTCTTTTAGCCCGTTGATGAGTATTCTTCGTGAGAACAAGTTGACCGGCCCTAATTACGTAGATTGGAAGAGAAATCTTGACATAGTACTCACTGCAGAGGAGTACAAGTATGTCTTGATAGAAAATTGTCCTGATATTGATGCCAATTCTACTGAAGACCAGTTAGAGGCTGAAAGGAAGTGGAAGAAAGCGAACAACATGGCTAAATGCTACATGCTCGCTTCCATGTCCAACGTGTTGCAAACACAGCACGAGAATATGGACACAGCCTACGAAATCATGATGTCCTTGTCAGAAATGTTCGCAAACAAGAGCAGGCCAGCTAGGCAAGCTGTTATAAGGACCATCATGAATACTAGAATGGCTGAAGGAACACCTGTCAGAGATCATATGCTCAAGATGATGGATTGTTTCAATGTAGCTGAGATTCTAGGGGCTGAGATTAATGGAGAGAGTCAAACCGATATGATTCTAGAAACTCTGCCGGATTCCTTCAATCAGTTCAAGCTCAATTTCAATATGAGCAAGATGGACATGACCCTTGCGGAGTTAATGAAGGAACTCCAGGCGGCAGAGGCCATCATGAAGCCCAAGGCCCAAGCCCATTTTTTCCAGTCTTCCTCTCATCTGAACCCGAAAGGGAAGAAAATGAAGAAGAAGAAGAACAAGGGAAAGGGACAAAAAAAGGGAAATGCTGGTAATAGAAAGGACAAGGGTACAGCTGATAAGCCCAAAGGGAAATGCTTCAAGTGTGGCCTCAAAGGTCATTGGAAGAAAGATTGTCCCAAGCTCAAAGGCTCGGTTAATAAAGGTACATCTTTTTCTTATTTCATTGAAACTTGTTTAGTGGTTGATTCTACTGACTCGTGGATAGTAGACTCTGGAGCCACTAATCATATCTGCAATTCAATGCAGGGGTTTCAGATAATGCAGAAAATTGAGAAAGGGGAGTTTGCCTTTAGAGTTGGAACTGGAGCTAAAGTTTGGGCGGTTGCAGTGGGAAATGTTTCTCTACATTTTTCTAATGATAGGATTTTGGTTTTAAATAATGTTTTCTATGTTCCGGACATGAGGAAGAATTTAATTTCTGTTTCCAGACTTATTGAATTTAATTATTCAGTTTCTTTCCATTCTGGTGTTGATATCAGTAGAGATGGAAATATTATATGTTCCGGTAGAATACATGATAACTTATTTTATATAAATCCTATTGCTCCCACACTGCATAATGTACAACTAGAAAGTTCTACTTCCCTTAAGAGGAAAGTATCTTCAACCAATGACACCTATCTTTGGCACTTACGTTTGGGTCACATTAACCTAAAACGGATTCAGAGGTTGGTAGAAGATGGGCCCTTGAGCTCATTAGATTTCGTACCTTTTCCTCAGTGCGAATCATGTCTCAAGGGAAAGATGACCAAAAGGCCATTCTCTGGAAAGGGACTAAGATCAAATGAGTTGTTAGAATTGGTTCACACTGATGTGTGTGGTCCTATGAACAAACTAGCAAGAGGAGGATATGAGTATTACATCACCTTCACCGATGATTACTCTAGGTATGGATATGTCTATTTGATGCGACGCAAGTCTGAGGCGTTTGATAAGTTCAAACAATTCAAGGCTGAGGCGGAGTTACAACTAGGGAAACATATCAAAGCCCTTCGATCTGATCGAGGTGGCGAATACCTCCTAGGTGTGTTCAAGGAGTACCTCACACAACAAGGGATTGTGTCTCAGTTGTCTGCACCGGGTACACCCCAGCAAAATGGTGTAGCAGAGAGAAGAAACCGTACCCTTCTTGATATGGTAAGGTCCATGATGAGTCATGCAACCCTACCTATATCTTTTTGGGGATATGCCTTAGAAGCAGCAGCATACATTTTAAATCTGGTACCATCTAAGTCAGTACCTAGGACACCGCAAGAAATGTGGACAGGTCAAAAACCTAGTTTAAGACATATCCACATTTGGGGTTTTCCAGCTTATGTACTGAATGATAAAGCTACCAAGCTAGAACCCAGATCGGAAATGTGCTACTTCATTGGGTACCCTAAGGGCACAAGAGGTGGCATCTTTTATCATCCAAAGGAGCAAAAAGTGCTCATCAGCACTCATGCTAGATACTTAGAGGATGATTGTATGATGCATCAAGAGCTAAGTAGTACAGAAACTCTTGAGGAGATTCTTCCAGAATCCCCTATAACATCTGTACCAGATCCTGTAACAGTAGATGGACCGGATATTCCTTTAAACACTCCGGAGCCTCGTCGTAGTGGGAGAATTCCTAGACAACCAGATAGATATCTAGGAGTGTCTTTAAAGACAGACTCTGGGGATATGGTTGAGGATCCTACTAGTTACGATGAAGCAGTAACGGATATAGATGCTGACATGTGGCAGCAAGCGATGAAATCTGAATTGGATTCCATGTATTCCAATCAAGTCTGGGAACTTGTAAATACACCTGAAGGGATCAAACCCATAGGGTGCAAGTGGATTTACAAGAGGAAGAGAGGAGTGGACGGGAAGGTGGAAACCTTCAAAGCAAGACTGGTGGCGAAAGGATATACTCAGAAAGAGGGTATCGATTATGAGGAACCTTTTCACCAGTGGCTATGCTCAAGTCCATAAGGATTCTCTTAGCCATCGCATGTCATTATGACTACGAGATATGGCAAATGGATGTCAAGACAGCTTTTCTTAATGGAAGTCTTGACGAATGCATCTATATGATGCAACCAGAAGGTTTCATTGCTAGTAGCCAAGAGAACATGGTCTGTAAACTTAAGAAGTCCATTTATGGACTTAAGCAAGCATCTAGAGCATGGAACATCAAGTTTGATCAGGCAGTCAAATCTTTTGGCTTTAATCAAAACATTGATGAACCATGTGTGTATAAGAAAGGAAGTGGTAATGCAGTCATATTTTTGGTCCTATATGTAGATGACATATTGCTCATTGGAAACGATGTAGGTGCACTATCATCCACAAAGGTTTGGTTATCATCTCAATTTCAGATGAAGGATTTGGGTGAGGCAAGCTACATCTTAGAGATCAAGCTCCTGCGAGATCGCAAGAATAAGATGTTAGCCTTATCCCAATCTTCATATATTGAGAAGATATTGGTCAAATTTAACATGCATGACTCCAAGAAGGGTTTGCTACCTTCTAGACATGGACTACCACTATCTCGAGATCAATGTCCTAAGACACCTGATGAGATAGAGAACATGAAGAGAGTTCCATATGCATCAGCTATTGGAAGTCTCATGTATGCTATGTTATGTACTAGACTAGATATTTGCTTTGCCGTCGGTATGGTTAGCAGATATCAGTCAAACCCTGGACCTATGCATTGGACAGCTGTGAAACATATATTCAAGTATCTTCGGAGAACGAAAGATTATATGTTGACTTATCGAGCAGATGATTTAACGCCTTTGGCGTATACAGACTCAGATTTCCAATCAGATACGGATGCCAGAAAGTCAACCTCAGGATATGTTTTTACTCTATCGGGAGGGGCTATTTCATGGAGAAGTGTTAAGCAAGATTGTATTGCTGACTCTACCATGGAAGCAGAGTATGTGGCGGCAGCGGAAGCTGCAAAGGAAGCAGTATGGCTCAGGAAATTCCTTTTGGAATTAGGAGTTGTTTCTGCAGCAAAAAAACCGATTGTCATGCACTGCGACAACACAGGTGCGATAGCACAGTGTAAAGAGCCCCGGAATCACAAGAAAGGCAAGCACATTCAGAGAAAGTACCACTTGATCCGGGAATTCGTTCAGAATGGAGAAATAGTTGTGGAGCAGATTGCCTCAGCTAATAACTTAGCAGACCCATTTACTAAGACTCTTACTGAGAAAGTCTTTACTTCTCATGTTGAGTCTATGGGAGTTAGGTTAGGAAGTAGTGATCTTTAGTGCAAGTGGGAGTTTGTTGGGATTGGTGTATGCCCTAAAGCCCACTAGCTGTTTTTTTTTTTCTCTCTGTTACTGGATATTTATTGGTTATATATATTGGAATGATTATTTCTCTATAAACATGTGTATATGTATGGTTGTGTGTAAGGCCCATTGTTTTCTAATAATTGAATCAGGTGTGAAGTGGCTTCACACAGATAGGTCTGATTCATGGATATCGGAAACAACAGATTTGTTCATAACTGAAAGATGGAGTTGGGCACTTCATCTTGGTTTAAGTTATAGTGAGATACTCTCCTATATAGGGTGACACACCTAAGTCACGGGAGGGCTTTCCCGGATCTATCTCATTAGTGCATGTGTCATGCATTGAACAGGACCATTGTAGGTGTGATCTCTAAAATAGTACTATCACAGAGAGAGATCAAATCACCTCATGCTACTTAGTGACCGGTGCTCTTGATCTTGAGCATTTGTGGATGAACTGACGAAGTCAAGTTCTTGTGCTTTAATTCACTATGGGTGAGATTCTTTTCTTGGGTCAACAGCTCTGTGAGTTAGGTACTCGGGCTTGATCAGTTGGGACATGCAAATGCAATATAGAATCTATGCCATCTACTGATGGATTGATCGTCCCCTTAGAATTATCCGATTGATCATCAAAATCTAAGATCTTAGTATATGGATGTTCCATATTGATATTAAACTTGTGGGTCGCTCCCTGGATTAAGAGAATAATATCAGGATGATGATTAAGTCAAGGATATGAAGTTCTAAGGTTTAAGATTTAATCGAGAAGGTTGATAGTACATCGGATAACCTGACACGATTGAGGATGTTACATAGAGGGGCATTTAGGTCATTGCACTTGGTAGGTCGGAGACAACAGTCATTTTATGACAAGCTTATTTCATATTTAATATTTGTCCCTGGAGTGCAACCATAACTCTCTAGTGGAATGAGTTAAGGTTAAAATGGTCTTAATGTTGCTATGGGTTTAGCATGGACATTTTGGTCATTTTGGGAGCTAAGGGCAAATATGTCTTTTGGTCCCTTCTCTAGTCACTTTCCTATATTGGCATGGTTTCCTAATTTGATTAGGAGATGAGGTTGAATTATTTTATGGAAAAATAATTTTGAATTCAAATTCAAATAGGCCTTGATGGCATACATGAATTTAATTCTAGACAAATTATGAACATGTGGGCCATAGTGTGGGCCAAAGGTGTGGGACGTCCAACATAGGGATTTCTTAGTGTGGGGTCTCCAACTTTGAGTAGGTCTCTCTACTTGGAAGGTTGGATTCCTCCTTGGATAAGTATTCTTATAATAAAGTTTCCTTTTTATTAGAAACTTGAGATTAGTAAGTGTTGCTCAACTAGAATTACTAATTGCTAAGTTTAAGGGATATTCATCATAGTTTTCTTTTCTAATTTGGAATGTTTCTAAGAGGAAATTAATCTTAGGATTGAGCTTTCCTTTTAGGACTTCTAAGAGAATTAGTAGGAGAAACATAATGGGAAAGGATTCTTTGTGATCTACATAAAAGGAGGGAGCACTCCTTTGGGCAAAAATCACAAGAACAAAGCCCCACACGTCCAGCCCTAGTTTCTCTTCTTTCTTGAGGAGATTTCCATCACATATGATTCTAGAAACTCATCTCAAAACCTAGATTAAGGTTCCACCACCTTAGCCAATCAGATTAGGATCTTGAGATAGAGGAGAAGACTAGAAGAAGAATAATTCCTGCAGAAATTCCAGCAGCATAGTAGCTGATTGCAGACCTGATCTTGTCCCTTTTGCATCAGATTTTCAGAGGTTTAAAGCTTGCAAATCTTTGAAGTAATAGTCTTCTATAATCTCCTTTTAATTTGACACATGTTGATTATGATTTCATGGAGTTTCTACGCGATTCTTTATGGCTGATTTCCGCTGCACAGTGCAGAAATCAGATTTTTTAAAATCTATCATACTTTGCATCAGCCATAGTTGTCTCTATATGAGAAGTTTCAGATCTGAATCGCGGTTTCCTTCAATATCGGCCTTTGTTGGCCTCTATTTTTGGGGAATTGTAATTAAATGATCATTTGTTTAAACTCTAACAACACTTTTGGGGTTACGCTAATGAACATTGCTCATTCTGATACTTGTTACTTAAATGCTATCAGTCTTATTATTATGGAAACGAATTACATGCTTGATTTGCTACACGCTTCCGTAAATATACAAAATATTCATGTGGTTGTGATATCCTCACCGCGGACACCTGTGGGAAATCACATGCACGGGTAATGCGTGTCCTTTTATTATCCGTATACATTTGGACATTAAACATACTACTATTCTTGTTTATCATTATATTCCATCATTTACTCTTACTTAGTCCCGATTCCGGATTTGGACCCTAAACCCGGTCCGGGGTCGCGACCGACTGGTATCAGAGCAAGACATGTTTCAAGCAATTAAAAGAAACTAGAAATCCTAAGGATGTGGCGAGGATTCGTTAGATCTTTCGTTAGCTAGAATCGCGTGAGCAATGTGTGACCCTATTCTGGATTATTATGTGCTAACAACTTGTTTTGCAGCATCATGCCACCTCGTAAGCGACCGGGAAATGGCAATCCCACCACAAGTAACTGTGATTATACTGGGCCGGTTGATGAGGCTAGAGTTGACAATACAATGCCAAATTAAGATAGAGTCGACAATACAATGCCACATCAATTTCAGCAGATGATGTAGGCTATGCTTGACCAGCAGCGTCAGGCAAATGAGAATCAGACCAGACTCCAAGAGCAAATGCTTAAGAAGGATGACGATCATGCCAGAGAGTTGGCAGAGATGCAGAGGCAGCTGTTAGAGGTGTTACAGAGAAGGCCAGAACCGGTCCAACCTCAACCTACAATTGTCATCAATCAAAGAGAGCACGACCCAAATGCCTTATTTGAACGGTTTAGAAAGAGAGGTCCGAAGGATTTTGTGGGGACAGAAGATCCCTTGGCTGCAGATGATTGGCTAGAGTAGACAGAGAATATCCTTGAGGTATTCAGATGTACTGGAGGTGAGAAGGTACAACTTGCAGCATCACTCTTCACTAGCTTGGCAGACATTTGGTGGAAAACAGTGAGGGAGGAGTACAGGACTATGGCAGATGCAGTGGCTTAGGCAAGCTTCAAGAGGCAATTTAGAGACAAATACGTACCCGCCCATGTCAAGAGACAGAAAGCAGTGGAGTTCCAGCAGCTTGTACAGGGAAGCATGACAGTGTTAGAGTATCTCACCAAGTTTGAGATGTTGTCTAGATATGCTCCAGAGTTGGTGGACACCGTGGAAAAGAAGATAGCTAAGTTCTTGGAAGGACTTCACCCCATCATTGAGAGGGATGCCACCGGTGTGGTCCCACCTCTCACCTTTGAAGAGGCTGTCAAGAGAGCTTACAAGTTTGAGAACTTCCATCACAAGATCCTCAAGGTCTAAGGCAAGGGACAAGGGCAGCCCCAACAACAGCACCACCAGCAGAGGAACCAACAGAACAAGAGGCAGAGACAAGATCAGAATGTACAGCTAGTCTGTTTCACTGTGGGAAGAACCATGAGAGTGCCCAATATCGTACAGTCTCAGGAGCATGCTTTGGATGTGGTTCAATGAACCATCAGATGAGAGATTGTCCAAGATAGAACAGGCAGAACCAGCAGCAGCAAGGAGCACCGCGTCCACCACAACCACAGAATGCAATGGTTGTCCAAAACCAAGCAAGGCCACTTCAGCAGCAGGCACCACCGCAGCAGTACAGACCTCAACAACAGCAACAGCAGGCCCGTCAGCAAGGACAGCAGCAAAATCAGCGTCCCCCATAACAGAGCAGAAATGTCCCTCAAGGTAGGCAACAACAGCCTCCTATCAGGCCACAGCAACGAGGACAAGTGTATGCGGTCAACAGAGCTGATGCAGAGGCAGCAGGCAATGTTGTGGAAGGTACACTTCTTGTTAGTGGGATAGAAGTTAAGATATTGTTTGACCCTGGCTCCACGCATTCATTCATATCCCATGCATTTTCTAGATTGATTGATGTGCATGGTAGAGAACTTGAGTATATTTTGACTGTGGCTACACTAGTAGGAAAACAAGTTGTGTGTACTATCTATTTCCCTAGTTGTACAGTTCAGATAGGAGAAGTTGTGTTAACCGCAGATCTTATTCTGTTGGAGATGAGTGATTTTGATGTCATCCTAGGGATGGATTGGCTGGCAGGGTACCATGCTACAATGGATTGTTTCCATAAGACCCTCACATTCAAATTGGATGAGACACCAGCAGGGGTGTTGTTTCAGGGAGAGAGGAGAAATCCTCGTGCAGGGTTTGTCTCAACATTGAAGGCTGATAGACTATTGAGAAGTGGATGCGAAGCCTATTTGGCGTTTATCACGGAGGATAAACGGTCTCAAGGGGTGGAGGAGATCCCTATTGTTTGGGAGTTCTTTGATGTATTTCCGGAGGAGATTCTAGGATTACCGCCCATAAGAGAAATCGATTTCACCATTGAGTTGTTACCGGGGACCGCTCCGATATCTATTGCACATTATCGTATGGCTCCGGCGGAATTGGGAGAGTTGAAGATACAATTGCAAGAGTAGTTGGATAAAGGTTTTGTAAGACCGAGCATTTCGCCGTGGGAAGCTCCAGTTTTGTTCGTTAAGAAGAAGGATGGTTCGATGAGAATGTGTATTGATTACCAAAGATTGAATCAAGTGACCATCAAGAACAAATATCCATTGCCAATGATAGATGAACTGTTCGATCAGTTACAAGGTGCTTCCTATTTTTCAAAGATTGATTTGAGATCCGGTTACCATCAGCTGAGAGTAAGAGAATCGGATGTGTTGAAAACAGCTTTCCGGACAAGATATGGCCACTACGAGTTCCTAGTGATGCCATTTGGACTGACAATGCACCGGTAGTGTTCATGGCTTTGATGAACAAGATATTTGCACAATACCTGGATCAGTTCGTGGTAGTGTTTATCGACGATATTTTGGTGTACTCCAAGACTAGAGAAGAGCATGAAGAGCATCTGAGGATAGCATTGCAGCTTTTGAGAGAGAACCAGTTGTATGCGAAGCTCAACAAGTGCGAATTTTGGCTAGAGCAATTAGCATTTTTGGGGCACATTATCTCCAAGGAAGGATTGTCTGTAGACCCGTCCAAGATTGAGGCAGTAGTGAAGTGGGAAAGACCGAAGAATGTGTCAGAAATTAGGAGTTTTCTTGGATTGGCAGGGTATTACCGGAGATTTGTACAAGGATTTTCATCGATTGCAGCACCGTTGACGAAGTTGACGAGGAAGAATGTACCTTATGTGTGGACAGATCAGTGTGAAGCTAGTTTCCAAGAGCTGAAGAAGAGATTAACCACCGTACCAGTCCTTACTTTGCCATCCGAAAGCAGCAGTTTTACCATTTTTACTGATGCTTCGAATGTTGGACTTGGGTGTGTGTTGATGCAAGAAGGAAGAGTTGTTGCATATGGGTCCCGGCAGCTGAAAGATCACGAGAAGAATTATGCAACCCATGACCTTGAATTGGCAGCGGTTGTCTTCGTGTTGAAAATGTGGAGGCATTATCTCTATGGAGAGAAGTTCGAGGTCCATTCTGACCACCGCAGCCTACAATATCTGTTTTCTCAGAAGGAATTGAACATGAGACAGAGGAGATGGATGGAGTATATTCAGGACTACGATTTTCCAATCAAATATCACCCGGGGAAAAAGCAAATGTAGTTGCCGATGCCTTGAGCAGAAAATCAGTGGGCTTGGTAAATCTGAGTGGTACTTGTATTTTTGAACAATTTGAAGAGTTAAGGATAGACCTACAGCCACTAAGGAAGGGTGTATTGTTGGCTAACATGTCAGTGTCAGAACCTTCGTTCATTCAGAAGATCAAGGATAGTCAGTTGCAAGATCCAGAATTGGCTAAGATCTCAGAGCATATAGCAGAACGTCCTGATTTTCGTATTGTTGATGGAGTCCTTTATTATCTAGACCGTTTGTGTGTGCCTAACATCGAAGATTTAAAGAATGACATCATGGCAGAGGCTCATAGTACGAAGTACTCCATGCACCCAGGCAGCACGAAGATGTATCAGAATTTGAAGGGTAGATTTTGGTGGAACAACATGAAGAAAGAGATTGCATCGTTTGTCTCTCGTTGCATGACGTGTCAATTAATAAAGGCAGAACATCAGAAGCCTCCAGGTTGTTGCAGCCATTAGAGATCCCGAAATGGAAATGGGAGCACATTACCATGGACTTTATTTCGGAACTACCGAGGACTAGCAGGGGCAATGATGCAATATGGGTTTTAGTGGACAGACTCACCAAGTCAGCTCATTTTATCCCCATGAAGACAGGAAAGAAGATGCATATGTTACCTCTAACAGAGTTGTTTGTCAATGAGATTGTCAGTAGACATGGACAGCCAGTTTCCATCACATCCGACAGAGACAGCAGATTCATCTCGAGATTTTGGAAAACCATACATGAGTCTATGGGTACGAAGCTACAGTTCAGCACAGCTTGTCACCCTCAGATAGACAGCCAGTCAGAGAGGACAATTCAGACGCTCGAGGACATGCTCCGTGCTTGTGTATTAGATTTTAAGACTCAATGGGATGAGACTCTACCATTGTGTGAGTTTGCCTACAACAACAGCTACCACTCGAGCATTGGGATGGCGCCTTTTGAGGCTTTGTATGGCAAGGGGTGTAGGACACCTGTTTGTTGGGAAGAAGTTGGCACCCGCAGTTTCCATGGACCGACCATAGTGAGTGAGACCAGTGACAAAGTGAGACAAATTCAGGAATGTCTGAAAGTAGCCCGGAGTAGACAGAAAAACTATGCAAACTCTCACAGAAAGGACTTACAGTTTAAAGAAGGAGATAAGGTTTTCTTGAAAGTATCACCTACCAGAGGAACATTGAGATTTGGGTAGAAGGGCAAGTTGTCACGAAGATACATTAGACCGTATGACATTGTGAGTAAGATTGGTGACGTGGCTTATAGATTAGCCTTACCACCCGAACTATCCAGTGTACACAACGTCTTCCATGTGTCGATGTTGAAGAAGTATGTCCCTGATCCTTCACATGTACTCCGGCATGAACCGTTGGAAATCAGAGAAGATGCTACCTATGTTGAGAAACCCATTCAGATCATTGACACGAAAGAGCAAGAGTTGAGGACACGGACTATTCACTGGGTGAAGGTGCTTTGGGAGAATCATGGGCCGGGAGAGGCAACGTGGAAATAGCGAGACCAAGTGCAGAATAAGTATCCACATCTCCTACCCAAGCTGAGTTTTAGATTTCATTTGGAGGACCAAATGCCCTAAGGGGTGGAGGATGTAAGACCCCGACCCGAGTGTCCATGATTAGTGCTAATTAAGTCGCGTGTTAGTGCTAAGCGTGATTGTTAGAAGTTGACTAAGTTGGATTAGTATAGTTCTTGTTTTACCTTTAGGGAATTTCTAGTGCTTGTGTTTAGTGGGCCCTTTGGGGGTTCCCTTTTTGATAGCTTTACGTTGATTTGGGAATCATCCGAGACTCTAGTGATTTGTATTTCGATCTCGTTTTACTCATCTTATCGATCCCCACAACTTTCATGTTGATCTCGTCCCCGTTCGGAACCCCGAAACCTGACTTTCCTAGCATTGAGGGCAAAACAGTCTTTGTACACTCAATCTGTACCCAAAAGTTGATATCCCCAAAAACCGAGAAACATATACTTTTTGGAAACTAGATATTTCGGTGATCATTTTCCCTTCTTCGTCGATTTCGTTCGAGGTCCCGAAATTAGTGATTTCAGCCTCCAAAGTTTCCAAGTGGTGGAGCCCACTCCCATTGGCTTTAAATAGAGAACCCATCTCTTCTCCTCCCTTTTTCCAGCACAAGCACCACTAAGCCTAGGGTTTCCTTCTCTTCTTCTTTCCCTTGCCCCTCCATCACCAAATCACCACTAACCTTGCACGTTTGAAGGAATGGAGGTTGTCTTCTTCTTCCTCTCTTTGAGAGCTTCTTCTTGATGCCATTTGTGGAGCAACCCTCTCATCTCAAGACCTTCTTTGAGCTAGTCTCACCATTTTGAGGAACCCTCTTGTAAGTAATCCTTCCAACTCTTTTGTTATTGTGTTTCCCTAGTCTAGGAGGAGCTTCATTTCCATTATTGAAGCTTTCCTCTTCCTATTCCTTGTTTGACCCATTTTAGGGTTTTGTTTTGGGGGTTTTGCTTGTAGCTTGGATCTTGGCTTGGAAAGCTTGTCTAGAGCTTGGATTTCCTTGTTTAGAGACCTTGAGGCAAGTGGAATGACTAGATGCTTTGAGTTTTAAATGGTTTCATGACAAACATGAGTGATTTTGTATCTTCATTAATGGTTTGTTTGCTTGCATTCAATGTGTAATAAATGCCTTTGAAAATGGTTGGTTAGCTCTTTATGATCTTGAAAATATGATTTATATTCTTTGTTTTACTTTTTGTTGAAGAATTAGATGAATCCTTGTGTTGTGGCTATTCTCTCCATGTTTGGTGATTGAATGTGGAGGAGGAAATGTTTGTGAAGTAAAGATTTATGGAAGTTTAATGGGGGTTTCAAGTAGTATTTGGTACATGATTATTGGAGGCAAGGTGGCCATTTTATTGCAGGTGAAAGTGTATGGGAGAATGGAGAAAGAAAGGCCTTGAAGGCCATTCTCGGGCAGCTGGGATTGGCTGCCCGCTCGAGCGAGCTACAGGGCGCTCGAGAGCGCAGCCAATCTGCTGCCAAACTCAGGCGGCAGTGAGACTGCCTGCGTCCGCTCGAGCGGGCATATGTCCGCTCGAGCGGGCAACCTTGCTGGTTGCCTTGGTTCCTGCGTGGTTCAGGTCCGCTCGAGCGCCCTTTGGCCCGCTCGAGCGCACCCTCCTTTGGGCTTAGAGCACTTTTTAAGCCCGAAGAATGTTTTTAAAGGAATCCCTTGATACCGGGAGACCCATGAGGCAACGTTTGAAGTTCCTTTGAGAGGGAAAACCACAACACGAAGATCCATTGAAGTTCTTTAGAAATTTTCAAGGTGTATAAGTGTTCCGGAATGTCTCCAATTCCAAGAGTACCAAGTTATCTTTAAGATCGACATACGGAATACCTATTCACCTTTAACGAATCTTGTATCCGATATTTGCCCGAAACCCCAATAGTTCATTTGTATTTTCTTGTACCCGAGATTTACTCTAAGTGACTGTCATTCTCGAAAGCTTTGAAAAGGATACTTGTGCTAATCGCTAGACCCGAAATACATGCCCGACATGACATGATAATTGTGCCTTGAGCACCCACGTCTTGCCCGATTATACTCTCGCACTTGATTTGTCTTACACATATCTTGATTTACATGATTTGACCTATGAGTCGGCACCACTAAGCTTGGATAACCTTGTCAGTCTGATCCACTGACTTGGAGATCCCCCTCTTGTCCAGCCAGCTGCAGTTTGGATCCAGCTACCCGGTTTATTAACCGTGATTTTGTCCCGATACCACAGATTGCTACTGTGGTTCCCGATACCCGTCTCGCTCCCGTGGTCATGTCCCGTATATAGTATATGTATATGTAAATTTCGTTGTCCCTCCTCACTTCGGTGACTGAGGTCAACGCCTTGATATGCTTGCTCTATCACCTCGGTGATAAAGGATTTAGATTTGTGTGGTTGCCATCTTGCTTGTTTCCCGAATTCATTGGTTACCTTTACATGTTTTATTATTGCGTATATGTTTTCAAATAAAGGATTCATTTACTTCATGAAAGTTATTGTTTAAACAGATTTAAATGTTTTCCAAGATAATTGCTTTTATCTTCGTATGTTTATATCTTCTCACCCATCTGCCAGACCGTCGTGTCTGATCCTTTGCTTTGGTACTCAGGTCCAGTTGTCGGTTATCCCGAGGAAGAGCCAGAGGAGGCGGTCGGAGAACCGCAACAGCTAGTTGAGTGGCGTGCCGATAATGTTGCCTAAACATCCGGTTGCCCAGATGCGTTTCATTTTGGGGGTTGTTAGTAATTATACTTTTGGGCTATTTGTTTATTTATATTGGCCTTTGTTGGCCTCTATTTTTGGGGAATTGTAATTAAATGATCTTTTGTTTAAACTCTAACAACACTTTTGGGGTTACGCTAATGAACATTGCTCATTCTGATACTTGTTACTTAAATGCAATTAGTCTTATTATTATGGAAACAAATTACATGCTTGATTTGCTACATGCTTCCGCAAATATACAAAATATTCATGTGGTTGTGATATCCTCACCGCGGAAACCTGTGGGAAATCACGTGCACGGGTAATGCGTGTCCTTTTATTATTCGTGTACGTTTGGACATTAAACATACCACTATTCTTATTTATCATTATATTCCATCATTTACTCTTACTTAGTCCCTATCCCGGATTTGGGCCCTAAACCCGGTCCGGGGTCGCTACACCCATCCCATTGACAGGCCTACCTAGGATATCACGCAGGATGATGTATGTGATATCGCACGGCCTTAGGATATTGCACGAAGGAAATACTAAAACTTTGAACTCTCAAGGACAAATCTCAGGTCTAAGGGCAGCTCTGTGGGCAATACCCTTTAATTTAATTAGGCCAAAAATTTGTTAGAAAGCCCACAAAATTGATCTAAACCCAATTTCAGCCCTGCTCGGTAGACTAAATGGGTAGGCTCATGCCTAACTTTTATGTCATATTTCGGGCTTGGGTCTGGCCTAGGCTTCTTTGTCCTATTTTTAAAGTCAGGTCGAGCCTAGATATGCCTTAGCCTGGCCCATGAACACCCTACTCTTTCCCCTTTTTCTTAGGGGCCATTTGCTTGCAACCATTTACATATGTAAATGACTCACATGTGTAATGGTCATGCACATTTATGTTTGTTTGTGCTTATTTACGCAAGCGATGCGTAAATCATAAAATAATGTGAAAATAGTCATGGTTTTGAGCCCATAATTTTTACACCTCTATAGATGTTAAAATGAACCACACCTAAAAATGCTTCAACAAGGCCCGTGAACACCCCTACTCTTTCCCTTTTTTCTTAGGGGCCATTTGCTCGTAACCATTTACATATGTAAATGACTCACATGTGTAATGCTCATGCACATTTATGTTTGTTTGTGCTTATTTACGCATGTGATGCATAAATCATAAAATAATGTGAAAATAGTCGTGGTTTTGAGCACATAATTTTTACACCTCCATAGATGTTAAAAGATAATTTTACCTAAAAAAGGACCCTACATGGCCACTAACCAAAAGAGGTACCAATAGTATATATGGCACGGAAGTGGTCCCCAGTTTTTTTTATTAATGATTGAAACGTGCGATGATGTCGTCACACATTCAACCCATAAAGCTCCCCCGAAACCCCACTTCCCCATTTTCCCCTTTTACCTCATTCGCTTTCTCCTTTCCCTTGGTTGTTTCGTCTCCTCCTTCCTCAAAAGACAATTAAGGTGGTCCCAAAGGTCGTTTTCCAACCTATTGGATTGTAGCATCAAGCTTTCCAGCGGTTTAAACCCCACTTCCCCATTTCCCCCTTCTTCCTCCATCGCTTTTTCCATTTCCCCTGGTGGATTCGTCTCTACCTTCCTCAAAAGGTAGTCAAGGTGGTCCCAAAGGTCGTTTTCCAACCTTTTAGATTGTAGTATCAAGCTTTCCAGCGGTTTATCAGGCAATTGAAAAGTATATATTTTGCCCTATATTGAGAGCCTTTGGTTGGGGTGATTAACTCGCTATTTTTGCTCCTGTAGTGACTCTTTGAGCAGCGGCCCTGTTGCTTTTTTTTCTTCCTTTTTGTCTTGTGTAGTTTTGTGGTTGAAAGGACCTGCTTTGCTTTTCTCTTTGTTATTGGTGCTCTCTTAGTTTCACTGCTATGGGTTTTTCTGGATGACAGGTGTTGTGGAGTTCTTTCTTAAAAATGTCAGTTGGTTGTGTAACTATTCCCATTCTCTGTTCCTTTTAGTTTGGGGTGTTTTGTTTTGCAGCGCTCTCTTTCTAGTCAAAGTCTTGGGAGCAGTTTAGCTTTTTTTTGCCATTATTGGGCTTGCTTTTTTATATCAAAAGCCATTGTATTTTTTCTCCTTTTTGTCCTACGGCCTTCTTCCCTTCATATGTTATGGAAATTTATGGCAAGATAGAAGCTTGTAATTCCTCTGGATCTTGTAGTGTGTTCGCACATCAAAATAATACAAACATCATTTTTTTTTTCGATTGCAATGGTCAGTGACGACGTCGTTGCTTCACAGAAGCTAATGTAAAAAATTGTGTGACAGTACAACGATGTCGTTGCTTAACAGAAGCTAGTGGAAAAAAATGTGTAACTATACAACGACGTTGTCGCTTGTTGAAAAAAGGCAAAAAAAATAAAAATTTGGCGGGAATACCACTTCCGTGCCATATATACTATTGGTACCTTTTTTGGTTAGTGGCCATCTAGGGTCCTTTTTTAGGTAAAATTCTCATGTTAAAATGAACCGCACCTTTATTATTACAAGTGCATCAACAGTGTTTTCAGGTGGATGAATAGAGTTTTCAACATGATTACTACCGAGGACAGTATTTTTAATTTTTGCACTTCTATAGTCCATGAAATTTATAATCTTAGTCGTCCATCCTCTTTAAAAGGTCAATTATGACTATGGGACTAATTTTCAGCCGTTGATTCGTCTTAAATTTTGAGAGATTTATGAAAAAGTCCAGATGTGAAAATTGGCCATTCTAGAAATTTGTAGGCCCTATTTTCATGATTCGAACCGTTCATATTCTTTCGTAGGCCAATTACAGTTATGCAGTTATGTGGTCACATTTGACATCTTAACTCAACATAGATTGTGACATATTTAATAATAAGAAAACCATTGGTGTAGCTACTAATCTTATACACAATTTGAACATGTCTTGCACCCAGTGTGGAAATATGATTATCACCATGTCAATGCCTAGCCATCTTTTCATCATGGTGCTCGAGCGAACGGTGGGACCCACTTCTTTTGAGTTAAAACTTAGAGGACATAAGATTAAATGCGATGACATTTACCTTGAACGATTCAGATGATCTCTATGTTGGGCCCATGACGGAGTTCCCAAAAGGTGGTACATAGTTTGTGTATAAAAGCCGTAACAAAGGATCTGGACTCCGCCAAATTATCCTAGTCACTAATTTAACCGCCTTAAAGTTTAATGACATCCTAATTGCGTGTTTGGCAATTAACTAGTTAAAGTAAAGTGAATCCAGACAAGATATGACAAGGGGCCACATCAAAAGTACATAATTTCAAAATTCCTTCCGAATTTATCAAAAAAAGTAAAAAAAAAGCAACATCTTTTCTACATTAAAAGACAAAAAAAAACTCCACTTTTCTATATAAAAAGTCAAAAAGATTCCATACCAAACAACTAGAAACAAAAAACCATCATAACATCCTATATTTTATTCTCTCTTAATTTGATACTTCACATCACTATACTTCAATTCACCATACAGCCAAACAGTTAAAGGGTAGATCTCTTTTTAGATTCAATCCAACAACGAGTGAAGGTTTAATGATAATAAAATTGGAAAGGCTATCAAGATCATGGGATGATCGATCATCAAAAGGGGTTGTACTAATAAAAGTTGGGCACAAGTAGACCCCATAGAGATAGAATGCACATGCAATATGCTCTAGGAGAACATTTTCCTTCAATGAATTAATTCATTAAATTGGTTATTAAAAAATTTCTTCATAATAAAAAACATTTATCCTAGGGATGGGTTGTGCCTACAGTGGAACTATGGTGTGGGCCCACTACGTTCAGAAAGTTCTGACAAGTTAGATATAAATATATATTAATAGCATCTATACATGTCATCAGCAAAAATAAATTTGAAGACCTCAATTCATTTCGAGCCTAAAATTGAAAACAATATTTGTGAGTATGATCAAATCAACTTGTGCGGGGTATTTCCGTGACCCCAAAATTACTCCTAGTTTGGGTAAAAGTACCAATTAGGTTTGCTTTGGTCTCGGTCTCGTTCGGATCGGCGACTGCGTCAACTGGCACTGAGCCTGAGCCCACCTCGGTAAGAGTACCGAGCGCGTTCCGCTGGGTTCGGCCACGCGCATCTCGGCAGCAGTGCCCGAGCTCACGCCCGCAACTTCGGTGACTTCTCCAGTTCGTCTCTATTGACCGAGGTGAACACTGAACGTCGAATCCCAATTATGTGATGGGACAGCTACGTTACAGAACGTACTAGCAGATAGGGTGGCCGCTGGATTTCGACAAGAGGTTATCCCTACCTGTCAATCACGTTCGCATTTATGTGTGGGATTAGGGAAAGATCTGATGGGACAGTGCTCTCACCTACCTCCACTCAGGAAGATTCTGATGGGACACTCGTCCCCCTATATATATGCATGGTAAGAACCATGAAGAGGTACGCAATATACAATACCCACTTCTATCTGCCTGAACCTCCTTCTTCCTCACTCACTCTCCCTTTGTTCAGTGACTGCACTAACTTAGGCATCAGAGTGCCTTCGGCTGACTGCAGCCAGGGGCTCTGACCTTTGCTTCTCCTCTCCCTTTAAGGTTCAGGGCATCCGATCCATTCATCCTAACAGCAACATTAAGAGCTTAATAATCATCTAACCAAGTCCATAATTTTTAGGCACTTACACAACTCATACTAAATTTACTTACACAACTTTTTAGGCACTAACCAAGTGTCGCGACCCCAGACCGAGACCCGGGACCGCGACTGCGGCGATATGATTAACTAACATATAAAACATACCGCCGCTTTTCCCCACAGGTTTCCGCGGTGAGGATCCCAAGACACGGGTCGAACTCACACGAATAGATATGCGGAAGCATGTAGCAAAACGTGTCATACAATTCTTAAAAGCATCAAGATACAAGAGAATTATAATATCAAGACTTGGTATCAAAAGAGAATGTCATCACAGCATTCCTATCAAGATTAAAGTTTCACAATTAACCCAAAGTATGTTAATACAAGATACATATCCCTGAGAGGCCAACAAAGGCCAATACAACAATTAGAATCCCAAAAGAATATCCCAACTAGGTGAATGAGCAATCAATTCCCGACAGGCGTCTAGATGACGTCGTTGGGCTGCCACTCAGGTGCTGGGGGTGGCTCAAACTCCTCCTCTGGGTACTCCTCGTCAAGCGTGAAACCTTCGGCACCTGGACACCAAAATAACAAGCATCAAACACGACGGTTTGGCAAATAAAGAATTTAGGCATGAAAAAGAGAAATAATGCTAAAACAATTCAAGATTTGAATACATGTTTCAAGTTTATGAAACTAGCATGAATACTTATAATATCATGAAAAGATAAATCCACATTGAGCTCATCCTTTCTCCGTCATACATGATGACAAGAGCAAGCACGCACGACACGAAAAACACGATCCCACGCCACACAAGGCAAACGGGGTATCCGGCCGCGGAACCGGATCACGAACACGCACGATGTGTAATATAATACACGACTAGTCTGCAGACAGTCCACATGTTTAAGGACCCCCAGGTAGTGGATCAAGCTAAAAGGGCAGTCCAAGCTTAGTGGTATTCACTTATATCATGAATGCACAAAACACGGCGATACACGTTCGAGAACACGACAAAACAAGAGGGAAATCATTTATCAAACACGACACGACAAGACTAGCAAAATAGCATAATATAAATGCTTAATGAATTTAAGAAATGATTCCCTTTTGATTCTTGAAACACATCTTGAAAACGAACTTGTACTCGGAAATCAAACGAGAACATGATGATGCATGAAGCATCAAAACAAGAGTTCAAACATAAATCTATCAAGCATAGGCTAAGACCAATCTTTGACCCTTGTGGAATTGAAACCCAAATGTCGGAATTCTATATAGCTTGGTGCCCCCGAAGGTAAGATACATTTTGAAATTTCAAGTGCACAATGTCAAATGAAGGTCTAAGGCATAGTCTAGTTTTCCTCAAAATTCGGCTAGCTGGCGGTCATCTGGCGGCTAGCCCCACCGGGGTCTGGCGGCTAACCGCTAGCTGACCACTAGATGACCGCTGGATCAGAACAGGGGAAACACATCTTTCGGGAAAAGTAGCCGAAATGGCTCACGGTTAGCTGACGGCTAGCCGCCATGGCTAGCCGTGAACTGACCGTGAGGTCACCGTACACCTGGGCAGATTTTTGCAAGCTACTGGAAAAGTAACCGCCCAATGCGGTTGGCTGGCGGCTAGCCGCCATGGAAAATGCGGTTAACCGCTGGCTGACCGCCAGGCTCGGGCTGGGCGAATTTCAAGTCAGAAATTACATTTTTCTTTCCTTCTTCACTTCCATATTTGAACCATCTGCACTCCCCAAGCCTACATGCTTTCCAAGGAATGATTTCCACACAAAAAATCCACTCATATTTCAATCAAAACTTCAAAAATCACTAACCCATTCACAAATAAATCATATATCTAATAACTTGTAAAGCATTCCATTGAAAACATGCTTCCATTCAAGATAAAACTTCTAGATTAGATAGAGTAATTAGCACCCATGCTTATCAAGATTAAATAAGCTAAAAGAGATTAATAACATGTAAGAGAAGATAAGCTTGATGATAAAACAACCTTTCTCAAGGTAAAATACCTAAAACTTACAATGCACTAAAAAGGATTAAAATGTTTACTTGCCTTGGTCCAATGTCAAGCAAAACTCCACAAAATCAACAAGAATGGGAGATCCACGAAATCTACACAAAACCCCCAAAATAGAGTACACAAAAATCACCATTTTGGTCACTACAAAACCCCATTTCGGAAATGGGTTTGAAAACATGTAAAACAAGCTCTAAGTGAGCTAAAGAACATTAAATGAAAAGATGGGTCCAAGCTCTAGCCTTGAGCTAGCTGAACAAGATGAAGAGAGGTTGAAGATGATGAATAGTGTCAGGGATTTGCACCAAAAATGTGTCCAGCTGAAGCTTGAAAAGAGAGGAAGAGAATGGCGGAGTCGGATTTGAGATTTGAGCCTTCTCGCTAGATGATTTCCAAGGGACAAGACCAAAGAGAAACTTCCTTCACTCACTTGCTCTAGGTCAAAAGTTGCAGAGATTTGGAAAAGAATGGAGGAGAGAGAATAAGAGAGTATTTATATGGGTTGAGAGGTGGGTCCCTTTCCAGCTGAACTAGAAACACTTAAAACATGGTCTTGTGGACCCCAGATGAAATCGACGAAGAAGAACAAAACGATCGTCGAAAAATCTAGTTTCGGAAAAGTATAATTTTGACATAATTTCACGACTTCGAAAAGTATGCCCAGATTTTGCATGAAAAGACAGATTTACCCTTATTGGGCCAAAACTTGGGTTTCTGGGCCTCAAATGCATGCAGGTTAAAAACGAAAGTTGTCACAAATAATAAAACCATTCAAGAGAAATAAAAATCACGATCAAACAAGATATCTAGAACGAAACCCACTCTCACACGTGTACTCAGGGAATCCCTGAGCGTGTCTGACTCATACTAACGTCCTCAAAATCCCCATAGCTATAATCCATACTAAGTCTAATCACATTCTAACCCAACTAGTACTAAGACTCGCTTAAGACTAAACACTTACTTAATTAGTATTAATCGAGTTGGTCTGGGTCGGGGTCTAACACCAAGCCCCTACCGCCGCAGCCGCTCACGCTCCGTCCACCCCTGATCCCTCGTCAGAGGAGGACCGGAACAAGATCCGATACAAGAAGCGTAGGAGACCCGGTGACTCAGTCGGGCTCGTCCTCGGGGGAGATGACAGCATCTCCTCAACGAGACGACGTCCTACTGAAGTGCCTTCGGTAGAATCCCTCTCTGGCGAAGCGTCCCCGTCAAGATATTATCCTACGGGAACAGCCTCATCAGAGTGTTCCTCCTCTGGAGCGTTCTCGACGAGATAGCACGCCGAAGCCATCCAAGTCGCACCAGTCCCGTCACCAGGACCATGTGGAAGACGACCACGTGCTTCTCGACAATGACGATGACCTGTTCTCCGAGGAGGACGATGGCGACGTAATCCTTGAAGACGCCGACGATGTGCTCCTCGAGGATATCAGGGCCCAGAACCGCCATATTTAAGAGCAGGATCTTCTGATTCACCAACTCTAGAGACAGCTCCGAGAGAAAGCGAACGTCCCTGTCCGGGCCTTAGTCATACCTCCTGCGAGCCAGCGAGCCCGGTAGGCCCTAGAGGTCAAGCAGGACTTGAGGTAGGTCCTGACCAATAAGTAACGTAGCCGAGCCTATGGCGAAGGCTCAAGCAGTACTCATCTCAGCGCTGACTCTAAAAAGCAGCGCCAAAGGCCGGAAAACGACCCCGACCTGAGAATATGGCTCAATCAATAGGTCAAACAAACAGTCCAGCATAACATGGAGGTGGTCGGTTTCACATGAGATTTTCTAAACGCCTACGACACCGAGGATAGTGGCGCGTCTCCATTTTCCCAGGAGATCAAGGACTATACAGTCCCTGAAAAGTTCAGCGTCCCGAGATTCAACCTGTACGATGGGACCTCGGACCCAGCTGCGCACCTCCGACAATTCACTCAGAGAATGTCGGTATGGGGTGATGTCGGCAACCTGAATTGTAAAGTCTTTTCCTCCAGTCTGGGCGACCTCCCCCTGCGGTGGTTATTCGCGCTTTCAGAAGGATCGGTTTCGAGCTGGCGGCAGCTCCAGAACTCCTTCGTAAAAAAGTTCCAAGCGCACAGGGTCATCCCGAAGACAGACGATGACCTAATGGCCATCAGAATGAGGCAGACTGAGAGCATCACACAGTTCGCCAAAAGGTTTTGGACCATTTACAGCCAGGTAGAAGATGGCACCGACTGAGTGGCCATCAGGTCCTTCAAACAGGCTCTGTTACCAGGAAACGAGCTTCGCAAAAACCTGGTGTGGTTCCCCGTGGTCACTGTGAAAGTACTGATGGCCCGGGTGAACCAGTTCATCGAGCAGGAAGAGGATGAGGCCCGAGCTCTGGAGAGCTTCGGCACCTGGCAAGAGGACAGACCCTCCAAAAAGGATAAGAAGTTTTCCATGAGGGAAGAGGTGGACCGAAGCAGAGCGCCAATGAGCTCGGCGATGCGCTAGGCTCCCACCTCGGGGGGTAGCGCAAAGCCGAAACCAACCGGTGCCTCCTACAAAGTTATCAATACAATCTTCAAGGAGCCTATCTACAAACTCCTCAGCAAAATAAAGATGCAACCCTTCTTCAAGTGGCCGCATCCGATGAAGGGTGATCCTTCCACCCTAGATCAGAGCAAGTTCTGTGCCTACCACAAGCAGAATGGGCACAGGACCGAGGACTGCATGGCCTTCAAGGCCCACCTCGAAAAGCTCGTGAAGGACGGGCACCTCAAAGACCTCATCAAAGAGGAAGGCAGGGTCCACCGAGCTCACCAACGCCAGCCTGACAATGACCATGACAGCGATGAGCCAGAGGGCACCATCAACATCATCCACCTCGCTCCCGCTCCCAGGGGAAGCAACCAGACTCGTGCAGAGGCCAGGAGGGCCCTGCACGGCAAGCAGGTGATGACGGCCGAGCTCGGCCCCTCCCCCAAGAAGGCCCGGATAGAGAGGCCCAAAATTTGGTTCTCGGACGAAGACCTGGACGGGGTCCAGCTGCCCCATAACGATCCACTGCTCCTGACCCTGAGGTTAAAGAACTTCAAGGTCATGAGGATCCTTGTGGACCCCGGAAGCTCGTCAGAAATCCTCTATTACGACTGCTTCAAGAAGATGGGACTGACAGAGGGAGACCTCCAAGAGGCCCGCACCCCGTTGATAGGCTTCAGCTCCAAGCCAGTCTACCCCAAGGGAAAAGTCTCCCTCCGGATCCAAGTTGGGGGCGCCTCCATGACAGCAAATTTCCTAGTAGTGGATGCACCATCCCCATATAATGCAATAATGGGAAGGACTTGGCTGTACAACATGGAAGCAGTGCCCTCCACCCATCACCAAAAACTCAAGTTCCCGTTGGAGAACGGGGACGGAAGAGTCGAGGTGATCACGGTTCGGGGCGACCAGCAGATGGCCAAGCATTGCCTAATGGCTGTGGTTCCTGGCAAAGCAGGACCGCAACAAGTGCACATGGCCGAGATGGAGGTAGAGCTCGAGGCTGTCGGCCATGCACCAGAGCAGAAGAGCGTCGAAGATCTCACCAAGTTCAGGATTGATCCCAGCGATCCGGAGAGATACTTCCTGCTCGGCAGTCAACTTACGGAAGCTGAGAGATCCAAGCCGTTTGACTTCCTGTTACAGAACAGAGAAGTTTTCGCTTGGACCCCCTATGAGATGCCCTGCGTCAGCTCTGAAATCATGTGCCACAAACTAAACGTAGATCCCAGACACAAACCTGTAGTTCAGAAGGCTCGGAGAACTGGGATCCAGCAAGCAGAGGCCGTGATCGAAGAGGTAAAAAAGCTGTTGGAAGCCGAAGCAATTAGGGAAGTCAACTACCCTGAATGGCTGGCCAACACAGTGGTCGTCAAAAAGAAGAACGGGAGCTGGAGGATTTGCGTGGACTTCACCGACCTCAATAAGGCCTGCCCCAAGGACAGCTTCCTGCTCCCAAAGATCGACTAGTTGATCGACGCCACTGTCGGACACGAAAGGATGAGTTTCCTCGACGCTTACCGAGGTTACCATTAGATCCCGATGTATGGGCCTGACGAAGAAAAGACCGCGTTCATAACACCTAGAGGCATCTACTGCTACAAGGTGATGCCCTTTGGGTTAAAAAACGCCGGGTCAACTTACCAGAGGCTGGCGACGAAAATGTTTCAGGCTCTGCTCAGTAAGACAGTGGAAGTATACGCCGACGACATGTTCGTCAAGTCTAAAAGGTCACAGGACCACTTGACCGACCTAAGTCAGACGTTTGCTGTCCTCAAAGAGTTTCAATTGAAGATGAACGCGTCCAAGTACGCATTTGGGGTCGGCTCCGGCAAGTTTCTAGGAAGCCTGGTCACCAGACGAGGAATTGAAGCTAATCCCGAGCAGATCTTGGCGATCCAGGCTATCCAAAGTCCGACTTCGGCAAAGCAGGTCCAAAGGCTCACAGGGATGGCAGCCGCGCTGAACCGCTTCATCAGCAGAGCTTCAGACATAGCTTTTAAAGAAAAGCCTGAAGTTCCAATGGACCCCGGAGTGCGACTGCGCCCTTCAGGAACTCAAAAGCTACTTGTCCTCACCTCCCCTACTGTCCACTCTAACGCAGGGAGAGACCCCGTACTTATACCTGGCAGTCTCGGATCATGCAGTCAGCTCGGTACTCATCAGAGAAAAAGACAAGCAACAGAGGCCTATCTACTACGCGAGCAAGATCCTGCTAAACGCCGAGACAAGATATCTGCCATTGGAGAAGCTCGTACTTGCGCTCATCAGCGCCTCCTGCAAGCTCTCCCATTACTTCCAGACATACTCCATAGTAGTTGTTACAGAACATCCACTCAAGTCTCTTTTTAAAAAGGCAGACTTTTCTGGAAGAATATCCAAATAGGTCGTCGAGCTGGGGCAATATGATATCCAGTATCAACCCAGAACGGCGATCAAAGCCCAGGTTCTGGCAGACTTTACCTCTCCTAGTTCGGCACCGAGACAGCTCAATGCCGAAGGCAACGAGGGAATAGAAGTCACCGAGACCGAGGCGGAGCAAGAGCGATCTTGGAAGCAGTTCCTCAATTCAGCCTGGAAGGTATTCGTCGACGGGTCCTCAACCTCGAAAAGGGATGGCGCAAGCATAGTCCTCCAATCTCCGGAGGGCCTTGTCATTGAGCAAGCCCTTACACTTGACTTCAAAGCATCCAACAATGAAGCTGAGTATGAGCGCTGATCGCAGGTCTCGGCAGTGCTAAAATCCTGGGGGCAAGGCAACTGGTGGTCTTCAGTGACTCTCAGCTGGTGACGAGCTAGCTGAATGGAGAATACCAAGCCCGAGACGACAAGATGGCAACCTCCTAGCTCACGCAAAGCGACACCTCTCTCAGTTCGAAAAGGTTGAAGTCAGGCAGATCGGCAGAGACTCCAATTCTCACGCCGACGCTCTCGCCAACCTGGCCTCTGCTGTTGAGGCAAGAAGAAAAAGAACTGTCGAAGTGGAAGCACTAGACAAACCGAGTACGGAGCTCCACCCACCTCGGCAAGTCTTGTGCGCTGACCTCGGCCTTCATCTCCTACCTAAAAAATGATCAACTTCCCGAAGATAATAGCGAGGCCCACAAAATCAGGCTGAAGGCAGCCTGATTTTGGTTGTCTCCAGATGGCAAGCTCTACAAAAAGTCATACACTGGCCCCTACCTCCAGTGCGTCCGCCCGAGCAAGGTCGAAGATTTCCTTTATGAAATCCATGAGGGGATCTGCGGCAGCCACATAGGAGGTCGGTCACTGGCATATCAAGCTATCAGCCAGGGCTACTGGTGGCCTTACATGCATAAGGATGCTCAGCTCTATGCCAGGAAATGTGAGAAGTGCCAGAAGTTCTCTCACTCTCTCCACCAGCCAGCACAGGACCTAAGTCCGCTCTCTAGCCCGTGGCCTTTCGCCCAGTGGGGGTTGGACCTAGTGGGGCCACTTCACCGAGCTCTGGGGAATAAAAGGTGGCTAATAGTAGCCACTGACTATTTCACCAAGTGGATAGAAGCCGAAGCACTGTCTTCCATCACCGAGCAGGACACCAAAAACTTTGTGTGGAGGAACATCGTCTTAAGATTTGGAGTGCCGCGAGCCCTGATCTTGGATAACGGAACCTAGTTCAACTCCAACTTCTTCAGGAACTTCTGCCAGGAGCTCGGCATCATAAACTACTATTCCACCCCGCCTACCCACAAAGCAACGGTCAGGCTGAAATCTCAAACAAAGTAGTGCTGGATGGACTCAAAAAGAGACTTGACCGAGCTAAAGGGAGATGGGTGGAAGAGCTTCCGAGTGTCCTTTGGGCGTATAGGACTACCCCGAGGCGCTCCACTTCGGCAACACTCTTCTCCCTGGCCCATGGGATGGAAGCTGTGATCCCACTTGAGGTCGGTCTCCCAACCTTCAAGTCAGAACTGTTTGACCAAGGCTAGAATGAAGTAAACCTCACCAAAGAGCTTGATCTGGCTGAAGAACGAAGGGATGCAGCAGCCATTCGCTTAGTTTCTTACCAGCAGCAACTAGCCAGAGGATACAATCAAAGGGTCAAATAAAGAAAGTTCTCAACTGGAGAATTGGTCTTGAAGAAGACACTTCCAGCAGACAAAAATCCTAGTGAAGGAAAGCTCGCACCGAACCGGAACGGGCCATTCAAAGTGATCTCGGCAGCTGGGCAGTCGGCTTACAAACTTGAGGACATGGGGAGTAGGGAGCTATCGCGTCCATGGAATGCCACGCACCTCAAGAAATACTATTTTTAGACTGTACTCAATCTTTGAAGTTAATAAAATTATTTCTTATAGAATGATGCATTTTGTTGCTTTCAAATTTTGCCCAAGTTATGGAACTCGGCATCTGCACTCAGCTCTGTTGAAGAACTAGCTTACATCGGCACTGGTTAAAAAACCAACCATCTTAGCTCTGGCTATGGAACCAAGCTTCGCTACGGTTATGAAACCTAGCTTATCTAGTTCTGGTTGTGGAACCGAACTCAATTCCTTAGCTCTGGTTATGGAACCAAGCTTAGCCCTGGTTATGGAACCCAACTTATTTTGTTCTGGTTAAAGAACCAAACTCAGTTTACTCTGGTTGTAGAACCTAGTTTACTATTTTGCTATGGTTATTGAACCTAGCTTATTTAGTTCTGGTTGTGGAACCGAACTCAATTCCTTGGTTCTGATTACGGAACCTGGCTGTTATCTTGTCCTGGTTAAAGGATTGAACTCAGTTCACTCTGGTTACAGAACCAAGTTTACTAGTTTACTCTGGTTGTAGAACCTAGCTTACTGCCTTGCTCTGGTTATGGAACCAAGCTCGGCGACCTGTCCTTATTACTTATTTTTATTCGGGTTATGAGACCAAGCTCGGACAGAAGTGAGAAAAATGAACAATTACATTCACCAAAAGCCATGCAAACAGATGGAAACGAAGAACAGAGTTGTATTCATTTAGAAGGTGTTTTTACCCCAAAAGACAAGAGTTACAAAACTAACTTCCCCAAAGTACAATAAAGAAAAGAAAGGAACACATCAAAAGATAAAACTCCTCAAACCCCAGCTTCGGCACCACCAGTAACAACCTCAACCTCGGCATCCTCAGGAGTGATCTCGGGAAGAGGGGCGGATCTAGCAGTAGCCTCGGGGAGGGGGTTCAACTCAGATTCCGGGCGCGGAAACTTGGGCAAATCCTTGCAAGCAGGGTGATCTTCAGGAACCCCTGCCGCCTTCAATGCGCTGATCCACCCAAGCTCCCACACCTTCTGGCTCACCTCGAGGACTTGGACCTCGTATAGCTCCGTGGCAGCTTCCACCCCCTCCTCATAGGAACGATCGGCTTCAGCCCGAATTCCGGCTTCAACCTCATCCCTTTGCTCCTTGAGCTCGGTCATCATCTTCTTTTGCTCCTCGGTCTCGGCTTTCGCCTTCTCGAGCTCAGACTTGAGGCCTCGGGTCGTCACCTCCTGCTCCCCCACCCGTCGATTGCTCTCCCCCAGCGCCGCCTCAAGGGCTGCCTTCTGCTCCTCCACCTTGGCAACCCTTGCGCTGCTCTTCTGGGACCTCTCCATTTGAACAAGACTTCTTTGCAGAATCTGCAGAAACAATACTATAAGGCAATCACCGAGATCAAACATTAGTAGAAAAATCTATGGGAGAAGACTAACCCCGAGGGCCGCTTGCATCGACACTACCGACAGCGCCATATTGTCAGCCTCCCGATGCCTCGTCATATCCCTCGGCAGGGCGCATGCGTGTACAAGAGCACCAATCACCAGAGGGTTGCCAGCCACTCGGTCTTCTACCGTCAGCGGGCGGCCAGGCTCCAGCTGGAGGCTTGGCCTCCACAAGGTCGGCCCAGAGGGCTAAGGCACCGCGACCAGGCCGACGTCGTCCTTAGTTGACCCTTCGACCCTCTGCCTCTTTTCCGCCCGAGCCTCTTCTCGCGCAGTCACGGTAGAGCATTGCTGGGCAGCTGAGGACGGAGGTCAAGTGGGGGCATGGGAGTCAACGATTGCAGGAGTGGAGGAGGTAGAAGGAGCCGAGGGGGTAACAGGAGGCTACCCCTCAAAGAAGCAGGAGGACAAATCTCTGACCGCAGGAGAGCGACGCGGCGGCATTTCACTCTCTTCGTCCGAGCTGGAAGAGGTATACAACTCGATCGCCCGCTCAAGCTCGGCGACCTCGACGTTAGTTGGAGGGGCAGAAGGTTTAGCGCCGGATGTCCCTCGGTGTCTGACCTCGGCTAGGGCTAGCACTGGCTCCTCCCTTTCCAGAAATAGATCACCCCTCCTCTTGATTAAGGAGCGATATTTCGGTTCGTACCCCAAGAGGGCCCAGGCGGCTCGCCCTTCGTGGCCCTAGTAGCTGTAGACAGCCTTGAGCCAAGTGTCGTTCCGGCTCCAACCGACCCGCCTGGCCTCCTATTTCCTCTGATTGAAGTCTGCACGGCAAATGAAAAGACGTTAGCTCGGCAAAGCAAAAAAGTAATTAAAAAAGAATTGAGGATCGATGTTTGCTCGGCGGAGTTTCGAGAAGACGAGGAACCCGGTATGTCCTCTCCACATCGGTCTCGACAGGTCCAAATTCCCAGGTGCCCGAGTCGTATAAGCGATCGTCCCCAACGTACCTGCTGGAATCCTCCAGATCTCGGATCAGGGGCACCTGTTTTAGCTTCCCGCGGAGGTAATACATGTCATCTCCCGTGGATTTACATAGGTCATAGACATCTTCGATGTCATGAACGCCGAGATTGATTCCTAAAATTCTATTAAGCTCAACTACGCCCATGATTATCTTAAAGCCGTTAGGCATCAATTGGCAAGGGTAGAGGTTCCACTTCCTGAGGCAGATCCTCAGGAGTGGGTGGACGGGGAACCTCACCCCGCCCTCGACGACCGCGACCAACGGAAACGGCATCCAGCCGTAGCGATAGATCCCACCACAAACAACATCTTGAGGATCGTCTGGCCTACACTTGACGTCCTCGTGTATCCCATACCTAACCCTAAACTCGGCTAGAGTCCGCGAAGTATCTACCCAATGACTGTACACCCCTATTGTCCCAGGTTCAGAAGGGCCGTAAATGAAGATGGAACAGAGAACAGAAAGGACGACTCGAAGAAAACCCTAACAGGAATACAAGAATGAAAGAGGAAGAAAAGGGACTTACAAACTCAGGGGCAAGAAAGGGGCAGGGAGAACTCAGGGCTCGGGTTGACAGGTCAAGATTCTGGCGAAAGCTCTTGCACAAGGGATCCCTCTCCTAACAGAAGCTAAAGTAGTCCAGCAGAGGAGAGGCCCCTCTTTATACAGGAGGAGGAGACCTTTCAAATCCCGGAAGACGCGCGTGCGAGGCACCGCCTCGGGTACTCCACTCGCCTCTTCGATAAGACTTGGCAGCCAACCGAGTAAAGGCACGTGGCACCGCCAGTTCATCTCCCGCAATGATTTAAGCGGGCTATTTATCACCTCGAGACAGCGGCACGCCGTCAATCTGCCTCGGGAGGGCAACATGACATCCAACGCTTTCGGATAAAAACGAATTGGCGAAAAATCGGGCGCTGATGGAACGCGCTCCGAGGCGCCGTGGGGCGGCTACCGGGGTCGGCGGAACGTGGGAGTCCGTCGGGTCCGGCCCTTTCGCGCCCTGGCGGGCCTGAAGCGTGCATCAACATTTCTTTGTGTGGGTGTGCCAGATTCTCTATTTTACTTGGAATTGCAAGTGGTAATCCGGAGATCAACCTTCGCAAGTAAAAAAGGAAATCAACTTCTTTCAAGTTTTCCATTGCACAAATATTTAAGAAAAGAGACATTTTCTTGGTTTGCCGTGAAAGGCGATTTTGTTTGGCATTTATAGCCGATTTTGGCGTTTATAGCCGATTTACAATTCTCATCAATAATTAAAGACAAGAGTTGTGATTTTTGTCTCTTTTAGAAAAATACAAACTACAATGAAAAGCAAGAAAAGGAAGATCTAACTTTTCAGGAGATTGTGGGGGACTCGTTCAGATTGACGGTCGCAAGCCATGTATGGGCTTCGCCATCATCCATGCAGATGAGAACAGAGGATGCTCTTGATTCGCTTGGCTTGGCTATAACCTCAGGTTTTTAGAGGACAAAGACCAAGAGAAGGTCCTATGTCCAATAAAAAGCTAAGTAGACGGGCTGAAAAGCCACGTCTAAGCCATTGGAGGCAGCGGGAGAAGACAAGGACCTTGGGGGGGGGGTGCCCCCAAGGGACTTTTGTCACCTTTGTGAGAACCCGACCCTTAATTTCTTGGTTTAGTGTGGTTTTAATCGTGATTTGGTTTTCTCGATGGGTTTAGTGATTGTTTGGTTGAGTTTTTGAGTTTGAATAGATTTTTCATAACTTTGGAGAGTTTTAAAAGACGTTGACTTTGTTTTGACCCGACCCTTGTAAATTGTATTTTTGTGAGAATTTATTCTTGGTTTCTAAAAAATTCCAAATTTTATTCCTTTTGACCCATTTTGTTGTTACAAACAACTCTCATGTTTTGACCGTCTTGAATAAATACTCAGAAATTGCGTTTTTCGAGAAAAAGGGAAAAAATGATAATTTCCACTAAATCTGTCCATAAATTTCGAAAATTCCAGAAATTGGGGAAAATATACTTTTTGGAAAGTAGTTATTTCAACGAAAAACTTTGTCTTCTTCGTCGAACCGATTTGAGGTCCCGAAATGCATGTTTTTAGCCCGGCAAATGTTTTAAGTTGTGGGACCCATCTCCCCTTTGTTATAAGAGGAACCCACCTCTTCTCTTCTCTTCTTCCTTGACCTAATTTCTAAGAGAGGAGCAGCCCCAGCAGCCATGGCTTTCTCCATCTCTTTCTTGTTTCCTCCATCTCATAGCACCACCAAACAATGCCAAACCAAGATTAGACTCCACCATTTTCATCCTCATCTCAAGAGCTATCCATTGACACCATTTTTGAAGAAAACCAAGCTTTTCAAGATTTCTTTTGAGCAACCTCTTGCTTTTTGAAGAACTTCCAAGTAAGGAATCCTTGTAATCTTTTGGATTTGTGTTTTCCTAGCCTTTAAGAAGCTTTGTTTTGATTATTGGAGGCTTTCCTTTTGTTTTGATTTGGTTTTGCCATTTTAGGGTTCTAAGATGGGTTTCTTTTGGGGGTTTTGTTTAGATTGGTGATTTATAGCTTGGAGAAGTGATTGGTGGTTGATTTGATTAGCATTGAACCCAAGGCAAGTGGATGAAATGATTTATTTTCATTGATCATGTTTTATACAAATGTGTAGCTTTCATTAATGATTTTCATTACTTATGCTTTACTTCATGACATGCTTTTATTGAGATTTGAAATACACTCTTTAGTGTATCTTTCTAGTATATTGTATTCTTGAAAATGGTATCTTGATTGTATTGAGTTTTGACTTGTTTCATGTGATGGATTTCTTTTGGGTTGAATGTGAATGGAATGGATGATTTGATGGAAGAATGGATGTAGTTGAATGGGGAATTTGAAGTGTTGAGAATGAAGTTTTGATTGTTTGAAATGGAGGATCTTTTAGCTCACTTTATTGCAGGGATCTGACCCTTGAAAATGAGGAGTGTTTGGAGAAAGAAGGGACCGAAAACAGCTTCAGAATTCTGTGTCCGCAGTAACGTCGGTCAGCTGTCGGTCAGCCTGTCGGTTAACCGACAGCCAACCGAGGTGGACCGAAACCCTCTCGGTTCCAATTCCAGAGAGCAGATTTCCATCAGGAAATCTGTCGGTCAGCTGTCGGCTGACCGAACTCCCTAGTTCGGTCGACCGAGAGCCAACCGACAGATCTTTCGGTTCATTTTCCAGAGAGCAACAAACTTCCTGATGTGTGTAGAGCTGACAGTCAGCGTCGGTCAGCCGTCGGCTAGCCGACATCCCAGTTCGGCTGACCGACGACCAACCGAGGAGCTGACCGACAGCAATTGTATTGTTTTCTTCTTGAAGAACCGTAGGGAACTATATTGGAGGAGAGTGAGGAATGGTAAAGAAGAAGAAATTCCATCATCATGACTGTGTTGTTTAGGTCTTTTAGATTTGTTAATGTATATAAGGCCCCGAAATGTTTTCAATTCTTAAAGAGTACCAAATGTATGTCGAACGTAACATACGGGACCCTAGTACATTGATTCAATCTTGGACTTTCAACACTTGGCCCGGAGAATATGAGAAATCCATTCATGCTTTATTTTGACCGAATTTCACTTGTACACTTTAAATCTCATGTTTTAGGACTAGACTTGCCCGACAGTATTGAAATTCATGTTTTTAGCATTGTTGTTAGCCCGTGCATGCCCGACCGATACAGATATGCTTTTGTGCTTATGAGCACCCCGTCCCGTCACATGTATTTATTGGATTTGATTTCTTGTATATGACTCATGAGAGTAAAACCTGGAGGCAATAGGGGGCCAGAGCTTTGTAGTGCGAGCCCATGAGCTAAAAGAGAACTTGCATACATGTATGTGTTTTGTTTGCTTGCATATAACCTATGAGTCGGCACCACTAAGCTTGGATAACCTTGTCAGTCTGATCCACTGACTTGGAGATTCCCCACTTGTCCCGCCAGCTGCAGCATGGATCCCGATACCCGGTTTATTAACCGTGGTCCCGTCCCGATACCCGGCTCGCTCCCGTGGTTCCCGATATCCGGTTCGCTACCGTGATTCCCGATACCCGGTTTGCCACCGTGGTCCCGTCCCGTATTATTGTATATGTATATGTGAATTTTGTTGTACCTCCTCACTACGGTGACCGAGGTCAACGCCCGATACTCTAGTCACTTCGGTGATAGAGGATTTAGCTTTGTGTGGTTGCCATCTTGATAGTTCCTGATCCTTGTTACCCGTACTGTTTTATATTGATCATGTCTTTTCTTAATAAAGGATGCATTAATTCTTCATGCTTTAAATGAGTCCCCGATTTGGGAAATGTTTATTGTTTATCCATGTTCTAAAAGAGTTCCCGATTAGGGAAGTGTTTATTGTTTATCCATGTTTTAAAAGAGTTCCCGATTAGGGAAATGTTTATTGTTTATACATGTTTTAAATGAGTCCCCGATTTGTGAAATGCTTATTGTTTATACATGTTTTAAATGAGTCCCCGATTTGAAAAATGTATATTGTTCGTACATGCTTTAAATGAGTACCCGATTTGTAAAATGTTTATTGTTTGTACATGCTTTAAATGAGTACCCGATTTGTAAAATGTATATTGTTTATACACGCTTTAAATGAGTCCCCGATTTGTGAAATGCTTATTGTTTATACATGTTTTAAATGAGTCCCCGATTTGAAAAATGTATATTGTTCGTACATGCTTTAAATGAGTACCCGATTTGTAAAATGTTTATTGTTTGTACATGCTTTAAATGAGTTCCCGATTTGTGAAATGTTCATGTTTTATACATGCTTTAAAGGAATACATGCTTTGCCTAATATCCGTGTTTCATACCCGTTTTATATGAATACATGATTTCGTCAGATACTCATGATTTCCGATACATTTTTATTATGTACAATTTTGATCAGACAGTATGATTTGTTTCATGTTTTATCATTCAGTATGTTGTTATATCTTTTCACCCGCCTGCCAGACCGTCGTGTCTGACCCACTACTTTGGTACTCAGGTTCAGATTTCTTCACCCGAGATGAGTGCACGTATTGGCTGTGGAGCCATGAGCTTACAGGTGTTTGTTGGCTATGTCATGTCGACATTGAGCTTGACATCGGTATTACGTCACATATGGGTAGTAATCATTAGCTTGTTTTCTTGTATGGCTTTTATTAGCCTTTTTGCTTGGGATTGTAATTAATATACATTGTTAATTGTAACTTGAACATATATGGGAATGTAATATCCTGTTACTGTCAGCTCTGTACTTTTATTGTGATAGTTTATTCCAGTCTGAGATGGATCATTGATAAGATGAGTATATGCTTGGGTTAAGTGCGGTGCGGAATCCAATGGCCACGGACTCCGAGTCGCAACACCATAAAAGCTTCCGCTAAATATTCAGAGTGTGTTGGAATGAATTTGTAATCCTCACACACGCGGATCTTGGGAGAAACATAACTCTCAATTCACGGACCCCGGGTTTGGGGTCGTGACAACCTTGTAGTGGTGGCCGGTGCAGAACTTCAGCAGAGTTTTTCTCTCTTTTTCTTTCTCTCAGATCTCTTTCTGATCTTTTTTTCTGATCCTCTGATTTTCTCCTCTTTTTTTCTGATTTCCATTTCAATGGAATGCTCTCCTATTTATAGGCCTTTGGTAGCCATTTAGGAGGGTTTATGAGCCTTAATGGCTTTAATGGGAGGAGTTACAAGATTTATTTCTTGATTTTGTAACTCCTTTTTCCTTGAATCTGATTGGCCGATGGAGATTAAGGGCTTTTAATCACCTTAATTACCATAATGGGAGGAGTTTCATGGTTTAAATGCCATGAATCAATTGACTTGTAACTCCCAAATGCTTGCTTCTGATTGGGCCGTCCAAAGAAATGAATTAATGACTGCAATAAAGCTAGTCAATTAACCACATTAATTGGTCGCCGAGCAGTCGAAGAGTCGCGGGCCATGCCGTGTCTTCTGGAATTCTTCTGGCGATGATCATCGATGGATCTACATGCTGATCGACATCGGATGAACATGTAACTTCAGACATTGATAGCTAAGAGTGGGCCGGTGACATCTGTCTTGTCGATTTCACGATCGGTCGGACAGAAAGTGCACTTTCTTGGTCGACCGGTTGGCGATCTTGGAGCGATCAATGATGATTTTATGCTTTTGACGGCGGATCCGAGATGTCGTCGGATATGAGTCAATTTAAAGCACTAAAAATCACATTTTCAGGAAACCACAGGGGCCAAAGTGCGCGAAACGCGAAAAAAGACGGAAAAACGGGTCACCGGCGGAAAATCCGGTGACCCGGACCTCCATGGTCGCAGGGGCCGGCGACCATGGGCCATGGTCGCAGGGGTCTGCGACCCTGGGGGATTTTTCCCCTTCGGAGCCCGTTTTGCGGTCGTTTTGAGGTCTTTTTCGTCGCCGCTTTCTTCTGTATTTTTCTTGACATTTCTTCTCATTTATGGGCTTGATTTCCCTGTAGAAAACCTGATGAGAATCCTTGCATTTTTAGAGTGCAAAGTTTCCAATTTTCCGGGAAAGCCGAAGACTTTGTCGCGTAAAGCTGCTGATTTTCCGCCAGAAGCTGAAACTTGGTCAAACGATGTCGGAATGACCTGAAATTTGAGGTGAAGCCTCCTGAGCAATAAATAAGACCAACCATAGGCTTTTGTTTGAGTTTTGAAGCCGTTTGGGGTCCCGTCGATGCTTCACTTGATTTTGCTGCGGGGAAAATGCCGAGCTTTGATATGTGGCCAAACGATGTCCGATTGACCTGAAATTTGACGGGGAGCCTATTGGAGTCATTTTGAGACGTTCCATGGGCTCTGTCTTGGATGTCATGGTCCCGGGTTGCTCCGCCGCCGGTAGGCTTGATTTTCTCTCGGAGCATCGAAACCTGGTCAAACGTTGTCGGAATGACCTGAAATTCGACGTGCAGCCTTTTGGAAGCATGTTGAAGCCACTCATGCACTTGGTTTGATGAGCGAAGGCTTCGGTGGTTCCCGCCGCCGAGAGGCTTGATTTTGCTGCTCGAGCATTGATGGAGGGTCAAACGTTGTCGGTTTGACTTGAAATTTAGCATGGAGCCCTTTTGGGACATGCTGGAGTCATCTGTAGGCTCTGATCGAAGTTTTGACATCTCCGATGATGTCGCCGCCGGGAGCTCCCGTTTAGCTGTCGAAGAAGTGAAGTTAGGCCAAATGTTGTCGAAATGGCCCGAAACTTCATGTGTACTCTTCTCTTGGCTATCTTGAAGGATCTTGCAGTTTTTGTTTGATTCTGACAAGATTTGATTTTTTTGGAGAAATTGCATTGCCTATTTATGGCAGGTTGCGACTTCATGCAGCTTTCTTGATGTTGAAGAGGCAAAGTGACATTTTTGGTGTCAACAAATGCCCCCTCGAGGTACAGCGACGAGTTCCTTGACTTTTGTAGTCGATGTGCCTCGAAGAGATTTTTGAAGGAGAGCTTGTGTCTTGACCAAGAGTCTTTGAGCAATCTTTCCTTTGGTAGAGTAGCCTTTGAGCTTCCAGGGGAATTTTATGGTAATGAAAGGAATCAAATACCATCTCGAGGCAAAGTTTTGAAGATGACATCAGGGATGTGGATTTGGGTTTTTGTTTTTGACCTTGTGACCTAACAAGCTGTATGTGGCAGGTTAGGGGGTCGGGTTTTGGTTTTGACCTTGTGACCCAACAAGCTGTATGTGGCAAGTTGGGGGATCATGATTTGGTTTTTGGTTTTGGTCTTGTGACTTAACAAGCTGTATGTGGCAAGTTAGGGGACCAGGATTTGGTTTTTGGTCACTCTTTGGGACTGTGTGGGTCCATTGGAGTGGTTTGGATTTTTTTTGTGGAATGTCAATTTCAAGATTTTGGCTCAATTTGGTTTATGAGGCTGGATGGTTTGATTTTTGGAAGCTCATGGGGCTTGGAATTTTTTTTTTTGTATGGTTCAATCAACTCAAAAGAGGCATGGAACCATTATTGTATGCTCTTGGTAAGAGGGATTTTTTTTCCTGACTAAAAGCCCAAATTTTTTTTTTTTTTTTTTTTTTTAGTGCCTAGGTGGTCAAACCTGGCTCATATGGGCTAGCCCATAGGACCTTAAGCTTTTTAGGATGGCTTAGATCTCATGTGGGGTCATTTTTGTAAAGAATATCTAAAGATATCTCATTTGGATAGAGAATATCTAAAAATATCTTTATGGGAGAGAATCTCTCATATTCCCTTAATTTGGGAGAGAATATCTCAAGGTATCTTTCTTTTTGGGAAAGAATCTTCAATATCCTATTTTGTTGGAGAGAATCTCTCATTGATTGATTTTGGGAGAAAATCTCTCAAAGACATCTTTCTTTTTGGGAAAGAATCTTTCTAATTCCTTCTCTTTTGGTAAGGTTACTAATTAGTAACACTTACCTTTCTTCTTTGTTTCCTTCTTTGATTTGCTCTCTCCTATAAAAGCAAAGGAATGTAGGATCTCTTGCTCTTATTGCTTTCTTTTGCAACAATCTCAAGAGAGCTCCAAGGCCAAGAGTTTTTCTTCTTCAAGGATCTTCAAGCTTTTTCCTTCTTCTTCTCCATCAATGGCTTCAAGTAAGTTTTCTCTCTTTTTCTTTCAAGAAAACTCTATGTAGGATGGAAAAAAAAAATTTCTCTTCTCTTTTTTTTTCTTTCTTCTTGTTTTTTTTTTCTTTCTATTCTTCTTCTTTTTTTTTTTTCCCACGTGATTTCTTCTTTTGTTTTTTTTTTCACACGTTTTTTTTTTCTTCTTTTCTCTTTTTTTTTTTTGTGGGCCGTACGGACAGATCCGTACGGATCTGGTCCGTACGGCCACGTGGCCTATTTTTTTTTTTTTTTTTTTTTTTTAACAGGATCATATTCATACCTTTTTGTGTTTCATTTGCAGGTTTTGAAGTGACAGAAGAGAGTCCATCGCTTTCTTCAGAACCAGAGCAAGGGATGCCAGAGGTCGATCCGGAGGTAGAGACCAGTTCTGATATGATTGAGGAGATGCCTCGTGTTGAGATTCCCTCTCCAGCGGCTCCAAGTGAAAAGAGTTCTTTTGTTACTCTTCCAATGGGACATGACATGAGCAGCCGATCAGCGGAGAAGGGTGAATCTTCATCCAGTTCGTCTCTTCAATTTGCGAAGAAGGTGCTGGCTCGGGTTTTGAGTTCTTGGGTCAAGACTCTCCTTTCTGGACACTTGGAGGCAGGATTTGGTATGATCCCACATGTACAGGAGATTCTGATCGACACCGAAGAGGTTGGTCTGGATGTCACAGGTGCCAGGGCGATCGTTGATAGGATCATTGCACTGGGTGACAAGTGGTTTGAGACCATGGGTTTCCCTGACGACCAATTCTTCAAGGAGATGTTCTTGGACCCTGCTGATAAGGCTAAGTCTGACCTGAATGAGGCTACACAAAGCAAGAAGCAACTAGTTCGGGATAAGAACAAGGAAGAGCTAGCCATCATCGGATTGAGGCATGACCTTAACGTCCTTGATAGGGAAGTTGAGGAGGCCAGGAAACGTCTTGAGCATTTGAAGGCACAAGTCGATGCGAAGTGGGCTGCTATAACAGAGGCTCGTGACAGGGAGAGTACTCTGATCCGCAGGGTTGCAGATGCCGGTCAAGTTCTCGAGAGGAGGACTCTAGAAAACGAACGATGGCAAACTGCTGGGGAAGAGCTTCCCGGTGTGAAAGAAGGGTTACGGCATTCGCCAGCATCTCATGGCAAGTTCCTGAAGAAGCGTGCCTTGGAAACTCTGACGGCTGAGGCCAAAAGTTTGCTTGAGGAGCTGAAGCTTAGGCTGGAGACCATTTTTGGCTAAGCTCCTGATTTTTTATAGCAGAAACCATTCTTCTTTTTTTTGGTACCACATGTATTTTTTGGTATTCTTTTTTTTTGTAGTGCTTGTGAACACTTTCTTTTTTTTGGTACCACATGTATTTTTTGGTACTTTTCTTTTCTTTTTTTTTTTGTAGTGCTTGTGAACACTTTCCTTTTTTTCTTTTTGGTACCACATGTATTTTTGGTACTTCTTTTTTTTTGTTTTTCCCTACGCTCACTCAAATCTTTTTGTGATGAAAGCAATTGCTAAATGGGATTTGATCAAAAGCTTTGTCATTTTGTGAAAATCTTTTGTCAAATGGTTGTTTTGGTAGGGGAAACGAATTTGGCATGAAAGCCGGATTTTTGTGGCATTTACAGCCAGTTTGGTGGCATTGATAGCCAATTGGTGGCATTTATAGCCGGTTTGGTGGCATTGATAGCCAATTTGTGGCATTTATAGCCGGTTTTGACATGAGAGTCAGGTTTTTTTTTTTTTGTGTGGCATTTGTAGCCGAGTTTTTTGAAAACCAAGTTTTGTTTTATTGGCATGAAAGCCGGTTTTGGCGTTTATAGCCGGAAATTTTTGTTTTGGCATTTATAGCCTGATTTTGGCATTTATAGCCGAGTTTTGGTTTTCAAAATGCAGGTATCGACTAAATGTCGCCTCCCCGCTGAATGGTCTTGCAAGTATCGATGGAATGTCGCTTCCTTGCTCATTCGGTTTTGCGAGTATTGATGGAATGTCACTTCCTCGCGGGTTAGGTTTTGCAAGTATCGATGGAATGTCGCTTCCTCGCGAATTGGGGTGCAAATATCGACTAAGCGTCGCTTCCCTGCTTTTCCCAAGACTTTTGGTTTTGCGGGTACTGACTTGATGTCGTTTCTCCGCGATTTTTGAAATTTGAGGTTTTCTCGAACCATTTGTAATTTTGGTTGTGGATAGCAACTGGTATGTTGCATCTCCACGATTTTTGAAATTGGGTTGTGGATATCAACTGGTTTGTTGCTTCTCCACGATTTTAGGTTTTCTCGAACCTTTGAAATTTGGGTTGTGGATATCAACTGAAATGTTGTGTCTCCACGATTTTTGAAATTGGGTTGTGGATATCAACTGGTTTGTTGCTTCTCCACGGTTTTTGGATTTTGCAAGTATCGACGAAATGTCGCTTCCCTGCGATTTTGGGTGCAAGTATCGATGGAATGTCGCATCCTTGCTTTTTTTTTTTTCAAAATTTTTGTTTTGCGGGTACTGACTTTGATGCCATTTCCCCACGATTTTTGAAAAACCATTTTTTTTGTTTAAAGACACGAGGGTCGTAAATTTTGACCTAGAACCATTTGGCGGTAAAAGGTAAGGTGGACTAGGGTGGAAATCCCTAAATCCGGATTTTTGTTTCAAACCATGAATTTTGGTTCAAGGATCGAAAGTTTTGGTCAAGTCAGGGAGAGGCTCCTAAACTTGGATTTTTTTTTTGTTTTTGAACAATGAAACAATGAAAGTAAGCATTGTTTTTGAATCTCTAGAAATTTTGACATTTGATATGAAAATTCTAAAGAGAGTGGGTTTGACGAGCGAGTACCTGAGAACAGGTTTTGGCCATACAGGCATTGCTCTTACCCAGTTGGGTAAGTCTTCAAGGGTAGTACTGCTTCAAGAACTTGCCGTTGATAGGCAGCATACATCTGTCGCCTTCCATGTTTAGGAGGGCATATGCGCCGTTGGAGAAGACTTTGTCGATGACGTAGGGTCCCTCCCATTTTGGTTCAAATTTGCCTTTGGATTTGTGTGCGAAGACCATTGGTCTTTTTACCGCAAGAACCAAGTCACCCTTTTTGTAGGCGCGTTGCCGGACCCTTTTGTCAAAAGATCCTGCCATGCGTGCTTGGTAAAGTTCAATGCTTTGTCGAGCTTCGAGCCGTCTCTCGTCGAGATTGTCCAGCTCATGGAGTCGCAATTTGACATTGCTTTCTTGAGTCATGTCATTTTGTAGAGATACCCTCAGAGAAGGAATTTGTACCTCTAGGGGCACGACAGCTTCGCATCCATAGACCAAGGAGAATGGTGTGCTATGGGTTGGTCCTCGAACGGTGGTTCGATAGGCCCACAAAGCTTCAGACAGTTTGTCGCTCCAGTCTCTTTTGTGACTAGAGACCATTTTCTTGAGGATTTTGCAGAGTGTCTTGTTGAAGGCTTCTGCTAATCCGTTTGCTGCCGGATTGTATGGAGTCGAAGGACAGCTTTGAATTTTGTATTTGTCGCAAAACCTGTAGAATCGATGATCCCAGAATTGTGGTCCGTTATCATGGACGAATCTCTTGGGTATGCCGAAACGACAAATGATGTTGGTGCGCAGGAACTGAAGAACTGATGAGGTCTTCATTTCGTTGAACGCAAATGCTTCTGACCACTTGGAGAAATAATCCGTTGCGGCGAAGATGAAGCGATGACCTTTGCTTGAAGGGGGAGAGATAGGACCTATGATGTCCATGCCCCATGCTTCGAAAGGCCATGAGATTGCTGTAGGATGTAGCCATTCCGGAGGCATGTGAATGTAATCTCCGTGAACTTGGCATAGCTGGCAACGTTTGGCAAATTGCATTGCATCAGCAACCATGGTAGGCCAATAGTAACCTAACCTTTTTATCTGATCATAGAGCTTAGGACCTGCCTGATGGGCTCCACAAAGACCAGCATAAACTTCTTTAAGTGTTTCTTCGGCCTCTTGTTGTGACAAGCAGCGTAGAAGTACTCTGTTGAAGGATTTCCTGTAAAGGATCTTTGAAGGGATATCCAAATGAAAGTTTGGGGCTCGCCTTTGAATGCTTACCCGTTCTTTTGGATCTTCAGGTAGGATTCCGAACATAGTGTAATCAATGAACGGATCCCTCCAGTCGCCGATTGAAGGTTGAAGGATAGAGATCCGACTTCCAACCACTCGGTGGCATTCAGCAACTGCTTGGTGTGTGTTAAGAGGAGGGAGGATCCTTCTCTCATTCACTGTAATTTGCATGTTTTTTCCTTCCTGGATCGCCATTGATGCGGCAAGTCCAGCCAGGGCATCTGCACGGATGTTTTCACCTCTACGAATGTGGGTGACGTGACAGATGTCAAACTTTTGCAGAAGCGATTGTGCCTTGTTGTAATAAGGCAGCAGATCAGACTTCCTGACTTCATATTTCTGATTCATCTGGTTGACGATCAGTTGAGAGTCTCCAAAGACTTCCAGCATAGTGATACCGGATTCGATGGCGAGTTCCAATCCTAGGATCAGAGCTTGGTATTCAGCTGCATTGTTTGTGCATGGTTCCAGTAGCGAGAAAGCGTGTGGAATCATGCATTTGTCGGGGCTAACAAAGAGGATGCCAACTCCCTAGATCAGCTTTCTGTTTTCATTTGTCCTGGTTGCACCATCAAAGTACATGTCCCAGGAGGCATTTGGTGAGGAAGTCTCCACGTTGTAGACAGGTTCGTCTGGGAGATCATCTCTGAGTGGTGAATCTTTAGGCAATGGATGCTCTGCGAGGAAATCTGCTAGAGCTTGGCCTTTGATTGCTTTTTGTGGCACATACCTAATATCAAATTGTGACAAGAGGATGGACCATTTTGCCAGTCGGGCATTGAGAGAACCGGCCTTCGTGACAAGGACCTTCAAGAGGTTGATCCTCGAGACCAGGTAGACTGTGTTGGAAAGCAAGTAGTGACGTAGCTTTTGTACGGCGAACATCACTGCAAGGCATTCTTTTTCGACTGGAGAGTAGCGATGCTCTGCACCTACTAGCATGCGGCTGAGGTAGTATAGAGCAGCTTCTTTTCCCTCACCATTCTCTTGTGCAAGCAGAGCGCCTACAGAATGATCAAGAGCTCTTATGTACAAGATGAATGGTTTTCCAGTGGCAGGGGCAGCTAACACTGGAGGTTTGGTCAGGTATGACTTGATATCTTGAAATGCGGCTTCGCAGTCGGCATCCCAGACAAAGTCTACACCTTTTTTCATTAATCGAGAGAATGGACGGCATTTCCCCGAAAGATTGGAGATGAACCGTCTGATGTAGGCCAATCTCCCTTGGAGCCCTTTTAGTTCTCTCAAGGTTCTTGGGGAGGGCATTTCTAGAATAGCCTTGACTTTTATGGGGTCAAGTTCTATTCCAGCTTTCCGAACAAGGAATCCGAGAAACTTACCCGACGAGACGCCGAAGAAGCATTTTAGAGGATTCATTCGCAGTTTGTGTTTGCGAAGTCGGAGGAAGACTTCCCGAAGATCTTTGAGATGGTCTTCTTTTTTGAATTGAGGTGGCATGAAATCACTGAGAGTGAAGTTTCTTACCGCCTTTGAAGTCTCTGGAAGGGACGTTTCTGCTGCCCCGAGTGAAGTGGTAGAGGAGGCCTCTGCCTTTTCATGGACTTCTTGTTTTGGCTGGGTCTTCTCTTGCCGTTTGAGCTTGAGGAGATGTTTCTTGGCTTGCCTTCGCTGCTGAGCGGTCGGCTTTGTTTTGACGATCTCCCAATTTTCATCTTCCAGGAGATCGGGATGTACCCATATGGGTTGTCCGTCTGGTGTCGGGCAAGGAACCAACACTTCGGACGTTTGAATTCTTTTTATCACCTTGAAGGAAGTAGTGATCTTCTTCTTCGGTGATTTTGGTGTTTGTCCACGTGACACCATGTTGACGGAGGCGGGGCCATAATTTTTGTCAAAGGTGATGACTCCGTTTTTCCACATCTCGTTTATCTTCTCTCTCACAACAAAGCATTGATTGAGAGGATGCGAGACCATCTGGTGGTATGGACAGTACCGAGGATCATTGGTTTTGCCAACGTCTCCAGGTCTTTTGGGCTCTGGCAAAATGAGTTTGCCATTTGCTAGGAGAGCCTCAAAGATTTCTTCGACGTCTTCATCGAACGGATATTTCTTTTCTACTCGCTCTTTGAAGGCATCAGAGAGTTCAGGTCTCTTACCTGCAGCTCTATTTTCAGCTTTCTTTGGTTGTTGAGGAGCTGACTTGGTTTGCACATTAAGGACCTCTTTCTTCTTTGGTTTAGAGGTTGCAATGGCGGTTGGCTCTTTTCTTGATGACTTCTGACTGTTGAGGTCTTTGATCACCATTTCAGCTTCCATGGAAGCTTCGAGGAGTTCCCCCAGGTTCTTTGATTTATTGCCGATGATCATGGAGCGGATTTTAGCTCTCATGTTGTTTCGGCAGATGTCGACTAGCGACGCTTGTGGCAGTACATCTGAGCATTTGTACGCCATTGCTTTCCACTTGTGAATGAAGTCATAAGTTGACTCATTCTCTCCCTGTTTTAGGCTGCAGAGCTGAGCCATAGTAACAGGATGATCCTCACCTTGGAAGTGGGTCAGGAAGCGTGTCTCCAGCATAGCCCAGTTCTGAATGGAGTTCTCCGGCAGAGTGGAGTACCAATCGAAGGCCGTACCTTTTAGGGTACTTGCAAAGAGGCGAATCTTGAGTGCATCTTGATCCGCGATAGCTCCCGTCAAGATCTTGAAGTGGATGACGTGCTGTCTGGCTGATCCTTTCCCCGTATATGTTTGGAGAGTAGGATGCTTGAATTTTGTAGGGAACGGGACCGAGTCCATCCATAAAGGATATGGTGGCTTGATCCCATGTTCTTTGAGTATATCCTCTTCTTTAGCTTTGGCGAGGATACTGTCTACGTCCTTTTTGGTAAGGGCGCGTGACTCATTTTCTTCTCCATTTTCCTCGTTATTGCCATGATTCGGAGGAGGCTCATTGTTCACCTGATTTTGGACGACAAGGAGAAGGTTTTCCATCAGAGTTTCAATCCTCTGCTGGCCTTGTTCCAACTGCTGAATGCGTGTGAGCGCATCATCTCGAGGTGGATTCTGAGGTGGCGGCTCAGAACTTGTAGCCAAGACGTTCATCCCTCGGGATTCGAACGAAGAAATCGTCCTGGTGACTGAGCTGAGGCTCATTCTTTTTGATGAAGAGCTTGATGAAGGATTACTCTCCCGTCCTTGGCTGGAAGGGGCAGGAGATTCTTCGGGATGTCTTTGTGTCCTGGTGATGCTACGGGTCACCGGACGTCGGACATGGATTTTTGATGCTGACCTTTGGCGTCTTCTGGTTTTTCCAACCATATGGACGGCAGCAACTTGGTCGGGTCTTTCTTTTTCGACCCATTTGCGGGAGACTTGAAGTGTAGGAGGCTGGGTCCTTTGCTTCTCTAGTCTCTTTTGTCGATATGACGCACGGCGGCGTGCTCGACGAGCGATTTGAGCTTTGGTCAGCTCTGGCTGGGCTCTGACGATGAAGGATGTGCTCCCTCGGGCGCAGCAGCCGAGCTTGTCTTCTTTGTGGTTGGGCAAGGATAGGATGCGGACCCGGTCCCTTGCCTGTTGCAGCGAAGCTTTAAACCTTTCGAGTTCGGCCCCTGTAGAGATAAAGGGTCGAACTGAAGGGGTGCAGGCCCTGGCCGGTGCTTGTAGAGGCCTAGTGATGCATGATCTGATTTTGGGCCTGTAGGAACAAGCCGGCTCATGCTGGGTTGACTTGGGAGTCAAGTTGGAGATGAGTCTCTCCTCTTTCATGTAGGAAAGAGGGTAGAACTGGTTCTCCTTAAGTGGGGCCAGGTATGCTGGCTTGGTGGAGGTTTGAGACCTCCTTTATTTTGGGGAAGGTCTTGGAGACCAAGTCTTGGGATAGACCTGGTTGTTTGTGGGTCGAGGCTTCGCGGGGGTGCCGCGGGCTTCGGGCTTTTGGGCGCTCGCCTTTGGTGTCACGGGAGTGACACGTTGAGAGGCGATCTTCTGCTTTTTAGCAGGCGCAGCTTGTTCTTCGGGAAGTGGGAATGGTCCCAGTGTCCCAAAGAAGATAGTCCGGGGAGTCGAGGTCGACCCGGAGTTCAGAGAGTTGCCGAGGGAGTTGACGCTTCGGCAGCTGACAGGGCGCTTATGGGTGCGCGCTTTGCTTCTGTTGAAGCATGAGCTGGTGCTTGTTCTCATCGAAGATAATGGTTAAGGCTGCCATTGTTAGTTTCGAAAAAGTTCTGAAACAAGACCACATCCATTAGTAATCACAAGAATATAATGATCATAAATGGGAATTCCTATGGTTGTCTTTTCAAATCGCTTAAGGGATATGACCCAAGCGACATGAAGAAGGCAAAAAGCCATAGATGGTACAATTGTTCTGACAGCAAGTATGGTGAGCCCAGAATGAGCGTTCCAGTGACTGCTAGAAGCAATTGTAAACCTAAATTCGACTTATCGAGAAGCAGGGCTTGCTCGAGATAAGAAGAATTAGAGGTAGGAGTTACAAATGTGCCGGTCACAGATACAGTAGACCCTGGAAGGGCGTACCAGTACTGCTATGCACAAATGTTGGAGATCGCATCCATGAGATGGGATTCTTTGTTTTGAAATGTCAGAAATGGATTCGTCAAAGAGAGCAGGTGGCATTCCGATTCAAATACGGGCTCAACGATTTCCGCGAGCGCCAGTACTCAGAAGGGAAGAGACCACAATTTCTCGAATCTGAATCCAAAAGTGACGAGTTTTTGGAGATTTTTTTTTGAAATGATTTTTTTTTTATTTTATTATTTTTATTTTGAATTTTTTTTTTTATTTTTTATTTTTTTAAAATATTTTTTTTATTTATTTATTTTTATTTTATTTTTTTTGAAAATTTTTGTTTTTTTTTTTTTAAGATTTTTTTTTTGAAATTTTTTTTTTTTTTTTTTAATTTTTTAAGATTTAAAGACGAGAGAGTACACATAGGCCTCCTAACCCGGTCTTATGAAACCTCAATTGATAGAATTGCCCCCAGGTAAGGGTAGGATTACTTAATGAACCCGTTTGGAGGACCCTTGCCTAGAACAGTCAAGCTGTCTCCACACTCTGGACAAGGCTTTTCTTGAATCAATCGTGATCAAAGAACGCAATTGGTTTAACCTTAGTGGTCTATGTCCTTTTTGTGAGAACCCGACCCTTAATTTCTTGGTTTAGTGTGGTTTTAATCGTGATTTGGTTTTCTCGATGGGTTTAGTGATTGTTTGGTTGAGTTTTTGAGTTTGAATAGATTTTTCATAACTTTGGAGAGTTTTAAAAGACGTTGACTTTGTTTTGACCCGACCCTTGTAAATTGTATTTTTGTGAGAATTTATTCTTGGTTTCTAAAAATTCCAAATTTTATTCCTTTTGACCCATTTTGTTGTTACAAACAACTCTCATGTTTTGACCGTCTTGAATAAATACTCAGAAATTGCGTTTTTCGAGAAAAAGGGAAAAAATGATAATTTCCACTAAATCTGTCCATAAATTTCGAAAATTCCAGAAATTGGGGAAAATATACTTTTTGGAAAGTAGTTATTTCAACGAAAAACTTTGTCTTCTTCGTCGAACCGATTTGAGGTCCCGAAATGCATGTTTTTAGCCCGGCAAATGTTTTAAGTTGTGGGACCCATCTCCCCTTTGTTATAAGAGGAACCCACCTCTTCTCTTCTCTTCTTCCTTGACCTAATTTCTAAGAGAGGAGCAGCCCCAGCAGCCATGGCTTTCTCCATCTCTTTCTTGTTTCCTCCATCTCATAGCACCACCAAACAATGCCAAACCAAGATTAGACTCCACCATTTTCATCCTCATCTCAAGAGCTATCCATTGACACCATTTTTGAAGAAAACCAAGCTTTTCAAGATTTCTTTTGAGCAACCTCTTGCTTTTTGAAGAACTTCCAAGTAAGGAATCCTTGTAATCTTTTGGATTTGTGTTTTCCTAGCCTTTAAGAAGCTTTGTTTTGATTATTGGAGGCTTTCCTTTTGTTTTGATTTGGTTTTGCCATTTTAGGGTTCTAAGATGGGTTTCTTTTGGGGGTTTTGTTTAGATTGGTGATTTATAGCTTGGAGAAGTGATTGGTGGTTGATTTGATTAGCATTGAACCCAAGGCAAGTGGATGAAATGATTTATTTTCATTGATCATGTTTTATACAAATGTGTAGCTTTCATTAATGATTTTCATTACTTATGCTTTACTTCATGACATGCTTTTATTGAGATTTGAAATACACTCTTTAGTGTATCTTTCTAGTATATTGTATTCTTGAAAATGGTATCTTGATTGTATTGAGTTTTGACTTGTTTCATGTGATGGATTTCTTTTGGGTTGAATGTGAATGGAATGGATGATTTGATGGAAGAATGGATGTAGTTGAATGGGGAATTTGAAGTGTTGAGAATGAAGTTTTGATTGTTTGAAATGGAGGATCTTTTAGCTCACTTTATTGCAGGGATCTGACCCTTGAAAATGAGGAGTGTTTGGAGAAAGAAGGGACCGAAAACAGCTTCAGAATTCTGTGTCCGCAGTAACGTCGGTCAGCTGTCGGTCAGCCTGTCGGTTAACCGACAGCCAACCGAGGTGGACCGAAACCCTCTCGGTTCCAATTCCAGAGAGCAGATTTCCATCAGGAAATCTGTCGGTCAGCTGTCGGCTGACCGAACTCCCTAGTTCGGTCGACCGAGAGCCAACCGACAGATCTTTCGGTTCATTTTCCAGAGAGCAACAAACTTCCTGATGTGTGTAGAGCTGACAGTCAGCGTCGGTCAGCCGTCGGCTAGCCGACATCCCAGTTCGGCTGACCGACGACCAACCAAGGAGCTGACCGACAGCAATTGTATTGTTTTCTTCTTGAAGAACCGTAGGGAACTATATTGGATGAGAGTGAGGAATAGTAAAGAAGAAGAAATTCCATCATCATGACTGTGTTGTTTTGGTATTTTAGATTTGTTAATGTATATAAGGCCCCGAAATGTTTTCAATTCTTAAAGAGTACCAAATGTATGTCGAACGTAACATACGGGACCCTAGTACATTGATTCAATCTTGGACTTTCAACACTTGGCCCGGAGAATATGAGAAATCCATTCATGCTTTATTTTGACCGAATTTCACTTGTACACTTTAAATCTCATGTTTTAGGACTAGACTTGCCCGACAGTATTGAAATTCATGTTTTTAGCATTGTTGTTAGCCCGTGCATGCCCGACCGATACAGATATGCTTTTGTGCTTATGAGCACCCCGTCCCGTCACATGTATTTATTGGATTTGATTTCTTGTATATGACTCATGAGAGTAAAACCTGGAGGCAATAAGGGGCCAGAGCTTTGTAGTGCGAGCCCATGAGCTAAAAGAGAACTTGCATACATGTATGTGTTTTGTTTGCTTGCATATAACCTATGAGTCGGCACCACTAAGCTTGGATAACCTTGTCAGTCTGATCCACTGACTTGGAGATTCCCCACTTGTCCCGCCAGCTGCAGCATGGATCCCGATACCCGGTTTATTAACCGTGGTCCCGTCCCGATACCCGGCTCGCTCCCGTGGTTCCCGATATCCGGTTCGCTACCGTGATTCCCGATACCCGGTTTGCCACCGTGGTCCCGTCCCGTATTATTGTATATGTATATGTGAATTTTGTTGTACCTCCTCACTACGGTGACCGAGGTCAACGCCCGATACTCTAGTCACTTCGGTGATAGAGGATTTAGCTTTGTGTGGTTGCCATCTTGATAGTTCCTGATCCTTGTTACCCGTACTGTTTTATATTGATCATGTCTTTTCTTAATAAAGGATGCATTAATTCTTCATGCTTTAAATGAGTCCCCGATTTGGGAAATGTTTATTGTTTATCCATGTTCTAAAAGAGTTCCCGATTAGGGAAGTGTTTATTGTTTATCCATGTTTTAAAAGAGTTCCCGATTAGGGAAATGTTTATTGTTTATACATGTTTTAAATGAGTCCCCGATTTGTGAAATGCTTATTGTTTATACATGTTTTAAATGAGTCCCCGATTTGAAAAATGTATATTGTTCGTACATGCTTTAAATGAGTACCCGATTTGTAAAATGTTTATTGTTTGTACATGCTTTAAATGAGTACCCGATTTGTAAAATGTATATTGTTTATACACGCTTTAAATGAGTCCCCGATTTGTGAAATGCTTATTGTTTATACATGTTTTAAATGAGTCCCCGATTTGAAAAATGTATATTGTTCGTACATGCTTTAAATGAGTACCCGATTTGTAAAATGTTTATTGTTTGTACATGCTTTAAATGAGTTCCCGATTTGTGAAATGTTCATGTTTTATACATGCTTTAAAGGAATACATGCTTTGCCTAATATCCGTGTTTCATACCCGTTTTATATGAATACATGATTTCGTCAGATACTCATGATTTCCGATACATTTTTATTATGTACAATTTTGATCAGACAGTATGATTTGTTTCATGTTTTATCATTCAGTATGTTGTTATATCTTTTCACCCGCCTGCCAGACCGTCGTGTCTGACCCACTACTTTGGTACTCAGGTTCAGATTTCTTCACCCGAGATGAGTGCACGTATTGGCTGTGGAGCCATGAGCTTACAGGTGTTTGTTGGCTATGTCATGTCGACATTGAGCTTGACATCGGTATTACGTCACATATGGGTAGTAATCATTAGCTTGTTTTCTTGTATGGCTTTTATTAGCCTTTTTGCTTGGGATTGTAATTAATATACATTGTTAATTGTAACTTGAACATATATGGGAATGTAATATCCTGTTACTGTCAGCTCTGTACTTTTATTGTGATAGTTTATTCCAGTCTGAGATGGATCATTGATAAGATGAGTATATGCTTGGGTTAAGTGCGGTGCGGAATCCAATGGCCACGGACTCCGAGTCGCAACACCATAAAAGCTTCCGCTAAATATTCAGAGTGTGTTGGAATGAATTTGTAATCCTCACACACGCGGATCTTGGGAGAAACATAACTCTCAATTCACGGACCCCGGGTTTGGGGTCTTGACAACCTTGTAGTGGTGGCCGGTGCAGAACTTCAGCAGAGTTTTTCTCTCTTTTTCTTTCTCTCAGATCTCTTTCTGATCTTTTTTTCTGATCCTCTGATTTTCTCCTCTTTTTTTCTGATTTCCATTTCAATGGAATGCTCTCCTATTTATAGGCTTTTGGTAGCCATTTAGGAGGGTTTATGAGCCTTAATGGCTTTAATGGGAGAAGTTACAAGATTTATTTCTTGATTTTGTAACTCCTTTTTCCTTGAATCTGATTGGCCGATGGAGATTAAGGGCTTTTAATCACCTTAATTACCATAATGGGAGGAGTTTCATGGTTTAAATGCCATGAATCAATTGACTTGTAACTCCCAAATGCTTGCTTCTGATTGGGCCGTCCAAAGAAATGAATTAATGACTGCAATAAAGCTAGTCAATTAACCACATTAATTGGTCGCCGAGCAGTCGAAGAGTCGCGGGCCATGCCGTGTCTTCTGGAATTCTTCTGGCGATGATCATCGATGGATCTACATGCTGATCGACATCGGATGAACATGTAACTTCAGACATTGATAGCTAAGAGTGGGCCGGTGACATCTGTCTTGTCGATTTCACGATCGGTCGGACAGAAAGTGCACTTTCTTGGTCGACCGGTTGGCGATCTTGGAGCAATCAATGATGATTTTATGCTTTTGACGGCGGATCCGAGATGTCGTCGGATATGAGTCAATTTAAAGCACTAAAAATCACATTTTCAGGAAACCACAGGGGCCAAAGTGCGCGAAACGCGAAAAAAGACGGAAAAACGGGTCACCGGCGGAAAATCCGGTCGCCGGTGACCCGGACCTCCATGGTCGCCGGCGACAATGGGCCATGGTCGCAGGGGTCTGCGACCCTGGGGGATTTTTCCCCTTCGGAGCCCGTTTTGCGGTCGTTTTGAGGTCTTTTTCGTCGCCGTTTTCTTCTGTATTTTTCTTGACATTTCTTCTCATTTATGGGCTTGATTTCCCTGTAGAAAACCTGATGAGAATCCTTGCATTTTTAGAGTGCAAAGTTTCCAATTTTCCGGGAAAGCCGAAGACTTTGTCGCGTAAAGCTGCTGATTTTCCGCCAGAAGCTGAAACTTGGTCAAACGATGTCGGAATGACCTGAAATTTGAGGTGAAGCCTCCTGAGCAATAAATAAGACCAACCATAGGCTTTTGTTTGAGTTTTGAAGCCGTTTGGGGTCCCGTCGATGCTTCACTTGATTTTGCTGCGGGGAAAATGCCGAGCTTTGATATGTGGCCAAACGATGTCCGATTGACCTGAAATTTGACGGGGAGCCTATTGGAGTCATTTTGAGACGTTCCATGGGCTCTGTCTTGGATGTCATGGTCCCGGGTTGCTCCGCCGCCGGTAGGCTTGATTTTCTCTCGGAGCATCGAAACCTGGTCAAACGTTGTCGGAATGACCTGAAATTCGACGTGCAGCCTTTTGGAAGCATGTTGAAGCCACTCATGCACTTGGTTTGATGAGCGAAGGCTTCGGTGGTTCCCGCCGCCGAGAGGCTTGATTTTGCTGCTCGAGCATTGATGGAGGGTCAAACGTTGTCGGTTTGACTTGAAATTTAGAATGGAGCCCTTTTGGGACATGCTGGAGTCATCTGTAGGCTCTGATCGAAGTTTTGACATCTCCGATGATGTCGCCGCCGGGAGCTCCCGTTTAGCTGTCGGAGAAGTGAAGTTAGGCCAAATGTTGTCGAAATGGCCCGAAACTTCATGTGTACTCTTCTCTTGGCTATCTTGAAGGATCTTGCAGTTTTTGTTTGATTCTGACAAGATTTGATTTTTTTGGAGAAATTGCATTGCCTATTTATGGCAGGTTGCGACTTCATGCAGCTTTCTTGATGTTGAAGAGGCAAAGTGACATTTTTGGTGTCAACAAATGCCCCCTCGAGGTACAGCGACGAGTTCCTTGACTTTTGTAGTCGATGTGCCTCGAAGAGATTTTTGAAGGAGAGCTTGTGTCTTGACCAAGAGTCTTTGAGCAATCTTTCCTTTGGTAGAGTAGCCTTTGAGCTTCCAGGGGAATTTTATGGTAATGAAAGGAATCAAATACCATCTCGAGGCAAAGTTTTGAAGATGACATCAGGGATGTGGATTTGGGTTTTTGTTTTTGACCTTGTGACCTAACAAGCTGTATGTGGCAGGTTAGGGGGTCGGGTTTTGGTTTTGACCTTGTGACCCAACAAGCTGTATGTGGCAAGTTGGGGGATCATGATTTGGTTTTTGGTTTTGGTCTTGTGACTTAACAAGCTGTATGTGGCAAGTTAGGGGACCAGGATTTGGTTTTTGGTCACTCTTTGGGACTGTGTGGGTCCATTGGAGTGGTTTGGATTTTTTTTGTGGAATGTCAATTTCAAGATTTTGGCTCAATTTGGTTTATGAGGCTGGATGGTTTGATTTTTGGAAGCTCATGGGGCTTGGAATTTTTTTTTTTGTATGGTTCAATCAACTCAAAAGAGGCATGGAACCATTATTGTATGCTCTTGGTAAGAGGGATTTTTTTTCCTGACTAAAAGCCCAAATTTTTTTTTTTTTTTTTTTTTTAGTGCCTAGGTGGTCAAACCTGGCTCATATGGGCTAGCCCATAGGACCTTAAGCTTTTTAGGATGGCTTAGATCTCATGTGGGGTCATTTTTGTAAAGAATATCTAAAGATATCTCATTTGGATAGAGAATATCTAAAAATATCTTTATGGGAGAGAATCTCTCATATTCCCTTAATTTGGGAGAGAATATCTCAAGGTATCTTTCTTTTTGGGAAAGAATCTTCAATATCCTATTTTGTTGGAGAGAATCTCTCATTGATTGATTTTGGGAGAAAATCTCTCAAAGACATCTTTCTTTTTGGGAAAGAATCTTTCTAATTCCTTCTCTTTTGGTAAGGTTACTAATTAGTAACACTTACCTTTCTTCTTTGTTTCCTTCTTTGATTTGCTCTCTCCTATAAAAGCAAAGGAATGTAGGATCTCTTGCTCTTATTGCTTTCTTTTGCAACAATCTCAAGAGAGCTCCAAGGCCAAGAGTTTTTCTTCTTCAAGGATCTTCAAGCTTTTTCCTTCTTCTTCTCCATCAATGGCTTCAAGTAAGTTTTCTCTCTTTTTCTTTCAAGAAAACTCTATGTAGGATGGAAAAAAAAAATTTCTCTTCTCTTTTTTTTTCTTTCTTCTTGTTTTTTTTTTCTTTCTATTCTTCTTCTTTTTTTTTTTTCCCACGTGATTTCTTCTTTTGTTTTTTTTTCACACGTTTTTTTTTTCTTCTTTTCTCTTTTTTTTTTTTGTGGGCCGTACGGACAGATCCGTACGGATCTGGTCCGTACGGCCACGTGGCCTATTTTTTTTTTTTTTTTTATTTTAACAGGATCATATTCATACCTTTTTGTGTTTCATTTGCAGGTTTTGAAGTGACAGAAGAGAGTCCATCGCTTTCTTCAGAACCAGAGCAAGGGATGCCAGAGGTCGATCCGGAGGTAGAGACCAGTTCTGATATGATTGAGGAGATGCCTCGTGTTGAGATTCCCTCTCCAGCGGCTCCAAGTGAAAAGAGTTCTTTTGTTACTCTTCCAATGGGACATGACATGAGCAGCCGATCAGCGGAGAAGGGTGAATCTTCATCCAGTTCGTCTCTTCAATTTGCGAAGAAGGTGCTGGCTCGGGTTTTGAGTTCTTGGGTCAAGACTCTCCTTTCTGGACACTTGGAGGCAGGATTTGGTATGATCCCACATGTACAGGAGATTCTGATCGACACCGAAGAGGTTGGTCTGGATGTCACAGGTGCCAGGGCGATCGTTGATAGGATCATTGCACTGGGTGACAAGTGGTTTGAGACCATGGGTTTCCCTGACGACCAATTCTTCAAGGAGATGTTCTTGGACCCTGCTGATAAGGCTAAGTCTGACCTGAATGAGGCTACACAAAGCAAGAAGCAACTAGTTCGGGATAAGAACAAGGAAGAGCTAGCCATCATCGGATTGAGGCATGACCTTAACGTCCTTGATAGGGAAGTTGAGGAGGCCAGGAAACGTCTTGAGCATTTGAAGGCACAAGTCGATGCGAAGTGGGCTGCTATAACAGAGGCTCGTGACAGGGAGAGTACTCTGATCCGCAGGGTTGCAGATGCCGGTCAAGTTCTCGAGAGGAGGACTCTAGAAAACGAACGATGGCAAACTGCTGGGGAAGAGCTTCCCGGTGTGAAAGAAGGGTTACGGCATTCGCCAGCATCTCATGGCAAGTTCCTGAAGAAGCGTGCCTTGGAAACTCTGACGGCTGAGGCCAAAAGTTTGCTTGAGGAGCTGAAGCTTAGGCTGGAGACCATTTTTGGCTAAGCTCCTGATTTTTTATAGCAGAAACCATTCTTCTTTTTTTTGGTACCACATGTATTTTTTGGTATTCTTTTTTTTTGTAGTGCTTGTGAACACTTTCTTTTTTTTGGTACCACATGTATTTTTTGGTACTTTTCTTTTCTTTTTTTTTTTGTAGTGCTTGTGAACACTTTCCTTTTTTTCTTTTTGGTACCACATGTATTTTTGGTACTTCTTTTTTTTTTGTTTTTCCCTACGCTCACTCAAATCTTTTTGTGATGAAAGCAATTGCTAAATGGGATTTGATCAAAAGCTTTGTCATTTTGTGAAAATCTTTTGTCAAATGGTTGTTTTGGTAGGGGAAACGAATTTGGCATGAAAGCCGGATTTTTGTGGCATTTACAGCCAGTTTGGTGGCATTGATAGCCAATTGGTGGCATTTATAGCCGGTTTGGTGGCATTGATAGCCAATTTGTGGCATTTATAGCCGGTTTTGACATGAGAGTCGGGTTTTTTTTTTTTGTGTGGCATTTGTAGCCGAGTTTTTTGAAAACCAAGTTTTGTTTTATTGGCATGAAAGCCGGTTTTGGCGTTTATAGCCGGAAATTTTTGTTTTGGCATTTATAGCCTGATTTTGGCATTTATAGCCGAGTTTTGGTTTTCAAAATGCAGGTATCGACTAAATGTCGCCTCCCCGCTGAATGGTCTTGCAAGTATCGATGGAATGTCGCTTCCTTGCTCATTCGGTTTTGCGAGTATTGATGGAATGTCACTTCCTCGCGGGTTAGGTTTTGCAAGTATCGATGGAATGTCGCTTCCTCGCGAATTGGGGTGCAAATATCGACTAAGCGTCGCTTCCCTGCTTTTCCCAAGACTTTTGGTTTTGCGGGTACTGACTTGATGTCGTTTCTCCGCGATTTTTGAAATTTGAGGTTTTCTCGAACCATTTGTAATTTTGGTTGTGGATAGCAACTGGTATGTTGCATCTCCACGATTTTTGAAATTGGGTTGTGGATATCAACTGGTTTGTTGCTTCTCCACGATTTTAGGTTTTCTCGAACCTTTGAAATTTGGGTTGTGGATATCAACTGAAATGTTGTGTCTCCACGATTTTTGAAATTGGGTTGTGGATATCAACTGGTTTGTTGCTTCTCCACGGTTTTTGGATTTTGCAAGTATCGACGAAATGTCGCTTCCCTGCGATTTTGGGTGCAAGTATCGATGGAATGTCGCATCCTTGCTTTTTTTTTTTTCAAAATTTTTGTTTTGCGGGTACTGACTTTGATGCCATTTCCCCACGATTTTTGAAAAACCATTTTTTTTGTTTAAAGACACGAGGGTCGTAAATTTTGACCTAGAACCATTTGGCGGTAAAAGGTAAGGTGGACTAGGGTGGAAATCCCTAAATCCGGATTTTTGTTTCAAACCATGAATTTTGGTTCAAGGATCGAAAGTTTTGGTCAAGTCAGGGAGAGGCTCCTAAACTTGGATTTTTTTTTTGTTTTTGAACAATGAAACAATGAAAGTAAGCATTGTTTTTGAATCTCTAGAAATTTTGACATTTGATATGAAAATTCTAAAGAGAGTGGGTTTGACGAGCGAGTACCTGAGAACAGGTTTTGGCCATACAGGCATTGCTCTTACCCAGTTGGGTAAGTCTTCAAGGGTAGTACTGCTTCAAGAACTTGCCGTTGATAGGCAGCATACATCTGTCGCCTTCCATGTTTAGGAGGGCATATGCGCCGTTGGAGAAGACTTTGTCGATGACGTAGGGTCCCTCCCATTTTGGTTCAAATTTGCCTTTGGATTTGTGTGCGAAGACCATTGGTCTTTTTACCGCAAGAACCAAGTCACCCTTTTTGTAGGCGCGTTGCCGGACCCTTTTGTCAAAAGATCCTGCCATGCGTGCTTGGTAAAGTTCAATGCTTTGTCGAGCTTCGAGCCGTCTCTCGTCGAGATTGTCCAGCTCATGGAGTCGCAATTTGACATTGCTTTCTTGAGTCATGTCATTTTGTAGAGATACCCTCAGAGAAGGAATTTGTACCTCTAGGGGCACGACAGCTTCGCATCCATAGACCAAGGAGAATGGTGTGCTATGGGTTGGTCCTCGAACGGTGGTTCGATAGGCCCACAAAGCTTCAGACAGTTTGTCGCTCCAGTCTCTTTTGTGACTAGAGACCATTTTCTTGAGGATTTTGCAGAGTGTCTTGTTGAAGGCTTCTGCTAATCCGTTTGCTGCCGGATTGTATGGAGTCGAAGGACAGCTTTGAATTTTGTATTTGTCGCAAAACCTGTAGAATCGATGATCCCGGAATTGTGGTCCGTTATCATGGACGAATCTCTTGGGTATGCCGAAACGACAAATGATGTTGGTGCGCAGGAACTGAAGAACTGATGAGGTCTTCATTTCGTTGAACGCAAATGCTTCTGACCACTTGGAGAAATAATCCGTTGCGGCGAAGATGAAGCGATGACCTTTGCTTGAAGGGGGAGAGATAGGACCTATGATGTCCATGCCCCATGCTTCGAAAGGCCATGAGATTGCTGTAGGATGTAGCCATTCCGGAGGCATGTGAATGTAATCTCCGTGAACTTGGCATAGCTGGCAACGTTTGGCAAATTGCATTGCATCAGCAACCATGGTAGGCCAATAGTAACCTAACCTTTTTATCTGATCATAGAGCTTAGGACCTGCCTGATGGGCTCCACAAAGACCAGCATAAACTTCTTTAAGTGTTTCTTCGGCCTCTTGTTGTGACAAGCAGCGTAGAAGTACTCTGTTGAAGGATTTCCTGTAAAGGATCTTTGAAGGGATATCCAAATGAAAGTTTGGGGCTCGCCTTTGAATGCTTACCCGTTCTTTTGGATCTTCAGGTAGGATTCCGAACATAGTGTAATCAATGAACGGATCCCTCCAGTCGCCGATTGAAGGTTGAAGGATAGAGATCCGACTTCCAACCACTCGGTGGCATTCAGCAACTGCTTGGTGTGTGTTAAGAGGAGGGAGGATCCTTCTCTCATTCACTGTAATTTGCATGTTTTTTCCTTCCTGGATCGCCATTGATGCGGCAAGTCCAGCCAGGGCATCTGCACGGATGTTTTCACCTCTACGAATGTGGGTGACGTGACAGATGTCAAACTTTTGCAGAAGCGATTGTGCCTTGTTGTAATAAGGCAGCAGATCAGACTTCCTGACTTCATATTTCTGATTCATCTGGTTGACGATCAGTTGAGAGTCTCCAAAGACTTCCAGCATAGTGATACCGGATTCGATGGCGAGTTCCAATCCTAGGATCAGAGCTTGGTATTCAGCTGCATTGTTTGTGCATGGTTCCAGTAGCGAGAAAGCGTGTGGAATCATGCATTTGTCGGGGCTAACAAAGAGGATGCCAACTCCCTAGATCAGCTTTCTGTTTTCATTTGTCCTGGTTGCACCATCAAAGTACATGTCCCAGGAGGCATTTGGTGAGGAAGTCTCCACGTTGTAGACAGGTTCGTCTGGGAGATCATCTCTGAGTGGTGAATCTTTAGGCAATGGATGCTCTGCGAGGAAATCTGCTAGAGCTTGGCCTTTGATTGCTTTTTGTGGCACATACCTAATATCAAATTGTGACAAGAGGATGGACCATTTTGCCAGTCGGGCATTGAGAGAACCGGCCTTCGTGACAAGGACCTTCAAGAGGTTGATCCTCGAGACCAGGTAGACTGTGTTGGAAAGCAAGTAGTGACGTAGCTTTTGTACGGCGAACATCACTGCAAGGCATTCTTTTTCGACTGGAGAGTAGCGATGCTCTGCACCTACTAGCATGCGGCTGAGGTAGTATAGAGCAGCTTCTTTTCCCTCACCATTCTCTTGTGCAAGCAGAGCGCCTACAGAATGATCAAGAGCTCTTGTGTACAAGATGAATGGTTTTCCAGTGGCAGGGGCAGCTAACACTGGAGGTTTGGTCAGGTATGACTTGATATCTTGAAATGCGGCTTCGCAGTCGGCATCCCAGACAAAGTCTACACCTTTTTTCATTAATCGAGAGAATGGACGGCATTTCCCCGAAAGATTGGAGATGAACCGTCTGATGTAGGCCAATCTCCCTTGGAGCCCTTTTAGTTCTCTCAAGGTTCTTGGGGAGGGCATTTCTAGAATAGCCTTGACTTTTATGGGGTCAAGTTCAATTCCAGCTTTCCGAACAAGGAATCCGAGAAACTTACCCGACGAGACGCCGAAGAAGCATTTTAGAGGATTCATCCGCAGTTTGTGTTTGCGAAGTCGGAGGAAGACTTCCCGAAGATCTTTGAGATGGTCTTCTTTTTTGAATTGAGGTGGCATGAAATCACTGAGAGTGAAGTTTCTTACCGCCTTTGAAGTCTCTGGAAGGGACGTTTCTGCTGCCCCGAGTGAAGTGGTAGAGGAGGCCTCTGCCTTTTCATGGACTTCTTGTTTTGGCTGGGTCTTCTCTTGCCGTTTGAGCTTGAGGAGATGTTTCTTGGCTTGCCTTCGCTGCTGAGCGGTCGGCTTTGTTTTGACGATCTCCCAATTTTCATCTTCCAGGAGATCGGGATGTACCCATATGGGTTGTCCGTCTGGTGTCGGGCAAGGAACCAACACTTCGGACGTTTGAATTCTTTTTATCATCTTGAAGGAAGTAGTGATCTTCTTCTTCGGTGATTTTGGTGTTTGTCCACGTGACACCATGTTGACGGAGGCGGGGCCATAATTTTTGTCAAAGGTGATGACTCCGTTTTTCCACATCTCGTTTATCTTCTCTCTCACAACAAAGCATTGATTGAGAGGATGCGAGACCATCTGGTGGTATGGACAGTACCGAGGATCATTGGTTTTGCCAACGTCTCCAGGTCTTTTGGGCTCTGGCAAAATGAGTTTGCCATTTGCTAGGAGAGCCTCAAAGATTTCTTCGACGTCTTCATCGAACGGATATTTCTTTTCTACTCGCTCTTTGAAGGCATCAGAGAGTTCAGGTCTCTTACCTGCAGCTCTATTTTCAGCTTTCTTTGGTTGTTGAGGAGCTGACTTGGTTTGCACATTAAGGACCTCTTTCTTCTTTGGTTTAGAGGTTGCAATGGCGGTTGGCTCTTTTCTTGATGACTTCTGACTGTTGAGGTCTTTGATCACCATTTCAGCTTCCATGGAAGCTTCGAGGAGTTCCCCCAGGTTCTTTGATTTATTGCCGATGATCATGGAGCGGATTTTAGCTCTCATGTTGTTTCGGCAGATGTCGACTAGCGACGCTTGTGGCAGTACATCTGAGCATTTGTACGCCATTGCTTTCCACTTGTGAATGAAGTCATAAGTTGACTCATTCTCTCCCTGTTTTAGGCTGCAGAGCTGAGCCATAGTAACAGGATGATCCTCACCTTGGAAGTGGGTCAGGAAGCGTGTCTCCAGCATAGCCCAGTTCTGAATGGAGTTCTCCGGCAGAGTGGAGTACCAATCGAAGGCCGTACCTTTTAGGGTACTTGCAAAGAGGCGAATCTTGAGTGCATCTTGATCCGCGATAGCTCCCGTCAAGATCTTGAAGTGGATGACGTGCTGTCTGGCTGATCCTTTCCCCGTATATGTTTGGAGAGTAGGATGCTTGAATTTTGTAGGGAACGGGACCGAGTCCATCCATAAAGGATATGGTGGCTTGATCCCATGTTCTTTGAGTATATCCTCTTCTTTAGCTTTGGCGAGGATACTGTCTACGTCCTTTTTGGTAAGGGCGCGTGACTCATTTTCTTCTCCATTTTCCTCGTTATTGCCATGATTCGGAGGAGGCTCATTGTTCACCTGATTTTGGACGACAAGGAGAAGGTTTTCCATCAGAGTTTCAATCCTCTGCTGGCCTTGTTCCAACTGCTGAATGCGTGTGAGCGCATCATCTCGAGGTGGATTCTGAGGTGGCGGCTCAGAACTTGTAGCCAAGACGTTCATCCCTCGGGATTCGAACGAAGAAATCGTCCTGGTGACTGAGCTGAGGCTCATTCTTTTTGATGAAGAGCTTGATGAAGGATTACTCTCCCGTCCTTGGCTGGAAGGGGCAGGAGATTCTTCGGGATGTCTTTGTGTCCTGGTGATGCTACGGGTCACCGGACGTCGGACATGGATTTTTGATGCTGACCTTTGGCGTCTTCTGGTTTTTCCAACCATATGGACGGCAGCAACTTGGTCGGGTCTTTCTTTTTCGACCCATTTGCGGGAGACTTGAAGTGTAGGAGGCTGGGTCCTTTGCTTCTCTAGTCTCTTTTGTCGATATGACGCACGGCGGCGTGCTCGACGAGCGATTTGAGCTTTGGTCAGCTCTGGCTGGGCTCTGACGATGAAGGATGTGCTCCCTCGGGCGCAGCAGCCGAGCTTGTCTTCTTTGTGGTTGGGCAAGGATAGGATGCGGACCCGGTCCCTTGCCTGTTGCAGCGAAGCTTTAAACCTTTCGAGTTCGGCCCCTGTAGAGATAAAGGGTCGAACTGAAGGGGTGCAGGCCCTGGCCGGTGCTTGTAGAGGCCTAGTGATGCATGATCTGATTTTGGGCCTGTAGGAACAAGCCGGCTCATGCTGGGTTGACTTGGGAGTCAAGTTGGAGATGGGTCTCTCCTCTTTCATGTAGGAAAGAGGGTAGAACTGGTTCTCCTTAAGTGGGGCCAGGTATGCTGGCTTGGTGGAGGTTTGAGACCTCCTTTGTTTTGGGGAAGGTCTTGGAGACCAAGTCTTGGGATAGACCTGGTTGTTTGTGGGTCGAGGCTTCGCGGGGGTGCCGCGGGCTTCGGGCTTTTGGGCGCTCGCCTTTGGTGTCACGGGAGTGACACGTTGAGAGGCGATCTTCTGCTTTTTAGCAGGCGCAGCTTGTTTTTCGGGAAGTGGGAATGGTCCCAGTGTCCCAAAGAAGATAGTCCGGGGAGTCGAGGTCGACCCGGAGTTCAGAGAGTTGCCGAGGGAGTTGACGCTTCGGCAGCTGACAGGGCGCTTATGGGTGCGCGCTTTGCTTCTGTTGAAGCATGAGCTGGTGCTTGTTCTCATCGAAGATAATGGTTAAGGCTGCCATTATTAGTTTCGAAAAAGTTCTGAAACAAGACCACATCCATTAGTAATCACAAGAATATAATGATCATAAATGGGAATTCCTATGGTTGTCTTTTCAAATCGCTTAAGGGATATGACCCAAGCGACATGAAGAAGGCAAAAAGCCATAGATGGTACAATTGTTCTGACAGCAAGTATGGTGAGCCCAGAATGAGCGTTCCAGTGACTGCTAGAAGCAATTGTAAACCTAAATTCGACTTATCGAGAAGCAGGGCTTGCTCGAGATAAGAAGAATTAGAGGTAGGAGTTACAAATGTGCTGGTCACAGATACAGTAGACCCTGAAAGGGCGTACCAGTACTGCTATGCACAAATGTTGGAGATCGCATCCATGAGATGGGATTCTTTGTTTTGAAATGTCAGAAATGGATTCGTCAAAGAGAGCAGGTGGCATTCCGATTCAAATACGGGCTCAACGATTTCCGCGAGCGCCAGTACTCAGAAGGGAAGAGACCACAATTTCTCGAATCTGAATCCAAAAGTGACGAGTTTTTGGAGATTTTTTTTTGAAATGATTTTTTTTTTATTTTATTATTTTTATTTTGAAAATTTTTTTTTATTTTTTATTTTTTTAAAATATTTTTTTTATTTATTTATTTTTATTTTATTTTTTTTGAAAATTTTTGTTTTTTTTTTTTTAAGATTTTTTTTTTGAAATTTTTTTTTTTTTTTTAATTTTTTAAGATTTAAAGACGAGAGAGTACACATAGGCCTCCTAACCCGGTCTTATGAAACCTCAATTGATAGAATTGCCCCCAGGTAAGGGTAGGATTACTTAATGAACCCGTTTGGAGGACCCTTGCCTAGAACAGTCAAGCTGTCTCCACACTCTGGACAAGGCTTTTCTTGAATCAATCGTGATCAAAGAACGCAATTGGTTTAACCTTAGTGGTCTATGTCCTTTTTGTGAGAACCCGACCCTTAATTTCTTGGTTTAGTGTGGTTTTAATCGTGATTTGGTTTTCTCGATGGGTTTAGTGATTGTTTGGTTGAGTTTTTGAGTTTGAATAGATTTTTCATAACTTTGGAGAGTTTTAAAAGACGTTGACTTTGTTTTGACCCGACCCTTGTAAATTGTATTTTTGTGAGAATTTATTCTTGGTTTCTAAAAATTCCAAATTTTATTCCTTTTGACCCATTTTGTTGTTACAAACAACTCTCATGTTTTGACCGTCTTGAATAAATACTCAGAAATTGCGTTTTTCGAGAAAAAGGGAAAAAATGATAATTTCCACTAAATCTGTCCATAAATTTCGAAAATTCCAGAAATTGGGGAAAATATACTTTTTGGAAAGTAGTTATTTCAACGAAAAACTTTGTCTTCTTCGTCGAACCGATTTGAGGTCCCGAAATGCATGTTTTTAGCCCGGCAAATGTTTTAAGTTGTGGGACCCATCTCCCCTTTGTTATAAGAGGAACCCACCTCTTCTCTTCTCTTCTTCCTTGACCTAATTTCTAAGAGAGGAGCAGCCCCAGCAGCCATGGCTTTCTCCATCTCTTTCTTGTTTCCTCCATCTCATAGCACCACCAAACAATGCCAAACCAAGATTAGACTCCACCATTTTCATCCTCATCTCAAGAGCTATCCATTGACACCATTTTTGAAGAAAACCAAGCTTTTCAAGATTTCTTTTGAGCAACCTCTTGCTTTTTGAAGAACTTCCAAGTAAGGAATCCTTGTAATCTTTTGGATTTGTGTTTTCCTAGCCTTTAAGAAGCTTTGTTTTGATTATTGGAGGCTTTCCTTTTGTTTTGATTTGGTTTTGCCATTTTAGGGTTCTAAGATGGGTTTCTTTTGGGGGTTTTGTTTAGATTGGTGATTTATAGCTTGGAGAAGTGATTGGTGGTTGATTTGATTAGCATTGAACCCAAGGCAAGTGGATGAAATGATTTATTTTCATTGATCATGTTTTATACAAATGTGTAGCTTTCATTAATGATTTTCATTACTTATGCTTTACTTCATGACATGCTTTTATTGAGATTTGAAATACACTCTTTAGTGTATCTTTCTAGTATATTGTATTCTTGAAAATGGTATCTTGATTGTATTGAGTTTTGACTTGTTTCATGTGATGGATTTCTTTTGGGTTGAATGTGAATGGAATGGATGATTTGATGGAAGAATGGATGTAGTTGAATGGGGAATTTGAAGTGTTGAGAATGAAGTTTTGATTGCTTGAAATGGAGGATCTTTTAGCTCACTTTATTACAGGGATCTGACCCTTGAAAATGAGGAGTGTTTGGAGAAAGAAGGGACTGAAAACAGCTTCAGAATTCTGTGTCCGCAGTAACGTCGGTTAGCTGTCGGTCAGCCTGTCGGTTAACCGACAGCCAACCGAGGTGGACCGAAACCCTCTCGGTTCCAATTCCAGAGAGCAGATTTCCATCAGGAAATCTGTCGGTCAGCTGTCGGCTGACCGAACTCCCTAGTTCGGTCGACCGAGAGCCAACCGACAGATCTTTCGGTTCATTTTCCAGAGAGCAACAAACTTCCTGATGTGTGTAGAGCTGACAGTCAGCGTCGGTCAGCCGTCGGCTAGCCGACATCCCAGTTCGGCTGACCGACGGCCAACCGAGGAGCTGACCGACAGCAATTGTATTGTTTTCTTCTTGAAGAACCATAGGGAACTATATTGGAGGAGAGTGAGGAACTGTACAGAAGAAGAAATTCCATCACCATGACTGTGTTGTTTAGGTCTTTTAGATTTGTTAATGTATATAAGGCCCCGGAATGTTTTCAATTCTTAAAGAGTACCAAATGTATGTCAAACGTAACATACGGGACCCTAGTTACATTGATTCAAATCTTGGACTTTCAACACTTGGCCCGGAGAATATGAGAAATCCATTCATGCTTTATTTTGACCGAACTTCACTTGTACACTTGAAATCTCGTGTTTTATGACTAGACTTGCCCGACCGTATTGAAAGTTATGTTTTTAACATTGTTGCTAGCCCGTACAGGCCCGACCGATACAGATATGCTTTTGTGCTTATGAGCACCCCGTCCCGTCATATGTATTTATTGGATTTGATTTCTTGTATATGACTCATGAGAGTAAAACCTGGAGGCAATAGGGGGCCAGAGCTTTGTAGTGCGAGCCCATGAGCTAAAAGAGAACTTGCATACATGTATTTGTTTTGTTTACTTGCATATAACCTATGAGTCGGCACCACTAAGCTTGGATAACCTTGTCAGTCTGATCCACTGACTTGGAGATTCCCCACTTGTCCCGCCAGCTGCAGCATGGATCCCGATACCCGGTTTATTAACCGTGGTCCCGTCCCGATACCCGGCTCGCTCCCGTGGTTCCCGATATCCGGTTCGCTACCGTGATTCCCGATACCCGGTTTGCCACCGTGGTCCCGTCCCGTATTATTGTATATGCATATGTAAATGTTGTTGCACCTCCTCACTTCGGTGACCGAGGTCAATGCCCGATACTCTTGTCACTTCGGTGATAGAGGATTTAGCCTTGTGTGGTTGCCATCTTGATAGTTCCTGATCCTTGATACCCGTACTGTTTTATATTGATCATGTCTTTTCTTAATAAAGGATGCATTAATTCTACATGTTTTAAATGAGTCCCCGATTTGGGAAATGTTTATTGTTTATCCATGTTCTAAAAGAGTTCCCGATTAGGGAAGTGTTTATTGTTTATCCATGTTTTAAAAGAGTTCCCGATTAGGGAAATGTTTATTGTTTATACATGTTTTAAATGAGTCTCCGATTTGTGAAATGCTTATTGTTTATACATGTTTTAAATGAGTCCCCGATTTGTAAAATGTATATTGTTCGTACATGCTTTAAATGAGTACCCGATTTGTAAAATGTTTATTGTTTGTACATGCTTTAAATGAGTGCCCGATTTGTAAAATGTTTATTGTTTATACACGCTTTAAATGAGTACCCGATTTGTAAAATGTTTATTGTTTGTACATGCTTTAAATGAGTACCCGATTTGTAAAATGTTTATTGTTTATACACGCTTTAAATGAGTACCCGATTTGTAAAATGTTTATTGTTTGTACCTGCTTTAAATGAGTACCCGATTTGTAAAATGTATATTGTTTATACACGCTTTAAATGAGTCCCCGATTTGTAAGATGTATATTGTTCGTACACGCTTTAAATGAGTACCCGATTTGAAAGTTGTTTATTGTTTATACATGTTTTAAATGAGTTCCCGATTTGTGAAATGTTCATGTTTTATACATGCTTTAAAGGAATACATGCTTTGCCTAATATCCGTGTTTCATACCCGTTTTATATGAATACATGATTTCGTCAGATACTCATGATTTCCGATACATTTTTATTATGTACAATTTTGATCAGACAGTATGATTTATTTCATGTTTTATCATTCAGTATGTTGTTATATCTTTTCACCCGCCTGCCAGACCGTCGTGTCTGACCCACTACTTTGGTACTCAGGTTCAGATTTCTTCACCCGAGATGAGTGCACGTATTGGCTGTGGAGCCATGAGCTTACAGGTGTTTGTTGGCTATGTCATGTCGACATTGAGCTTGACATCGGTATTACGTCACATATGGGTAGTAATCATTAGCTTGTTTTCTTGTATGGCTTTTATTAGCCTTTTTGCTTGGGATTGTAATTAATATACATTGTTAATTGTAACTTGAACATATATGGGAATGTAATATCCTGTTACTGTCAGCTCTGTACTTTTATTATGATGGTTTATTCCAATCTGAGATGGATCAATGATAAGATGATTATATGCTTGGGTTGAGTGCGGTGCGGAATCCAATGGCCACGGACTCCGAGTCGCAACACCATAAAAGCTTCCGCTAAATATTCAGAGTGTGTTGGAATGAATTTGTAATCCTCACACACGCGGATCTTGGGAGAAACATAACTGTTACTTCACGGACCCCGGGTTTGGGGTCGTGACAGACTGGTATCAGAGAGGGCAAGTTTCTAGGAAATAAAACACTCTAGGAACTTTAAGACGTGTGGTGAGGAAACCGTTAGATTTTTCGTCTTGTTTTGGCTAGATGCCATTCTGTTTTGGTTCGGATTTGTTTTCTTTCTAGTGGGGGAGACCCTTCTTGTCTCCTTCCTTTTGTTCTTGCTAAGGAATTTGGGGGACCAAATTCTTTTCTAGTGGGGGAGGATTTAATGTCTCCGCACCCACATTCAGTGTTTTTTTCTTGTTTTCGCGTCAGAGAGTTAGAGTTTTGTGGTTTTAGCTTGTGGATCTCGGAGGACTTTGGCAGAATTCCCAGCTTTTCAATGTCACAGATGGAGCTAGCGAAGGAATTTGTGAGCAGTTGTTAGTCAGCAAGGAATGTGAATGGCATATTGAGACCCAATTTCAGTTGATCGTGTACCGTCAGATGGTGCGTCAGGCAAGTAAGTGTGGATTTTGGATAAATCTGGAATATTTTCCTAAACCAAAAGACTACAGAAACTAGACAAATGGGTGAATTTCAGGAAGTTTGAGGTGATTTTCAGTTGATAGAGATTCAAGTGGGTACCAAAAGCAAGAAATTTCTCGAATTTGATGAACTCTTGGCTGAGAAGTGCTAGAAGATTTTTAATAATTCCAGAATGATGGTGAAGTTGACTCAGCAGGATGCATCAGTGTGTGGTTAAATGATAGGAAGAAAACTTTCAGCTATGGTGTAGAGAGCTGTGTACAGAATGGATTGTTTCCTGGTTTTATGATAGAGGAGATCTTGCAAACTTTACGGACTTTTGGAATATCAGTTTGGGTAGAGTACAGATACAACGGGAGAATCATAGCCTACAGACAAGTCCGGTTAGAAGATCTGGAGAAGAATGACACTGGTGCAGTGTTCTACGACAGAGATAGAGTTACGGTACATCGGAGTGAGTCAGAATCTTCATCCTCTTGGACCGACATTGGCAGTTGTACAGGAACAGTACAGATGTTTAGAGACAAGTTTTCAATTAGTAGAGCTCCAAGGAGATGTCCAGAATTAGAGATTCCTAGAATTTGATGAGGTTTGTCAGAGAATTATTTTAGGATTTTCAACAAGTGCAGTCATGTGGAGGAGTAGACCCAGCAGGATGTGTCATTGTGTGGTTAGAAGCTTTTGGAGTTGGATTTCAGTAACTAATGAAGGAGTTGACTGCAGGAAGAATCTCTACTTGATCGCCCGACAACGAAGATCTTTACAGATTTTATCGACACGAGGAGCATCGGATTTCAATGTACAGGTATACAGAGCAGGAAATCAGTTATTTTGGATTTTATTAGGAAAGGTAGACTTGGCAGAGCAGTTGCAAGAGTGAGCACGGAGCTCCAAATACTAAAGCATAGTGAAGGGACAAACATGTTAGTGTCAGAGACCGAATATTGTATAGAGGATCAAGAGCAACGAGCAGAAAGAATTAAAGCTAGCAAGAGTTAACCTTGAAGATTGTGCAGTGGATGTGAAACCCTAGCTTCGATAGTTGTGATGAAGTCGACAAAATGGTTCCAAGGATTTTCAGTATCAAGGTGTTTAGAAACAAGAGACTTGGTTGAACTTAGAAGGAGTCAGAGTTGGAGAATTCCTTGAGCAGTCAGATTGACAGGACAGTGACGGATTCGAGCCAGTGGAAGAATGTTTGACGACCGTTGATAGTTGACCAAGGGGTTCTACCACGAGGGTGACCCAGCGAGTTCAGATGTTTTCGAGAGGACCGTTTTGGAGTTTTGATTTGTGATTTTGTTTTCGAAGTGCGGATTAATATCCCCACTTGTTTTGGATTTGTTTAGTTCATTTGGAGGACCAAATGTTCTAAGGGGGGGAGGATGTGAGAACCCGACCCTTAATTTCTTGGTTTAGTGTGGTTTTAATCGTGATTTGGTTTTCTCGATGGGTTTAGTGATTGTTTGGTTGAGTTTTTGAGTTTGAATAGATTTTTCATAACTTTGGAGAGTTTTAAAAGACGTTGACTTTGTTTTGACCCGACCCTTGTAAATTGTATTTTTGTGAGAATTTATTCTTGGTTTCTAAAAATTCCAAATTTTATTCCTTTTGACCCATTTTGTTGTTACAAACAACTTTCATGTTTTGACCATCTTGAATAAATACTCAGAAATTGCGTTTTTCGAGAAAAAGGGCAAAAATGACAATTTTCACTAAATCTGTCCATAAATTTCGAAAATTCCAGAAATTGGGGAAAATATACTTTTTGGAAAGTAGTTATTTCAACGAACAACTTTGTCTTCTTCGTCGAACCGATTTGAGGTCCCGAAATGCATGTTTCTAGCCCGGCAAATGTTTTAAGTTGTGGGACCCATCTCCCCTTTGCTATAAGAGGAACCCACCTCTTCTCTTCTCTTCTTCCTTGACCTAATTTCTAAGAGAGGAGCAGCCCCAGCAGCCATGGCTTTCTCCATCTCTTTCTTGTTTCCTCCATCTCATAGCACCACCAAACAATGCCAAACCAAGATTAGACTCCACCATTTTCATCCTCATCTCAAGAGCTATCCATTGATGTCATTTTTGAAGAAAACCAAGCTTTTCAAGATTTCTTTTGAGCAATCTCTTGCTTTTTGAAGAACTTCCAAGTAAGGAATCCTTGTAATCTTTTGGATTTGTGTTTTCCTAGCCTTTAAGAAGCTTTGTTTTGATTATTGGAGGCTTTCCTTTTGTTTTGATTTGGTTTTGCCATTTTAGGGTTCTAAGATGGGTTTCTTTTGGGGGTTTTGTTTAGATTGGTGATTTATAGCTTGGAGAAGTGATTAGTGGTTGATTTGATTAGCGTTGGACCTAAGGCAAGTGGATGAAATGATTTATTTTCATTGATCATGTTTTATACAAATGTGTAGCTTTCATTAATGATTTCCATTACTTATGCTTTACTTCATGACATGCTTTTATTGAGATTTGAAATACACTCTTTAGTGTATCTTTCTAGTATATTGTATTCTTGAAAATGGTATCTTGATTGTATTGAGTTTTGACTTGTTTCATGTGATGGATTTCTTTTGGGTTGAATGTGAATGGAATGGATGATTTGATGGAAGAATGGATGTAGTTGAATGGGGAATTTGAAGTGTTGAGAATGAAGTTTTGATTGCTTGAAATGGAGGATCTTTTAGCTCACTTTATTACAGGGATCTGACCCTTGAAAATGAGGAGTGTTTGGAGAAAGAAGGGACTGAAAACAGCTTCAGAATTCTGTGTCCGCAGTAACGTCGGTTAGCTGTCGGTCAGCCTGTCGGTTAACCGACAGCCAACCGAGGTGGACCGAAACCCTCTCGGTTCCAATTCCAGAGAGCAGATTTCCATCAGGAAATCTGTCGGTCAGCTGTCGGCTGACCGAACTCCCTAGTTCGGTCGACCGAGAGCCAACCGACAGATCTTTCGGTTCATTTTCCAGAGAGCAACAAACTTCCTGATGTGTGTAGAGCTGACAGTCAGCGTCGGTCAGCCGTCGGCTAGCCGACATCCCAGTTCGGCTGACCGACGGCCAACCGAGGAGCTGACCGACAGCAATTGTATTGTTTTCTTCTTGAAGAACCATAGGGAACTATATTGGAGGAGAGTGAGGAACTGTACAGAAGAAGAAATTCCATCACCATGACTGTGTTGTTTAGGTCTTTTAGATTTGTTAATGTATATAAGGCCCCGGAATGTTTTCAATTCTTAAAGAGTACCAAATGTATGTCAAACGTAACATACGGGACCCTAGTTACATTGATTCAAATCTTGGACTTTCAACACTTGGCCCGGAGAATATGAGAAATCCATTCATGCTTTATTTTGACCGAACTTCACTTGTACACTTGAAATCTCGTGTTTTATGACTAGACTTGCCCGACCGTATTGAAAGTTATGTTTTTAACATTGTTGCTAGCCCGTACAGGCCCGACCGATACAGATATGCTTTTGTGCTTATGAGCACCCCGTCCCGTCATATGTATTTATTGGATTTGATTTCTTGTATATGACTCATGAGAGTAAAACCTGGAGGCAATAGGGGGCCAGAGCTTTGTAGTGCGAGCCCATGAGCTAAAAGAGAACTTGCATACATGTATTTGTTTTGTTTACTTGCATATAACCTATGAGTCGGCACCACTAAGCTTGGATAACCTTGTCAGTCTGATCCACTGACTTGGAGATTCCCCACTTGTCCCGCCAGCTGCAGCATGGATCCCGATACCCGGTTTATTAACCGTGGTCCCGTCCCGATACCAGGCTCGCTCCCGTGGTTCCCGATATCCGGTTCGCTACCGTGATTCCCGATACCCGGTTTGCCACCGTGGTCCCGTCCCGTATTATTGTATATGCATATGTAAATGTTGTTGCACCTCCTCACTTCGGTGACCGAGGTCAATGCCCGATACTCTTGTCACTTCGGTGATAGAGGATTTAGCCTTGTGTGGTTGCCATCTTGATAGTTCCTGATCCTTGATACCCGTACTGTTTTATATTGATCATGTCTTTTCTTAATAAAGGATGCATTAATTCTACATGTTTTAAATGAGTCCCCGATTTGGGAAATGTTTATTGTTTATCCATGTTCTAAAAGAGTTCCCGATTAGGGAAGTGTTTATTGTTTATCCATGTTTTAAAAGAGTTCCCGATTAGGGAAATGTTTATTGTTTATACATGTTTTAAATGAGTCTCCGATTTGTGAAATGCTTATTGTTTATACATGTTTTAAATGAGTCCCCGATTTGTAAAATGTATATTGTTCGTACATGCTTTAAATGAGTACCCGATTTGTAAAATGTTTATTGTTTGTACATGCTTTAAATGAGTACCCGATTTGTAAAATGTTTATTGTTTATACACGCTTTAAATGAGTACCCGATTTGTAAAATGTTTATTGTTTGTACATGCTTTAAATGAGTACCCGATTTGTAAAATGTTTATTGTTTATACACGCTTTAAATGAGTACCCGATTTGTAAAATGTTTATTGTTTGTACCTGCTTTAAATGAGTACCCGATTTGTAAAATGTATATTGTTTATACACGCTTTAAATGAGTCCCCGATTTGTAAGATGTATATTGTTCGTACACGCTTTAAATGAGTACCCGATTTGAAAGTTGTTTATTGTTTATACATGTTTTAAATGAGTTCCCGATTTGTGAAATGTTCATGTTTTATACATGCTTTAAAGGAATACATGCTTTGCCTAATATCCGTGTTTCATACCCGTTTTATATGAATACATGATTTCGTCAGATACTCATGATTTCCGATACATTTTTATTATGTACAATTTTGATCAGACAGTATGATTTATTTCATGTTTTATCATTCAGTATGTTGTTATATCTTTTCACCCGCCTGCCAGACCGTCGTGTCTGACCCACTACTTTGGTACTCAGGTTCAGATTTCTTCACCCGAGATGAGTGCACGTACTGGCTGTGGAGCCATGAGCTTACAGGTGTTTGTTGGCTATGTCATGTCGACATTGAGCTTGACATCGGTATTACGTCACATATGGGTAGTAATCATTAGCTTGTTTTCTTGTATGGCTTTTATTAGCCTTTTTGCTTGGGATTGTAATTAATATACATTGTTAATTGTAACTTGAACATATATGGGAATGTAATATCCTGTTACTGTCAGCTCTGTACTTTTATTATGATGGTTTATTCCAATCTGAGATGGATCAATGATAAGATGATTATATGCTTGGGTTGAGTGCGGTGCGAAATCCAATGGCCACGGACTCCGAGTCGCAACACCATAAAAGCTTCCGCTAAATATTCAGAGTGTGTTGGAATGAATTTGTAATCCTCACACACGCGGATCTTGGGAGAAACATAACTGTTACTTCACGGACCCCGGGTTTGGGGTCGTGACACTTTTTTTTATAAAAATCCCAAATAGACTCATCGAAGAGAAACGATGGCCCAAAACCTTAGTCGAACGGGCTCAACATTTCTGCAAGCACCAAAGAACGATAGGATAGGATCAAGGTTTCTCAATTTTGAATCCAAACTAAGAAAGCTGATTTTTTTATTTATTTATTTTTTTTTTGAAATCTCTAATGAACTCATCGAAGAGAAACGATGGTCCAAAACCTTAGTCGAACGGGCTCAACATTTCTGCAAGCACCAAAGAACGATAGGATAGGATCAAAGTTTCTCAATTTTGAATCCAAACTAAGAAAACTGATTTTTTTTTTATTTTTATTTTTTGAAATCTCTAATGAACTCATCGAAGAGAAACGATGGCCCAAAACCTTAGTCGAACGGGCTCAACATTTCTGCAAGCACCAAAGAACGATAGGATAGGATCAAAGTTTCTCAATTTTGAATTCAAACTAAGAAAACTGATTTTTTATTTTTTATTTTTTTTTTTGAAATCTCTAATGAACTCATCGAAGAGAAACGATGGTCCAAAACCTTAGTCGAACGGGCTCAACATTTCTGCAAGCACCAAAGAACGATAGGATAGGATCAAAGTTTCTCAATTTTGAATTCAAACTAAGAAAACTGATTATTTTTTTTTTTTGCAAAGAGAAAGAGTGGAAACAAACTTAAAGAAGTAGAAATTTCCAAAAAATCCCATCTCATTTTTTTTTAGGATGCAAAATCCAACATAGGCCACCAGCTAGAAAGTAGCCAAGGAATCTGGAGAAGAAGTATAAGCATAGAGCAAAAATATGGTATGCAAATATTTCATTTCCAAGCACCGTGTTCTCAAATGAACGAGTCCCACCGGGTGTGCCAGCTTGATGGAACGCGCTCCGAGGCGCCGTGGGGCGGCTACCGGGGTCGGCGGAACGTGGGAGTCCGTCGGGTCCGGCCCTTTCGCGCCCTGGCGGGCCTGAAGCGTGCATCAACATTTCTTTGTGTGGGTGTGCCAGATTCTCTATTTTACTTGGAATTGCAAGTGGTAATCCGGAGATCAACCTTCGCAAGTAAAAAAGGAAATCAACTTCTTTCAAGTTTTCCATTGCACAAATATTTAAGAAAAGAGACATTTTCTTGGTTTGCCGTGAAAGGCGATTTTGTTTGGCATTTATAGCCGATTTTGGCGTTTATAGCCGATTTACAATTCTCATCAATAATTAAAGACAAGAGTTGTGATTTTTGTCTCTTTTAGAAAAATACAAACTACAATGAAAAGCAAGAAAAGGAAGATCTAACTTTTCAGGAGATTGTGGGGGACTCGTTCAGACTGACGGTCGCAAGCCATGTATGGGCTTCGCCATCATCCATGCAGATGAGAACAGAGGATGCTCTTGATTCGCTTGGCTTGGCTATAACCTCAGGTTTTTAGAGGACAAAGACCAAGAGAAGGTCCTATGTCCAATAAAAAGCTAAGTAGACGGGCTGAAAAGCCACGTCTAAGCCATTGGAGGCAGCGGGAGAAGACAAGGACCTTGGGGGGGGTGCCCCCCAAGGGACTTTTGTCACCTTGTAGTGGTGGCCGGTGCAGAACTTCAGCAGAGTTTTTCTCTCTTTTTCTTTCTCTCAGATCTCTTTCTGATCTTTTTTTCTGATCCTCTGATTTTCTCCTCTTTTTTTCTGATTTCCATTTCAATGGAATGCTCTCCTATTTATAGGCTTTTGGTAGCCATTTAGGAGGGTTTATGAGCCTTAATGGCTTTAATGGGAGGAGTTACAAGATTTATTTCTTGATTTTGTAACTCCTTTTTCCTTGAATCTGATTGGCCGATGGAGATTAAGGGCTTTTAATCACCTTAATTACCATAATGGGAGGAGTTTCATGGTTTAAATGCCATGAATCAATTGACTTGTAACTCCCAAATACTTGCTTCTGATTGGGCCGTCCAAAGAAATGAATTAATGACTGCAATAAAGCTAGTCAATTAACCACATTAATTGGTCGCCGAGCAGTCGAAGAGTCGCGGGCCATGCCGTGTCTTCTGGAATTCTTCTGGCGATGATCATCGATGGATCTACATGCTGATCGACATCGGATGAACATGTAACTTCAGACATTGATAGCTAAGAGTGGGCCGGTGACATCTGTCTTGTCGATTTCACGATCGGTCGGACAGAAAGTGCACTTTCTTGGTCGACCGGTTGGCGATCTTGGAGCGATCAATGATGATTTTATGCTTTTGACGGCGGATCCGAGATGTCGTCGGATATGAGTCAATTTAAAGCACTAAAAATCACATTTTCAGGAAACCATAGGGGCCAAAGTGCGCGAAACGCGAAAAAAGACGGAAAAACGGGTCACCGGCGGAAAATTCGGTGACCCGGACCTCCATGGTCGCAGGGGCCGGCGACCATGGGCCATGGTCGCAGGGGTCTGCGACCCTGGGGGATTTTTCCCCTTCGGAGCCCGTTTTGCGGTCGTTTTGAGGTCTTTTTCGTCGCCGTTTTCTTCTGTATTTTTCTTGACATTTCTTCTCATTTATGGGCTTGATTTCCCTGTAGAAAACCTGATGAGAATCCTTGCATTTTTAGAGTGCAAAGTTTCCAATTTTCCGGGAAAGCCGAAGACTTTGTCGCGTAAAGCTGCTGATTTTCCGCCAGAAGCTGAAACTTGGTCAAACGATGTCGGAATGACCTGAAATTTGAGGTGAAGCCTCCTGAGCAATAAATAAGACCAACCATAGGCTTTTGTTTGAGTTTTGAAGCCGTTTGGGGTCCCGTCGATGCTTCACTTGATTTTGCTGCGGGGAAAATGCCGAGCTTTGATATGTGGCCAAACGATGTCCAATTGACCTGAAATTTGACGGGGAGCCTATTGGAGTCATTTTGAGACGTTCCATGGGCTCTGTCTTGGATGTCATGGTCCCGGGTTGCTCCGCCGCCGGTAGGCTTGATTTTCTCTCGGAGCATCGAAACCTGGTCAAACGTTGTCGGAATGACCTGAAATTCGACGTGCAGCCTTTTGGAAGCATGTTGAAGCCACTCATGCACTTGGTTTGATGAGCGAAGGCTTCGGTGGTTCCCGCCGCCGAGAGGCTTGATTTTGCTGCTCGAGCATTGATGGAGGGTCAAACGTTGTCGGTTTGACTTGAAATTTAGCATGGAGCCCTTTTGGGACATGCTGGAGTCATCTGTAGGCTCTGATCGAAGTTTTGACATCTTCGATGATGTCGCCGCCGGGAGCTCCCGTTTAGCTGTCGGAGAAGTGAAGTTAGGCCAAATGTTGTCGAAATGGCCCGAAACTTCATGTGTACTCTTCTCTTGGCTATCTTGAAGGATCTTGCAGTTTTTGTTTGATTCTGACAAGATTTGATTTTTTTGGAGAAATTGCATTGCCTATTTATGGCAGGTTGCGACTTCATGCAGCTTTCTTGATGTTGAAGAGGCAAAGTGACATTTTTGGTGTCAACAGGCGCCAGCAATCGACATCGAAATAAAGAGCTACGAGCTCGGCATGGGAACTCCCTAATACTTAGCTCCCGACCTCAGAGAGTAATAGAACTCTCAAAAGATCAAGAGCTAGGGGGCAATTGTGCGGGGTATTTCCGTGACTCCGAAATTACTCCTAGTTTGGGTAAAAGTACCAACTAGGTTTGATTTGGTCTCGGTCTCGTTTGGATCGGCGACTGCACCAGCTGGCATTGAGCCTGAGCCCACCTCGTAAGAGTACCGAGCGCGTTCTGCTGGGTTCGGCCTCGCGCATCTCGGCAGCAGTGCCCGAGCTCATGCCCACAATTTCGGTGACTTCTCTAGTTCGACTCTATTGATCAAGGTGAACACTGAACGTCGAATCCCAATTATGTGACAGGACAGCTACGTTGCAGAATGTACTAGCAGATAGGGTGGCCGACGGATTTCGACAAGAGGTTATCCCTACCTGTCAATCCCGTCCGTATTTATGTGTGGGATTGGGGAAAGATCTGATGGGACAGTGCTCTCACCTACCTCCACTCAGAAAGCTTCTGATGGGACACTCGTCCCCCTATATATATGCATGGTAAGAACCATGGAGAGGTACGCAATATACAATACCCACTTCTATCTGCCCGAACCTCCTTCTTCCTCACTCACTCTCCCTTTGTTCAGTGACTGCATTAACTTAGGCATCAGAGTGCCTTCGGCTGACTGCAGCCAGGGGCTCTGACCTTTGCTTCTCCTCTCCCTTTCAGGTTCAGGGCATCCAATCCATTCATCCTAACAGCAACATTAAGAGCTTCATAATCATCTAACAAAGTCCGTAATTTTTAGGCACTTACACAACTCATACTAGATTTACTGCAAATAAAATCGGTGTTTTGGAAATGCTCTGTGAACTTTTAAAATTTCAATAAGATCTATTCTCTATTAACTTATAAAACATTTTTTTTTCACAATATATGCCTTCAGTCAATTCAAAGTTTACATCTTCAAAGTTTAGATTTAACAGATATAACACTGGATACGAAATTTATCCCTATGCATGGGTCTTTTCTCAACAGTAGGGCAATGTTTTCCTACGAGAAGGTTGCATACGAGCAATATGCAATCCAATTCATGGGGCCCATTTAAGATGCCCTCCTATTAGTAGTGTGCGGTACAAGAAAAAGTCACTTTGCAGGTAAGTGCCAATCTGGGAAGGACGGACACCTCTCCGGGGCCGGCATCGGACACGGACACGCTCAGACACTTGTTCGACACGTGTCGGACACGGATATGCCCCAGATAAGTGTCCAACACGCCAGGCTTGGAATACTTTGAAAGTGTTCGGGGGTATAATTCTTAGTCATGGATATGTCCCGAATATCCGCCATTCTAAGGCCTATTATACTTCTTGATGGAAATTCTGGACACGTTGGGGATACGCTGGTTGTTTTAATTGGAAAAAAGTATTAAAATTATAATAAAGAAAAGAGAAAGAGGCCATTTGTAAAAAGAAAAAAAGGAAAGGGCCTAAATGCAATTTTATTAACTTAAAAATAAATGATAAGCCGGAACCCTAGACAATCTTTCCAGCGCCTCCTTCACCTCCCAGAACCATTAAAAAAAAAAAGCCAGCCGAAGGAGAGAAGAAAAGGGAGATCTGAGTTGGGGAGACATACCTGGCACCTTCGTCTCCAACGTTTTCTGCCTCCAGCGCCTCCTTCGTTTTCTCCAACTCAAAGACTCTTTTCCAAAATCCCAGCCATTGTTCCAAAATCTCCAACACCATCTCCCGAAACCAACTGATCCCCTAAAAAAACAGTCGAACCCTCCTTCACCTCCCAGAACCATTTGAAAAAAAAAAAAAAAAACAGTAGAAGGAGAGAAGAAGAAGGAGATCTGAGTTGGGGAGACATACCTGGCACCTTCGACTGTCATCATCATCACCTCATCTGCTTCAACGCCATCGTCTCCAGCGTTTTCTGCCTCCAGCGCCCAAGCCTCCTTCGTTTTCTCCAAGTCCAAGAAGCAGGTAAGAGCCTCATAGACTCTTTTCTTTTCTTCCTGCACGACTCTGGAGGCAAAAAGAAGAAGAAGAAGAAGAAGAAGAAGAAGAAGAAGAAAGGGCCATTATGTTACTGCCTGCTGTTTTTTCTTCTTTGCCTGCTGTATTTTGCTGCTGTTTTTTCTTCTTTGCTGCATGTTTACCTCCTTGATGCTGTTCTTTTTTTCACTGCGAATATGCAAATCTGCAAATGGTGTTGGCACCTTCTGAATTAGATTTCTTTTTTAAGCTGCTGATGTTCTTTATATTAAATAATTCTTTTTTTATTTATCTGCTTCTTCACCTCTGCGTGACAATTTGGAATTTAGGAATATGAGTTCCATTCTTGGTTCTAGCTCACACCCTCCAATGAAGAAGATATAAATAAGCCTATTTGGAAATATGTAACCTAAGTTTGAGAAATTTAATGTGATATATTATCATTATTATTAAATATTTACGTGTTCCCCTTGTCCATGTCCTACTTTTTTGAGAAACGCTGGGTGGCCGTGTCGGTGCTTCTTAGGCCAACAAAAAAAAAAAAAGTCAGTCTTGGGAGGTAATCCTAGCCCTTGATTTAAAAGCCATGAACTTTATTGGTCTTTTAACCAAAGATTTATTTGAGATTCAATCCAACTAGGGATAAAGGTTTGATGATATTGAATTTTGGATCGGTACCAGATCATATACGGGCCCACACTGAATCAAGGTGGGTGGGCCCAGTGGGCCCCACAGAGTTGAATTACATATGCACTCACTTGCCGGAGAACTAAATTTACTCATTTTATTATTCTAAAATGGTTGATGGAATAGGATAGGACGACTGTAACAATGATATTCATTTCCTTTTTAAATTGGATATATAGGGCACATTAATATATTGCTTTTGTTTTTGCAGAAAAACGAAAGTATTTTAATTTTCTGCAACTTCATTTTTCGTCATTTGGTGCAAACGATTTTTCATGAAGAAAAGCAATTCTTTTTACTTGATCTTTTCGCGAACCCATTGGAACTATTTCTCTGATGCAGTTACAGAATAGGTGGAGCGTTTGTGAAAAACAAGAAAGTATGAAAACTTTACTTCTACGGAGGCTACACCATGACATTGTAGGATGGATTAGATACCCATTGAAATCCTTGAGCTATGCCATGAGCTCGTCATTTTATCATTTCCAGCCAAATCAGTACGGGCAATAGGGAAGATATTTTGGCTGGCCTATTATATGAAAAGAGGCTCCACTGTTGATGAGAAGATAATTCCCATCATCAGGAAAACTGAATTTCACTACAACCCTTGTGGCATAGCAAGCACTACAAGAGCCAGTAGGTCATCTAAAGAAAGATATCACCTAGAAAAGGGCATCAACGTCCACCAAATAGTGGCTCACCGTCATATATGCAAACATTAAAATCAAAACCTTCTTGAGCCATTGATGTCAAACAGGAAGTCTGACATGAAAAACTGTAGGATGGCATGCCTATATGATGCAACCTAGGGTAGGATGCAAGTGCCGGGGCACAATTAGGGTTCCGAAGAACAATCACTCGAAGAAGAAACGGTCTCCAACGAAAAATCCACACAGGGAATTCTATTAATCAATTTTAATCTCTGAGATCATTGATCTCTACAATGCTATATTTATAGTAAAATAAACTTAAGCCCTAAGAAAGTATTCCTAATCAAACTAGGAAACCAAATAATAATCCTACCCAAATTAGAAACCTAATTATAATTACACTCTCTACTAAAAATAAAACTAATAACAATGAAAAATCAGGGTTTCATGGGTCCCACGATTCTTGTTGCAATAAAGTAAAATTGCTGCTGCATCATTCTCCCCGGGTTGAAAAGAGTTCGACCTTGAACTCGGCTCTTCTGCTTGATGTTACTTCTGTAGATAGTGTGCACGTGAAGCGCTTCCTTGGAGAGATGAGAACGGGATCCTTTCTTTGGTGGCATTGGCTTCAAAGGACGGAGTGTGACTTGCTTTGCACCATGCATGAAAGTGTAGGTGTTGTCGCGCATGCCATTAGTTCCATTCTTGTCATACATCCATGGACGACCCAATAAGATATCACAACTATCCATGGGAATCACATTACACCAAACTGTATCTGTATAATCTGCACCAATGGAAAAGGTAACTGGACATGCAAATCGGACTTGCACTTCATCACCTGTCATTAACCATCTAGCAAAATAAGGACGATGATGCTTCCGAACTTTCAGCTGTAAGCGATCCACAAAAGCTTGGGAAATAATATTTTGACAACTGCCTCCATCAATGACGACTGTGCATTCTGTACCATGGACTGTTCCTTTAGAGCGGAAAATATTTTCTCGCAACCATTTCTTCTCAGTAGTCGATGTAGTTTCTTGAATGACCATGAGAGACTCAAGACCCTCCTCGGGCGGAGTATCCACAATTTCCCCTGTTACATTCTCTTGAGGATCATCTTTAGGATCATCTGGAACATCTTGCACATCACTTTCATTCTCAATGAGATGGATACGTTTTGGACATTCTGCTGCACGATGCCTCTGTTGTTTACAATTAAAGCATGTGAGTCTATTTTGACTTGTGGGCTTGTTGAAAACTGTCTCCGATGATGTACTCGGTTTAGAACCTGCAATGGAGGAATTCTTCTGCATACTCCATTTAGCCGCATTAAGTTTTTGGGTTTGATGATTTGCAATTCCCTCGGCTTTGATAGCATGCTGAATAATCTCATCAACATTATCAAAATGCTTGAATGCGAGGATATCTTGAATGTCAAGCGTAAGCCCATTAAAGTATCGGTCAACTAATACTTCATCATCTTCATTCAAACCACAACGGGCTTGCATTGTCAGAAACTTCTCAGAATACTCAACAACTGTCTTAGATCCTTGTTTCAAGTATTGAAAACATGAACGCAGATCTCTGGAATAATTGACAGGCAGGAATTTCTGCTTCAATAGATTTTTCATCTCGGCCCATGTGTTAACTGGGTCAATTTGCTGATATCTCCTCTTCTTTTGCAACTCGGCCCACCATATTGCAGCATAATTTCGAAATCGAGTTGCCACCAGTGTAATTTTATGCGCATCCGTTATTGATTTATGTGCAAAAATATTTTCAACACACACTAACCAATCCAAAAATTCATCTGGCTTCAATTTCCCATCATATTCTGGAATCACAAGTTTAATACCCAAATCTTGATCAACATTGACGGCATGTGGATCTCGTTGATTCCGAATATGTACTCCGTCATCCCGATGGTTATCTTCACGCCGATTAGTTTCCAAATTTGTTAATCGGGTTTCAATCCTATCAAGAGTTGTTTGCATTTGAACTTGCATTTGAGCCACAGTTACGGATAGCTGAGTAACAGTTGCTGATAATTGTGCAACGGATTCCCTCAAATCATCATCATTGTGAGAGGAAGACTCCGTGTCAACCTGCTTTTTGGGAGTCATCTTTGGTTAATGCAAATTTAAAATTTCTGACTGACCTGATGCGGAGATCTGCTCTGCATGATCACGCTGGCGAAAACGGATCGAAAATCTGATGTTGGATGAAGCTGGTATTGTGAAAAGAAGATCTGACCGTTGATCGCGTCTAATGTGCAACTGAACTGATGTTGTGATGCAGTGATGAGGTCAGCGAAATATGTTGGCCTGCAACCCGGATCTGAACCCGGCCCAACCCGTGAATGAGTTGAATTGAACTCAGGCCTGGAAAGGACTTGGCCCAAATTCAGACGGGGCCCAATGGGCTGGCATGTTCAAGCGGTCCCCTGCTTCGTTTCTGGCGCCCGCAATAAGAGAAAAGGGGTTGAAATCCAAACCCTTTTCTCTGTTGCTTCAACGAAAGGAGAAAAATACCTGAGAGGTGGGGCTTGAAGTCGAGACTGCGGCGATGGGGTCGAACTCACGATGACGACGAAGAGCAAGCGAGAGGCAATGGGGAGCTTCTGGAGTTGGACGTTGGACGTCTGCAGCGGAATCTTTCTCTGATGCTTCGTGTTGCTAGTCTGCGAAGGGTTGGTGCTGGTTGTGGCGACCGGAATCAAGGCGAGGAGTAGCGCCGGTGAACGGTACACTCCTCTTTCCTTTTGTCTTCTTCTTTCTGCTTTTCGTCTCTGTAATTTTTTTTTTCCTCTGAGTTGGGTATGGGGTTTCGGCGGGTAGAAGGCGAGCAGTAGAGAAGATGGGGAGTGGGGTAGGCTGAGAGGGTTCTGGGCGATGATGGATTTGGGGATTGGGGACGACTGGTGATTAGGGTTTGGCAGTGGGTCGTGGGGACTGTGCTGGTTGGGGCTTTGGGTGTTGAGAGTTGGGTTGGAAGAGTTGGGTTGGTTGGAGATGGGGACGATGGTGAGAGAAAAAGGAAGGCAGTGGGCGGACCTGATCTGGGAGGTTTTTTTTTTTTTTGGATGACTGCAATGGAAGATGGTGGGTTGTCGGGGATGGGAGCAGGGAATGGATAAAGTGGACGATGGGTAGGGATGAGGATAGGGGTAACACGCCGACGATCGGAGATCGTTCGGCTCTGATACCAATTGATGCAATCTAGGGTTAGGATACAAGTGCCGGGGCACAATTAGGGTTCCGAAGAACAATCACTTGAAGAAGAAACGGTCTCCAACGAAAAATCCACACAGGGAATTCTATTAATCAATTCTAATCTCTGAGATCATTGATCTCTACAATGCTATATTTATAGTAAAATAAACTTAAGCCCTAAGAAAGTATTCCTAATCAAACTAGGAAACCAAATAATAATCCTACCCAAATTAGAAACCTAATTCTAATTACAGTCTTTACTAAAAATAAAACTAATAACAATGAAAAATCAGGGTTTCATGGGTCCCACTTGTGGCCCACGATTCTTGTTGCAATAAAGTAGAATTGCTGCTGCATCACTATATTCAACTCATCTCTAGGGAACAAATGGAAATTGTACCTGTGAGATGTGTTAAATTGATTAATAAGTGCATCATCAATCATGACTGAAACTTGTATAAAGCAATTAAAAGAAATAGTGGTTGGCAAAAGCACGAAGAAAACACATTATATACACACTCAGAATTCCAAAACATGGAGTACAATTGACTGCTTTAAGCTTGTCAGAAATCTAATTTGAAGAATGAAAGATCCCAACAAAATGGACTTAAAAAACTGGCAGAAGTAGCATTTTAAACTTAGAGAAGGAAATTGAACATCCTAAATTGTTCTTCAAGGCATGCCCAATATGCTTCACCTAAACATAACAATCATTCTTGGGAACTTGAGAAACTGGATCCTGATTTGGCTTCAAATGTTTTAGTATAGAAAACGGAATGTAACAACTGCTAATAAAATCAGACCCACAACCACAAGAAGTAAAACAGCAAGTGGTAACTGAAACAGAAGCATGACAAAAACAGAAACAGGAACTGAAATGAGTAGGTCTAGAAGCAAATGTTGCATCTTTGTTTATAATTTTGTTATCCAATATTCTGACAAACAAGCTTAAAAGAGGTTAAAGCAAAAAAAGAAATTCTTTAAGGGGACAACAGATTGATGTGGTGGTGACGATGCAGTGGGAGTTAATGGAGCCAAATATCTTCCCTATTTTCGTATTCAAGGCTAACTTATTCCAGCCAAAACAGCAATCCCTGGATAAGCATGTACCTTTTTTTTTTTTTTCATTACTAGTATATTTGATGGAGCTTCAAAATCTCATGGAAAAACCCTTGGATATCCTTGATTCATTTTTCTATTCTCATGTATGTGTCGATTAATCATTCTGAAGATTCTGTAAATTAGGGGATTTAGGATCTCACGGGAAAAGCCTGAATTTCATCTACTGACCCTTTGATGCAGCAGCAATTCTACTTTATTGCAATAAGAATTGTGGGCCACATGTGGGACCCATGAAATCCTGATTTTTAATTGTTATTGGTTTTATTTTTAGTAAAGAGTGTAATTAGAATTAGGTTTCTAATTTGGGTAGAATTATTATTTGGTTTCCTAGTTTGATTAGGAATATTTTCTTAGGGCTTAAGTTTATTTTATTATAAATATAACATTGTAGAGATCAATGATCTCAGAGCTTAGAATTGATTAATAAAATTCCCCGTGTGGATTTTTCGTTGGAGACTATTTCTTCTTCGAGTGATTGTTCTTCGGAACCCTAATTGTGCCCCGGCACCTCATCCTAACCCTAGGATTGCATCAATTGGTATCAGAGCCGAACGATACCTGATCGTCGGCGTGATTACCCCTATCCATCGTCCATCTCCATCCATCCGTTTATCCCATTCATCTCCACGTCACCCTCCTGCTACCTTCATCAACCCCACTGCACCCATTCTCCATTCCCCTCTGCCCAGAGCCACCTCTGCCGACACCGAACCCATTCTTCCGTCAGACCCACAAATCCAGAAAACCAATCGACACCCTCTCCATCATCCCTAAACCCTCCCTGTCTTCCCAATAACCCAACCAGTAACCCAAAACCCATCCCGTGTGCCCCTGCCAATCCCAAACCCTCGCCGCCCACTCCAAGCCTGTCGACCATCCATACCTCTTCCGATCTCTCCTTCCTCGACACCAAACCCCACCCAGAATCCCCAAAACTGAAACCCAAACCACAAAACCCTAATCGAAAACCTTTCCCTTCCGCCAATAACCCAAACCGCCGAACCCCAACCCTCCCCTGCCTTCAAAAAAAAAAAAAAAAAAAAAAAACAGAGAGAGAGAACGGAAAGCAAGATCAGAAAGAAGAAGAAGAGAAGACAGGAAAGCACAGCGCACCGTGCATCGTCGTGTCCTTGCCGTCATGTCCTCGCCGTCGCTGCCGTGCTCAAAGCAGGGGTTCTGAGTTTCTCTTCCATCACCTTTCTCCGTTTGGACGCAGCACAGCATCCATCCCTCGCCTTTCTCCTATCTCGCCCTCATCGAAGTGCAATCGCAAGCTCCCCTTTTCTCGACTTTGTCGACGAGTAGCAACAACGGAAGGAGAAGAGCTTCTCCTTTTTTTCTCTCTTCCTTGTTCTTGCACAGCGAACGAGGCCAACCACTTGGTGTCATCCACTAGGGCCTGCCTCAATTGGGCCTAGTTCCTAGGTCCAAGTCAGTTTGGGTTGAATTCAGGTCTAGATCTATTTGAATGATCCAAATCTGTTTGAAGCCCAGTCACGTGGTGCTGACATCATCTCTGCATCAGCAACCTTCAATCACCAGAAGCTTTGATCCGATCAACGGTTGAGATTTCTTTTACGATATCCAGCACATCTACCGTCCGATTTTAGATCCGTCTTCACCAACGTGATCGCGGCAATCAGATCTTCAAATCAGGTCAGTTAGAAATTTTAAATTTGCCTTAATTAAAGATGCCTCCCAAAAGACAGGCTGACACAGAGTCTTCTTCTCACAATGATGATGAATTGAGGGAATCCGTTGCACAATTATCAGCAACTGTTACTCAGCTATCTGTAACTGTGGCTTAAATGCAAGTTCAAATGCAAGCGACTCTTGATAGGATTAAAACCCGATTAATAAATTTGGAAACTAATTGGCGTGAAGATAACTATCGGGATGACGGAGTACATATTCGGAATCAACGAGATCCACATGCCGTCAATGTTGATCGTGATTTGGGAATTAAACTTGAGATTCCTGAATATATTGGAAAATTGAAGCCCGATGAATTCTTGGATTGGTTAGTGTGTGTTGAAAATATTTTTTCGCATAAACCAATGGCTGATGGTCATAAAATTACAGTGGTGGCAACTCGATTTCGCAATTATGCTGCGGTATGGTGGGCCGAGTTATAAAAGAAAAGGAGATATCAGCAAATTGATCCTATTGACACGTGGGTTGAGATGAAAAATCTGTTGAAGCAGAAATTCCTACCAGTCAATTACTCCAGAGATCTGCGTTCACGTTTTCAATACTTGAAACAAGGATCTAAGACGGTTGTTGAATATTCTGAAGAGTTTCTGACCATACAAGCCCGTTGTGGTTTGAATGAAGATGATGAGGTCTTAGTTGACAGATACTTTAATGGGCTTACACTTGAAATTCAAGATATCCTGGCGTTCAAGCATTTTGATAATGTCGATGAGATTATTCAGCATGCTATCAAAGCTGAGGGAATTGCACATCATCAAGCCCAAAAACTTAATGCAGCTAAATGGGTTATGCAGAAGAATTCCTCCATTGCAGGTTCTAAACCGAGTACATTATCGGAGAAAGTTTTCACCAAGCTCGAAGGGCAAAATAGACTCACATGCTTTGATTGTAAACAACAAGGGCATCGTGCAGCAGAATGTCCAAAACGTATCCATCTCATTGAGGATGAAAGTGATGTACAAGATGCTCCAGATGATCCTAAAGATGATCCTCAAGAGAATGAAACCGGGAAAATTGTGGATACTCCGCCTGAGGAGGGTCTTGAGTCTCTCATGGTCATCTAAGAAACTACATCGACTACTGAGAAGAAATGGTTGCGAGAAAATATTTTCCACTCCAAAGGAACGGTCAATGGTAAAGAATGCACAGTCGTCATCGATGGAGGTAGTTGTCAGAATATTATCTCCCAAGCTTTTGTGGATCGTTTACAGCTGAAAGTTCGGAAGCATCATCGTCCTTACTTTGCTAGATGGTTAATGACAGGTGATGAAGTGCAAGTCCGATATGCATGTCCAATTACTTTTTCCATTGGTGCAGATTATACAGATACAGTTTGGTGTAATGTGATTCTCATGGATAGTTGTGATATTTTATTGGGTCGTCCATGGATGTATGACAAGAATGGAACTAATGGCATGCGCGACAACACCTACACTTTCATGCATGGTGTAAAGCAAGTCACACTCCGTCCTCTGAAGCTGACGCCACCAAAGAAAGGGTCCCGTTCTCATCTCTCCAAGGAAGCGCTTCACGTGCACACTATCTACAGACATAACATCTAGAAGAAGAGCCGAGTTCAAGGTCAAACTCTTTTCCAACCGAGGGAGAATGATGCAGCAGCAATTCTACTTTATTGCAACAAGAATCGTGGGCCACATGTGGGACCCATGAAATCCTGATTTTTAATTGTTATTGGTTTTATTTTTAGTAAAGAGTGTAATTAGAATTAGGTTTCTAATTTGGGTAGAATTATTATTTGGTTTCCTAGTTTGATTAGGAATATTTTCTTAGGGCTTAAGTTTATTTTATTATAAATATAACATTGTAGAGATCAATGATCTCAGAGATTAGAATTGATTAATAAAATTCCCTGTGTGGATTTTTCGTTGGAGACTGTTTCTTCTTCGAGTGATTGTTCTTCGGAACCCTAATTGTGCCCCGGCATCTGCATCCTAACCCTAGGATTGCATCACCCTTCAGTTCTGCCATTTATCTGAATCCTCAATCTGCGCTTTCCTAAATTTACTCTGTTTGGGCTAGTCTCTTTGTTGTTAAAGCCAACACTTTTCCTTAGTGTTGGTTGGATGATGCCCTAACCGGCTGTTGCACAAAACCTAGGTTTCTCATCAGTTTCAGTAGGGTCAAAAGACGAAAACTTAAGCCTTTGGGTACGGTTAGGTGTGAAGATAAATTTTGCAAACCTTTCCGTGGGACCCATTTGGATGCGTGTCAATCACAAGAGTAGAATTGGATTGGAACTTTTTAATATGGATTATTGGTGGGGGCAAATATCAATATGATGTGATATTCTAACCATGTAACTAAGGTCAGAAAGTTTTATGGTTATTTTATGGTTATGTAAGAGACCTTTAGATTTTGGAGCCTTTAAATAGATGGTCCCAATTATCTGATAGTATGGATATTTGGCTGACCTATAATATGAAAATAGGGAAGATATTTGGCTGGCCTATTATACGAAAAGAGGCCTTCCCTGTTGCCATTCCGCCTTACCCTAGTGACTGGTACACATGAAGGTAGAATCTCTTGCCGAATTTTCCGCTTCATTCTTAGGATTTTGGAAATGTGATGTTCCCTGGTTCATTTTTCTTTGTGAGTTTAACTGGCAAGAAACCTTGGATAATGCATGGGGTTTTCAAATAAAGGAAAAGATGGGTTTTTTTTTTCTGGATAGACCATATATATAAGCATAAGAAAGAAAAAAGAAAAAAAAAAAAAGAAACTTCAATATCTGCATTTTTCTAATGTAGCATGGGTAGGGGAAGAGTAGCCAAAGCCTGTTAACAACCAGAAACACCAAAAGCTCAAGTTGTTAGTGAACGTCGGAACAATTTATATCAAAGGGTCGGCTCTACATGTGCACAAAAACACGCTAAACAATCATACGTGGACATAAACATGTACCTAGGGATTCTAACATACGATCCGTGGCTCTGATAGCATGTTAACAACTAGAAACACCAAAAGCTCGGGGTGTTAAGTAGTTAGTTTGCCGCACCTTTAACGCCCAGGCATTTTGGGTTTATTGGTTAGCAACTTGGGATAGTATCAGAGCTAACACATCCCCGGTTTGAATCCGCACAGGCCAAAAAAGGCCCCATTAGGCGTCTTGTTTATGGGCACCTGTGTGTAGGGAAAAAAAGGACCCATGTCACGTCTTGTACGGGCGTGTGCTTCGAGTTTGGACTTTCCACGTTGAAGCTTAGGGATCGAAGATCCGGTCATCTTGGTTTCACACCAAAGACATATAACCAAGAGGAAACTCAACAAAGAGAATTTTATCACGGAATTGTTTGAAAGAATGGACTGCGTGGAAATCTTCAACATTGTGAGAAATGTCAATTTTATGTCAATTGAAGGCCAACGTCATTTTCATATTAAATTGTTTGGATTGGAAAGCTTATGTTGTGCGACATGTATTAGTGGGAATAAAAGAAAATGTTTAATTTCAGGGCCCGTTTGGATATATGCAAAATAAAATATTTATAGATTCAATTATTGACAGAATAAAATAGTACGTAATAGAATACTATAATATTAAAATATTGTAATATTGTTGATGTTTGACAGTTTTTAAAGAATTGGACAGATTTTGAATTGAGCCATTTGGCAATTACTGAAGATTATAATATATGTTTTTTAAGAGTGATTTAATGACTTTGTAATTTTGTTTCAAGCTCTTTTTTTAAAAAAAAATACCAAGATAGATTATTTTTTATTGAAAGTTAGATTAGTTTTTATAGAAAGTTTAGCACTACTTGCTATGTAATTAGGAACAACATACAGAAGAAAACTGTGAAATATTCCAAAACAGCCACTTTTTGGAATACATTTCTTAGAATTCATAGGATTTGGATTCCATACAAACAAACATATCGTTATTAGTGTTGTTCATAAAAAGATTGATATTGGAAGTGATACATAAATTCCATTTGATAAATTAAGTGTTCTTAATATAAAGGCTATACAATCATAAAATTGCTCTCATAACATTCCATCATACAGATCGACTTTCAGTTGTAGGCTATGATACTCATCAGTATTCCGAAACATAATAATAAAAGAATGTAACTCCATTTGTTAGCCACCTCTGTTTTTGCCCTTTTTGCTTAAGAAGGGAATGCAAACAGTACTAATACAAATAGCAACATCTGTTTATCATAAAACCAATTGCCAAGAGGCCAACTTGCATGTATACAAACCATATAATACAAACATCTTATTCACAAGTTTTTTTAAATCAAGGAACCATTTTCTCTACTACTACAAATCAATCAAACACCAAGTATAAAATCCATTTTCAAATTGAATTTAGAAAGGTGACAAAGTAACAAACTTGTATGTGAGTCATATGTAGATTATCAAAGAACATAATAGAGTACCATTTTAAATCAGAGAAGAGGGTCAGGAGGAAGAGAAGAGAGGGAAATCGAAGGAAAAGAGGTGAGGGTCTGGGAGAGGGAGAGGGAGAGGACAAGAGAGAAGTGGAGTATGAAAGAGAAAAGGACAAGAGAGAAGAGGAGGGAGAGGAGGAAACAAAAGGAAGAAGAAGAAGAAGAGGATGAGGTGGGGGCAGAAGAAATGGGCAAAGCAGGGAGAGAGCAAGCCAAGGATTGAAAAGAGGGAGGGCCAAGAGAAGAGAATTAGGGAGGAAGAGATGGAGAAGAGAATAGGGTCCGGGAGAGAGGAGTAAAAGGAGAGGAAAAGAGGATAAAACGGGTGATCAAAAGAGGCCCGCAAAATGCAAGAAGATTTTCCTAGATATTTTCTCCTATAGGGTTGGGGTAAATAAAAAGATCTAACATTTTTTAGTAGAAAAGAAAAGATTCTTTCCTTTTCTTTAGGCTGCCCAAACACCTCTACATAAGATGGTAAGAAACATTTCTTGAAAAGAAAAAAAAATCTTGTACTTATGCATCCAAACAGGCCCTAAAATCAGGAAGTAGATAAGAAATAGACTTTTTTTTTTGGCAATTACTATGGAGATATGGGAAATAATGTATTGACGTTTAATAGACGTATTATTATAGAAGTAGATGTATCTATGTGGATTCATTACTGAGAATTACTGATTTAGTGAGGGATTTCAGTTTTACAAAGATGACACGTGTCACTCTCTTGTCACTTAATAGACATATTATTATAGAATTAGATTTATCTTTGTTTTTCTGAAGAAGTAAAATAGAGGGCATGGACGGAGATAATAAAAATAGATCTGAAGAAGTGCAACTTATCTGAGGATTTGGCTCAAGATAGATTGGAATGAAGAAACAAAATTCATGTAGCTGACTCCAACATAGTTGGGACAAGGCTTTGATGATGACGACGACGACGACATCATATAATATAGTCTTATATTGAGAAATGATTATATATGGGCAATGATGACAGTAATTTGTGATACCGGTGAGCATGTCTATACCCACTTCGCATTAAAGTAATCCATTGGTTCAAAACTTATAGTTATTTCTCCTGTGTATAGTCGTCTCCCTCCATTCTGCAGTGCATACAACGCAATTAACTTAATGTGTGATTCCTTCATTACAACCTGTATTAGTGAGATTTTGATGCAGGACAGGGATGGCTAGCCTAAATGATGCAACTTGAGATCAAGAAATTAAGTGGAAATTATAATTAAATCTCTAAAAATTTATGCTATGCATTCCATTCAATGTAAAATTTAACTGAGATAATTATGAGCTGATCCAAAGTAAGGTTTAAAAAATCGGACTCGTGACCAAACTCAGCCATGGCCGAGTCGGGCTGAGTCCCAATTTCCAATAAAATTATTGGAGGGCTGAGTCCCATGTCCCGTGATTCGAGTCCGAGTCCCATGCAACCCGACTCGGTATGTGCCGACTCGGACTTGGCCGATTTTTTAAACCATGATCCAAAGCCCTCATCACAGTCCTTCAGTTGAGCCTCTCAAAGAATTAAGAGAGATGGGCCAAATGGAAGGCTGGAAATTCCACTTTGCCTACTTCAAGTAAATTGTTGCTTTGCTTGAGGATTTGATAAAGGGCTTGTCTCAAATAAGTTGTCAATTGATAAAAATGGAGGTGTAAAGGGGAAAGAATGTAAATTTCTGAACTGAATTAATAAACTCCCACAACGTATTTGGCTTAATAAAAATTAAGTCTTGAGATTAATTGAATCCATGTTGTTTGGCCATGTTGGATTGCCCCATGAATGGCTCGATCATGGTTAATTGGGGCTGGTATCGAGGTTCAGTTCAGGGAGCAGTTCTGGTTTGGGGTTTTGGATGGTGGATTGAGGGTTGGATCTAAGGTTTGGTGAGAGTATTGGGATAGATCTAGGGTTTTGGAGAAGGTATGTTGCTAGATCTAGAGGCTTGTGAAGAGATATGTTCAAGATGGAGGAGGAGAAGTGGATCGGCGAGGGTCTTGGGAGGGCATTGTGGTTCGGCCAACGGTAGGTGGGCTGGATCTTGGGTTAGAAAAGGATAGATGTGTTGGATTAGGGTTTGGGTGATGGTTTGGGGCTAGATCTAGTATACCAATGGTAGGATTGATCTAGATCTAGGTTTAGATGGTGATTTGGGATTGAACAATGAAAGGAACAGGAAAGGGATGGAGAGGAATAGCTTGAAGATGTAGAGATCAAGCCTTGGCTTCACACCAAACTCCCCCTTTGCGGGCGATAAGATCTTGTAAGAGTATTCTCAAGAAGGCCTTGGGAGAAAGTTTCATTCAATAATATTCATTAAAACCCTTTCAAAGAGAAGCATAAGTGTTTATACAAGACAAAACAAGAACCCTAACAATGAGTGGTCTGGATTAAATTTCATCCAATGACTCACTTAAGACATAACATTAAATAAAATAAAAAAGAAAAAAAAATAAAATTACTACGGAAGACAAGTCTTGCAAGGGGGAAGTCATGCACATGAATCCTAATGCACTTGGGACTAAGTTGTGCACATGAATCCCAATCTATGATGCCCGGATACGGACACGGGTACGGATACGGGACACGGGAACGAGCGTCCGATACGTCAACTTCGAAATTTTAGGATACGGATACGGGTACGACATTTTTAGAAATATCTAAATATAAATATTTAATTGGGAGTTTATTTTAAATGAAATATATATATTTTGCTGGAGCCGTCAATCTAGAGTAAAGAGATTTTTATTTTGCTGCTGTTTTTTTTTTATTTTTTTTATTATTATTATAGCTGGGCCGAGCTTCACTCAATCTGAAGCCCACAAGATGGGCCCTCACTTGAAATTGGAGTGGGGCATACATGGGCCTTGGCTCACTTTTAAATAAGAGTGGGAGACATGGTTTTAAATGGTAATGAAAGACACTTAAGAGACCCATGTGACAGAGATGAGATGAGAGGTAAAACGAAAAAAAAAGCATTCTTCTCTTTCTTGTTTCTCTTTTCTCTTTTCTGCCCTAACGATAAGAGAGATGAGGGGAGAGAGAAGACAGCAGTAGCAGGACGACGATGGTGGAGGCGGCGATGATGATGGTGGAGGCGACGATGATGCGGAGGCGACGTCGATGCAGGTACGCCCCTTTTTTTTTCCCTGTTCCTCTTCTCTTCTCTTCTCTCTCTCTCTCTCTCTCTCTCTCTCTTCCTTCTGGGTGATGGAGGTGAAGGGGAAGGGGTTCGGCAGAGAGGGGGTGGGGTTGTGGGTGGTCGGGAAGACGGATTTCCGTTAGTTTCGATTTTTTTTTTTATAAAACACAACACAGCCGTATCCCCCTTTTTTTGCACCGTATCCCTACCGTATCTTGCGGTATCCCGTACCCGTATCCGTATCGTACCGTGTCTGCACGGGTACCATGGGTGAGTTGCCGTATCTGGGTATCATAGATCCCAATGCACTTGGGATTAAGTTGTAGGGGCCTCCGTCCCGTCCTCCGTCGTTGGACCCCCTTTCATATAAATTTCTTTTGGGGCCCGTTTTCTTTAAGTCTTAATGTAAATGTCTCAGTAGCTAATCTCCTGTGGAACAGCCTGATGTGGGGTCTTCCATACCTGTGCCATAGGAGGCCCTCAACAAACCGGAAACCAGATCCAGTGGTGGATCTCCGCATCATGATGGTTAGGCCTATGAGAGGCTGATCCATTCCCAAATATGCTCTATCAGCAACTTTCTTTTTGCGCCACTGCCGCTGGTAGACTTTGATATTTGGAGTACTTGGGATTGATGTCCTCATGACGTTCTGTTACATTCTCTTGGTAAAAAAAAAAAAAAAAAAAGGAAAAGAAAAGAGCAACTACCTGCATGGATTGACTGGCTTCCTCTTATATGGTCATTTCAATCAATTGTTGGATTGCAAAACTGCAAGGAACTTAATGCATCATCGGGTTGTTAAATTCTTTATTAATAATAGTCTCTTATATTCTCTGATAAAAAAGAGCAACTTTGTATGATTGTGTTGGCGCTTCAGTGCTCAAGTTCTTGTTTTTCCTACTTAGCATTGATACTGGAAAGCTTATGGCTTCACTGGTTTGCTAACCTCAGTCTTTCATAGCCATGAAGGTGAGGTCATCTGTAAAGAAGCTATGCGAGTTTTGCAGAACAGTAAAACGCCGTGGGAGAGTATATGTATTGTGTACTGCTAATCCTAAGCATAAACAACGGCAGGGTTTCTCAACGTTTGCTTATGAAGGACCACTGCCTCCTCAGTATGTGTTTTCTTCCCAGAATCCATAGATTTTCCTCAGTTTTTGTTTGTTTCACTGAATGTGTTTGTGTTCTGTAATTTTGCTCGTCACTCTCTCTCTTTTTCTTTTTGTGTGTATATATATAATAAAAGAACTAATACCTGAGATCTGACTTCAACTTTTTATGGGGCCCACTAGCAGTCAAGTCAACTCTTTCATATTTACCTATGCATGACAACACCTCCCCCCATCACCCTAATGTATTGGCATTTGGCCCAAATTTTATCTTGACCAAGTCCAACATTGGAATTCGAGCTTGAGCTCCAAACTGCTATATTTCATGGATTCTTTATCTGAAACGAACAATTTATTGATGTTGGGCACGACTCTGTCAGATTTATCGTGGATTCATCATGTACTAATAATTTAAAACATCATCTTCCAGAAGGTTAATTATTGTTAAAATATTTAAATGTCTTTTTCTTGATTGTTCTGGATAAGATTTGTTGTACATTATAACTTATTGGTGTTATTTTTTTTCATTTTTAAATTAATAATAAGTTAATTTTATTTTAAATCCTCAAACCCTATGTTAGTTTCCTGAATTGGACAGCTTTTACTTGGAACTTAGCCAAACTGGTTTGACCTTGGCTTAAGGGCATGTTTGTGTACACACCCTTTCCGTGGAAAGGGGAAATTGCCACGTAAGCAAAATCCATGGAAATGGAATCCTCAGAAAAGGATTTCCGTAGAATTTAGAAATTCATGTTTGGTGTGATTTTTTTTCCTCGCTGAATTGGTGCTAATGTTGTTTGGTGCGAGTATGGATTCCTTGCTGAAAATCAAATTTCCCTGTTTGGTGCAACAATTTTCCACAACCAGCCCTGACCAGCAGGTCCAATCCACCTTGCAGCAAGCCAGCACAACTAACTAACTGTCAACATGAGTCTATTGCCATGCCCGGCCTAATCTGCAATGATCAACTGCTGCTCAACTCTCTCCACATTTCCTACTCAGCTCATCAGCATCAATCCAGTCCAGCTGGTTTCTCAGCAGAATAATCAGACTGCTGAGAAAGCTCTAGTCTCACACACACAAGACAACTCCACCAGTTAACAGCCCTGTGGAAATTTTGTAACCTTAAGGACTCTGAGGGCAATTGTTAATTAATTTTCCCCTTGGTAGCGCCTCCACTTCAAGCAAACAGAGATTCTGATACCACAAGTGAAGCACAAAATCCACAGCAAACACTCATCCTATGATCACTCGTTCCAGAGTGGGCCGCCATGATGCAAGAAATCCTACTAAGATGAATGCCGTGGGTTGGAGGGCAACTGTTGTACACATTGTCATCCTACTAACAAAAACATTTAATACTTTGCATCCTACATGAAAATCCTACTAAATAAATCCTTTCAAACACAACTCTTGATCCATGAAAAAAGAGTGGAGTCTGCAATGGTGCTATGTAAGCATTTAGTGCCCACAGTAGAAAAACCTGCAAACTCTATCTAACTAGCAAGCTGAGAGAGAGTTTCCAAAACAGAGCAACATAACATGCAAAGAAGACAGAAAGAAACAGTTGCAAAACAGTCCCCCTTTAAAAAGAAAAAAAAGGTAACCTCTTCATCTGTCTGTCTTGGTCTCTACATCTGCATATAAAAATTAAACTACTTCAATCCACATATATTGTTTACCATAAAAGTCCATATATTACCAAATGGACTTAAAAAGAATGAATATATATATATATATATATATATATTACAGAACATACCATGTGAAAATCTCACAACACCACAAAAAAAGTATATCATTTTCGAGACATATAAATAGTCTTAACATCCTGTCATTCTACAGTCCATGAAAACACATCCAACATAAAACCATTGGCAAATACATATATTGTTCCATACTCCAAACTCAGCTATAATACCAGAAAAAGTGCATAAACTTCATGAAAAAAGAAAAAAACTAATTAAAGATCAATAATCATCCCACATTTGTTGAGCAATTGAATCTCGAAGTGCACATGCAAATCCGGTGTTCGCATCACTTGGCACGGATCCAACTTCCGTATCTTCCTCGACATTTATGTTTTCATCAATGTCCATCTCTAGCACCGAACCTTCTTCCAACTCATCATTATAATTCCACCGTTTGATATAGTTGTGCATGACACAACAAGCGACTACGATTTTCGCTTGTGTGTTAAGAGGATATCGCGGTGCTGTTCTTAAGATTGGAAAGCGTTGCTTCAATACGGCAAAAGTGCGCTCCACTATATTGCGTGCTTTCGAATGTCATAGATTGAAAAGTTCATGGGGTGTTTTAGGTGCTTGTGTCGTTGACCACTCTTTCAGATGATAGCGAATGCCCCGGTAGGGTGCAACAAATCCACGGGTGTTCGCATAACCTCTATCCACCAAGTAGAATTTACCTATAAAAAAATTTCAAATTAAAATGGAAATTTGAGAATATTAGTTAAATATAATATATAAGGTTTCACATTTACCCGTTGGAACTTGAAGCCTATTATATGGTCTTGACAACGCATCTTGCAAAACTTTTGAATCAGACGCTGAGCCTTCCCAGCCAGCGAATACATATTGAAATTTCATGTCAAAGGAGACAACAACCATTATGTTTTGTGATAGGAACCCCTTCCTGTTTCGGTAACGCACCTGGTCTTCTAAACGAACCCATGCCGGTATATGTGTGCCGTCAATTGCTCCGATACAATCCTAATGGTAAACAAGTTATATTAAATTTATTATAACATCTCTAACAAAGTTTAATGAACAAAGTTATATAAATGATAATAAAGTTTACCTTCAAGTAAGGGTAGAATGTAGGATTCGTAGCAATTTCCAGTGGGGTCTCACTTCCTGCGGGCTTAATATAATAAGGAGAAAGGTGCAAAATTGCACTCTAAACTCTGCTGAAGTACCTGCTAATAGTCTCACCGGAGTGTTGGAATCTATTCTGCATCACTCGATTGCGCTCATTATGAGCTATGGTGAACAAAAATATTGCAACTTGTTCCTCCACCGTAACATTTCGTGAGTCTGCTAGTAAACCCCTTTCTCTTAACTCATTGGATAGATTTATATAACATCCTTTACTCACCCGTAACAAATCAAAGCAACTACGTTCATGTCCAATTAGTAATTCATTAACAAAAGAATTACCACTTAGGATAGAGTTGTGGACCCTATCCCTATAACCATATGAATAATAGTATCCAAGGATGCAGATAAGAGCTATAGACTGGGCGCAGAAATAAAAGAATTCCATATCCTCATCCATTTTGAAACAAAGTAAGGATTTGCAACACCATAATTAAGTGAAATGATATAAAATTATGCTCATGAAAAAAATATAAGCAACGACAACATCTCAAATGGAAAAGATTGCCAAATAATTAAAACAACTATGACATATCAAAGTTAAACATTGTCATATTCATATAGCAACAATTACATTTTAGTTTCAAAACATTCTTTAAGGTCCATAAGTCAACTATGACAATTCCAAAAGTAAAGCTATTGACAATTCCATATGTCAACTATAACTATTCAAAATTAGAGCTATTGACAATTCCAAAAGTCAAGCCATTGACAATTCAAAATTAGAGCTATTGACAATTCTATATGTCAACTATGACAGTTAGAGCTTGTATCAAAATAATTCAGACTACTCTGAATTCCAAAATATCTTCAAACCATTAGAAGTGTCCTTCAATACTCAAATCCAAGCTGATCCATTACCCAACCTTCACGATCCATTGGAGGCAACGCCACAAAAAATTCAGCCTTTCTTTCGTTCTCCAAAAGACGGAGTGCTTTGTAGTATAAACCACTTGGGAGTCCAGTTCAGCTAGGTTGCTGATGCACTTATCCACAGATGGACGTTCTTTAGAACGTTTGTTAGCATATTCAGCAAATCCATTTGCGATAGTCTCAACTGCACCAATTATAACCTGACCTGTATTGGCATGATTTTTTGCAGTATGACGAGAGGTCGATACAGAACTAAATCGTCGTTTCCTTGCATTGCCTACCGATACATCATTATCTTCTAGTCCATTTTCAAATACATTATCCATTTCATCAGCTTGTGTCAACCCTATGTCATCATCCGCTTCTACTTCCACTGGCTCAGGATCATTGCTTGCAAACCCATCCCGACCATCTGCAACACTATCCCCAAATATGTTTGCCAAGGATGCCCAGTCCAGCAAGCTCTTGCCCTTATATTGAATGGCTTTAGGGTGTGCCTGCAAATAATTATAAATCATTTATATTTTTAAAAAGTTTTTGTAACACTATGTTAATAAATAAGCTTTTATTATACTTATGGGATATGACTCACCGCCAAATATTGTTTCCAGACTTCAGGTTCAGCAGTGACCATTTTTCTAGTATCATCCCAACCAAATCCGCTAAGATCCAACATGGCTTTCATGTTTGCATATGTTTTCTTCGAAGTCTTAAATCTATTCTTAAGCTTATCCTTAGTAAATGATTCACCAAATTCAGATTTCATGTTCTGCGTCAATAGGTTCCATCCTTCGCATGTGAAGCCTCCCTTAATACCACGACCCTCCCTGCATTGATCTACCATGACTTCGATGAGCTTCTCATCACGGGGCGGGGTCCATTTCAAATTCTTTGCTAAGACACCGGAATTATCATTTAAGTTTTGATCTCCCATTCCTACAAATTAGTTGGACGATACGTATTAGAATATATCCGTTCAATGGATATAGAGTTGCATTCATTGAATAACATTTAAAAAGGATTTAATATGATCCACACATAATAATGGATTCAATTCCCAGAAACTGCAATTCAATTGGACTCATGGATTAACATCATCCCATTTGAAACCCATAAAAAAATTAATTAACATCATCCCATTTGAAACCCATAAAAAAATTAATTAACATCACCGGATAAGGAACAAACACAGATGATAAAGGCATGTTACAATTTCTGGGTTTTACTCTAAATTCACCATCATTAACAAAAACAAATTTATGTAGTATGATACCCAAAACCCATAACTAGGGTTTGACGATCATCATATCAAACATACAAATGATGGAAACTAAAAACCCAATAGAAACAAAAATACAGCCAATCATCAAACATGAAACTAAATGAATTCAGAAGCATTATAAGATAACAATAACACTTAAAATCAACAAAAGTTACTGTGCTTTGTTTCAAGTTTCTTTAACCAATTTGGTAAACTGAATTTGATATCCTAGCTAGAGAAAGTAAGTTGGATTGGTTTTATGCTAACTTATCTCTCAAAAACATTATTATATAAAAAAAACTTCCTGACATGGAGTTGATAACTTAAATTCTGACTAAACTTTTCATCTGATTGTGATTTGAGACAATATCTAACTGTGCCCCTGGCCTTATAGTAGAGAAGAATAATGATCTGCACCTGAGCAATGCTTGACCAAGGGAAGGCTTGGACAATTGATATGGAGTTGATTTTAGCTAGATCCAAAGAAGCCTTCTTGATACAAGTTAGGAGAACATTGTGTCATCAAATCTGGCCGCATTTCTAGTTTTCCAAATAGCATGGATAGAGGAGAAAATCACTACAACCATACCCTGTTTTTCCATAATTTGTATGAGACTTACTTTTAAAACAAATGCCAAAGGCCCAAATGAATTTATTTATCATAGTCTTGTGGAAAATGGCACCCTCATTTTAGTTCAATGACTTTCCATTGAGAACATATAGTTCAAAAAAAGATGAAAAAAATTATGACCATGAAGCAAAAAGGACCTTTTTCAAAGGGTCCATACAACTGGGATCATATTTCCATTTGAGGATCTACATTCTCGACTCCTTGATTCATGTATCTCTTTTGTAGCCCAAGTTGCAAGCACAACAAATCTAACATAAAAAAAACGACCACTTTAAAATATAAGAATCTGGGCATGTTTGTGTTCGATAGAGAAAACCCGAGAGAGAAAAACCAAGCGCCGATGATAAGAAAAATCGCAACTTTAGATGGAAGATATCAGACTCATATAGTGTTGCTTATATGTCATAGTTCTCAGACTCACAAATTGTGTTCGATAGAGAAAACCCACGAGAAGATATCAGCTAAAGGTCGAAGATTAGATGCAACTTTCAGGGCATACCAGAGAGAGACGGGGGGGGGGAGAAAGGGAGGGAGAAAAGAGCATACCTGGTGCAGATTGGCAACTCCGGACGGATTTCTTGTGGATGATGAAGATCGATCTGGTCCAAAGAGTGAGAAGAGTGAAGGTAGGGTTTTGGTTGGGGGTAGAGAAAAGAGTGTGGAAATGACCTTATATAGTTGTGATGAGTTTAATGAGGAAAAGCAATTCCTATACCCCCCCAACCCCACCCCCCATGGGAAATTCATTTCCTCACTTTTCAAAGAAAATGCTAACTAGGATGGAATCTATTTCCATGGAATTTCTCTACACCGAACACAGGAAAATTGGATTTTCCGCAGAAAACCACATGCTTTTCCAAGGAAATGTGTGACACAAACATGCCCTAAGGGTTTGTTTATTGCTGCGGAAGAGGTAAACCACATTTCCTCTTCCACGGAAATGGATTTCCAAAGAAGAGGAGGAGGGGAGGGGAGGGGTGGCACTTGTGACAGACTTCACGTCCTCTCTAACAAGGAAAAAGAGCTCTTCTTACCATAAAAAAAAAAAAAAAAAAAAGAGCACGTATTTTCTAAGTTTTCTGCATTGAAACTCTTTGCCCCACGAAAACAATTTTCCAAAGAGGAGGAGGGGTGGCATTGGCAGCAGACTCTGCGTTCCTCTCTAACACGGAAGAAGAGAACGTATTTTCTAAGTTTTCTGCTTTGAAATTCTTTGCACTGAACGCATAATGTGTACGGAGTGTAAACTCTCTTTCTGCTTCCCGCGGAAGGTGGAATGCACAGACGCGTCATAAAAGAAACTCTCACATCATGAATATTATCCTAGCCGATTCAAAATAAATAAATAAAATGATGATTATCCTAGACCTCTTCCCATCCCATCTATTTGGAGTCACATTGAAAGTTCTGATGTATAACTAAAGAACAGTTATCTTATTTTAACTTTCTAAGGTGCAGCGCCCTCTCTCTCTCTCTCTCTCTCTCTCTCTCTCATCCCTTCACTGCCTTTTATATTTTGTGACTCTTGAACCTTTCAAAGTTTTTATTGACCCATTTCATATCTTGACATTTATGGAGTCTTGAGATATATGAAGATATTACATATATAATTTGAGGCATTCAATGTTTACTCATGTAAAAATAGTGCATACAAACAAACATGGGATTGTGTTTCACATATGTAAATTTTAGAAAATTAAATCCCATATTAATTTCCCTTTCATAAAGACAAACGACTCCTCAAGAAAGATGCTAAAAAAAAATAAAAATAAAAATAAAAATTAAAAAATAAAAAATAAAATACTGTACTACTGGTTGATAAGCTACCCTTAGATCAGTCATTTTCCCATCAAGGGATCATCAACTTTAAAATGTAAAGCACCCAGATGAGGCACCATAGTATTCTTGTCTCTTCAATCCTTATAATTGGGACTCGTGGTTGGTTGTTTAGACTCTTGATTTTTCATGCAGCAAGTATAGGCCAGTTGGAAGATGATAATTTCTTACCATCCAATATATGGCCTTTACTTGATTCAATGTTTACATATTTCTTTTGACAGCCATGTATTTTCAGTCCCTCGACCGCAGGGATATGATTGTCTTGTCAGGATGTTTTTAGGGGTAGCAACCATCTTCATTGGAATCATTCTATCAACAGGTTGGATCACCCAGATGGACCGGGTATCATATAGGCAAATAAATGTGTTCTTGAGCTTAATATGCGAAAACATTGTGGGATTGGCTCGAGCACAGAAAGGGGTGCCAGTGACAGTGGGACTCCAGTGGGACCATTAAGCTTAGGAAACGAAGGCCCGTTCTCAAGAATCATATTCCCCATGTTGGTTAGTGGCTTTAAACCATAAGATACGAACCCCCACATTGGAAGTGAGCAATTTACAAGGCATTTTCCATCTCCCTATGGTGTTTGCCTAGTTAGGGGGATTGGTGGTGGTGACCACAGATGCATCCGAATGGGTGCGTGCTGGCCGGCCGGCCTGGTTGGGCTGTTGCCGTGGCCCATGTGTCTTGTTGGGCCTTGGTTGGCTGGGCCCTCTGCCAAGGCCCTCTTGTACATTCTCTTTTATTGCTTCTTTCTTTCCCTTTGAACCATTCCTCACGTGAGGTGGGTTCTCTGCCAGGGAAATGTCTCCGCAATGGGTCATGAGTGACTGTTCCTCAATGAGTGTCTCCACGGCCCTTTAAAGGGGTGTGGATATCTGATTGATGTATTCCCGCTCCCGCTCAGTTATATATTTACTGTTGTCCATTCTCTTCCCTCTTTCCTCCTCTCTCCTTATCTTGCTGGAAAAAGAAAAAAAAAAAAAAGGTTGTCTGTTAAGGGTGATTTGAGACCACTACACCATTTTCAGTGCAGGATTGGTGAAGTTGTCTGATGAGGGAGCCGTTTTATACTAGGGTATATGTCCTTTAGACCGTCAACTCCACACCCCGTGCGACACCACACGCGCGCACACACAAAAAGAGCATCCTGGATGTGCTTCGGCACTAAATCAGGTTCAATATGTCCTTCCCTTTTTAATTTGAATTTCTTTATCAGTAGATGTAGAACACTAGCGATCACTCAATTGAATCAACACTCCAAACCGTTATCATCACCAACACCATAATTAAAAGCTGATCCCGTATTTATTTGGCTTGGGGATACTTTTGACCTATCATATCTGTTTCCTTTTCCTTCTCAGTGAAGCAACTTGTTTATATATAATTCTTTGAACTCATTCCTAATTCTAGACTTTGCTTATTCCAGATTTATACACATTTTTGTAGAATGCCTTTGTTATGCTTTGTCCTCCAAACATTCAGCTCCACTCTAAGTGCATTGCATGCCTAAGATGATGAATGCACTGTTACAATTTAGAGGGCTTTAATGATTTTGGACTAAATGAGTTACAATTTAGAGGGCTTTAATGATTTTGGTCTAAATGAGCTTCTGGTTGTTAATCCATGTTTAAATGAATGAGAAATTATTTAAAAGTCATTTAAAAGGGGTACAAACACGATTGAAGTGGCATGGTTTTGGAAGATTTCAGCTGCATTGCTTTACTTCCTCCTGTAATGGATTGTCAGGGTTAGCCTATCAGATTTTTTAACTTTTATTTATGTCAATTCCAGGTCAACAGATGCCAATGCCAAACAAGAGCCAGCGCCAAGCAGTGGCTGGCGAGTGGGTCTGGCATCACTCCTTCCTAAACAGGACAAATAGCTGAAAACGGATGCTGAATCTCAAATAATCCCATTGGCTTGCTGCTTATTATGTCTGCTTCTCAGATTGTGCAATGTGCTTCAGCACTTTCTTGCTCACTCTTCTCATTTATGATGTTATTTAGTTGATTTTCTATGATGTGGACGTGTGTTTTCTTCAATGCATGTATTCTAGCATCTTATGATGCTTGCAAATTATGATAGTATTTGGACTTTTTTCTAGTTGATCTTGTTGGAACTTGGGTATAATAGATATAATATGCTTTGGGTGTTTCTGTCCGGCTATATATTATTGAAGTGTTTGCTATGTAATTATAAGATTGTGTTCTGCTGGTTGAGAAGACTCATCCGTTTGTAACATTCATGTTTACGATTGCTATGTAATTGTTTCTTCCTAGCAGCAACCGTAAATTCATTTGAATGTAAAGAATGTACAGCAATAGGTTGAAAAATAGGCTTATACCAAGAAGGGCCAAATACAACGGGAACACTGATTAAATAAGCTATGCCTGCCCTCGAGTGCGCCCATGTGTTTCCCACCATCACTTTGGCAGGAAATTTAATGTAACCAAAGGGCCTTTTTGTTTGCATGGAATTCGATTCTTAGGAATTCATGGTAAGATGGGTTCCAACTTTCAACAAAAGATATGACTATTATACTTTTCCTAAAAATCACTGCTCTACAATGTGTTATCAATTAATAAATAGAGGATGGTCCATACATGAAGAATCTACCAGATTGGGAATTTTCATGGATTCTGCTCCATTTTGTCAGAGAGCGTGCTGCGTTTCCATCCCTCATAAATTGATTTCCTCTGAGGAAAATTAGTTCATTTCCTTTTTGCTTTTCAGGAAAAATGTGCAGCAACTAACAAAGAAACAGTGGGCTGCATGAAAAATATGAAGAATTGCAAAAATGTACTCAGGGCAAAGATCAACCTAACCTAAATTATTCTAATCCTTAATTTAAATAGCTGTGAAAACTCACGGCCTTCTTAACTAGAGTTCATTTTGAGAGATTCAAATTAACCGTCCATAAAGGTTAGATTAATTGACTAAAATGGGTCTGTGCCACTACCACATGATGAGGGTACAACAAAGTATTATCTTCAGGGCATTCAAACGCCTAGGATTAAAGAAAATACTATTTTAGGCTTATTTGATGATGATGATATGATGGGAAGACCCTTCAATTGGGCAGGAGATTTGAACATGGAAATTTTTTTTGTGAGTTTTGTTTCTATTTATCTATTTAAGTGCAATAAATTTGCTCTACTGGTATTGTTTATATATAAAAAAAAAAAAGTTAGCAAAGTCCAGCAAAAGTTTAGTGCAGGGGCGGACCCACGTTACCATGGGCCCATGCACCATATGTGACGTATAGGTTGCCCCGCGTTTGTTAAAGGTTGCCCCACGTGTCCATTGTTGTGTAAAGGCACTCCCAAAAAGAAAAATGTGAGTCTCGGTCCTCTATCACGCCTGTGATACGAAAACTGTGAGGGGGCGAATTAAAGACTCTTATTATGCCTGAGGGCACCCCTTCACTTGCACACCCTTTGTACAAAAATAAGAGAATGCGGGGATATTTACAAACAAAAAGGTCCAGTCCCAACTCCACATAAGCGAACCCATCAATCGCTTAAGAAACTCCACCGGTGACAAATGGGATAGAGAAGAAAACCACCAAATGTCTCCTCCTTTCTCTCTCTTCATCTTTCTTCAATCTCTTTCTATTTCCTCCTTTCTTCTATATATGTGTATGCAAATCTCAGTTTAGTGTAGGTTAAGGATTATTCTACCAACGGAAGGATGCATCGTATTTGTAAACACAAATACTAGTCATTCATATTCGTTCATTTTCAATGAGTACTCTTTATTAGGTGGCTTTTCATTGAGTGACTTTTTAGTCCATAATGTGTGGGATCTACTAGTGTCTGGATCAGAGATCACTGGCATCACCACGGAGCTCCGAAACACCCCCAGTCCATTTACTGCAGTAGGATTGTTTATTACATTGTTACATTTAGTAACTGTTCATTCATTCAGTAATTCATTTCATTAATTTATTTCATTGGTTCATATCAATAATTCATTTCAGCTCAATAACGAGCTTAGTAAACTACTGTGTAGTGCCAGACTCGGGAATCAAATCAAATCAAATCAATAAATATAATTAAACTCCTAAATCAAACATTCAGATGAAACGCTCGTTATCTAATGTACGTGTTATTGTCGATGACATCACTTTCATTGTAATTTGTATATTGATATAACCTTAGCTAACACCTATGAAGGTTTAGGTATAATTATTATTCAACTCGTCGTTCAATTTGGTCATTTCGGGACTTGGATTTACCCCGAATTACAACATGAATCAAAACTAATTATGACCATTGAGTTCACTCAATTAGCCTCAAAACTATCTAATTAATAGCCATAAAGAATCTCTAATTCAATAGGCTCAAATTCTGAAAATTCAGAATTTCAATCACAGAAAATTTGTACATTTGGCCACCATTTGATTGGCCACGTTCAGTGTTCAGCCACCATTCGGCCACCTATTCCATGGCTCGATTTTTGCTGCAGAATGCAACACAGTGGCATTCAGCCACCTGTTATGTGGTTCAATTTTTGTTGCAGAATGCAACACAGTTGCATTCGGCCACCATTCGGCTGGCCGAACAGAGCCCAGGTCTTCCTTACAATTCTAATCCAAATTTCTTTGGTTTGAACTCTATGAGTTCATACATCAATTTGTAGCATCCTAAATCACAAAAATGCATATACTTGCCTTGTCTAGAAGGTCAATTGACTAAACCCCGTTTGTTTAGCTTGGCTTTGAGATGAAATCTCTCCAATGGAAACCCTCTTTCAACCTAAAATCAAAGGCCATTCAAACATAGGATTCCTATGAGTTATTTTTGCTAAGGCACACCTCAAACCATTCAACACAACTTGAAAACTCTATAAAGAGTCTAAGGTTACTTACTTGTAGCTCAAAGAAGAGAATTTTGCCCTTTCTCTCAAGTTCTAACTCCAATGAAACCAAAAAAACAAAAGGTGAAGAAGAAGAAGAAAGTGCAGCCTAGGGTTTGCTTTTGCTGGAATAAGGTTTGAATGAATGAACATTGAGTTCATTTAAAACCTTATAAACCCATTTTTGCATTAAACCCCCCTTCACTTCCCTTATTTCTAATTTGAGTCAAATGAAGACTCATTTGATCCAATTCACGTCGAATGGAATCGCGCTTCTTATGGAAGTGAACGAACTCTCTAAGATACACGCGTTGGTACTAAGAGTGACCGTATTCGAAAAAATATACGAAAATCCATATTTATGAAAAAAAGTCCTTATTTTCCTTATTTGAGTCTAAAATCAACTTAATTACCTTAATCTCATTCATTATCATTTCATTAAAGCCCAAATCAATCATTCGAGACTAATCTCATTGAATTTGGTCATTAACCATCATTAGTTTAATTAACATGATCAATTAGCATTAATTCTAATTAGTTAGAGTTAATCTTGATTAACTCTGGACGGGGTGAAACATTCCCCTAAACTTTTAGAACAATTTGGTCATCCGAATACAATACAAATCAATGTACAAGAAACACTAAATTAAAATTACCTGAACGAGTAGTTTAGGATATTTTTGAGCCATTTGCTGTTCAAGTTCCCATGTGGCTTCATTTGATCGACGATGATCCCAAAGGACCTTGATCCCTTTGATTGTTTTTGTGCGGAAAATGATGGACCCGAAAATTGAGGTGAAGCTTCTTGAGCAGTGGATAGGACCAACCATGGGCTTTTATTTGAGTTTTGAAGCCGTTTGGGATCCCATCGATGCTTCACTTGATTTTCCTGCGGGGAAAATGCCGAGCTTTGATATGTGGTCAAACGATGTCCGATTGACCTGAAGTTTGACAGGGAGCCTATTGGAGTCATTTTGAGACGTTCCATGGGCTCCGTTTTGGATGTCGTGGTCCCGGGTTGCTCCACCGCCGGTAGGCTTGATTTTCTTTCGGAGCATCGAAACCTAGTCAAACGTTGTCGGAATGACCTGAAATTCGACGTGCAGCCTTTTGGAAGCATGTTGAAGCCACTCATGTATTTTGTTTGATGAGTGATGGCTTCGGTGGTTCCCGCCACCGGGAGGCTTGATTTTGCTGCTCGAGCATTGATAGAGGGTCAAACGTTGTCGGTTTGACTTGAAATTTGGTATGGAGCCCTTTGGAGACATTCTGGAGTCATCCGTAGGCTCTGATCAAAGTTTTGGTGTCTTTGATGATGTCGCTGCCGGGAGCACTTGTTTAGCTGTCGGAGCAGTGAAGTTAGGCCAAACGCTGTCGGAATGGCCCGAAACCTCAGGTGTACCCCTCTTTTAGCTGTCTTGAAGGATCTTTCAGTTTTTATCTGATTCTGACAAGATCTGATGCTTGAAGTAGCTTTGCATGTTTTGTAGCAGGATGCAGCTTCACGAGGCTTCTTGATGTTGAGGAGACATAGTGACTTTTTTGGTGTCAACAAATGCCCCCTCGAGGTACAACGACGAGTAGCTTTTTGGAGTCAATGTGCCTCGAAGAGAAACTTGGAGGAGAGATTCCAACTTGACCAAGAGTCTTGAGCATTTTTTTTTTTTTTGAATAGCCTTCTGAGTTTCCGGGAGAATTTTATGGTAGTGAAAGGGATCACACACCATCTCAAGGCAAAGTTTTGAAAATGACATGGGATATTTGGATTTTGGGTTTTGGATTTTGGTTTTTGACCTTGTGACCTAACAAGCCGTATATGGCAAGTTAGGGGGTCATGATTTGATTTTGATTTTGACCTTGTGACCCAACAAGCTGTATGTGGCAGGTTGGGGGGTCAGATTTGGTTTGTTGGTTTTGGATTTTGATTTTGGTTTTGGTCTTGTGACCTAACAAGCTGTATGTGGCGAGCTAGGGGACCGGAATTTGGTTTTGTGAAATGTCAATTTCAAGATTTTGGCTCAATTTGGTTCATGAGGTTGGATGGTTTGGTTTTTGGAAACTCATGAGACTTTCTTTTCTGTTTTTTTTGAATGGTCCCATCAACTCAAAAGAGGCATGGGACTTTTTTTTTGCTCTTTTCTTTTTTTGCTCTTGGTAAGAGGAATACTTTGACTAAAAGCCAATTTTAGTGCCTAGGTGGTCAAACCTGGCTCATATGGGCTAACCCATGGGACCTTAGGCTTTGGAGATGGCCTAGATCTCATATGGTGTCATATTTGTAAAGAATATTTAAAAATATCTCTTTTGTGTAGAGAATATCTAAAAATATCTTTACTTGGAGAGAATTTCTCAAGTTTTCTTTTTGTGGAAAGATTCTCCCAAAATATCTTTCTTTTTGGGAAAGTAGCTAAATTTTAGCACTTACCTCCTTTCTTTCTCCTTGTTTCCTCTTTTGGCTTGCTCTCTTCTATAAAAGCAAAGAGGGTTGGTGCTTTTGCTCCATTGCTTTCTTTTTGCAAGAAATCTTTATGAGTGCTCTCCAAGACAAGAAGTGCTTTCTCTTCTTCAAGGATCTGCAAGCTTTTCTTCTTCTTCTCCATCAATGGCTTCAAGTAAGTTTTCTTCTTCGTCAAGAATCTCCATTGTAGAAGTAGCTTCTTTATTTTTTCTTTTCTTCTTCTTTTTCTTTTTTTCTCTTTCTTTTTGTTTCTTTTTCTTTTCATGCACGTTTTCCTTCTCTTTTTTTTTCGTGCTTCTTTTTTTTTTTTTTCTTTTTTTTTTCAGCGTTTTTCTCTTCTTTTCTTTTTTTTTTTTGCTGTTTTTTTTTTCTGGCTATACGGACATGTCCGTACGGACCTGACCGTACTGCCACGTGGCAGTGGGCCACGGCCTGTGGGCCCAAATTTTTTTTTTTTTGCTGAGATTTTTTTTTTCTCTCTTTCTTTTTCTTTTTCCTTGTTTGCTCACTATGATAACGAGGCTATGTAATTTCAATATGTATGCATTTTTTTTGTTTGATGCATCAAGATAGAAGGCTAGAGTCTCTAGGTCAAGCCAACATGATTTTTGACTTGGACAAAGTTTGATTGGTTTTGACCAAATTGGGTTGGAATTGGTCAAACTTTTGTCAAGGTTTTCCTAGCATCTAATGCATGATGATATTTTTTGATGCATGAGTTTTGGTAAATAGATTTGGAAGTATGATGATACATTCCTGAAAATCTTTTGCAAGTATCGGGATTTTGAGCTCGCAGCGATGTTGAGCTCTTTCTCGGTCTTACTGGATTTTGAGGAAGTTTTGCAATTTTTGGATTCTGAAGCTCGCAGCAATGTTGAGCTCTTTTCCAGATTTTGCGGAAGTTTGATGAGATTGGCTTGTTCTCGCAGCGATGTTGAGTTCAAGCCTTCTTTGAGAATTCTCCACTGAGTATGAGCTCGCAGCGATGTTGAGCTCATCTTCAGGCTTCCTATCTTTTTCGGAGTATGTTCCTTTTCGTCGGAATTGCCCCGGAACCATGTCAAAATTTTGCTAGAATTTTTGTAGCAGAATTTTGTGATTTTGATGTTGATTGATCTTTTCTCTTCCATCTTTTGCAGGCAGTTCTTCTAGAACGAACAAGGGTAAAGGTCCTGTTACTGACGCACCTCATCGGTCTGCTAGATCTTCCAATGCTGCCGTTCAGCAGGCTTAGGAGAAGGTCCAGTTTGTTGAGAAGAACTTGGAAGAGTGTGATTCCCTCAATCGTGATGAGATGAGACAGCGATTGATCGCTCTCAAAGATGAGGAGTTCTACAAGATCATGGTAAGCGGTCGTCCTTGGGTTACGGATGATCAGAGCGTTGTGCTCAAGCCTACTTTCTTCTTCGGTGATGCAGTCCCCGACGACTTGACATACCAAAGGAGATGTTTTCAGTTCTCTTACGCAGCAGATGGTGAGGAGAGAACTATTTCTACCCGGTCGTCTTTTGACCGGACCATATCGATCCTGAGCCTTTCTCCCATGTGCCTTAAGAGGGAAGATCCTCCGAGTTGGGTGAAGAGGACCAGTGTGATCAAGACCGGGGTTTTTGTTGGTGGACCTTCCGGTTTTGCAGAGAAGCCACCTGTCCGTATGGACATGTTGATGCCAGCCAGTGGGTACCAAGGTTCTGATCATCCATCGGTTGATTTGAGACCGGTGGGCCTTGGCATTTTTCGGGGTGACGGCAGCAATTGGGTGAAGCCTTTTCGACTTCATGGCCGTTTCAGCGCTGACTCGAACTGGGAATCATGGACTGATCACACCTTGAGGATTGGTGAGGCCGTTCTTCGGGAGGCCGAGATTTTTGACGCGGTTCGCGCTTTTCGGCAAACCGTCGTTTTCTCCGGTGAGGCTTTCATGGCCATGCTGGAGTCATTCCTTCCACAAACCAACACCTTCATTGTGACGAATGGTGAGATTGGTTTTTCTTTGAAGGAACTGAGCGCCATCACCGGATTGCCTATCCTCGGCAAACTCTATGAGGAGTTTATGCCTATTAACAGCGTCCTTGAGGAGCAATTTGAGGAGTTTAGGCTTGTGTACTTTCAGCTCGTCGCCTTCTATGATTTTTTTAAGGAGAAGGAGGGCACGAAAGTTAGATGCAACAGTTGGAGAAGTTGCAGCTCCAACTTTTTTGACAGCAGGGTTTCTTTTGATGGCATGGCCCATGATGTTAGGGCTAAAGCATCAAGTTTGAAGAAGATCGCTGCTATGCGAGAAGATTTGAAGAAGTTCTTCGCAAGCGCAGATGCCATTTGTCCTGACATTGCGTTGCGGAGAGATCTCGCTGTTTACCTCACTTACTGGCTGGGTGAGGCTGTTTTTGCTGGAGGAGATGGGACGCACATCAGGCCGCACTGTATTTTTCCGGCTTGTCAGATGGCGTTTGGAGAGCGGCTGGCTTTGGTGCCTGCTCTTTACTCCTATTTGTGTACCGAACTGCAGGCTGCTGCTTTCCTAGTTCGGTTTGGGCTTCCCATGAACAGGGTATTTTCTGCCCACATCTTCTATTTGTGGTATGTATACCACTGTCCTAGCTTCCATCGTTTGGGAGTTGCACAGGACGAAGATCCCTTTATGATTCGTTTGGCTAGAGGGACAGCCGTTCTCGAATCATTTTTGTCTGCCCGTTTAAGGATCAGACGATTTAGGGATGTCGAGATTGGGCAGTCTTCGGTGAAGCTTTCTCCGGGTTTGCGGAAGAAGGCTTTTGACTTTGGTGTCTCCCGTGATTTGACCAGGGCAGGGTCGGGAAGACACTATGCTTTGACAGACGCGGAGAAGAGATGGCTCTTCAACATACGGGTTGGTACGATGGTGTACCGCAGACATCTTTTCGTCGATATCCAACCGTATGTCCCTTCGCGTTTTGCATTGCAGCTTGGCTTCTCTCAAGGCGTTGTTGGAGCGCCTTCGAGTATGGTGAAGCGTTTTGGAGGTCTGCAGGATGGGAGAAATGCATTGGCTTTTTACAGTGCAGAGGACACTACCGCCATGATTTCCTATCCTGAGCTGCCCACTTTTCAGACTACTGGCTTCACGAAGTGGTTCGTGGAGAGCTTTTCAGTGTACCGGGGGCTTTCCAAGAAAGAGCTCGATATTAAGCAATCTCCTGGGAAGGGTCTTGGTAAATCAGATGGTGTCCGCCGGGAGGAAGTTTTGGCCTTCCTTTCTGGAGAGAAGCACAATATAGGCTTTCTCAACGGGCAGGACATCATCAGATCAGGAGCTGCACTAGGGATTCCTGGTGAGGTCCTGAGACAGCTGGAGGAGGAGGAGGCCGAGATCGATGCTATGATACAAGCAGAGCATACGAAGGTTTCCGCGGAGTCTACTGAGAAAAGTAGACCATTCAGTGAGGACTCTTGTGAGAGGCTTGATATTGATAGTGGGGCAGGATCGTCGAGCAGATTGACCCGCCGAGGCAAGAGGAGGAGAGGACATCACCGTAACATGAGACGGCACGATAGTCCTTCTGATCTTGAAGTTCCTCTCACCATTGCTGAGGAGGTGTCTGAGGATGCTGACGAGCCTCCGGAGAAGAGAAGCAGAGAAGAGGAGATAGCTGGTATGATCCATTTTCTTTCCTTTTGTTTCTTCCTTTTTCTTCTTGTGAAAGTTTTTGTTTTGATCCGCTGCTTCTTTTATTTTTAGCAGAGGATGATGACCTGGTGATGCCTGAGGTTCCTGCCGATGAGGCGATGACGGATCCAGTCGTGGCATCTGAGGAAGTGCCCAGGGACTCTGGAGTGGTTCCAGAACCTTCACCTGGTATGATTTGCTTTGGCTTTTGCTTTTTTTTTTTCTTCTTTTGCTGTCATTTTCTAACATGTAGCTGACTTGCCAGAGGATTCCAACGATTTCGAGCCATCTATGGACGCAACTTTTGACGATGCTTCAGATGAGCTCAAAGAGGCAGAGAGTACTCCGCCGGTCGTTGAAGCAGGTATATTTGCAATAATAATCTTGATATATTTTTGACAAGATTATATTCATACCTTTTTGTTTTTTCTTTTTTTTTTCTTTGACAGATTGTGAAGCAGCAGGAGAGATTCCTCCGTCTTCCTCAGAGCCAGAACAGGGGATACCTACGACTGATCAAGGGGCTTCTTCTTCTTTCAATGAGTCAGCTTCTTCCGTTGGAAAGAGTCTATTGATTACTCTTCCAATGGAGCATGACGTGGGCAGTCGGTCACCAAAGCATGGCGAATCCTCATCTGCACCGCACCTTCAGTATGCAAGGAAGGTGTTGAAGACTGTCTTGAGCTCATGGGTTGAGACTCTTTCTTCAGGTCATTTGGAAGCTGGTTTTGGCATGATCAAGCATGTGCAGGGCATCCTCGCTGATAGCAAAGAAGTCGGTCTGGACATTGCAAGCGCCAAGGATTTTGTTGAGGAAATCATTGCCTTGGGGAACAAATGGACTGAGACCAAGAGTTTTCCAGATGGTGACTTCTTTGATGATATGTTCAGAAAACCTTCCAGCAAAGTCAAAGCTGAGCTGACTGAGGTCACGAAGACTCGGAGGCAGATCGTTCGGGAGAAGAACGTTACCGAGTTATCCATCATGGGACTGAAGCAAGACTTGGACCGCCTTGATAAGGAGGTCGTCGAGGTTAGGCAGCGTCTTGATCTTTAGAGGAAAAGGCTGCTGCCAAATGGACTGCCATTGTGGAGGCTCGTGGCAAGGAGGGGACTCTTATTCGCCAGGTTGACGAAGCCGAAGGTAATGTCCGGAGGAAGACTCAGGAGCATGAGCAGTGGCAAGTCCTCTGGGAAGAACTTCCTCGTGCTGCAGATGGGTCACGGCATTCGGCCGCGTTTTATGTGGATATTTTGAAGAAGCGTGGCCTAAAAACTTTGGAAGTTAAGGCCATGGGTCTGCTTGAGGAGTTGAACATTTGGTTGAAGACCATGTCGGATTGAGCTCCTGAGTTGTAACATACTCTTTTTTTTTTCTTCCTTTTTTTTTTTGGTACCTCCATGTATAAACATATTTGGTACTATATTTTGTATCCCCTTCCTTTCACTTAAATCATTTTTTTGATGAAAACAATTTTGAGCAAAAGTTGATGGGAATGTTTGTTTAAGAATTTGATCAAAAGGTTGTCATTTTGTGAAAATCTTTTGTCAAAGAGTTGTTTTGGGTATGAAAGCCAATTTTTGTGGCGAAAAGCTTGGTTTTTTTTTTTTTTTTTTTTTTTTTTTTTTTTTTTTTTATGGTTTGAAAACCAGAATTTTGGATGGCATGAAAGCCTAATTTTGTCTGTGGCATGGGAGCCAAATTTTGTTTGTGGCATGAGAGCCAAAGTTTTTGGATGGCGTGAAAGCCGATTTTGGCGTTTATAGCCGAAAAATTTTTGTTTTGGCATTTATAACCGGATTTTGGCGTTTATAGCCGAGTTTTGGCATTTATAGCCGAGTTTTTTGAAAACCAATTTTTGTTTTATTGGCATGAAAGCCGATTTTGGCGTTTGTAGCCGAAAAATTTTTGTTTTGGCATTTATAGCCGAATTTTGGCATTTATAGCCGGATTTTGGAGTTTATAGCCGAGTTTTGGCGTTTGTAGCCGGATTTTGGCGTTTATAGCTGAGTTTTTTGAAAACCAAGTTTTGTTTTATTGGCATGAAAGCCGATTTTGGCGTTTATAGCCAAAAAAAAAATTTTGTTTTGGCATTTATAGCCGAATTTTGGCATTTATAGCCGGATTTTGGCGTTTATAGCCAAGTTTTGGTTTTCAAAATGCAGGTATCGACTAAATGTCGCCTCCCCGCTGAATGGTCTTGCAAGTATCGATGGAATGTCGCTTCCTTGCTCATTCGGTTTTGCGAGTATTGATGGAATGTCACTTCCTCGCGGGTTAGGTTTTGTGAGTATCGATGGAATGTCGCTTCCTCGCGAATTGGGGGTGCAAATATCGACTAAGCGTCGCTTCCCTGCTTTTCCCAAAACTTTTGGTTTTGCGGGTACTGACTTGATGTCGTTTCTCCGCGATTTTTGAAATTTGAGGTTTTCTCGAACCATTTGAAATTTGGGTTGTGGATAGCAACTGGTATGTTGCATCTCCACGATTTTTGAAATTTGGGTTGTGGATATCAACTGGTTTGTTGCTTCTCCAAGATTTTTGAAATTTTGCAAGTATCGAATGGGGTTCGCTTCCTTGCGATTTTTTGGGTTTTGGAAGTACCGAATGGGGTTCGCATCCTTCCGATTTTTTTGGGTTTTGGAAGTATCGAATGGGGTTCGCATCCTTCCGGTTTTTTGGGTTTTTTGAAAGTATCGAATGGGGTTCGCATCCTTCCGGTTTTTGGGTTTTGCGAGTATCGACTAAGTGTCGCTTCCCCACGGTTTCTAAAAAACCATTTTTTTGTTTAGAGACACGAGGGTCATAAATTTTGACTTAAAACCATTTTCTTGAGAATTTTGCAGAGTGTCTTGTTGAAGGCTTCTGCTAGTCCGTTCGCTGCTGGATTATATGGAGTCGAAGGATAACTTTGGATTTTATACTTGTCGCAAAACCTGTAGAATCTGTGATCCCGGAATGTGGTCCGTTATCATCGACGAATCTTTTAGGTATGCCGAAGCGACAAATAATGTTGGTGCGCAAGAACTGAAGGATTGATGAGGTCTTCATTTTGCTGAGCGCAAATGCTTCTGACCACTTGGAGAAATAATCCGTAGCGGCGAAGATGAAGCGATGACCTTTGCTTAATGGGGGAGAAATAGGACCTATGATGTCCATACCCCAGGCTTTGGAAGGCCATGAGATTGATGTTGGATGTAGCCATTCTGGAGATATGTGGACATAATCTCCGTGAATCTGGCATTTTTGGCAGCGCTTGGCAAATTGCATTGCATCAACTACCATGGTAGGCCAATAGTAACCTAGCCTTTTTATCTGGTTGTAGAGCTTAGGGCCAGCCTGATGGGCTCCATAAAGACCAGCATGTACTTCTTCGAGAGTTTCCTCAGCCTCTTGTTGTGATAAGCAGCTAGGAGTACTCCGTTGAAGGATTTTCTATAAAGTGCCTTTGAAGGTAAATCCAAATAAAAGTTGGGGGCTCGTCTTTGGATGCTTACCCGCTCTTTTGGATCTTTAGGTAGGATTCCGAACATGATGTAATCAATGAACGGATCTCTCCAGTCGCCAATCGGAGGTTTGAGGATGGACATCCGACTTCCAACCACTTGGTGGCATTCAGCAACTGCTTGGTGTGTGTTGAGAGGAGGGAGAATCCTTCTTTGACACACTGTGACTTGCATATTTTCCCTTTTTTGGATTGCCATGGATGCGGCGAGTCCGGCCAGGGCATCTGCACGGATGTTTTCACCTCTGAGGATGTGGGTGATATGACAGATGTTGAATTTTTGTCGAAGCAACTGCTCCTTGTTGTAGTAAGGTAGCAAATCAGGCTTCTTGACTTCATATTTCTGATTCATCTGGTTGACGATCAGTTGAGAGTCCCCAAAAGCTTCCAGCGTGGTGATGCCAGATTCGAGGGCGAGTTCCAATCCTACAATCAGGGCTTGGTACTCAGCTGTATTGTTTGAACATGGTTCCAGTAGCGAGAAGGCGTGTGGAATCATGTATTTGTCGGGACTGACAAAGAGGATGCCAATTTCCGATATTTGCTTTCTCCTTTCATTTGTCCTGGTTGCACCGTCAAAGTACATGTCGCAGGAGGCGTCTGATAAGGAAGTTTCCACATGGTAGACAACTTTGTTTGGGAGATCATCCCTGAGTGGAGAATCTTTAGGCAATGGGTGCTCTGCGAGGAAGTCTGCCAGAGCCTGGCCTTTGATTGCTTTTTGTGGTAAATACCTAATATCAAACTGTGATAGAAGGATGGACCATTTTGCCAGTCGGGCATTGAGAGAACCTGCTCTTGTGACAAGGACCTTTAGGTGGTTGATCCTTGAAATCAGGTAGACTGTGTTCGATAGCAGATAGTGACGCAGCTTTTGTACTGCGAACATTACTGCAAGGCATTCTTTTTCGACTGGGGAGTAGCGATGCTCTGCACCTACCATCATGAGGCTAAGGTAATATAGAGCAGCTTCTTTTCCGTCGTCGTTTTCTTGTGCGAGCAGAGCACCCAAGGAGTGGTCGAGAGCTCTTGTGTACAAGATAAATGGTTTTCTAGTTGTGGGGGCAGCCAGCACTGGAGGTTTGATGAGGTATGCTTTGATGTCTTGAAATGCACTTTCACATTCAGCATCCCAGACAAAGTCCACGCCTTTCTTCATCAGGCAAGCGAATGGGCGGTATTTCCCTGATAGATTGGAGATGAACTGTCGAATGTAGGCCAGCCTTCCTTGAAGCCCTTTTAATTCTCTTAGGGTTCTGGGAGATGGCATTTTCAGGATAGCCTTGACTTTGGTGGGGTCGAGTTCTATTCCAGCTTTCCGTACTATGAATCCGAGAAACTTACCCAATGAGACACCGAAGAAGCACTTTAGTGGATTCATCCGCAATTTGTGTTTGCGAAGTCGGAGGAAGACTTTTCGAAGGTCTTCGAGATGGTCTTCTTTTCTTCTGCTTTTTATGGCGAGGTCGTCAACATAGCATTCAACCGTCTTGTGCACCGTCTTGTGCTGCATATCTTGGAATATTTTCATCATAGCCCTCTGATATGTTGCACTTGCATTTTTCAGACCAAACGGCATAACAGTGTAGCAATACACGCCGAATGGTGTCCGAAATGATGTATGCCTTTCATCTTCAGGATGCATCTTTATCTGGTTGTAGCCAGAGAATCCATCCATGAACGTCATTCGCTCGAACCCATAGGTGTTGTCAATCATCACCTCTGGTATGGGGAGCGGGAATTCATCTTTAGGACATGCACTATTCAGGTCTCTGTAGTCAATACAGACCCTTATCTGCCCATTTTTCTTTGTCATAGGGACGATGTTGGCCAACCATTCAGGATGCTGTTCCTCGCGGATGAAGCCAACGTTTTTGAGTTTCTGAACTTCTTGTTCAATTTTGTCCATCACGTCGGGACGGAATCTTCTTTGGCCTTGTTTAATAGGCTTGATTTCTTTTTGCAAGTTGAGCTTGTGGACTGCTACTTTGGGATCCAAGCCAGGCATTTCGGCATAAGACCATGCAAAACAATCAACGAACTCACGAAGAAAAGAGATATACTCGGGTAACTCATCATCCTTTATATTCTTGCTTATGAATACAGGACGTGGGTTATCAGGTGTTCCCAAGTCTATCTTTTGGACATGATCTTCTGTCGGAAGGTTTGAAGGTGGTTCCTCCACAGTATTTTCGGAGGCTTCCAACTCAACAAGACCTTCTGGAGTGCCAGAGGCATTTTCAGACTGAGGCTCTGTTTCTGTCCATGAATCTTCTTGATCAGTATCATTTTCAAGGCTTGCAATGAGATGGTCCCAATCATTTGCTGGAATTGGGTTGAAGTAGGGTTCTTCTTTTGGAGACGATGGTTTTTCTGGGATAGAGAATCGCTCGTCTGTGTCATCGGACAATTCTTCTTTATTATCAGAGAAATCATAACAATTGGAGGAGCTTTCTGGATTTTTGACGAGTAAATCCTCAAAGAGATATCCAGGGATATCGATGTCTTCATGAGATGTTGAGGCTTGGTCGGTAAAGCGACTTTGCAGCCATGGTGTCAACTGTCTTATAGGAGCGGTAGGATCATACCCCAACCCATATGAAGACTTGTCTTTTTGAAGGTGGATTTTCCAATCTTCTGGTTGACTTTTGGTCAGGGTGGGTTCCAATGGTGTAAGAATACCACGGCCACCTCCCAAACCAGTCGGATTTTGAGCGTCGTAGCCCATTTTCTTCATGATAGCTTGTGCCATTGGACTATACAGGGATAGCTAAGGCATACCTTCGTTTTGGAAAGGTTCAAGTAGAGAGTTCAGTGGAGATGCTCCTGATCTGTGGAAGTAAATCACTTTTTCTTCTGGCGAAGTTGCCGGAATAACAAAGGAAGCAGACGTAGGGTCTTCTATGTCTGCAGGTGTCTCCAATGGAGTGAGAGCGAGCTGATCTTGCTGAGTATCAGCTTGGCTTGATGCTGTGTCATCTTCTGACTCTGACTCCGAGTCTGTGTCATGTATAATAGACACAAAGGAGACAGTGAACTTGCCCCCAGCCTTTTGTTCTGTCTTCTTTACTTTGGTAGTGATTACCAAAGGCTTTGGAGATTTGAAGGAGACGACGAAGGGAGCTTGGCTGCTTACTTCGAGTTTGGTGGAGGGTTTGTTTACCTCCGATGATTGCTGAGGAGCGTTGCCTTTATCTTTCTGGAGATTGTTGACAAAGCGAATTGTTTTTTCCTCCTGTTATTCTTTTCCATCTTTATACATTTGAGCATCTGCAAAATGGATATCTCTGCCTTTGAAGGGCTTTTTGTCTGCAAATACTCAATGTATTAGGCCATCGTCGCCAACGAACTTGATGCACTGATGTAGAGTTGAAGGGACGACACCATTCTCATGTATCCAGGGGCGTCCAAGGAGTATATTGTAGCATGAAGGGGTCCTTATTGCATACATAGTGACTTCAGAAATAAGATCACCGATTTGCAATTTGAACCTGATTTTGCCGATAGGCGTTTGAGCGCTACCGTCATATCCGAAGATGGATACGGACGTGTGACTCAGCTTGCTAGGTGGGATGCCCAGCTCTTCGAGTGCCGATGTAGAGATGAGGTTGAGTGCAGAACCTGGATCGATCTGAACTCTGTGTACCGGCATTTCTTTGACGTACCCCGTAAAGTACAAGGGACGGTTGTCCTTTGTTTCGCCTAGGAGGAGGTCATCCTTGTCGAAGACAATTGTTGCACTTGCTGCTTTTTGTACCGAGAGGCATTCATTGCTTGATCCCTCAGTTTTCTTCTTTTCTCCCTTTGAGGGAGTATTTGATTTTTTGACCCTATAGTCCATTTCAATTTGTAGGACTTGTGGGGCATATTTGTCGACATCCGCATTCAGCCTTTGTAATTCTGAAATGAGACTATCACGACTTTGTGGAGACATTTGCAATAAGTCAAGGATGTGCAGACGTACAGGTATGTGTTTGAAGTGCTCAATCAAGTCATACTTAAAAGCCTCCTTCAGGCCTGCATTTTCATTATTATTGCCACTTGGGGCGCTTAGATCTTGCTTTCCCGAAGGATTTGCATAAGAAGAAGAGGGTTGATTGTAATTTTTGTGGTAATCCCGGCCAGAACGGGTACCTCTACCAACTTCAAGAGCCTCTAGAGAAGGGTCTTCTTTTGGAAGATTGTTCTCAGGATCAAGAGGTTGATCCTTTGCTGAGGACGTCTCTGTAACAGCATTGGCGTCTTCAGTGATTGTGTTGCACGGAGCAATTTCCGGGAACAAGTCCTGAACAGCAGCCGGCAACTTTTCTTTATTTGCCCAGACATCGCCCATGAGATAGGGTATCTGGGACCAATTGACTGAGTTTTCATTGAAGAAGATTTCATTGGTAGAAGTTTCTTCAAGATGATCAATCGGGATAGGCTTGAGTTTTGATGTCACAGCTTCAGGAGACGATGTAGCTCCGGAAGTCACCTGAGAGGATGTAGCTCCGGAAGATACGCTACCGGTTGGGGAGTACGTGTCTTCGGAAGCTTCAGAGGCACTGTCGTTCTGAGCTATTGCATTGCAGGTTATCCTGACAGGAGATGCCCCCAGTGTAGACTGTTGGGAATCAGACTCATCCTCAGATGTGAGAGGATCATCGATCCAACTGTTTTCTCTATTTTCAGGAGTTAAGGGAGAAAGTTCCCGTTGATTTTCAGGGACTTCCAGTTCTGGATCATGACGAAGATTGATGCGATCCTGCTCCTGCTCTATGGCAAGATGTTGCAAGATTCTTGTATATTCTTCAAGATCAGGCATGGGAGCCAAATCTTCTTCGTCATTTGCTCCTTGTGGTTCGCCCATGTTAGGTTGCACTGAAGCATTTGCTGGTGCTGGATCGACAACGTTTTCTTGAACAGGGTCCTGGTCTTCTTCATCATCAGACCAAGATCTTTGTGGCTGTAATGGGTTATACCAGATTACTGGCATAAGATGAGACTCGGGAATCCATTCCTCGTCGGAGAGGTATTCTCCTGTTTCAAGGGATTCTTCCCACTCATCTATATCACTGGCAGTATCACTGGACTCGTATCCATTCACGGAGAATTCAACTACCGAGTTGCAAGAGTATGATGCCCCCTGCATAGTTTCATTTTTGTATAGAGGTGGCATGAAATCATCAAGAGTGAATTTTCTTACCGCCTTGGAGGTTTTGGGAAGAGATTCTTCTGTCGTCCCTAGTGAAGCAGTGGAAGAAGTTTCTGCTTTTTCAAGGACTTCTTGTTTTGGTTGAGATTTCTGCTGCTGTTTGAGCTCGCGGAGTTGTCTCTTGGCTTGCCTTCGCTGCTGAGCGGTCGGCTTTGTTTTGACGATCTCCCAGTTTTCATTGTCTAGGAGATCGGGATGCACCCATATAGGCTGTCCGTCTGGTGTTGGATAGGGAACCAATTCTTGGGACGCTTGAGCCATTTTTATCACCTTGAATGAAGTAGTGATCTTCTCCTTCGGTGACTTTGAAGTTTGCCGACATGACACCATGTTGACAGAGGCGAGGCCATAGTTTTTATCAAAGGTTATGACTCCGTTTTTCCACATCTCATTGATCTTCTCTCTCACAACGAAGCATTGATTAAGAGGATGTGAGATCATTTGATGGTATGGACAGTATCGGGGATTATTGGTTTTGCCAACATCTCCCGGTCTTTTGGGCTCTGGCAAAATGAGTTTACCATTTTCTAGGAGAGCCTCAAAGATTTCTCCAACATCTTCATCGAACGGATATTTCTTTTCTACACGTTCTTTGAAGGCATCAGAGAGTTCAGGCCTTTTACCTGCAGTTTTGTTTTCAGGTTTCTTTGGCTGCTGAGGAGCTGACTTAGTCTGCATATTGAGAACTTCATTTTTCTTTGGTTTTGAGGTTGTAACAGTAGTCGGCTCTTTTTTTGATGATTTTTGACTGTTGAGGTCTTTGATCACCATTTCAGCTTCCATGGAGGCTTCGAGGAGTTCTCCCAGGTTCTTTGATTTGTTGCTGATGATCATGGAGCGAATTTTTGCTCTCATATTGTTACGGCAGATGTCGACTAGCGACGCTTGTGGCAGTACATCTGAGCATTTGTATGCCATTGCCTTCCATTTGTGAATGAAGTCGTATGTTGACTCATTCTCTCCCTGTTTTAGGCTGCAGAGTTGAGCCATAGTAACATGATGATCCTCACCTTGGAAGTGGGTCAGGAAGCGTGTCTCCAGCATAGCCCAGTTCTGCATGGAGTTCTCCGGCAGAGTGGAGTACCAATCAAAGGCTGTACCTTTTAGGGTACTTGCAAAGAGGCGAATCTTGAGGGCATCTTGATCCGCAATGGCTCCCGTTAGGATTTTGAAGTGGATGACATGCTGTCTGGCTGAACCTTTCCCAGTATATGTCTGGAGAGTAGGTTGTTTGAATTTTGCAGGGAACGGAACCGAGTCCATCTATAGAGGGTAGGGTGGCTTGATCCCATGTTCCTTGAATGTATCCTCTTCTTTTGCTTTTGCGAGGATATCTTCCACGTCCTTTTTTGTAAGGGTGCGAGACTCATTGTTTTCGGCATTGCCCTCGTCATCTTCATGATTCGGAGGGGTTTCATTGTTAGGTGGTGGACGCTGTAGAGTGAGAATGAGGTTTTCCATCAAAGCCTCAATTCTCTGTTGTCCTTGCTCCAACTGCTGGATGCGTGCGGTTACATCGTCATGTTGTGGAGGTGGCTCAGAACTTGTAGCCAAGACGTTCATCCCTCGGGATTAGAACGAAGAAATCGTCCTGGTGACTGAGCTGGGGCTCATTCTCTTGGATGAAGAATCTGAAGAGTGGTTACTCTGATGTTCTTGGCTTGGAGGAGTGGAAGATTCTTCCACATGTGTTCGTGTCCGAGAGACGCTGCGAGTCACTGGACGTCTAACACTGATTTTGGTTGCTGACTTCTGGCGTTTTCTTGTTTTGCCAACCATATGAACAGCAACGAATTGGTCGGGTCTTTCTTTTTCGACCCATTTGTTTGAGACGTGGAGAGTAGAACGGTGGGTTCTTTGTTTCTCGAGTCTCTTTTGTTGATATGCATTGCGGCGACGCATACGACGAGCAATTTGAGCTTCATTCAGCTCTGGCTGGGCTCTGGCGATGAAGGATGTAGTCCCTGGACCCTTGCCTCGAACAGTCTAGCTGTCTCCACACTCTGGACAAGGCTTTTCTTACATCCACTTTGGTCAAAGAATGCAACTGGTGGAACCTTAGTGTTTTTTTTTTTTACTCTTTTTTGAAGGGTTTTTAATAAACTCATCAAAGAGAACGAATGGTGTTCCAATCCGAACAAAGGCTCAACATTTCTGCGAGCGCTAAATTCAGAAGGGAATGAACCAAGGTTTCTCAAATTTGAATGCAAAAGAGAGAATGCTAATTTTTTTTTTGAATTTATAATTTTTTTTTTGAAATCCCAATTGGACTCATCAAAGAGAAAAGATGGCCCAATCCCCGATATGAACGATAGCTGCGAACATTTCTGTGAGCTATCGAGTTCAAGTAGGAGAGGATCAAAATTTCTCAAAGTTGAATCTTGAGAAAGAGAGATCATTTTTTTTAAAGAGTTTGAAATGAAGGTGTTTTTTTTTTTTTTTTTTTTTTTTTTTTTTTAAATCCCAATTGGACTCATCAAAGAGAAAAGGTGGCCCAATCCCCGATATGAACGATAGCTGCGAACATTTCTGTGAGCTATCAAGTTCGAAGAGGGAAGGATCAAAATTTCTCAAAGTTGAATCTAAGAAAAGAGATCAGATTTGTTTTTTTTTTTTGAAGTGAGAAAGAACAAATGAAATCCCATCTCATATTTTTTTTAGATGCAAAATGCAACATAGGCCACCAACTAGAAAGGAGCCAAGTGATCAAAGCATCACGTTCGCAAGTCAACGCGTCCCACCGGGTAAGAGGGGGAATTCATCCGTCCTCTCCCTCCGCACCTCGGGGGCTGACCTGGGTCTCGGCGGAGGAGGGAAGATCTCGGGCATCAACATTTTTGTACGGGTATGCCAGATTTACTTTCTACTTGGAATTTGGAATGGTGATAATCCGGAGATTCACCTTCACAAGTGGAAAGGAAATCAATCCTTTTTTTCTAACTTTTCAAATTGCATTAATATTAAGAAAAGAGACAAGTTTTTAGAATGCCGTAAGAGGCGTTTTGTTTGTTTGCCGTGAAAGGCGATTTTTCCATGAAAGGCGATTTTACAAAACTCATCAAATGTGAAAGACAAGAATTGTGATTTCTTTTTGTCTCTTTAGGAAATACAAACTATAATAGAAAAGTAAGAAAAGGGATCTAACTTCTCAGGAGATTGTGGGGACACGTTGAGATCGACGGTCGCAAGTCATGTGTGGGCTTCGCCATCGTCCTTCAAATGAGAACATGTGATGCTTTGATTCTTTGGGTTGGCTCCTAACCTCGGTTTTTTAAAGGACAAGGACCAAGAGAAGGTCCTATATCCAATGAAAAAGCGAGTAAATGGGCTGAAAAGCCGCGTTTAGGCCATGTTGGAGAAAGAGGTGACCTTGGGGGGGTGTGCCCCCAAGGGACGTTGATCACCTTGTGGTGCTTCCGGGAGCAAAGTAGCAGGACTTCATCTCGATTTCTTTGGGAGAAGTGCAGAACTTCAAGTTGATAGATGTTGATCTAATGATCCTTCGATGATCCCCTCTCTCTTGGAAATGGATCTCCTTTTATAGGCTTTTGGTAGCCATGGGATGGTTATGGGCATTGATGGCCATGATGAGAGCATTGATGAGGAGTTACAAATTGATTTTGTAACTCCTTTTTCATGGCTTGTGATTGGCCGATGAAGGTAGTGGGCTTTTAATTGCCTTTATGCTTCATGATGATGGGAGTTTCATGGGTTTAATGCCATGATTACTTGGATTTGTAACTCCCAAATGCTTGAATTTGATTGGGCCGTCCAAAATAATGAGTTAATGACCGCATTAAATTGTCATAAACGGGTCAATTAACGTCATTAAGTGGTCGCCCAAGCATGTGAAGAGTCGCGGGCCGCGCTGCGCCTTTTGAGATTCTTCTTGCGATCATCACAGGTGGATCCACGCATTGTTTGATGTTGGATTGCGATGCAATTTCAGACATTAGTTGCTGTTGATGGGCCGGTGACATCTGTCTTGTCGATTTCACGATCGGTCGGACAGAAAGTGCACTTTCTTGGTGAGCCGGTTGGCGATCTTAAGGCGATCGTGATGATTTCATGCTTTTGACGGCGGATCCGAGATGTCGACGAAGATCGGTCGTTTTCAAGCATCAAACATTACATTTTTCGAAAATCACAGAGGCCGGAACACCTGAAACGCGAAAAGAATCGGAAAATGGACACTTTGGTGCAAAATCCGGCAACCCGGATTTCCAGGGTCGCCGGGCGACCATGCACCCAGGGTCGCCGGCGACCTTAGGGTTTTTCTCCCTTTGGTCGCCGAGCTCCGTTTTCGGCCGATTTTCCGTCTTTTTCGTTCCTTTTTCCTTCTGTATTTGAAAATTTTCCTCAATTATTGACTTCATTTTCTTGGAGAAAACTTGACGAGAACCCGCGCGAAATCGGAGCACAAAGTTTCCCATTTTTCGGGAAAGCCGAAGACTTTGTAACCGATTTTCCGTCAAGAGTTTAAACTAGGTCAAACGATGTCGGAATGACTTGAAAATTGAGGTGAAGCTTCTTGAGCAGTGGATAGGACCAACCATGGGCTTTTATTTGATTTTTGAAGCCGTTTGGGGTCCCATCGATGCTTCACTTGATTTTGCTGCGGGAAAAATGTCGAGCTTTGATATGTGGTCAAACGATGTCCGATTGACCTGAAATTTGACGGGGAGCCTATTGGAGTCATTTTGAGACGTTCCATGGGCTCTGTTTTGGATGTCATGGTCCCGGGTTGCTCCGCCGCCGGTAGGCTTGATTTTCTTTCGGAGCATCGAAACCTGGTCAAACGTTGTCGGAATGACCTGAAATTCGACGTGCAGCCTTTTGGAAGCATGTTGAAGCCACTCATGTATTTAGTTTGATGAGTGATGGCTTCGGTGGTTCCCGCCGTCGGGAGGCTTGATTTTGCTGCTCGAGCATTGATGGAGGGTCAAACGTTGTCGGTTTGACTTGAAATTTGGTATGGAGCCCTTTGGTGACATTCTGGAGTCATCCGTAGGCTCTGATCAAAGTTTTGGTGTCTTTGATGATGTCGCCGCCGGGAGCGCTTGTTTAGCTGTCGGAGCAGTGAAGTTAGGCGAAACGCTGTCAGAATGGCCAGAAACCTCAGGTGTACCCCTCTTTTAGCTGTCTTGAAGGATCTTTCAGTTTTTGTCTGATTCTGACAAGATTTGATGCTTGAAGTAGCTTTGCCTGTTTTGTAGCAGGATGCAGCTTCACGAGGCTTCTTGATGTTGATGAGACATAGTTACTTTTTTGGTGTCAACACAAAACCACCTCCTTGGTATCAATAATCCGGATTGGCTTTTCAACATTCGTGGTGTTTGTTAACACTTGGATCTCTTCATGACGAATGACACGTAAAGGATCAGCCACATACTTTCGAAGCATTGAAACATGAAAAACATTATGGATATTGGAGAGTTCTGTTGGAAGGTCTAGGCGATAAGCCACATTTCCAATTCTGCTTTGGGCCTTGAAGGGTTCGATGAACCTCGGGGAAAACTTACCTTTCTGCTAGAATCAGATGGTTCCTTTCGTTGGAGAAGTCTTCGAGAAGACTAAATCATCAACGGTGAATTCCAGATCACACTGCCGATTGTTAGCATAGCTTTTCTGCATTGATCTAGAAATTTTCAGCCTATCTTGTACCTTTTGAACCTTCTCTGCCGTTTCAGCAATGATAGTAGGACCGTGGAAACTTCGAGTTCTAACTTCTTCCCAGCTAACTGGAGTCCTACATCTTCGACCATACAGTGCTTCAAACGGTGCCATTTCAATGCTGGAGTGATAGCTGTTGTTGTACGCAAATTCGTACAACGCCAAGTGTTCATCTCAATCACTCCCAAGATTCACAAAACTGTCACGAAGTAAATCTTCTAAAGTCTGAATAGTCTGTTTTGATTGTCTGTCTGTCTACAGATGATATGCAGTACTAAACCGAAGTATGGTACCTATAGAACTCTAAAATGCCTGCCAAAAAGTGGAAACAAATCGACTATCCCGATCAGAGACAATCGAGACTGGTGTTCCATGCAATCGAGTCACTTCCTTGACAAACAATTTGGACATATCACTCAATCCCATATCCTTTCTAAATGGAAGGAAGTGTACAGACTTCGTAAGACAATCAACGATCACCCATACGGCGTCATGCTGCTTCTTCATCTTCGATAAACCAGATACAAAGTCCATTGTGCTATGTTCCCACTTCCATCTAGGAATGTTCAGTGGATGAAGCAATCCCGGTGGTTTCCGGTGCTCAAATTTCACACCCTAGCAAGTCAACCAGGAAGATACATAACTTGTTATCTCCCGCTTCATGTTATTCCACCAGAATCGGCCCTTGAGATTTCTATACATTTTATTGCTTCTTGGATGCATAGAATATCGAGTGTGATGAGCCTTAAACATCACTGCTTGCTTCAAATCTTCTTGTGCTGGTATACATAATCTGTCTCTGAAATAGAGAACTCCTTCTACCAACACGAAGTCTGGTCTCGTTGCAATGTTGTCCTTAATTCTTACCAATTTAGGATCTTCAAATTGCCTATCTTTGATTTGCTGGATAAGAATCGGCTCGAATACAAATATTGCTGCAACCATCACTCTATCATCCACCATCTCAATGGACACATCCAAATCCCTGAATTCTTTAATTAGACTCCATTCACCTACCAATGATGCTAAGTCAGCAGATGTCTGACTCAAAGCATCAGCTACGCCATTACCTTTTCCAAGTACATATGTGAATGGAAAGTCATAGTCCTTGATTAGCTCTAACCAACGGCGTTGCCTCGGATTGATATAATTTTGAGTGAACAAGTACTAAAGGCTCCTATGATCAAAATGGACTTCAAAAGTCTCTCCGTACGGATAATGCCTCTATTGTTTTAAAGCGAATACAACAGTTGCGAGCTCCAAATCATGTGTTGCATAGTTCTTTTCATGCTCCTTCAACTGACGCGAATCGTAGGCAATGACCCTATCATTCTACATCAATACACATCCCAATCCAATACCTGAGGCAACTGAGTAAATCTCATATCCTCCTCTTCCCTCAGGTAAAGCTAGGATTGGGGTTGAAATCAGTTTCTGTTTCAAAGTTTGAAAACTAGACTCACATGCACCATCCCATTGGAATGGAATACTCTTCCGAGTCATTTTTGTTAATGGAGCTGCTATCTTAGAGAAGTCTTTTACGAATCTCCTATAATAGCCTTTTAACCCTAAGAAGCTCCGAACCTAGGGTACATTCTTCAGACTTTGCCAATTGGAATTGCCTCAATCTTAGCTGAATCCATAGCTAATCCATCTCCGGTAATTATATGACCCAGAAATGCGACCTGCTGCAAACAAAAGTCGCACTTCTCCAGTTTTGCATACAACTGATTCTCCCTCAGTATCTGCAGGGCTGTTCTCAGATGATGTGAATGCTCCCGTTTTGACTTTGAATATATCAAGATGACGTCAATGAAGATCACAACAAAACGGTCGAGATACGAAGCAAACATTCTGTCGCGACCCCGGACCGGGTTTGGGGACCAATCCGGGATCGGGACTAATTGTGAAGTAAGTAACATAAAAGAGATCATATGTATTTTGATGCCCAAGCATACACGGGTAGATAAAGAACACACATCACCCATGCACGATATTTCCCACAGGTGTCCGCGTGAGGATTTCCCAACACACATAAACATTTTGTATAAATTGCGGAAGCGTATGGCAAATAAAGCATGTAATCATTTCCATATAACATGAGACTGAATGCATTTAAATAACATGTATCAGAATGAGCAATGTTCTAAAGCGTAGCCCAAAAGTACTGTTAAAGTTGAACATATATCATTTAATTACAATTCCCAAAAATAGAGGCTAACAAAGGCCAATATAGACAAAACAATATCCACCAAAAGAATCAATCCAACCACCCCCAAAATGTTTCGCATCTCGACAACTGGATGTTTATATAACATCGTCGGCACGCCACTGAACTAGCGGTTGCGGTTCTCCGACCGCCTCCTCTGGCTCCTCCTCGGGATAACCGACAACGGGACTTGAGTACCAAAGCAAAGGATCAGACACGATGGTCTGGCAGGTGGGTGAACAGATATAAACATTCGATAATAAAAACCTTTACCTTGGAAAACATATAAACCTGTTTAAACAGTGACTTTCAAGAAGTAAATGAATCATTTAATTAAAACGCATATGCAGTCACAAAACATGTAAGGTAATCAAGGAAATCAGGAAACAATCAAGATAGCATCCACAAGAAGCTAAATCCTATATCATCGAAGTGACAAGTGTATCGGGTGTTGACCACAGTCACCGAAGTGAGGAGGTGCAACTAATTTACATATACATATACCATAATACGGGACGAGACCACGGTAGCAAACCGGGTGTCGGGAATCACGGTAGCGAACCAGATATCGAGAACCACGGGAGCGAGCTGGGTATCGGGAAGGGACCACGGTTAATAAACCGGGTATCGGAATCCATGCTGCAGCTGGCGGGACGGGAAGGGATCTCCAAATTGGCAGATCAGACCGACAAGGTCATCCAAGCTTAGTGGTGCCGACTTATAGGTTAAATCACATAAATCGAGATATGTATAAAACAAATCCAGTGCATGACTATAGACGGGCAAGACAGGGTGCTCAAGGGTACATCTGTCATATCATGTCGGGCATGCATTTCGGGACTAATACAAAGAGTGCAAGTACAAATACAATGCTTTCAGAATCGATAAATCATAATTCATAAATTTCTGGAATAAATAGTTGAAATAGACTTTCGAAATATCGGGGTTTAAAACTAATTTAAGGTGAATAGGGATCCCGTATGTCTGTGTAATAAAGAAAACTTGGTACTCTTTGAATTTGGAAGACATGTCGGGTTCCTTATACACTATAGTAGCCTCAATGCTTAAATGAATCTTTGTGATGTGGTTTCTCTCTTGAATGGGCTCAGAACAAATCTTCTATCTCTACTTCGAACACATTCCCAGGTGAGCGGTGCCCATTGCTCTCAGAAAGGTTCACAAGCAATGGGATGGAAGCTCCCTTCAACCCCCCCTTTATTCATAGAATTCAGGGAAATTCGGTCACCTTGCGGTCAGATGGCGGTTAGCCGCCAGTGGATCCGGCGGTTAACCGCTGGCTGACCGTGAGACTGACCGTGGGATTGCAGCTCTCTGGAATTGTGACCGCCTCAATTCGGTTGGTTGGCGGTTTGCCGCAAAGGGATTCGGCGGTTAGCCGCTAGCTGACCTCGAGTCTCTGGAAAAGTAACCGAACTGCTTGGGTTAGCTAGCGGTTAGCCGCCGATGGATTCGGCGGTTAGCCGCTAGCTGACTGCGAGGTTGCAGCTCTTTGGAAAACTAACCGAAACTGATTCGGTTAGCCGCCAGTCACCAGACGGCTAGCTGCTGGGTGACCGCTGGCTGACCGCCAGTCACGGGAATTCCTCACTGGGTTCAGCTTCAAGTCTTCTCTTCTCCAAATCAATTTCTCTCATTCTCCATTCACTTTCTTGCAATAGCGTGAGCTAAAAAGCTCAAAGCTTCTACCAAAGATCCGCCCAAACAATTCCATACATTTCCACATTCCATCATAAAGAAAAGAGAAAATCACAACTACATAGATTCATTCAAGTCTTAGACAAGAGATAAAACAAAAACTTTAAAATCACATTTCAAGACATTAAATAGCTAACCAACTCATTTCCAAAAGCATTTATAGCATGATGAATGCAAGTGAAACAAGCCATTAATGAGACAATAAATCAAACATATATATCATGGAAATCCTTGAAAACTAAAACATCCATTCAATCCACTTGCCTTAGAGTCTCTAACAAGAAATCGAAGCTCTAAACAAGCTCTCCAAGCTAAAGGTCCAAGCTACAAGCAAAAACCCCCAAAACAAAACCCTAAAATGGGTCAAACAAGGAACAAGAAGAGAGAACTCTCAAAACGAAAATAAAGCTTCTCCATAGCTAGGAGAATACACATCAAAGAGATTGGGGAGGGAAACTTATTAGGAAGTTCTTCAAAAACCACAAATTAGTACAAAGAGAGTCTTGAGATGAGTGGATTCCTCCAAGAATGGCATCAATGGAGAGCTCTAGTGGTGAGGAAGAAGATGACGAGGTTCATCTCTCAATTTGGGCAAGGTTGGTGTTGATTTGATGATGGAAAAGCAAGGAGAAGAAGAAGAAGAATGGGCATAGAAACCCTTGACAGCTCCCAGGCACTTCTCTCCCACGTTTAGAACCAAGAAGAATAGTGAAGTGGAAATGGGTTCTCTTATCAAAACAATTGCAATGGGCTCTACCACTAGGATCACTTGGAAGGCTGAAATCACAACTTTCGGGACCTCGGATGAGCTCGACGAAGAAGGAAGAAATGATCACCGAAATATCTAGTTTCCAAAAAGTATATTTTTCATGGGTTTCGGGGATATCAAGTTTTGGGTACAGATTTGGTGTAAAAAGACTGTTTTGCCATCATTGCTAGGAAAGTCGGTTTTCGGGGCTCCGAACAGGCATGGGCTCAACATGAAAGTTGTAGGGATTAGCGGGACTAAAATAAAGATTATGGGAATCTCGAGTAAACCTCTAAGTACATATCAAGACTATCAAAAGGGAACCCCCAAAAGGGCCCCACTAAACACAAAACACTTGAAATTCCCCAAAGCTATAACAAGAACTATACTAATCAACTTAGTCAATTCTATCAAACACGCTTAAAATTAACACGCGACTTAATTAGTATTAATCGAGATCACTCGGGTCGGGGTCTTACACATTCTATTTATTAAAGCCATAAAAACTACAGGTGCATTTGTTAGACCAAAATGCATCACTAAAAATTCATCTGTACATCTTTATCTTTAACTCGAATCTGATGATATCCATGATGGACCCGAAAAGGGAATCTTCCGTCCTCTCCCTCCGCACCCCGGGGGCTGACCTGGGTCTCGGCGGAGGAGGGAAAATCTCGGGCATCAACATTTTTTGTACGGGTATGCCAGATTTACTTTCTACTTGGAATTTGGAATGGTGATAATCCGGAGATTCACCTTCACAAGTGGAAAGGAAATCAATCCTTTTTTCTAACTTTTCAAATTGCATTAATATTAAGAAAATAAACAAGTTTGTTTTTTTAGAATGCCATAGGAGGCATTTTTGTTTGTTTGCCGTGAAAGGCGATTTTACAAAACTCATCAAATGTGAAAGACAAGAATTGTGATTTCTTTTTGTCTCTTTAGGAAATACAAACTACAATAGAAAAGTAAGAAAATGGATCTAACTTCTCAGGAGATTGTGGGGACACGTTGAGATCGACGGTCGCAAGTCATGTGTGGGCTTCGCCACCGTCCTTCAAATGAGAACATGTGATGCCTTGATTCTTTGGCTTGGCTCCTAACCTCGGTTTTTTAAAGGACAGGACCAAGAGGAGGTCCTATATCCAATGAAAAACCAAGTAAACAGGCTGAAAAGCCGCGTTTAGGCCATGTTGGAGAAGGAGGAGACCTTGGGGGGGTGGCCCCCCAAGGGACGTTGATCACCTAGTGGTGCTTCCGGGAGCAAAGTAGCAGAACTTCGTCTCTCTCTTGGATTTTCTGGATTTTCAGAGCTTGCACTTGGGATCTATTTTCGTCATTGCTTTCTTCTTGGAATGGACCTCCTTTTATAGGCTTTTGGTAGTCATGAGGTGTTTATTGGCATTGATGGCCATGATGAAAGAATTGATGAGGAGTTACAAATTGATTTTGTAACTCCTTTTTCATGGCTTGTGATTGGCCGATGAAGGTAGTGGGCTTTTAATTGCCTTTATGCTTCATGATGATGGGAGTTTCATGGGTTTAATGCCATGATTACTTGGATTTGTAACTCCCAAATGCTTGAATCTGATTGGGCCGTCCAAAATAATGAGTTAATGACCGCATTAAATTGTCATAAACGGGTCAATTAACGTCATTAAGTGGTCGCCCAGGCATGTGAAGAGTCGCGGGCCGCGCTGCGCCTTTTGAGATTCTTCTTGCGATCATCACAGGTGGATCCACGCATTGTTTGATGTTGGATTGCGATGCAATTTCAGACATTAGTTGCTGTTGGTGGGCCGGTGACATCTGTCTTGTCGATTTCACGATCGGTCGGACAGAAAGTGCACTTTCTTGGTGAGCCGGTTGGCGATCTTGAGGCGATCGGTGATTATTTCATGCTTTTGACGGCGGATCCGAGATGTCGACGAAGATCAGTGGTTTTCAAGCACCAAACATTGGATTTTTAGAAAATCACAGAGGCCGGAACACCCAAAACGCAAAAACCATCGAAAAACAGACGTTTTGGTGCAAAATCCGGCTACCCGGATTTGCAGGGTTGCCGGCGACCTTAGGGTTTTTTGCCCTTTGGTCGCCGAGCTCCGTTTTCGGCCGATTTTGCGTCTTTTTCGTTCATTTTTTCTTCTGTATTTTTTTTTGACTTTTTTCCTCAATTATTGACTTCATTTTCTTGGAGAAAACTTGACGAGAACCCGCACGAAATCGGAGCATAGAGTTTCCCATTTTTCGGGAAAGCCGAAGACTTTGTAGCCGATTTTCCGTCAAGAGTCGAAACTAGGCCAAACGATGTCGGAATGACCTGAAAATTGAGGTGAAGCTTCTTGAGTAGTGGATAGGACCAACCATGGGCTTTTATTTGAGTTTTGAAGCCGTTTTGGGTCCCATCGATGCTTCACTTGATTTTGCTGCGGGGCAAATGCCGAGCTTTGATATGTGGTCAAACGATGTCCGATTGACCTGAAATTTGACGGGGAGCCTATTGGGGTGATTTTGAGACGTTCCATGGGCTCCGTTTTGAATGTCATAGTCCCGGGTTGCTCCGCCACCGGTAGGCTTGATTTTCTCTCGGAGCATCGAAACCTGGTCAAACGTTGTCGTAATGACCTGAAATTCGACGTGCAGCCTTTTGGAAGCATGTTGAAGCCACTCATGTACTTTGTTTGATGAATGATGGCTTCGGTGGTTCCAGCTGCCGGGAGGCTTGATTTTGCTGCTCGACCGTTGATGGAGGGTCAAACATTGTCGGTTTGACTTGAAATTTGGCATGGAGCCCTTTGGAGACATTCTGGAGTCATCCGGAGGCTCTGATCAAAGTTTTGGCGTCTTTGGTGATGTTGCCGCCGGGAGCGCTTGTTTAGCTGTCGGAGTAGTGAAGTTGGGCCAAACGATATCGGAATGGCCCGAAACCTCAGGTGTACCCCTCTTTTGGCTGCGTTGAAGGATCCTTCAGTTTCTGTCTGATTCTGACAAAATCTGATGCTTGAAGTAGCCTTGCCTATTTTTTGCAGGATGCAGCTTCACGAGGCTTCTTGATGTTGAGGAGACAGTGACTTTTTTGGTGTCAACAAATGCCCCCTCGAGGTACTGCGGCGGGTAGCTTTTTGGAGTCGATGTGCCTCGAAGAGAAACTTGGAGGAGAGATTCCAACTTGACCAAGAGTCTTGAGCAAATTTTTTTTTGTTTTTTTTTTTTTTGAAATAGCCTTCTAAGTTTTCGGGGGAATTTTATGGTAGTGAGAGGGATCACACACCATCTCAAGGCAAATTTTTGAAAATGACATGGGGTGTTTGGATTTTGGGTTTTGGGTTTTGGTTTTTGACCTTGTGACCTAACAAGTTGTATGTGGCAAGTTAGGGGGTCGGGGTTTGATTTTGACCTTGTGACCCAACAAGCTGTATGTGGCAGGTTGGGGGGGTCAGATTTGGGGTTTTTGGTTTTGGGTTTGGTTTGGATTTTGATTTTCGTTTTGGTCTTGTGACCTAACAAGCTGTATGTGGCGAGCTAGGGGACCGGAATTTGGTTTTGTGAAATGTCAATTTCAAGATTTTGGCTCAATTTGGTTCATGAGGTTTGATGGTTTGGTTTTTGGAAACTCATGAGACTTTCTTTTCTCTTTTTTTTGAATGGTCCCATCAACTCAAAAGAGGCATGGGACTTTTTTTGCTCTTTTCTCTTTTTTTTTTTTGCTCTTGGTAAGAGGAATATTTTGACTAAAAGCCACTTTTAGTGCCTAGGTGGTCAAACCTGGCTCATATGGGCTAACCCATTGGACCTTAGGCTTTAGAGATAGCCTAGATCTCATATGGTGTCATATTTGTAAAGAATATCTAAAATATCTCTTTTGTGTAGAGAATATCTAAAAATATCTTTACTTTGAGAGAATTTCTCAAGTTTTCTTTTTGTGGAAAGATTCTCTCAAAGTATCTTTCTTTTTGGGAAAGTAGCTAAATTTTAGCACTTACCTCCTTTCTTTCTCCTTGTTTCCTCTTTTGGCTTGCTCTCTTCTATAAAAGCAAGATGGTTGGTGCTTTTGCTCCATTGCTTTCTATTTGTAAGAAATCTTCAAGAGTGCTCTCCAAGATAAGAAGTGCTTTCTCTTCTTCAAAGATCTCCAAGCTTTTCTTCTTCTTCTCCATCAATGGCTTCAAGTAAGTTTTCTTCCTCCTCAAGAATCTCCATTGTAGAAGTAGCTTCTTCATTTTTTTCTTTTCCTTTTTTTTCTTCTTCTTCTTCTTCTCTCTTCCCCTTTTTTTTCTTTTTTTTTTCTTCAAGCACGTTTTACTCTTTTTCTTTCGTGCTTCTTCTTTTTCTTTCTTCCTTCTCTCTGTTTTTTTTTCACGGTTTTCTTCTTCTCTTTTTTTTCGTGTGCTTTTTTTTCTTCTTTTTTTTCCGCTGATTTTCCCCTTTCTTTTTTTTGTCAGCGTTTTTTTTTTTGTTTTTTTATTTTTTTTTTCTTTTCTCCTGGCTGTACGGACAGGTCCGAACGGGCTTGACAGTACTGCCACGTGGCAGTGGGCCCAAAAAAAAATTTTTTTTTTTTTTTGCTGAGATTTTTTTTCTCTCTATTTCTTTTTATTTTTTCCTTGTTTGCTCACTATGATAATGAGGCTATGCAATTTCAATATGTATGCATTTTCTTTCTCTTTTTTCTTTTTGATGCATCAAGATAGAAGGCTAGAGTCTCTAGGTCAAGCCAACATGATTTTTGACTTGGACAAAGTTTGATTGGTTTTGACCAAATTGGGTTGGAATTGGTCAAACTTTGGTCAAGGTTTTCCTAGCATCTAATGCATGATGATATTCTTTGATGCATGATTTTTGTAAATGGATTTGGAAGTATGATAATGCATTCTTGAAAATCTTTTGCAAGTATTGGGATTTTGAGCTCGCAGCGATGTTGAGCTCTTTCTCGGTCTTGCTGGATTTTGAGGAAGTTTGCAACTTTTGGATTCTGAAGCTCGCAGCAATGTTGAGCTCTTTTCCAGATTTTGCGGAAGTTTGATGAGATTTGCTTATTCTCGCAGCGATGTTGAGTTCAAGCCTTCTTTGAGAATTCTCCACTGACTAGGAGCTCGCAGCGATGTTGAGCTCATCTTCAGGCTTCCTATCTTTTTCGGAGTATGTTCTTTTTCGTCAGAATTGCCCCGGAACCATGTCAAAATTTTGCTAGATTTTTTGTAGCAGAATTCTGTCATTTTGATGTTGATTGATCTTTTCTCTTCCATCTTTTGTAGGCAGTTCTTCTAGAACGAACAAGGGTAAAGGTCCTGTTACTAACGCACCCCGTCGGTCTGCTAGATCTTCCAATGCTGCCGTTCAGCAGGCTTCGGAGAACGTCCAGTTTGTGGAGAAGAACTTGGAAGAGTGTGATTCGCTCAATCGTGATGAGATGAGACAGCGATTGATCGCTCTCAAAGATGAGGAGTTCTATAAGATCATGGTAAGCAACCGTCCCTGGGTTACGGATGATCAGAGCGTTGTGCTCAAGCCTACCTTCTTCTTCGGTGATGCAGTCCCTGACGACTTGACACACCAAAGGAGATGTTTTCAGTTATCTTACACAGCAGATGGTGAGGAGAGAGCTATTTCTATCCGGTCGTCTTTTGATCGGACCATCTCGATCCTAAGCCTTTCTCCCACTGCCCTAAGAGGGAAGATCCTCCGAGCTGGGTGAAGAGGACCAGTGTGATTAAGACCGGGTTTTTTGTTGGTGGACCTTCCGGTTTTGCAGAGAAGCCACCTGTCCGTATGGACATGTTGATGCCAGCCAGTGGCTACCAAGGTCCTGATCATCCATCGGTCGATTTGAGACCGGTGAGCCTTGGCGTTTTTCGGGGTGACGGCGGCAATTGGGTGAAGCCTTTTCGACTTCGTGGCCGTTTCAGTGCTGACTCGAGCTGGGAGTCATGGACTGATCACACCCTGAGGATTGGTGAGGCCGTTCTTCGGGAGGCCGAGATTTTTGATGCGGTTCGCGCTTTTCGGCAAACCATCGTTTTCTCCGATGAGGCTTTCATGGCCATGCTGGAGTCATTCCTTCCACAAACCAACACCTTCATTGTGACGAATGATGAGATTGGTTTTTCTTTGAAGGAACTGAGCGCCATCACCAGATTGCCTATCCTCGGCAAACTCTATGAGGAGTTTATGCCTATTGACAGCGTCCTTGAGGAGCAATATGAGGAGTTTAGTCTTGAGTACTTTCAGCTCGTCGCCTTCTACGATTTTTTGAAGGAGAAGGAGGGCTCGAAAGTTAGGTGCAGTAGTTGGAGAAGTTGCAGCTCCAACTTTTTTGACAGCGGGGATTCTTCTGATGGCATGGCCCAGGATGCTAGGGCTAAAACATCAAGTTTGAAGAAGATCGCTGCTATGCGAGAAGATTTGAAGAAGTTTTTTGTTGACACCAAAAATGTCACTTTGCCTCTTCAAATCAAGAAAGCTGCATGAAGTCGCAACCTGCCATAAATAGGCAATGCAATTTCTCCAAAAATTCAAATCTTGTCAGAATCAAACAAAAACTGCAAGATCCTTCAAGATAGCCAAGAGAAGAGTACACATGAAGTTTCGGGCCATTTCGACAACATTTGGCCTAACTTCACTTCTCCGACAGCTAAACGGGAGCTCCCGGCGGCGACATCATCGGAGACGTCAAAACTTCGATCAAAGCCTACAGATGACTCCAGCATGTCTCAAAAGGGCTCTATGCCAAATTTTAAGTCAAACCGACAACGTTTGACCCTCCATCAATGCTCGAGCAGCAAAATCAAGCCTCCCGGCGGCGGGAACCACCGAAGCCTTCGCTCATCAAACCAAGTGCATGAGTGGCTTCAACATGCTTCCAAAAGGCTGCACGTCGAATTTCAGGTCATTCCGACAACGTTTGACCAGGTTTCGATGCTCCGAGAGAAAATCAAGCCCACCGGCGGCGGAGCAACCCGGGACCATGACATCCAAAACGGAGCCCATGGAACGTCTCAAGATGACTCCAATAGGCTCCCCGTCAAATTTCAGGTCAATCGGACATCGTTTGACCACATATCAAAGCTCGGCATTTTCCCCGCAGCAAAATCAAGTGAAGCATCGACGGGACCCCAAACGGCTTCAAAACTCAAACAAAAGCCTATGGTTGGTCTTATTTATTGCTCAGGAGGCTTCACCTCAAATTTCAGGTCATTCCGACATCGTTTGACCAAGTTTCAGCTTCTGGCGGAAAATCAGCAGCTCTACGCGACAAAGTCTTCGGCTTTCCCGGAAAATTGGAAACTTTGCACTCTAAAAATGCAAGGATTCTCATTAAGTTTTCTACAGGGAAATCAAGCCAATAAATGAGAAGAAATGTCAAGAAAAATACAGAAGAAAACGGCGACGAAAAAGACCTAAAAACGACCGCAAAACGGGCTCCGAAGGGGAAAAATCCCCTAGGGTCGCAGACCCCTGCGACCATGGCCCATGGTCGCAGGCCCCTGCGACCATGGCCCATGGTCGCCGGTCCATGGTCGCCGGCGACCATGGCCCATGGTCGCCGGCGACCATGGAGGTCCGGGTCACCGGATTTTCCGCCGGTGACCCGTTTTTTTTCGTCTTTTTTCTCGTTTCGCGCACTTTGGCCCCTGTGGTTTCCTGAAAATGTGATTTTTAGTGCTTGAAATTGACTCATATCCTCCGACATCCGTCAAAATCACGGGTCAACCTCCAAAAGCATAAAATCATCATTGATCGCTCCAAGATCGCCAACCGGTCGACCAAGAAAGTGCACTTTCTGTCCGACCGATCGTGAAATCGACAAGACAGATGTCACCGGCCCACTCTTAGCTATCAATGTCTGAAGTTACATGTTCATCCGATGTCGATCAGCATGTAGATCCATCGATGATCATCGCCAGAAGAATTCCAGAAGACACGGCATGGCCCGCGACTCTTCGACTGCTCGGCGACCAATTAATGTGGTTAATTGACTAGCTTTATTGCAGTCATTAATTCATTTCTTTGGACGGCCCAATCAGAAGCAAGCATTTGGGAGTTACAAGTCAATTGATTCATGGCATTTAAACCATGAAACTCCTCCCATTATGGTAATTAAGGTGATTAAAAGCCCTTAATCTCCATCGGCCAATCAGATTCAAGGAAAAAGGAGTTACAAAATCAAGAAATAAATCTTGTAACTCCTCCCATTAAAGCCATTAAGGCTCATAAACCCTCCTAAATGGCTACCAAAGGCCTATAAATAGGAGAGCATTCCATTGAAATTGGGATCGGAAAAAGATTAGAAAAAAGAGGAGAAAATCAGAGGATCAGAAAAACAAAGATCAGAAAGAGATCTGAGAGAAAGAAAAAGAGAGAAAAACTCTGCTGAAGTTCTGCACCGGCCACCACTACAAGGTGACAAAAGTCCCTTGGGGGGCACCCCCCCCCCAAGGTCCTTGCCTTCTCCTGCTGCCTCCAATGGCTTAGACGTGGCTTTTCAGCCCGTCTACTTAGCTTTTTATTGGACATAGGACCTTCTCTTGGTCTTTGTCCTCTAAAAACCTGAGGTTATAGCCAAGCCAAGCGAATCAAGAGCATCTTCTGTTCTCATCTGCATGGATGATGGCGAAGCCCATACATGGCTTGCGACCGTCAATCTGAACGAGTCCCCCACAATCTCCTGAAAAGTTAGATCTTCCTTTTCTTGCTTTTCATTGTAGTTTGTATTTTTCTAAAAGAGACAAAAATCACAACTCTTGTCTTTTTCATTATTGATGAGAATTGTAAATCGGCTATAAACGCCAAAATCGGCTATAAATGCCAAACAAAATCGCCTTTCACGGCAAACTAAGAAAATGTCTCTTTTCTTAAATATTTGTGCAATGGAAAACTTGAAAGAAGTTGATTTCCTTTTTACTTGCGAAGGTTGATCTCCGGATTGCCACTTGCAATTCCAAGTAAAATAGAAAATCTGGCACACCCACATAAAAGAAATGTTGATGCACGCTTCAGGGCCCGCCAGGGCGCGAAAGGGCCGGACCCGACGGACTCCCACGTTCCGCCGACCCCGGTAGCCGTCCCACGGCGCCTCGGAGCGCGTTCCATCATTTTTCGCAAGCACGGATGCCATTTATCCTGACATTGCGTTGCGGAGAGATCTCGCTGTTTACCTCACTTACTGGCTGTGTGAGGCTGTTTTTGCTGGAGGAGATGGGACGCACATTAGGCCGCACTGTATTTTTCCGGCTTGTCAGATGACGTTTGGAGAGCGGCTGGCTTTGGTACCTGCTATTTACTCCTATTTGTGTACCGAACTGTAGGCTGCTGCTTTCCTGGTTCGGCTTGGGCTTCCCATGAACAGGGTGTTTTCTGCCCATATCTTCTATTCGTGGTATGTATACCACTGTCCTAGCTTCCATCGTTTGGGAGTTGAACAGGACGAAGATCCCTTTATGATTCGTTTGGCTAGAGGGACAGCCGTTCCCAAATCACTTTTATCTGCCCGTTTGAGGATTCGACGATTTAGGGGCGTCGAGATTGGGCAGTCTTCGGTGAAGCTTTCTCCGAGTTTGCGGAAGAAGGCTTTTGACTTTGGTGTCTCCCATGATTCGACCAGGGCAGGGTCGGGAAGACACTATGCTTTGACAGACGCGGATAAGAGATGGCTCTTATCCTATCCTATCGTTCTTTGGTGCTTGCAGAAATGTTGAGCCCGTTCGACTAAGGTTTTGGGCCATCGTTTCTCTTCGATGAGTTCATTAGAGATTTCAAAAAAAAAAAATCAGTTTTCTTAGTTTGGATTCAAAATTGAGAAACCTTGATCCTATCCTATCGTTCTTTGGTGCTTGCAGAAATGTTGAGCCTGTTCGACTAAGGTTTTGGGCCATCGTTTCTCTTCGATGAGTTCATTAGAGATTTCAAAAAAAAAATAAAAAAAAAATCAGTTTTCTTAGTTTGGATTCAAAATTGAGAAACCTTGATCCTATCCTATCGTTCTTTGGTGCTTGCAGAAATGTTGAGCCCGTTCGACTAAGGTTTTGAACCATCGTTTCTCTTCGATGAGTTCATTAGAGATTTCAAAAAAAAAAATATTAAAAAAAAATAAAAATAAAAAAAATTAGTTTTCTTAGTTTGGATTCAAAATTGAGAAACTTTGTTCCTATCCTATCGTTCTTTGGTGCTTGCAGAAATGTTGAGCCCGTTCGACTAAGGTTTTGGGCCATCGTTTCTCTTCGATGAGTCTATTTGGGATTTTTATAAAAAAAGGGACATAGACAACTAAGGTTAAACCAATTGCGTTCTTTGATCACGATTGATTCAAGAAAAGCCTTGTCCAGAGTGTGGAGACAGTTTGACTGTTCTAGGCAAGGGTCCTCCAAACGGGTTCATTAAGTAATCCTACCCTTACCTGGGGGCAATTCTATCAATTGAGGTTTCATAAGACCGGGTTAGGAGGCCTATGTATACTCTCTCGTCTTTAAATCTTAAAAAATTAAAAAAAAAAATAAAAATAAAAAAAAAAAAGATTTTCAAAAAAAAAATCTTAAAAAAAAAAAAAAATTTCAAAAAGAAAAAAATAAAAAATAAATAAAAAAAAATATTTAAAAAAAAATAAAAAATAAAAAAAATAAAATAAAAATAAAATAAAAAAAAAATCATTTCAAAAAAAAAAATCTCCAAAAACTCGTCACTTTTTGGATTCAGATTCGAGAAATTGTGGTCTCTTCCCTTCTGAGTAGTGGCGCTCGCGGAAATCGTTGAGCCCGTATTTGAATCGGAATGTCACCTGCTCTCTTTGACGAATCCATTTCTGACATTTCAAAACAAAGAATCCCATCTCATGGATGCGATCTCCAACATTTGTGCATAGCAATACTGGTACGCCCTTTCAGGGTCTACTGTATCTGTGACCGGCACATTTGTAACTCCTACCTCTAATTCTTCTTATCTCGAGCAAGCCTTGCTTCTCGATAAGTCGAATTTAGGTTTACAATTGCTTCTAGCAGTCACTGGAACGCTCATTCTGGGCTCACCATACTTGCTGTCAGAACAATTGTACCATCTATGGCTTTTTGCCTTCTTCATGTCGCTTGGGTCATATCCCTTGAGCGATTTGAAAAGACAACCATAGAAATTCCCATTTATGATCATTATATTCTTGTGATTACTATTGGATGTGGTCTTGTTTCAGAACTTTTTCGAAACTAACAATGGCAGCCTTAACCATTATCTTCGATGAGAACAAGCACCAACTCATGCTTCAACAGAAGCAAACCGAGCGCACTTACAAGCGCCCCGCCAGCTGCCGAAGCGTCAACTCCCTCGGCAACTCTCTGAACTCCGGGTCGACCTCGACTCCCCGGACCATCGTCTTCGGGACACTGGGACCATTCCCACTTCCCGAAGAACAAACTGCGCCTGCCAAAAGGCAGAAGATCGCCTCTCAACGTGTCACTCCCGTGACACCAAAGGCGAGCGCCCAAAAGCCTGAAGCCCGCGGCACCCCCGCGAAGCCTCGACCCACAAACAACCAGGTCTATCCCAAGACTTGGTCTCCAAGACCTTCCCCAAAACAAAGGAGGTCTCAATCCTCCACCAAGCCAGCATACCTGGCCCCACTCAAGGAGAACCAGTTCTACCCTCTTGCCTACATGAAAGAGGAGAGACCCATCTCCAACTTGACTCCCAAGTCAACCCAGCATGAGCCGGCTTGTTCCTACAGGCCCAAAATCAGATCATGCATCACTTGGCCTCTACAAGCACCTGCTAGGGCCTACACCCCTTCAGTTCGACCCTTTATCTCTACAGGGGCCGAACTCGAAAGGTTTAAAGCAGCGCTGCAACAGGCAAAGGACCGGGTCCGCATCCTGTCCTTGCCCAACCACAAAGAAGACAAGCTCGGCTGCTGCGCCCGAGGGAGCACATCCTTCATCGTCAGAGCCCAGCCGGAGCTGACCAAAGCTCAAATCGCTCGTCGAGCACGCCGCCGTGCGTCATATCGACAAAAGAGACTAGAGAAGCAAAGGACCCGGCCTCCTACACTTCAAGTCTCCCGCAAATGGGTCGAAAAAGAAAGACCCGACCAAGTTGCTGCCGTCCATATGGTTGGAAAAACCAGAAGACGCCAAAGGTCAGCATAAAAAATCCATGTCCGACGTCCGGTGACCCGTAGCATCACCAGGACACAAAGACATCCCGAAGAATCTCCTGCCCCTTCCAGCCAAGGACGGGAGAGTAATCCTTCATCAAGCTCTTCATCAAAAAGAATGAGCCCCAGCTCGGTCACCAGGACGATTTCTTCGTTCGAATCCCGAGGGATGAACGTCTTGGCTACAAGTTCTGAGCCGCCACCTCAGAATCCACCTCGAGACGATGCGCTCGCACGCATCCAGCAGTTGGAACAAGGCCAGCAGAGGATTGAAACTCTGATGGAAAACCTTCTCCTCGTTGTCCAAAATCAGGTGAACAATGAGCCTCCTCCGAATCATGGCAATAACGAGGAAAATGGAGAAGAAAATGAGTCACGCGCCCTTACCAAAAAGGACGTAGACAGTATCCTCGCCAAAGCTAAAGAAGAGGATATACTCAAAGAGCATGGGATCAAGCCACCATATCCTTTATGGATGGACTCGGTCCCGTTCCCCACAAAATTCAAGCATCCTACTCTCCAAACATATACGGGGAAAGGATCAGCCAGACAGCACGTCATCCACTTCAAGATCTTGACGGGAGCTATCGCGGATCAAGATGCACTCAAGATCCGCCTCTTTGCAAGTACCCTAAAAGGTACAGCCTTCGATTGGTACTCCACTCTGCCGGAGAACTCCATTCAGAACTGGGCTATGCTGGAGACACGCTTCCTGACCCACTTCCAAGGTGAGGATCATCCTGTTACTATGGCTCAGCTCTGCAACCTAAAACAGGGAGAGAATGAGTTAACTTATGACTTCATTCACAAATGGAAAGCAATGGCATACAAATGTTCAGATGTATTGCCACAGGCGTTGCTAGTCGACATCTGCCGAAACAACATGAGAGCCAGAATACGCTCCATGATCATCGGCAACAAATCAAAAAACCTGGGAGAACTCCTGGAAGCTTCTATGGAAGCTGAAACGGTGATTAAAGACCTCAACAGTCAGAAGTCATCAAGAAAAGAGCCAACCGCCATTGCAACCTCTAAACCAAAGAAGAAAGAGGTCCTTAATGTGCAAACCAAGTCAGCTCCTCAGCAACCAAAGAAAGCTGAAAATAGAGCTGCATGTAAGAGACCTGAACTCTCTGATGCCTTCAAAGAGCGAGTAGAAAAGAAATATCCGTTCGATGAAGACGTTGAAGAAATCTTTGAGGCTCTCCTAGCAAATGGCAAACTCATTTTGCCAGAGCCCAAAAGACCTGGAGACGTTGGCAAAACCAATGATCCTCGGTACTGTCCATACCACCAGATGGTCTCGCATCCTCTCAATCAATGCTTTGTTGTGAGAGAGAAGATAAACGAGATGTGGAAAAACGGAGTCATCACCTTTGACAAAAACTATGGGACTGCCTCCGTCAACATGGTGTCATGTGGACAAATACCAAAATCACCGAAGAAGAAGATCACTACTTCCTTCAAGGTGATAAAAAGAATTCAAACGTCCGAAGTGTTGGTTCCTTGCCCGACACCAGACGGACAACCCATATGGGTACATCCCGATCTCCTGGAAGATGAAAACTGGGAGATCGTAAAAACAAAGCCGACAGCTCAACAGCGAAGGCAGGCTAGGAAACATCTCCTCAGGCTTAAACGGCAAGAGAAGACCCAGCCAAAACAAGAAGTCCATGAAAAGGCAGAGGCCTCCTCTACCACTTCACTCGGGGAAACAAAAACGTCCATTCCAGAGACTTCAAAGGCGGTAAGAAACTTCACTCTCAGTGATTTCATGCCACCTCAATTCAAAAAAGAAGCCATGCAGGGGGCATTATACTCTTGCAACTCGGTAGTTGGATTCTCCATTGATGGATACGAGTCCAGCGACACCGACGATGGATTCGAGCCCAACTACACCGGCGAGTGGGAGGAATCTCTTGAAACAGGAGAGTATCTCTCCGACGAAGAATGGGTTCCTGAAACTCACCTTATGCCAGTAATCTGGTATAACCCCTTGCAACCACAAGGATCCTGGTCTGATGATGAAGAAGACCAAGAGGCTGCACAAGAAGATGCTGTTAACCCAGCACCTGTCATTGCTCCAGTGGAAATCAACTATGTTGAGCCACACGGAGAAGACGAAGAAGAGGATCTGGCTCCCATGCCTGATCTTGAAGAATATGCAAGGATCTTGCAGCGTCTCGCTCTAGAACAAGAGCAAGACCGCGTCAACGAGATTCCTCACAATCCAGAGCCGGAAGTCCCTGAAGCCCATCAGGTACCTCCTCCCTCAACTCCTGAAAATGGAGAACATTGCTGGATTGACGATCCTCTTACATCCGAGGATGAGTCTGACTCCGAGCAGGCAACATCTTCTATCAGAGCTTCCTGTAATGTAATATATCAGGATTATAGCTCTTCTGAAGCGTCGTCTGATGAGATTACCTACACTCCGACGACGCCTAGCAATGTATCCTCTGGAGCTACCTCGTCTCACGTGACTTTCACAGAGATGACACCCTCTTAGGTTTCTTCTCCTGAGACTGTGACTTCAGGATACACATTCTTCCCGACTCATCATCATGAAGAAAACCCAACTTGGGGTGATGGATGGGTCAACGAAGAAGAAAAGCTGCTGGATGCTGTTCAGGACTTGCTCCCGGAAAATGCTCCGTGCAACACAATCACTGAGGATGGCAACTCTGCTGCAGATACATCCCCAGTAGATGAAAAACGACAGCCTCTTGATCCTGAAGACAATCTTCCAAACGAAGATCCTTCTCAAGAAGCTCTCGAAGTTGGTAGAGGCACCCGTTCGGGCCGGGACTACCACAAAAATTACAACCAATCTTCCTTTACTTATGTAAATCCTTCGGGAAAAGATGTTGTAAGCGCCCCCAGTGGCAACAATGATGAACATGCAGGCCCTAAGGAGGCTTTCAAGTATGACTTGGTTGAGCACTTCAAACACATACCTGCACGTCTTCACATCCTGGATTTATTACGAATGTCTCCACGCACTCGTGATAATCTCATCTCAGAATTACAAAAACTGAATGAGGATGTCGACAAACATGCCCCGCAAGTCCTCCAAATTGAAATGGACTACCGGGTCAAAAACTCTGAAACTTCCTCAAAGGGAGAAAAGAAAACTGAGGGATCATGCATCCAATGCCTCTCGGTTCAAAAGGCAGCCAGTACAACCATCGCCTTCACTAAGGAAGACCTCCTACTTGGCGAAGCAAGGCACAACCGACCCCTGTACTTCACAGGGTACATCAAAGAAATGCCGATACATAGAGTTCAGATCGACCCAGGTTCTGCACTCAACCTTATCTCCACTTCGGCTCTTGAAGAGTTGGGCATCCCACCCGGCAAGCTAAGCCACACATCTGTATCTATCTTTGGATACGATGGGAGCACTCAAAGGCCTATCGGCAAAATCAGGTTCAAATTGCAAATCGGTGATCTTATCTCTGAGGTCACTGTGTATGCAATAAAAACCCCCTCATGCTACAACATCCTTCTCGGACGTCCTTGGATACACGAGAATGGTGTTGTTCCTTCAACTCTACATCAATGCATCAAGTTTGTCGGCGACGACGGCATGGTACATCGAGTCTTTGCGGACAGAAAACCCTTCAAAGGTAAAGAAGTCCACTTCGCAGACTCCCAGATGTATGAAGGAGAAAAAGAAGAAGAGGAAATAGCACCCCCTGCTGAAAATCTCCAGAAAGATAAAGGCAAGGCTCCTCAAAAATCACCGGAAGAAAACAAACCCTCCGGCAAATTAGAAGAGAGTAGTCAATCTCCCTTCGTTATCTCCCTCAAGAATTCAAAACCTTTGGTCATCACGACTAAAGTGAAGAAGGCGAAACAAAAGCCTGGGGCCAAATTTGTTGTCTCTCTCGTGTCTATCATGCAAGACACAGACTCGGACTCAGAGCCAGAAGACGATGCATCGTCAAGCCAAGCTGACACTCAGCAAGTTCAGCCTGCTCTCACTCCGATGGAGACACCTGCTGATGTAGAAGATCCTACGTCAGCTACCTTTGTTGTTCCGGCAACATCACCAAAGCAAAGGCCGATCTTCTTCCATAGATCGGACGCTTCTTCATCAAACTCCATGCTGGAACCTTTTCAAAATGAAGGTATGCCTCAGCTATCTCTATATAGTCCTGTGGCACAAGCAATTATGAAGAAAATGGGCTTTGACGCTCAAAACCCAGTCGGTTTGGGAGAAAGACGCGGTATTCTCACGCCATTGGAGCCCGCCTTGACCAAAAGCCAGCTGGAAGATTGGAGACTCTACGGTCATGTAGAAAAGTCTTCATATGGGTTAGGGTATGATCCTGATACTCCTCTGAGACAGTTGACACAAAGGTTTAAAAGTCGTTTTACCGACCAAGCCTCAACATCTAAAGTCCACGAAGACATCGATCTCCCTGGAAATCTCTTTAAAGAGTTACCTGACAAAGATCCAGGAAGCTCATCCAATTGGTATGATTTCTCTGATGATAAAGAGGAATCGTCCGATAATACAGACTTGTGGCATCCTGACCCAGAAGAACCCTCGTCTCCAAAAGAAATACCAGACTCAACAGGCGATTGAGACTATCTCATAGCAAGCCTTGAGGAGATCACCAATCAAGAAAATCCATGGAAAGGAACAGAGCCTTGGTCTGGTAATGCAGTTGAAACTCCAGAAGGTTTCGTTGAGTTGGAAGCCTCCAAAAATATTGTGGAGGAACCACCTTCGAACCTTCCGACAGAAGATCCTGTTCAAAAGATAAACTTGGGAACACCTGATAACCCACGTCCTGTATTCATAAGCAAGAATATAAAGGATGATGAGTTACCCGAGTATATCGCTTTTCTTCGTGAGTTCGTTGATTGCTTTGCATGGTCCTACGCTGAAATGCCTGGTTTAGACCCCAAAATAGCAGTCCACAAACTCAATCTTCAAGAAGAAATCAAGCCTATCAAACAAGGCCAAAGAAGATTCCGTCCAGATGTGATGGATAAAATTGAATAAGAAGTTCAAAAACTCAAAAGCGTTGGCTTCATCCGTGAGGAACAACATCCAGAATGGTTGGCCAACATTGTCCCCGTGACAAAGAAAAATGGGCATATCAGAGTCTGTATTGACTATAGAGACTTGAATGGTGCTTGCCCTAAAGATGAATTCCCGCTCCCCATACCGGAGGTGATGATTGATAATACCTGCGGATTCGAGCGAATGACATTCATGGATGGCTTCTCTAGTTACAATCAGATAAAGATGCATCCCGAGGATGAAAAACACACTTCATTTCGGACTCCATTTGGCGTGTATTGCTACACTGTCATGCCATTTGGTCTGAAAAATGCTGGTGCCACATATCAGAGGGCTATGATGAAAATATTCCAAGATATGCAGCACAAGACGGTCGAATGTTACGTTGATGACCTCGCCGTCAAAAGCAGAAGAAAAGAAGACCATCTCAAAGATCTTCGGGAAGTCTTCCTCCGACTTCGCAAACACAAACTGCGGATGAATCCTCTAAAATGCTTCTTCGGCGTCTCGTCGGGTAAGTTTCTCGGATTCCTGGTTCGGAAAACTGGAATAGAACTTGACCCCATAAAAATCAAGGCTATTCTAGAAATGCCCTCTCCAAGAACCTTGAGAGAACTAAAAGGGCTCCAAGGGAGATTGGCCTACATCAGACGGTTCATCTCCAATCTTTCGGGGAAATGCCGTCCATTCTCTCGATTGATGAAAAAAGGTGTAGACTTTGTCTGGGATACCGACTGCGAAGCCGCATTTCAAGATATCAAGTCATACCTGACCAAACCTCCAGTGTTAGCTGCCCCTGCCATTGGAAAACCATTCATCTTGTACACAAGAGCTCTTGATCATTCTGTAGGCGCTCTGCTTGCACAAGAGAATGGTGAGGGAAAAGAAGCTGCTCTGTACTACCTCAGCCGCATGCTAGTAGGTGCAGAGCATCGCTACTCTCCAGTCGAAAAAGAATGCCTTGCAGTGATGTTTGCCGTACAAAAGCTACGTCACTACTTGCTTTCCAACACAGTCTACCTCGTCTCAAGGATCAACCTCTTGAAGGTCCTTGTCACAAAGGCAGGTTCTCTTAATGCCCGACTGGCAAAATGGTCCATCCTCTTGTCACAATTTGATATTAGGTATGTGCCACAAAAAGCAATCAAAGGCCAAGCTCTAGCAGATTTCCTCGCAGAGCATCCATTGCCTAAAGATTCACCACTCAGAGATGATCTCCCAGACGAACCTGTCTACAACGTGGAGACTTCCTCACCAAATGCCTCCTGGGACATGTACTTTGACGGTGCAACCAGGACAAATGAAAACAGAAAGCTGATCTCGGGAGTTGGCATCCTCTTTGTTAGCCCCGACAAATACGTGATTCCACATGCTTTCTCGCTATTGGAACCATGCACAAACAATGCAGCTGAATACCAAGCTCTGATCCTAGGATTGGAACTCGCCATCGAATCCGGTATCACTATGCTGGAAGTCTTTGGAGACTCTCAACTGATCGTCAACCAGATGAATCAGAAATATGAAGTCAGGAAGCCCGATCTGCTGCCTTATTACAACAAGGCACAATCGCTTCTGCAAAAGTTTGACATCTGCAACATCACCCACATTCGTAGAGGTGAAAATATCCGTGCAGATGCCCTGGCCGGACTTGCCGCATCTATGGCAATTCAAGAAGGGGAAAACATGCAAATTACAGTGAATGAGAGAAGGATCCTCCCTCCTCTTAACACACACCAAGCAGTTGCTGAATGCCACCAAGTGGTTGGAAGTCGGATCTCTATCCTTCAACCTTCAATCGGCGACTGGAGGGATCCGTTCATTGATTACACTATGTTCGGAATCCTACCTGAAGATCCAAAAGAACGGGTAAGCATCCAAAGGCGAGCCCCAAACTTTCATTTGGATATCCCTTCAAAAATCCTTTACAGGAAATCCTTCAATGGAGTACTCCTACGCTGCTTGTCACAACAAGAAGCTGAAGAAACACTCAAAGAAGTTCATGCTGGTCTTTGTGGAGCTCATCAGGCTGGTCCCAAGCTCTACGACCAAATCAAAAGGTTGGGTTACTACTGGCCTACCATGGTACCCGACGCAATGCAATTTGCCAAACGCTGCCAGCTATGCCAAGTTCACGGAGATTACATTCACATGCCTCCGGAATGGCTGCATCCTACAGCAATCTCATGGCCTTTTGAAGCATGGGGCATGGACATCATAGGTCCTATCTCTCCCCCTTCAAGCAAAGGTCATCGCTTCATCTTCGCCGCAACGGATTATTTCTCCAAGTGGTCAGAAGCATTTGCGTTCAACGAAATGAAGACCTCATCAGTTCTTCAATTCCTACGCACCAACATCATTTGTCGTTTCGGCATACCCAAGAGATTCGTCCATGATAACGGACCACAATTCCGGGATCATCGATTCTACAGGTTTTGCGACAAATACAAAATTCAAAGCTGTCCTTCGACTCCATACAATCCGGCAGCAAACGGATTAGCAGAAGCCTTCAACAAGACACTCTGCAAAATCCTCAAGAAAATGGTCTCTAGTCACAAAAGAGACTGGAGCGATAAACTGTCTGAAGCTTTGTGGGCCTATCGAACCACCGTTCGAGGACCAACCCATAGCACACCATTCTCCTTGGTTTATGGATGCGAAGCTGTCGTGCCCCTAGAGGTACAAATTCCTTCTCTGAGGGTATCTCTACAAAATGACATGACTCAAGAAAGCAATGTCAAATTGAGACTCCATGAGCTGGACAATCTCGACGAGAGACGGCTCGAAGCTCGACAAAGCATTGAACTTTACCAAGCACGCATGGCAGGATCTTTTGACAAAAGGGTCCGGCAACGCGCCTACAAAAAGGGTGACTTGGTTCTTGCGGTAAAAAGACCAATGGTCTTCGCACACAAATCCAAAGGCAAATTTGAACCAAAATGGGAGGGACCCTACGTCATCGACAAAGTCTTCTCCAACGGCGCATATGCCCTCCTAAACATGGAAGGCGACAGATGTATGCTGCCTATCAACGGCAAGTTCTTGAAGCGGTACTACCCTTGAAGACTTACCCAACTGGGTAAGAGCAATGCCTGTATGGCCAAAACCTGTTCTCAGGTACTCGCTCGTCAAACCCACTCTCTTTAGAATTTTCATATCAAATGTCAAAATTTCTAGAGATTCAAAAACAATGCTTACTTTCATTGTTTCATTGTTCAAAAACAAAAATCCAAGTTTAGGAGCCTCTCCCTGACTTGACCAAAACTTTCGATCCTTGAACCAAAATTCATGGTTTGAAACAAAAATCCGGATTCAGGGATTTCCACCCTAGTCCACCTTACCTTTTACCGCCAAATGGTTCTAGGTCAAAATTTACGACCCTCGTGTCTTTAAACAAAAAAAAAAATGGTTTTTCAAAAATCGTGGGGAAACGACATCAAAGTCAGTACCCGCAAAACAAAAATTTTGAAAAAAAAAGCAAGGATGCGACATTCCATCGATACTTGCACCCAAAATCGCAGGGAAGCGACATTTCGTCGATACTTGCAAAATCCAAAAACCGTGGAGAAGCAACAAACCAGTTGATATCCACAACCCAATTTCAAAAATCATGGAGATGCAACATACCAGTTGCTATCCACAACCCAAAATTACAAATGGTTCGAGAAAACCTCAAATTTCAAAAATCGCGGAGAAACGACATCAAGTCAGTACCCGCAAAACCAAAAGTCTTGGGAAAAGCAGGGAAGCGACGCTTAGTCGATATTTGCACCCCAATTCGCGAGGAAGCGACATTCCATCGATACTTGCAAAACCTAACCCGCGAGGAAGTGACATTCCATCAATACTCGCAAAACCGAATGAGCAAGGAAGCGACATTCCATCGATACTTGCAAGACCATTCAGCGGGGAGGCGACATTTAGTCGATACCTGCATTTTGAAAACCAAAACTCGGCTATAAATGCCAAAATCCGGCTATAAATGCCAAAACAAAAATTTCCGGCTATAAACGCCAAAACCGGCTTTCATGCCAATAAAACAAAACTTGGTTTTCAAAAAACTCGGCTACAAATGCCACACAAAAAAAACCTGACTCTCATGTCAAAACCGGCTATAAATGCCACCAATTGGCTATCAATGCCACCAAACTGGCTGTAAATGCCACAAAAATCCGGCTTTCATGCCAAATTCGTTTCCCCTACCAAAACAACCATTTGACAAAAGATTTTCGCAAAATGAAAAAGCTTTTGATCAAATCCCATTTAGCAATTGCTTTCATCACAAAAAGATTTGAGTGAGCGTAGGGAAAAAAAAAAAAAAAAAAGAAAAGTACCAAAAAAAATACATGTGGTACCAAAAAAAAGAAAGTGTTCATAAGCACTACAAAAAAAAGGTACCAAAAAATACATGTGGTACCAAAGCAAAAAAAAAATAGAAAGTGTTCACAAGCACTACAAAAAAAAAAAAGAAAAGTACCAAAAAAAATACATGTGGTACCAAAAAAAAAGAAAGTGTTCACAAGCACTACAAAAAAAAAAAGAGTACCAAAAAATATGGTACCAAAAAAAAAGAAGAATGGTTTCTGCTATAAAAAAATCAGGAGCTTAGCCAAAAATGGTCTCCAGCCAAAGCTTCAGCTCCTCAAGCAAACTTTTGGCCTCAGCCGTCAGAGTTTCCAAGGCACGCTTCTTCAGGAACTTGCCATGAGATGCTGGCGAATGCCGTAACCCTTCTTTTACACCGGGAAGCTCTTCCCCAGCAGTTTGCCATCGTTCGTTTTCTAGAGTCCTCCTCTCGAGAACTTGACCGGCATCTGCAACCCTGCGGATCAGAGTACTCTCCCTGTCACGAGCCTCTGTTATAGCAGCCCACTTCGCATCGACTTGTGCCTTCAAATGCTCAAGACGTTTCCTGGCCTCCTCAACTTCCCTATCAAGGACGTTAAGGTCATGCCTCAATCCGATGATGGCTAGCTCTTCCTTGTTCTTCTCCCGAACTAGCTGCTTCTTGCTTTGTGTAGCCTCATTCAGGTCAGACTTAGCCTTATCAGCAGGGTCCAAGAACATCTCCTTGAAGAATTGGTCGTCAGGGAAACCCATGGTCTCAAACCACTTGTCACCCAGTGCAATGATCCTATCAACGATCGCCCTGGCACCTGTGACATCCAGACCAACCTCTTCGGTGTCGGTCAGAATCTCCTGTACATGTGGGATCATGCCAAATCCTGCCTCCAAGTGTCCAGAAAGGAGAGTCTTGACCCAAGAACTCAAAACCCGAGCCAGCACCTTCTTCGCAAATTGAAGAGACGAACTGGATGAAGATTCAACCTTCTCCGCTGATCGGCTGCTCATGTCATGTCCCATTGGAAGAGTAACAAAAGAACTCTTTTCACTTGGAGCCACTGGAGAGGGAATCTCAACACGAGGCATCTCCTCAATCATGTCTGAACTGGTCTCTACCTCCGGATCGACCTCTGGCATCCCTTGCTCTGGTTCTGAAGAAAGCGATGGACTCTCTTCTGTCACTTCAAAACCTGCAAATGAAACACAAAAAGGTATGAATATGATCCTGTTCAAAAAAAAAAAAAAAAAAAAAAAATAAAATCATCAGGGTCATCACTACAAAGTACCTTCTTCGACGACTGGCGGAACACTCTCTTCCTCCATGAACTCATCAGAAGCATCCTCAACATTTGCGTCCATTGATGGTTCAAAGTCATCGGAATCCTGTGGCAAGTCAGCTGACAAGAAAAAATGTAAGCAAATCAAGTCGCAGGCAAAAAAAAAAAAAGAGAAAAGAGACACACGTGAAAAAAAAAAAAAACAGAAATCACGTGGAAAAAAAAAAGGAAAAGAGAAAAAAAAAAAGAAGAAGAAGAATAGAAAGAAAAGAAAGAAAGAAAAAAAAGAAGAAAGAAAAAAAAAAGAAGAAGAGAAACTTTTTTTACCATCCTATTCTCTACATAAAGTTTTCTTGAAAGAAAAGAGAGAAAACTTACTTGAAGCCATTGATGGAGAAGAAGAAGAAAAAAGCTTGAAGATCCTTGAAGAAGAAAAACTCTTGGTCTTGGAGCTCTCTTGAGATTGTTGCAAAAGAAAGCAATAAGGGCAAGAGATCCTACCTTCCTTTGCTTTTATAGGAGAGAGCAAATCAAAGAAGGAAACAAAGAAGAAAGGTAAGTGTTACTAATTAGTAACCTTACCAAAAGAGAAGGAATTAGAAAGATTCTTTCCCAAAAAGAAAGATGTCTTTAAGAGATTTCCTCCCAAAATCAATCAAATGAGAGATTCTCTCCAACAAAAAAGGATATTGGAGATTTCTTCCCAAAAAGAAAGATACCTTGAGATATTCTCTCCCAAATTAAGGGAATATGAGAGATTCTCTCCCATAAAGATATTTTTAGATATTCTCTATCCAAATGAGATATCTTTAGATATTCTTTACAAAAATGGCCCCACATGAGATCTAAGCCATCCTAAAAAGCTTAAGGTCCCATGGGCTAGCCCATATGAGCCAGGTTTGACCACCTAGGCACTAAAAAAAAAAAAAGGGCTTTTAGTCAGGAAAAAAAATCCCTCTTACCCAAGAGCATACAAAAATGGTTCCATGCCTCTTTTGAGTTGATTGAACCATACAAAAAATTCCAAGCCCCATGAGCTTCCAAAAATCAAACCATCCAGCCTCATATACCAAGTTGAGCCAAAATCTTGAAATTGACATTCCACAAAAATCCAAACCACTCCAATGGACCCACACAGTCCCAAAGAGTGACCAAAAAACCAAATCCTGGTCCCCTAACTTGCCACATACAGCTTGTTAGGTCACAAGACCAAAACCAAAAACCAAATCATGATCCCCCAACTTGCCACATACAGCTTGTTGGGTCACAAGGTCAAAACCAAAACCCGATCCCCTAACCTGCCATATATAGCTGGTTAGGTCACAAGATCAAAAACAGAAACCCAAATCCACATCCCTGATGTCATCTTCAAAACTTTGCCTCGAGACGGTGTGTGATTCCTTTCACTACCATAAAATTCCCATGGAAGCTCAAAGGCACCTCTACCAAAGGAAAGATTGCTCAAAGACTCTTGGTCAAGACACAAGCTCTCCTTCAAAAATCTCTTCGAGGCACATCGACTACAAAAGTCAAGCAATTCGTCGCTGTACCTCGAGGGGGCATTTGTTGACACCAAAAATGTCACTTTGCCTCTTCAAATCAAGAAAGCTGCATGAAGTCGCAACCTGCCATAAATAGGCAATGCAATTTCTCCAAAAATTCAAATCTTGTCAGAATCAAACAAAAACTGCAAGATCCTTCAAGATAGCCAAGAGAAGAGTACACATGAAGTTTCGGGCCATTTCGACAACATTTGGCCTAACTTCACTTCTCCGACAGCTAAACGGGAGCTCCCGGCGGCGACATCATCGGAGACGTCAAAACTTCGATCAAAGCCTACAGATGACTCCAGCATGTCTCAAAAGGGCTCTATGCCAAATTTTAAGTCAAACCGACAACGTTTGACCCTCCATCAATGCTCGAGCAGCAAAATCAAGCCTCCCGGCGGCGGGAACCACCGAAGCCTTCGCTCATCAAACCAAGTGCATGAGTGGCTTCAACATGCTTCCAAAAGGCTGCACGTCGAATTTCAGGTCATTCCGACAACGTTTGACCAGGTTTCGATGCTCCGAGAGAAAATCAAGCCCACCGGCGGCGGAGCAACCCGGGACCATGACATCCAAAACGGAGCCCATGGAACGTCTCAAGATGACTCCAATAGGCTCCCCGTCAAATTTCAGGTCAATCGGACATCGTTTGACCATATATCAAAGCTCGGCATTTTCCCCGCAGCAAAATCAAGTGAAGCATCGACGGGACCCCAAACGGCTTCAAAACTCAAACAAAAGCCTATGGTTGGTCTTATTTATTGCTCAGGAGGCTTCACCTCAAATTTCAGGTCATTCCGACATCGTTTGACCAAGTTTCAGCTTCTGGCGGAAAATCAGCAGCTCTACGCGACAAAGTCTTCGGCTTTCCCGGAAAATTGGAAACTTTGCACTCTAAAAATGCAAGGATTCTCATTAAGTTTTCTACAGGGAAATCAAGCCAATAAATGAGAAGAAATGTCAAGAAAAATACAGAAGAAAACGGCGACGAAAAAGACCTAAAAACGACCGCAAAACGGGCTCCGAAGGGGAAAAATCCCCTAGGGTCGCAGACCCCTGCGACCATGGCCCATGGTCGCAGGCCCCTGCGACCATGGCCCATGGTCGCCGGTCCATGGTCGCCGGCGACCATGGAGGTCCGGGTCACCGGATTTTCCGCCGGTGACCCGTTTTTTTCGTCTTTTTTCTCGTTTCGCGCACTTTGGCCCCTGTGGTTTCCTGAAAATGTGATTTTTAGTGCTTGAAATTGACTCATATCCTCCGACATCCGTCAAAATCACGGGTCAACCTCCAAAAGCATAAAATCATCATTGATCGCTCCAAGATCGCCAACCGGTCGACCAAGAAAGTGCACTTTCTGTCCGACCGATCGTGAAATCGACAAGACAGATGTCACCGGCCCACTCTTAGCTATCAATGTCTGAAGTTACATGTTCATCCGATGTCGATCAGCATGTAGATCCATCGATGATCATCGCCAGAAGAATTCCAGAAGACACGGCATGGCCCGCGACTCTTCGACTGCTCGGCGACCAATTAATGTGGTTAATTGACTAGCTTTATTGCAGTCATTAATTCATTTCTTTGGACGGCCCAATCAGAAGCAAGCATTTGGGAGTTACAAGTCAATTGATTCATGGCATTTAAACCATGAAACTCCTCCCATTATGGTAATTAAGGTGATTAAAAGCCCTTAATCTCCATCGGCCAATCAGATTCAAGGAAAAAGGAGTTACAAAATCAAGAAATAAATCTTGTAACTCCTCCCATTAAAGCCATTAAGGCTCATAAACCCTCCTAAATGGCTACCAAAGGCCTATAAATAGGAGAGCATTCCATTGAAATTGGGATCGGAAAAAGATCAGAAAAAAGAGGAGAAAATCAGAGGATCAGAAAAACAAAGATCAGAAAGAGATCTGAGAGAAAGAAAAAGAGAGAAAAACTCTGCTGAAGTTCTGCACCGGCCACCACTACAAGGTGACAAAAGTCCCTTGGGGGGCACCCCCCCCCCAAGGTCCTTGCCTTCTCCTGCTGCCTCCAATGGCTTAGACGTGGCTTTTCAGCCCGTCTACTTAGCTTTTTATTGGACATAGGACCTTCTCTTGGTCTTTGTCCTCTAAAAACCTGAGGTTATAGCCAAGCCAAGCGAATCAAGAGCATCTTCTGTTCTCATCTGCATGGATGATGGCGAAGCCCATACATGGCTTGCGACCGTCAATCTGAACGAGTCCCCCACAATCTCCTGAAAAGTTAGATCTTCCTTTTCTTGCTTTTCATTGTAGTTTGTATTTTTCTAAAAGAGACAAAAATCACAACTCTTGTCTTTTTCATTATTGATGAGAATTGTAAATCGGCTATAAACGCCAAAATCGGCTATAAATGCCAAACAAAATCGCCTTTCACGGCAAACTAAGAAAATGTCTCTTTTCTTAAATATTTGTGCAATGGAAAACTTGAAAGAAGTTGATTTCCTTTTTACTTGCGAAGGTTGATCTCCGGATTGCCACTTGCAATTCCAAGTAAAATAGAAAATCTGGCACACCCACATAAAAGAAATGTTGATGCACGCTTCAGGGCCCGCCAGGGCGCGAAAGGGCCGGACCCGACGGACTCCCACGTTCCGCCGACCCCGGTAGCCGTCCCACGGCGCCTCGGAGCGCGTTCCATCATTTTTCGCAAGCACGGATGCCATTTATCCTGACATTGCGTTGCGGAGAGATCTCGCTGTTTACCTCACTTACTGGCTGTGTGAGGCTGTTTTTGCTGGAGGAGATGGGACGCACATTAGGCCGCACTGTATTTTTCCGGCTTGTCAGATGACGTTTGGAGAGCGGCTGGCTTTGGTACCTGCTATTTACTCCTATTTGTGTACCGAACTGTAGGCTGCTGCTTTCCTGGTTCGGCTTGGGCTTCCCATGAACAGGGTGTTTTCTGCCCATATCTTCTATTCGTGGTATGTATACCACTGTCCTAGCTTCCATCGTTTGGGAGTTGAACAGGACGAAGATCCCTTTATGATTCGTTTGGCTAGAGGGACAGCCGTTCCCAAATCACTTTTATCTGCCCGTTTGAGGATTCGACGATTTAGGGGCGTCGAGATTGGGCAGTCTTCGGTGAAGCTTTCTCCGAGTTTGCGGAAGAAGGCTTTTGACTTTGGTGTCTCCCATGATTCGACCAGGGCAGGGTCGGGAAGACACTATGCTTTGACAGACGCGGATAAGAGATGGCTCTTCAACATACGGGTTGGTACGATGGTGTACCGTAGACATCTTTTCGTCGATATCCAACCGTATGTCCCTTCGCGTTTTGCATTGCAGCTTGGCTTCTCTCAAGGTGTTGTTGGAGCGCCTTCGAGCATGGTGAAGCGGTTTGGAGGTCTGCAGGATGGGAGAAATGCATGAGGTTTTTATAGCGCCGAGGACACTACCGCCATGATTTCCTATCCTGAGCTGCCCACCTTCCGGACTGCTGGCTTCACGAAGTGGTTCGTGGAGAGCTATTCAGTGTACCGGGGGCATTCCAAGAAAGAGCTCGATATTAAGCAATCTCCTGGGAAAGGTCTGGCAAATCGGATGGTGTCCGTCGGGAGGAAGTTTTGGCCTTCCTTTTTGGAGAGAAGCACAAGATAGGCTTTCTCAACGGGCAGGACATCATCAGATCAGGAGCTGCACAGGGGATTCCTGGTGAGGTCTTGAGACAGCTGGAGGAGGAGGAGGCCGAGATCGATGCTATGATACAGGCAGAGCATACGGAGGCTTCCATGGAGTCTACTGAGAAAAGTAGACCATCCAGTGAGGACTCTTGTGAGAGGCCTGATGTTGATAGTGGGGTAGGATCGTCGAGCAGATTGACCCGCGAGGCAAGAGGAGGAGAGGACAACGCCGTAACATGAGACGGCATGATAGTCCTTCTGATCTTGAAGTTCCTCTCACCATTACTGAGGAGGTGTCTGAGGATGCTGACGAGCCTCCAGAGAAGTGAAGCAGAGAAGAGGAGACAGCTGGTATGACCCTCTTTCTCTCCTTTGTTTCTTTTTTTTTTTTTTTTTTTTTTTTTTTGTGAAAGATTTTGTTTTGATCCGTTGCCTTTTTTGTTTTTTAGCAGAGGACGATGACCTGGTGATGCCCGAGGTTCCGGCCGATGAGGCAATGACGGATCCAGTTGTGGCATCTGAGGAAGAGCAGAGGGACTCTGGAGTGGTTCCAGAACCTTCACCTGGTATGATTTGCTTTGGCTTTTGCTTTTTTTTTTTCTTCTTTTGCTGTCATTTGCTAACATGTAGCTGACTTGCCAGAGGATTCCGACGATTTCGAGCCATCTATGGACGCAACTTTTGACGATGCTTTGGGTGAGCTCAAAGAGGCAGAGAGTACTCCGTCTGTCGTCGAAGCAGGTATATTTGCAATAATAATCTCGATATATTTTTGACAAGATTATATTCATACCTTTTTTGTCTTTTCTTTTTTTTTTCTTTGACAGATTGTGAAGCAGCAGGAGAGATTCCTCCATCTTCCTCAGAGCCAGAATAGGGGATACCTGCTGCTGATCCAGGAGTAGGGGCTTCTCCTTCTTTCAATGAGTTAGCTTCTTCCGTTGGAAAGAGTTTACTGATTACTCTTCCAATGGAGCATGACGTGGGCAGTCGGGCACCATAGCATGGCGAATCCTCATCTGCACCGCACCTTCAGTATGCAAGGAAGGTGTTGAAGACTATCTTGAGCTCATGGGTTGAGACTCTTTCTTCAGGTCATTTGGAAGCTGGTTTTGGCATGATCAAGCATGTGCAGGACATCCTCGCTGATAGCAAAGAAGTCGGTCTGGACATCGCAAGCGCCAAGGATTTTGTTGAGGAGATCATCACCTTGGGGAACAAATGGACTGAGACCAAGAGTTTCCTAGATGGTGACTTCTTTGATGAGATGTTCATAAAACCTTCCAGCAGAGTCAAAGCTGAGCCGACTGAGGTCACGAAGACTCGGAAGCAGATCGTTCGGGAGAAGAACGTTACCAAGTTATCCATCATGGGGCTGAAGCGAGACTTGGACCGCCTTGGTAAGGAGGTTGTCAAGGCTAGGCATCGTCTTGATCTTTTAGAGGAAGGAGCTGCTGCCAAATGGACGGCCATTGTGGAGGCTCGTGACAAGGAGGGGACTCTCATTCGCCAGGTTGAGGAAGCTGAAGGTAATGTCCGGAGGAAGACTCAGGAGCATGAGCAGTGGCAGGTCCTCTGGGAAGAGCTTCCTCGTGCTGCAGATGGGTCACGGCATTCGGCCGCGTTTTATGGGGATATTTTGAAGAAGCGTGGCCTAAAAACTTTGGAAGTTAAGGCCAAGGGTCTGCTTGAGGAGTTGAACATTTGGTTGAAGACCATGTCGGATTGAGCTCCTGAGTTGTAACAAACTCTTTTCTTCTTCCTTTTTTGGTACCTCCATGTGTAAACAATTTTTGTACTATATTTTGTATCCCCTTCCTTTCACTCAAATCATTTTTTGATGAAAACAATTTTGAGCAAAAGTTGATGGGAATGTTTGTTTAAAAATTTGATCAAAAGGTTGTCATTTTGTGAAAATCTTTTGTCAAAGAGTTGTTTTGGGCATGAAAGCCAATTTTGTGGCGAATAGCCTGGTTTTTTGATGGTTTGAAAACTAAATTTTGGAAGGCGTGAAAGCCTAATTTTGTGGTGTAAGAGCCAAAATTTGTTTTGCGGCTTGGGAGCCAAAATTTTTGGATGGCGTAAAAGCCGAATTTTGGAATGGCATAGAAGCCGAATTTTGGAATGGCATAGAAGCCCAATTTTGTTTTGTTTGTCTTGGCATTTATAGCCGAATTTTGGCATTTATAGCCAGATTTTGGCGTTTATAGCCGATTTTTTGGCGTTTATAGCCGATTTTTTTTTTTTGGCATTTATAGCCGACTTTTGGCGTTTATAGCCGAATTTTGTTTTGTTTTGTTTTGGCATAAGAGCCAGATTTTTGAAAACCAAGTTTTTGTTTTGTTGGCATGAAAGCTGATTTTGGCGTTTATAGCCGAATTTTTTTTTGTTTTGGCATTTATAGCCGAATTTTGGCATTTGTAGCCGGATTTTGGCATTTATAGCCGAGTTTTGGCGTTTATAGCTGAATTTTGGTTTTCAAAATGCAGGTATCAACTAAATGTCGCCTCCCCGCTGAATGGTCTTGAGAGTATCGATGGAATGTCGCTTCCTTGCTCATTCGGTTTTGCGAGTATTGATGGAATGTCACTTCCTCTCGAGTTGGGTTTTGCGAGTATCGACGGAGTGTCGCTTTCTCGCGAATTGGGGTGCAAATATCGACTGAGCGTCGTTTCCCTGCTTTTCCCAAAACTTTTGGTTTTGCGGGTATTGACTTGGTGTCGTTTCCCCGCGATTTTTGAAATTGGAGGTTTTCTCGAACCATTTGAAATTTGGGTTGTGCATAGCAACTGGTATGTTGTGTCTCCACGATTTTTTGAAATTTGGGTTGTGGATATCAACTGGTTTGTTGCTTCTCCACGATTTTTGAAATTTTGCAAGTATCGAATGGGGTTCGCATCTTTCCGGTTTTTGGGTTTTGCGAGTATCGACTAAGTGTCGCTTCCCCACGGTTTCTAAAAACCAATTTTTTTGTTTAGAGACACGAGGGTCATAAATTTTGGCTTAAAACCATTTCGGTTGTAAAAGCCAAGGTAGACTAGGGTGAAAATTCCTGAGTCCTGGTTTTTGTTTCAAACCATGAATTTTGGGTTCAAGGATCGAAAATTTTGGTCAAGTCTGTGAAGAGGCTCCTAAACTTGGATTTTGGATTTGATTTTTCTTTTGAACAATGAAACAATGAAAGTAAGCATTGTTTTGAGAGATTGTTTTTTTGGAAGTTTCAACATAAAGATGAAAATTTCAAAAGGGGTGGGTTTGACGAGCAAGTACCTTGGAAATACACTTTAGCCGTATAGATATTGCTCTGACCCGTTTGAGGAAGTCTTCAAGGGTAGTACCGCTTCAAGAACTTGCCGTTGATGGGTAGCATACATCTGTCTCCTTCCATGTTTAGAAGAGCGTATGCACCGTTGGAGAAGACTTTGTCGATGACGAAGGGTACCTCCCATTTTGGTTCGAATTTGCCTTTGGATTTGTGGGCAAAGACTATGGGTCTTTTTACTGCAAGAACCAAGTCACCCTTTTTGTAGGCGCGTTGCCTGACCTTTTTGTCGAAAGATCCTGCCATGCGTGCTTGGTACAACTCAATGCTTTGTAGAGCTTCGAGTCGTCTTTCATCGAGATTATCCAGCTCTTGGAGTCTCAATTTGACATTGCTTTCTTGCGTCATGTCATTTTGCAGAGATACCCTTAAGGAAGGAATTTGTACTTCCAAAGGGACAACAGCTTCGCATCCATAGACCAAGGAGAATGGTGTGCTATGGGTTGGTCCTCGAACGGTGGTTCGATAGGCCCACAAAGCTTCTAGTAGTTTGTCGCCGCAATCTATTTTGTGAGTAGAGACCATTTTCTTGAGAATTTTGCAAAGTGTCTTGTTGAAGGCTTCTGCTAGTCCGTTCGCTGCTGGATTATATGGAGTCGAAGGACAACTTTGGATTTTGTACTTGTCGCAAAACCTGTAGAATCTGTGATCCCGGAATTGTGGTCCGTTATCATGGACGAATCTTTTAGGTATGCCGAAGCGACAAATAATGTTGGTGCGCAAGAACTGAAGGATTGATGAGGTCTTCATTTCGCTGAGCGCAAATGCTTCTGACCACTTGGAGAAATAATCCGTAGCGGCGAAGATGAAGCGATGACCTTTGCTTGATAGGGGAGAAATAGGACCTATGATGTCCATACCCCAGGCTTCGAAAGGCCATGAGATTGCTGTTGGATGTAGCCATTCTGGAGGCATGTGGACATAATCTCCGTGAATCTGGCATTTTTGGCAGCGCTTGGCAAATTGCATTACATCAGCTACCATGGTAGGCCAATAATAACCTAGCCTTTTTATCTGGTTGTAGAGCTTAGGGCCAGCCTGATGGGCTCCACAAAGACCAGCATGAACTTCTTTGAGAGTTTCCTCAGCCTCTTGTTGTGACAAGCAGCGTAGGAGTACTCCGTTGAAGGATTTTCTGTAAAGTGCTTTTGAAGGTATATCCAAATGAAAGTTCGGGGCTCGTCTTTGGATGCTTACCCGCTCTTTTGGATCTTTAGGTAGGATACCGAACATGATATAATCAATAAACGGATCTCTCCAGTCGCCAATTGGAGGTTTGAGGATGGACATCCGACTTCCAACCACTTGGTGGCATTCAGCAACTGCTTGGTGTGTGTTGAGAGGAGGAGAATCCTTCTTCGACACACTGTGACTTGCATGTTTTCCCCTTCTTGGATTGCCATGGATGCGGCGAGTCCGGCCAGGGCATCTGTATGGATGTTTTCACCTCTGAGGATGTGGATGATATGACAGATGTTGAATTTTTGTCGAAGCAACTGCGCCTTGTTGTAGTAAGGTAGCAAATCAGGCTTCCTGACTTCATATTTCTGATTCATCTGGTTGACGATTAGTTAAGAGTCCCCAAAAGCTTCCAACATGGTGATGCCGGATTCAAGGGCAAGTTCCAATCCTACAATCTGGGCTTGGTACTCTGCTGCATTGTCTGAACATGGTTCCAGTAGCGAGAAGGTGTGTGGAATCATGTATTTGTCGGGACTGACAAAGAAGATGCCAATTCCCGATATTTACTTTCTCTTTTCATTTGTCCTGGTTGCACCGTCAAAGTACATGTCCCAGGAAGCTTTTGATAAGGAAGTTTCCACATTGTAGACAAATTCGTCTGGGAGATCATCCCTGAGTAGAGAATCTTTAGGCAATGGATGCTCTGCGAGGAAGTCTGCTAAAGCTTGGCCTTTGATTGCTTTTTGTGGTACATAATTTATTTCTTTGGACGGCCCAATCAGAAGCAAGCATTTGGGAGTTACAAGTCAATTGATTCATGGCATTTAAACCATGAAACTCCTCCCATTATGGTAATTAAGGTGATTAAAAGCCCTTAATCTCCATCGGCCAATCAGATTCAAGGAAAAAGGAGTTACAAAATCAAGAAATAAATCTTGTAACTCCTCCCATTAAAGCCATTAAAGCCCATAAACTCTCCTAAATGGCTACCAAAAGCCTATAAATAGGAGAGCATTCCATTGAAATCAGAAAAAAAAAGAAAATCGAGATCGATCGATCGGAAAGAATCCAGAGCTCGTATCCAGAGAAAGAAAAAAGAGAGAAAAACTCTGCTGAAGTTCTGCACCGGCCACCACTACAAGGTGACAAAAGTCCCTTGGGGGGCACCCCCCCCCCCCCCCCCCCCCCCCCCCACCCCCAAGGTCCTTGCCTTCTCCCGCTGCCTCCAATGGCTTAGACATGGCTTTTCAGCCCGTCTACTTAGCTTTTTATTGGACATAGGACCTTCTCTTGGTCTTTGTCCTCTAAAAATCTGAGGTTATAGCCAAGCCAAGCGAATCAAGAGCATCCTCTGTTCTCATCTGCATGGATGATGGCGAAGCCCATACATGACTTGCGACCGTCAATCTGAACGAGTCCCCCACAATCTCCTGAGAAGTTAGATCCTCCTTTTCTTGCTTTTCATTGTAGTTTGTATTTTTCTAAAAGAGACAAAAATCACAACTCTTGTCTTTTTCATTATTGATGAGAATTGTAAATCGGCTATAAACGCCAAAATCGGCTATAAATGCCAAACAAAATCGCCTTTCACGGCAAACTAAGAAAATGTCTCTTTTCTTAAATATATGCGCAATGGAAAACTTGAAAGAAGTTGATTTCCTTTTTACTTGCGAAGGTTGATCTCCGGATTACCACTTGCAATTCCAAGTAAAATAGAAAATCTGGCACACCCACACAAAAGAAATGTTGAAACACGCTTCAGGCCCGCCAGGGCGCGAAAGGGCCGGACCCGACGGACTCCCACGTTCCGCCGACCCCGGTAGCCGCCCCACGGCGCCTCGGAGCGCGTTCCATCAAGCTGGCACACCTGGTGGGACTCGTTCATTTGAGAACACGGTGCTCGGAAATGAAATATTTGCATATCATACTTTTTGCTCTATGCTTATACTTCTTTTCCGGATTCCTCGGTTACTTTCTAACTGGTAGCCTATGTTGGATTTTGCATCCTAAAAAAAAAAATGAGATGGGATTTTTTGGAAATTTCTATTTCTTTGAGTTTGTTTCCATTCTTTCTCTTTTCAAAAAAAAAAATCAGTTTTCTTAGTTTGAATTCAAAATTGAGAAACTTTGATCCTATCCTATCATTCTTTGGTGCTTGCAGAAATGTTGAGCCCGTTCGACTAAGGTTTTGGACCATCGTTTCTCTTCGATGAGTTCATTAGAGATTTCAAAAAAAAAAAAAAAAATCCGTTTTCTTAGTTTGGATTCAAAATTGAGAAACTTTGATCCTATCCTATCGTTCTTTGGTGCTTGCAGAAATGTTGAGCCCGTTCTACTAAGGTTTTGGACCATCGTTTCTCTTTGATGAGTTCATTAGAGATTTCAAAAAAAAAAAAAAAAAATCAGTTTTCTTAGTTTGGATTCAAAATTGAGAAACTTTGATCCTATCCTATCGTTCTTTGGTGCTTGCAGAAATGTTGAGCCCGTTCGACTAAGGTTTTAGACCATCGTTTCTCTTCGATGAGTTCATTAGAGATTTCAAAAAATAAAAAATAAAAAATAAAAAAAAATCGGTTTTCTTAGTTTGGATTCAAAATTGAGAAACTTTGATCCTATCCTATCGTTCTTTGGTGCTTGCAGAAATGTTGAGCCCGTTCGACTAAGGTTTTGGGCCATCGTTTCTCTTCGATGAGTCTATTTGGGATTTTTTTATAAAGAAGGACATAGACCACTAAGGTTAAACCAATTGCGTTCTTTGATCACGATTGATTCAAGAAAAGCCTTGTCCAGAGTGTGGAGACAGCTTGACTGTTCTAGGCAAGGGTCCTCCAAACGGGTTCATTAAGTAATCCTACCCTTACCTGGGGGCAATTCTATCAATTGAGGTTTCATAAGACCGGGTTAGGAGGCCTATGTGTACTCTCTCGTCTTTAAATCTTAAAAAATTAAAATCAAAATAAAAAAAAAATAAAAAAAAGATTTTCAAAAAAAAAATCTAAAAAAAAATAAAAAAAAAATAAAAAAAAAAATTTTCAAAAAAAAATCTTAAAAAAAAAAAACAAAAATTTTTCAAAAAAAAAATAAAAATAAAAAAAATAAATAAAAATATATATTTTTTAAAAAAAATAAAAAAAATAAAAATAATAAAATAAAAAAAAAATCAAAAAAAAAAATCTCCAAAAACTCGTCACTTTTGATTTCAGATCTGAGAAATTTTGGTTTCTTCTTTTCTGAGCACTGGCGCTCGCGGAAATCGCCGAGACCGTGTTCAGATCAGAATACCATTTGCTCTTCTTGATGGAACCAATCTTGACATTTCAAAAAAAAAAAACTCGTCACTTTTGGATTCAGATTCGAGAAATTGTGGTCTCTTCCCTTCTGAGTACTGGCGCTCGCGGAAATCGTTGAGCCCGTATTTGAATCGGAATGCCACCTGCTCTCTTTGACGAATCCATTTCTGACCTTTCAAAACAAAGAATCCCATCTCATGGATGCGATCTCCAACATTTGTTCATAGCAGTACTGGTACGCCCTTTCAGGGTCTACTGTATCTGTGACCGGCACATTTGTAACTCCTACCTTATATTCTTCTTATCTCGAGCAAGCCCTGCTTCTCGATAAGCCGAATTTAGGTTTACAATTGCTTCTAGCAGTCACTGGAACGCTCATTCTGGGCTCACCATACTTGCTGTCAGAACAATTGTACCATCTATGGCTTTTTGCCTTCTTCATGTCGCTTGGGTCATATCCCTTAAGCGATTTGAAAAGACAACCATAGGAATTCCCATTTATGATCATTATATTCTTGTGATTACTAATGGATGTGGTCGTGTTTCAGAACCTTTTCGAAACTAACAATGGCAGCCTTAACCATTATTTTCGATGAGAACAAGCACCAACTCATGCTTCAACAGAAGCAAAGCGCGCGCACTCATAAGCGCCCTGTCAGCTGCCGAAGCGTTAACTCCCTCGGCAACTCTCTGAACTCCGGGTCGACCTCGACTCCCCGGACTATCTTCTTTGGGACGCTGGGACCATTCCCACTTCCCGAAGAACAAACTGCGCCTGCCAAAAGGCAGAAGATCGCCTCTCAACGTGTCACTCCCGTGACACCAAAGGCGAGCGCCCAAAAGCCCGAAGCCCGCGGCACCCCCGCGAAGCCTCGACCCACAAACAACCAGGTCTATCCCAAGACTTGGTCTCTAAGACCTTCCCCAAAACAAAGAAGGTCTCAAATTTCCACCAAGCCAGCATACCTGGCCCCACTCAAAGAGAACCAGTTCTACCCTCTTGCCTACATGAAAGAGGAGAGACCCATCTCCAACCTGACTCCCAAGTCAACCCAGCATGAGCCGGCTTGTTCCTACAGGCCCAAAATCAGATCATGCATCACCAGGCCTCTACAAGCACCTGCCAAGGCCTACACTCCTTCAGTTCGACCCTTCATCTCTACAGGGGCCGAACTCGAAAGGTTTAAAGCTTCGCTGCAACAGGCAAAGGACCGGGTCCGGATCTTGTCCTTGCCTAGCTACAAAGAAGACAGGCTCGGCTGCTGCGCCCGAGGGAGCACATCCTTCATCGTCAGAGCCCAGCCAGAGCTGACTGAAGCTCAAATCGCTCGTCGAGCACGCCGCCGTGCTTCATATCGACAAAAGAGACTAGAGAAGCAACGGACCCAGCCTCCTACACTTCAAGTCTCCCACAAATGGGTCGAAAAAGAAAGACCCGACCAAGTTGCTGCTGTCCATATGGTTAGAAAAACCAGAAGACGCCAAAGGTCAGCATAAAAAATCCATGTCCGACGTCCGGTGACCCGTAGCGTCACCAGGACACAAAGACATCCGAAGAATCTCCTGCCCCTTCAAGCCAAGGACGGGAGAGTAATCCTTCATCAAGCTCTTCATTAAAAAGAATGAGCCCCAGCTCGGTCACCAGGACGATTTCTTCGTTCGAATCCCGAGGGATGAACGTCTTGGCTACAAGTTCTGAGCTGCCACCTCAGAATCCACCTCGAGATGATGCGCTCACACGCATCCAGCAGTTGGAACAAGGCCAGCAGAGGATTGAAACTCTGATGGAAAACCTTCTCCTTGTCGTCCAAAATCAGGTGAACAATGAGCCTCCTCCGAATCATAGCAATAACGAGGGAAATGGAGAAGAAAATGAGTCACGCGCCCTTACCAAAAAGGACGTAGACAGTATCCTCGCCAAAGCTAAAGAAGAGGATATACTCAAAGAGCATGGGATCAAGCCACCATATCCTTTATGGATGGACTCGGTCCCGTTCCCCACAAAATTCAAACATCCTACTCTCCAAACATATACGGGGAAAGGATCGGCCAGACAGCACGTCATCCACTTCAAGATCTTGACGGGAGCTATCGCGGATCAAGATGCACTCAAGATTCGCCTCTTTGCAAGTACCCTAAAAGGTACGGCCTTCGATTGGTACTCCACTCTGCCGGAGAACTCCATTCAGAACTGGACTATGCTGGAGACACGCTTCCTGACCCACTTCCAAGGTGAGGATCATCCTGTTACTATGGCTCAGCTCTGCAACCTAAAACAGGGAGAGAATGAGTTAACTTATGACTTCATTCACAAATGGAAAGCAATGGCATACAAATGTTCAGATGTATTGCCACAGGCGTCGCTAGTCGACATCTGCCGAAACAACATGAGAGCCAGAATACGCTCCATGATCATCGGCAACAAATCAAAAAACCTGGGAGAACTCCTGGAAGCTTCTATGGAAGCTGAAACGGTGATTAAAGACCTCAACAGTCAGAAGTCATCAAGAAAAGAGCCAACCGCCATTGCAACCTCTAAACCAAAGAAGAAAGAGGTCCTTAATGTGCAAACCAAGTCAGCTCCTCAGCAACCAAAGAAAGCTGAAAATAGAGCTGCATGTAAGAGACCTGAACTCTCTGATGCCTTCAAAGAGCGAGTAGAAAAGAAATATCCGTTCGATGAAGACGTTGAAGAAATCTTTGAGGCTCTCCTAGCAAATGGCAAACTCATTTTGCCAGAGCCCAAAAGACCTGGAGACGTTGGCAAAACCAATGATCCTCGGTACTGTCCATACCACCAGATGGTCTCGCATCCTCTCAATCAATGCTTTGTTGTGAGAGAGAAGATAAACGAGATGTGGAAAAACGGAGTCATCACCTTTGACAAAAACTATGGGACTGCCTCCGTCAACATGGTGTCATGTGGACAAATACCAAAATCACCGAAGAAGAAGATCACTACTTCCTTCAAGGTGATAAAAAGAATTCAAACGTCCGAAGTGTTGGTTCCTTGCCCGACACCAGACGGACAACCCATATGGGTACATCCCGATCTCCTGGAAGATGAAAACTGGGAGATCGTAAAAACAAAGCCGACAGCTCAACAGCGAAGGCAGGCTAGGAAACATCTCCTCAGGCTTAAACGGCAAGAGAAGACCCAGCCAAAACAAGAAGTCCATGAAAAGGCAGAGGCCTCCTCTACCACTTCACTCGGGGAAACAAAAACGTCCATTCCAGAGACTTCAAAGGCGGTAAGAAACTTCACTCTCAGTGATTTCATGCCACCTCAATTCAAAAAAGAAGCCATGCAGGGGGCATTATACTCTTGCAACTCGGTAGTTGGATTCTCCATTGATGGATACGAGTCCAGCGACACCGACGATGGATTCGAGCCCAACTACACCGGCGAGTGGGAGGAATCTCTTGAAACAGGAGAGTATCTCTCCGACGAAGAATGGGTTCCTGAAACTCACCTTATGCCAGTAATCTGGTATAACCCCTTGCAACCACAAGGATCCTGGTCTGATGATGAAGAAGACCAAGAGGCTGCACAAGAAGATGCTGTTAACCCAGCACCTGTCATTGCTCCAGTGGAAATCAACTATGTTGAGCCACACGGAGAAGACGAAGAAGAGGATCTGGCTCCCATGCCTGATCTTGAAGAATATGCAAGGATCTTGCAGCGTCTCGCTCTAGAACAAGAGCAAGACCGCGTCAACGAGATTCCTCACAATCCAGAGCCGGAAGTCCCTGAAGCCCATCAGGTACCTCCTCCCTCAACTCCTGAAAATGGAGAACATTGCTGGATTGACGATCCTCTTACATCCGAGGATGAGTTGACTCCGAGCAGGCAACATCTCCTATCAGAGCTTCCTGTAATGTAATATATCAGGACTATAGCTCTTCTGAAGCGTCGTCTGATGAGATTACCTACACACCGGCGACACCTAGCACCATATCTTCTGGGGCTACCTCGTCTCACGTGACTTTCACAGAGATGACACCCTCTCAGGTTTCTTCTCCTGAGACTGTAACTTCAGAATACACATTCTTCCCGACTCATCATCATGAAGAAAACCCAACTTGGGATGATGGATGGGTCAACGAAGAAGAAAAGCTGCTGGATGCTGTTCAGGACTCGCTCCCGGAAAATGCTCCGTGCAACACAATCACTGAGGATGGCAACTCTGCTGCAGATACAGCCTCAGTGGATGAAAAACGACAGCCTCTTGATCCTGAAGACAATCTTCCAAACGAAGATCCTTCTCAAGAAGCTCTCGAAGTTGGTAGAGGCACCCGCTCTGGCCGGGAGTACCACAAAAATTACAACCAATCTTCCTTTACTTATGTAAATCCTTTGGGAAAAGATGTTGTAAGCGCCCCCAGTGGCAAAAACAATGAACATGCAGGCCCCAAGGAGGCTTTCAAGTATGACTTGGTTGAGCACTTCAAACACATACCTGCACGTCTTCACATCCTAGACTTATTGCGAATGTCTCCACGCACTCGTGATAATCTCATCTCAGAATTACAAAAACTGAATGAGGATGTCGACAAACATGCCCCGCAAGTCCTCCAAATTGAAATGGACTACCGGGTCAAAAACTCAGAAACTTCCTCAAAGGGAGAAAAGAAAACTGAGGGATCATGCATCCAATGCCTCTCGGTTCAAAAGGCAGCCAGTGCAACCATCGCCTTCACTAAGGAAGACCTCATACTTGGCGAAGCAAGGCACAACCGACCCCTGTACTTCACAGGGTACATCAAAGAAATGCCGATACATAGAGTTCAGATCGACCCAGGTTCTGCACTCAACCTTATCTCCACTTCGGCTCTTGAAGAGTTGGGCATCCCACCCAGCAAGCTAAGCCACACATCTGTATCTATCTTTGGATACGATGGGAGCACTCAAAGGCCTATCGGCAAAATCAGGTTCAAATTGCAAATCGGTGATCTTATCTCTGAGGTCACTGTGTATGCAATAAAAACCCCCTCATGCTACAACATCCTTCTCGGACGTCCTTGGATACACGAGAACGGTGTTGTCCCTTCAACTCTACATCAATGCATCAAGTTCGTCGGCGACGACGGCATGGTACATCGTGTCTTTGCGGACAGAAAACCCTTCAAAGGTAAAGAAGTCCACTTCGCAGACTCCCAGATGTATGAAGGAGAAAAAGAAGAAGAGGAAAGAGCACCCCCTGCTGAAAATCTCCAGAAAGATAAAGGCAAGGCTCCTCAAAAATCACCGGAAGAAAACAAACCCTCCGGCAAATTAGAAGAGAGTAGTCAATCTCCCTTCGTTATCTCCCTCAAGAATTCAAAACCTTTGGTCATCACGACTAAAATGAAGAAGGCGAAACAAAAGCCTGGGGGCAAATTTGTTGTCTCTCTCGTGTCTATCATGCAAGACACAGACTCGGACTCAAAGCCAGAAGACGATGCATCGTCAAGCCAAGCTGACACTCAGCAAGTTCAGCCTGCTCTCACTCCGATGGAGACACCTGCTGACGTAGAAGATCCTACGTCTGCTACCTTTGTTGTTCCGACAACATCACCAAAGCAAAGACCGATCTTCTTCCATAGATCGGATGCTTCTTCATCAAACTCCATGCTGGAACCTTTCCAAAATGAAGGTATGCCTCAGCTATCTCTATATAGTCCTGTGGCACAAGCAATTATGAAGAAAATGGGCTATGACGCTCAAAACCCAGTCGGTTTGGGAGAAAGACGCGGTATTCTCACGCCATTGGAGCCAGCCTTGACCAAAAGCCAGCTGGAAGATTGGAGACTCTACGGTCATGTAGAAAAGTCTTCATATGGGTTAGGGTATGATCCCGACACTCCTCTGAGACAGTTGACACAAAGGCTTAAAAGTCGTTTTACCGACCAAGCCTCAACATCTAAAGTCCATAAAGACATCGATCTCCCTGGATATCTCTTTAAAGAGTTACCTGACAAAGATCCAGGAAGCTCATCCAATTGGTATGATTTCTCTGATGATAAAGAGGAATCGTCCGATAATACAGACTTGTGCTATTCTGACCCAGAAGAACCCTAGTCTCCAAAAGAAATACCAGACTCAACAGGCGATTGGGACTATCTCATAGCAAGCCTTGAGGAGATCACCAATCAAGAAAATCCATGGAAAGGAACAGAGCCTTGGTCTGGTAATGCAGTTGAAACTCCAGAAGGTTTCGTTGAGTTGGAAGCCTCCGAAAATATTGTGGAGGAACCACCTTCGAACCTTCCGACAGAAGATCCTGTTGAAAAGATAAACTTGGGAACGCCTGATAACCCACGTCCTGTATTCATAAGCAAGAATATAAAGGATGATGAGTTACCCGAGTATATCGCTTTTCTTCGTGAGTTCGTTGATTGCTTTGCATGGTCCTATGCTGAAATGCCTGGTTTAGACCCCAAAGTAGCAGTCCACAAACTCAATCTTCAAGAAGACATCAAGCCTGTCAAACAAGGCCAAAGAAGATTCCGTCCAGATGTGATGGATAAAATTGAACAAGAAGTTCAAAAACTCAAAAGTGTCAGCTTCATCCGTGAGGAACAACATCTAGAATGGTTGGCCAACATTGTCCCCGTGACAAAGAAAAATGGGCAGATCAGGGTCTGTATTGACTATAGAGACCTGAATGGCGCTTGCCCTAAAGATGAATTCCCGCTCCCCATACCGGAGGTGATGATTGACAATACCTGCGGATTCGAGCGAATGACATTCATGGATGGCTTCTCTGGTTACAATCAGATAAAGATGCATCCCGAGGATGAAAAACACACTTCATTTCGGACTCCATTTGGCGTGTATTGCTACACTGTCATGCCATTTGGTCTGAAAAATGCTGGTGCCACATATCAGAGGGCTATGATGAAAATATTCCAAGATATGCAGCACAAGACGGTCGAATGTTACGTTGATGACCTCGCCGTCAAAAGCAGAAGAAAAGAAGACCATCTCAAAGAACTTCGGGAAGTCTTCCTCCGACTTCGCAAACACAAACTGCGGATGAATCCTCTAAAATGCTTCTTCGGCGTCTCGTCGGGTAAGTTTCTCGGATTCCTTGTTCGGAAAGCTGGAATAGAACTTGACCCCATAAAAGTCAAGGCTATTCTAGAAATGCCCTCTCCAAGAACCTTGAGAGAATTAAAAGGGCTTCAAGGGAGATTGGCCTACATCAGACGGTTCATCTCCAATCTTTCGGGGAAATGCCGTCCATTCTCTCGATTGATGAAAAAAGGTGTAGACTTTGTCTGGGATGCCGACTGCGAAGCCGCATTTCAAGATATCAAGTCATACCTGACCAAACCTCCAGTGTTAGCTGCCCCTGCCACTGGAAAACCATTCATCTTGTACACAAGAGCTCTTGATCATTCTGTAGGCGCTCTGCTTGCACAAGAGAATGGTGAGGAAAAAGAAGCTGCTCTATACTACCTCAGCCGCATGCTAGTAGGTGCAGAGCATCGCTACTCTCCAGTCGAAAAAGAATGCCTTGTAGTGATGTTCGCCGTACAAAAGCTACGTCACTACTTGCTTTCCAACACAGTCTACCTGGTCTCGAGGATCAACCTCTTGAAGGTCCTTGTCACGAAGGCCGGTTCTCTCAATGCCCGACTGGCAAAATGGTCCATCCTCTTGTCACAATTTGATATTAGGTATGTGCCACAAAAAGCAATCAAAGGCCAAGCTCTAGCAGATTTCCTCGCAGAGCATCCATTGCCTAAAGATTCACCACTCAGAGATGATCTCCCAGACGAACCTGTCTACAACGTGGAGACTTCCTCACCAAATGCCTCCTGGGACATGTACTTTGACGGTGCAACCAGGACAAATGAAAACAGAAAGCTGATCTCGGGAGTTGGCATCCTCTTTGTTAGCCCCAACAAATGCATGATTCCACACGCTTTCTCGCTACTGGAACCATGCACAAACAATGCAGCTGAATACCAAGCTCTGATCCTAGGATTGGAACTCGCCATCGAATCTGGTATCACCATGTTGGAAGTCTTTGGAGACTCTCAACTGATCGTCAACCAGATGAATCAGAAATATGAAGTCAGGAAGCCTGATCTGCTGCCTTATTACAACAAGGCACAATCGCTTCTGCAAAAGTTTGACATCTGTCACATCACCCACATTCGTAGAGGTGAAAACATCCGTGCAGATGCCCTGGCTGGACTTGCCGCATCAATGGCGATCCAGGAAGGAAAAAACATGCAAATTACAGTGAATGAGAGAAGGATCCTCCCTCCTCTTAACACACACCAAGCAGTTGCTGAATGCCACCGAGTGGTTGGAAGTCGGATCTCTATCCTTCAAACTTCAATCGGCGACTGGAGGGATCCGTTCATTGATTACACTATGTTCGGAATCCTACCTGAAGATCCAAAAGAACGGGTAAGCATCCAAAGGCGAGCCCCAAACTTTCATTTGGATATCCCTTCAAAAATCCTTTACAGGAAATCCTTCAATGGAGTACTCCTACGCTGCTTGTCACAACAAGAAGCTGAAGAAACACTCAAAGAAGTTCACGCTGGTCTTTGTGGAGCTCATCAGGCTGGTCCCAAGCTCTACGACCAAATCAAAAGGTTGGGTTACTACTGGCCTACCATGGTACCCGACGCAATGCAATTTGCTAAGCGCTGCCAACAATGCCAAGTTCATGGAGACTACATTCACATGCCTCCAGAATGGCTGCATCCTACAGCAATCTCATGGCCTTTTGAAGCATGGGGCATGGACATCATAGGTCCTATCTCTCCCGCTTCAAGCAAAGGTCATCGCTTCATCTTCGCCGCTACGGATTATTTCTCCAAGTGGTCAGAAGCATTTGCGTTCAACGAAATGAAGACCTCATCAGTTCTTCAGTTCCTGCGCACCAACATCATTTGTCGTTTCGGCATACCCAAGAGATTCGTCCATGATAACGGACCACAATCCCGGGATCATCGATTCTACAGGTTTTGCGACAAATACAAAATTCAAAGCTGTCCTTCGACTCCATATAATCCGGCAGCAAACGGATTAGCAGAAGCCTTCAACAAGACACTCTGCAAAATCCTCAAGAAAATGGTCTCTAGTCACAAAAGAGACTGGAGCGATAAACTGTCTGAAGCTTTGTGGGCCTATCGAACCACCGTTCGAGGACCAACCCATAGCACACCATTCTCCTTGGTCTATGGATGCGAAGTTGTCGTGCCCCTAGAGGTACAAATTCCTTCTCTGAGGGTATCTCTACAAAATGACATGACTCAAGAAAGCAATGTCAAATTGCGACTCCATGAGCTGGACAATCTCGACGAGAGACGGCTCGAAGCTCGACAAAGCATTGAACTTTCCCAAGCACGCATGGCAGGATCTTTTGACAAAAAGGTCAGGCAACGCGCCTACAAAAAGGGTGACTTGGTTCTTGCGGTAAAAAGACCAATGGTCTTCGCACACAAATCCAAAGGCAAATTTGAACCAAAATGGGAGGGACCCTACGTCATCGACAAAGTCTTCTCCAACGGCGCATATGCCCTCCTAAACATGGAAGGCGACAGATGTATGCTGCCTATCAACGGCAAGTTCTTGAAGCGGTACTACCCTTGAAGACTTACCCAACTGGGTAAGAGCAATGCCTGTATGGCCAAAACCTGTTCTCAGGTACTCGCTCGTCAAACCCACTCTCTTTAGAATTTTCATATCAAATTTCAAAATTTCTAGAGATTCAAAAACAATCCTTACTTTCATCGTTTCATTGTTCAAAAAAAAAAAAAAAAAAAAAAAATCCAAGTTTAGGAGCCTCTCCCTGACTTGACCAAAACTTTCGATCCTTGAACCAAAATTCATGGTTTGAAACAAAAATCCGGATTCAGGGATTTCCACCCTAGTCCACCTTACCTTTTACCGCCAAATGGTTCTAGGTCAAAATTTACGACCCTCGTGTCTTTAAACAAAAAAAAATGGTTTTTCAAAAATCGTGGGGAAACGACATCAAAGTCAGTACCCGCAAAACAAAAATTTTGAAAAAAAGCAAGGATGCGACATTCCATCGATACTTGCACCCAAAATTGCAGGGAAGCGACATTTCGTCGATACTTGCAAAATCCAAAAACCGTGGAGAAGCAACAAACCAGTTGATATCCACAACCCAATTTCAAAAATCGTGGAGACACAACATTTCAGTTGATATCCACAACCCAAATTTCAAAGGTTCGAGAATACCTAAAATCGTGGAGAAGCAACAAACCAGTTGATATCCACAACCCAATTTCAAAAATCGTGGAGATGCAACATACCAGTTGCTATCCACAACCCAAAATTACAAATGGTTCGAGAAAACCTCAAATTTCAAAAATCGCGGAGAAACGACATCAAGTCAGTACCCGTAAAACCAAAAGTCTTGGGAAAAGCAGGGAAGCGACGCTTAGTCGATATTTGCACCCCAATTCGCAGGAAGCGACATTCCATCGATACTTGCAAAACCTAACCCGCGAGGAAGTGACATTCCATCAATACTCGCAAAACCGAATGAGCAAGGAAGCGACATTCCATCGATACTTGCAAGACCATTCAGCGGGGAGGCGACATTTAGTCGATACCTGCATTTTGAAAACCAAAACTCGGCTATAAATGCCAAAACAAAAATTTCCGGCTATAAACGCCAAAATCGGCTTTCATGCCAATAAAACAAAACTTGGTTTTCAAAAAACTCGGCTACAAATGCCACACAAAAAAAACCTGTCTCTCATGTCAAAACCGGCTATAAATGCCACAAATTGGCTATCAATGCCACCAAACCGGCTATAAATGCCACAAATTGGCTATCAATGCCACCAAACCGGCTATAAATGCCACCAATTGGCTATCAATGCCACCAAACTGGCTGTAAATGCCACAAAAATCCGGCTTTCATGCCAAATTCGTTTCCCCTACCAAAACAACCATTTGACAAAAGATTTTCACAAAATGACAAAGCTTTTGATCAAATCCCATTTAGCAATTGCTTTCATCACAAAAAGATTTGAGTGAGCGTAGGGAACACAAAAAAAAAAAAAAAAAAAAAAAGGTACCAAAAGGATACATGTGGTACCAAAGCAAAAAAAATAGAAAGTGTTCACAAGCACTAAAAAAAAAAAAAAAAGAAAAGTACCAAAAAAAATACATGTGGTACTAAAAAAAAAAAAAGAAAGTGTTCACAAGCACTACAAAAAAAGAGTACCAAAAATATACATGTGGTACCAAAAAAAAAAAGAAGAATAGTTTCTGCTACAAAAAATCAGGAGCTTAGCCAAAAATGGTCTCCAGCCAAAGCTTCAGCTCCTCAAGCAAACTTTTGGCTTCAGCCGTCAGAGTTTCCAAGGCACGCTTCTTCAGGAACTTGCCATGAGATGCTGGCGAATGCCGTAACCCTTCTTTTACACCGGGAAGCTCTTCCCCAGCAGTTTGCCATCGTTCGTTTTCTAGAGTCCTCCTCTCGAGAACTTGACCGGCATCTGCAACCCTGCGAATCAGAGTACTCTCCCTGTCACGAGCCTCTGTTATAGCAGCCCACTTCGCATCGACTTGTGCCTTCAAATGCTCAAGACGTTTCCTGGCCTCCTCAACTTCCCTATCAAGGACGTTAAGGTCTTGCCTCAATCCGATGATGGCTAGCTCTTCCTTGTTCTTCTCCCGAACTAGCTGCTTCTTGCTTTGTGTAGCCTCATTCAGGTCAGACTTAGCCTTATCAGCAGGGTCCAAGAACATCTCCTTGAAGAATTGGTCGTCAGGGAAACCCATGGTCTCAAACCACTTGTCACCCAGTGCAATGATCCTATCAACGATCGCCCTGGCACCTGTGACATCCAGACCAACCTCTTCGGTGTCGGTCAGAATCTCCTGTACATGTGGGATCATGCCAAATCCTGCCTCCAAGTGTCCAAAAAGGAGAGTCTTGATCCAAGAACTCAAAACCCGAGCCAGCACCTTCTTCGCAAATTGAAGAGACGAACTGGATGAAGATTCACCCTTCTCCGTTGATCGGCTGCTCATGTCATGTCCCATTGGAAGAGTAACAAAAGAACTCTTTTCACTTGGAGCCACTGGAGAGGGAATCTCAACACGAGGCATCTCCTCAATCATGTCAGAACTGGTCTCTACCTCCGGATCGACCTCTGGCATCCCTTGCTCTGGTTCTGAAGAAAGCGATGGACTCTCTTCTGTCACTTCAAAACTGCAAATGAAACACAAAAAGGTATGAATATGATCCTGTTCAAAAAAAAAATCATCAGGGTCATCACTACAAAGTACCTTCTTCGACGACTGGCGGAACACTCTCTTCCTCCATGAACTCATCAGAAGCATCATCAACATTTGCGTCCATTGATGGTTCAAAGTCATCGGAATCCTGTGGCAAGTCAGCTGACAAGAAAAATGTTAGCAAATCAAGTCGCAGGCAAAAAAAAAAAAAAAAAAAAAAAAAAAAAAAAAAAAAAGAGAAAGCGAAAGAAGTTATACCAATTGGAGATTCTGGAATCATTCCAGAGTCCCTCGGTTCTTCTTCAGATGCCATAACCGGCTCCATCACCGCCTCATCGGTCGGAATCTCAGGCATCGGCAAGTCTTCATCCTCTGCTAAAAAAAAAAGCAGCAGCAGGGTGAGAAAACAAATCAGAACATGGAAAGCCCCATGAAAGAAGCAGAAAAAGGAAAAGGAGGAATCATACCTTCACCGATGGTCTCTTCTTCCCGAATCCTCTTCTCCGGAGGTTCGTCAGCTTCCCCTGGCACCTCCTCATTGACAGTGAGAGGGACTTCCACATTAGGAGAGTCTTCGTCCCGCCCCGTGTGACGCTGACTCCTCCTCCTCTTCCTACCTCTACGGGTTCGCTTCCTAGAAGAACCCGCCCCACTATCAGAGTCAGGTTTCTCACTTGACTCCTCACTGGATGGTCTGCTCTTGCCAGTAGACTCCACGGAAGCTCGTCTTTGTGCCGCTTGCATCCAAGCGTCGAGTTCAGCTTCCTCCTGTTCTAGCTGCTCCAAAGCCTCATCAGGTACTTCCCGAACAGCTTCAGAACCAATGACGCCCTGGTCACCGAGAAAGCCTATCTTGTGCTTCTCTCCAGAAAGGAAGGCCCAAACTTCCTCTCGCCGGACGCCAGCCGACTTTCCAGTACCTTTCCCCGAAGACAGCTTTACATCAAGCTCCTTCTTGGAAAGACCCCGATATGCCAAAAAGCTCTCCGCGAACCACTTCGTGAAGCCGGCAGTTCGGAAAGTCGATAGCTCAGGATAAGAGATCGTGGCAGTAGTGTCTTCAGCACTATAAAAAACCCATGCATTTCTGCCATCCTGCAAACCCCCAAAACGCTTCACCATACTCGAAGGCGCTCCAACAATGCCTTGAGAGAAGCCCAACTGAAGCGCAAAGCGAGAAGGTACATACGGCTGGATGTCGACGAAAAGATGTCTGCGGTACACCATCATGCCGACTCGTATGCTGAAAAGCCACTCCTTCTCTGCATTGGTCAAAGGGTAATGCCTTCCCGACCCTGCTCTGGTAGAGTCTCGGGAGGCACCAAAATCAAAAGCCTTCTTCCGCAACTCCGGAGAAAGCTTCACTGAAGACTGCCCCATCTCGACGTCCCTGAACCGTCGGATCCTCATGCGGACAAACAAAAGTGATTCGGAAACGGCTTTTCCCTTAGCCAATCGAATCATCAGAGGATCATTATCCTGTGCAGCACCCAGCTGGTGGAAGCCAGGACAGTGGTATACAAACCACGAATAAAAGATATGGGCTGAAAATACCCTATTCATAGGGAGCCCAAGCCGAACCAAAAAAGCAGCAGCCTGCAGTTCTGTACACAAGTAGGAGTAAAGAGCAGGCACCAAAGCAAGCCGCTCTCCAAACGCCATCTGACAAGCCGGAAAAATACAATGCGGCCTGATGTGCATCCCATCTCCACCAGCAAACACAGCCTCACCTAGCCAATAAGTGAGGTAAAAAGCAAGATCTCTCCGCAGTGTAATGTCAGAACAAATGGCATCTGTGCTCGCGAAGAAACCCTTCAACTCTTCCTGCATGGCCGAAGTCTTCTTCCTGTCTTCCCGGGTCATGCTATCAGAAGGTTCTCCACCGTCGAAGAAGTTAGGGAACGAAGAGCCACAACTCTTCCAACTGCTGGATCTTACTTTCGAGCCCTCCTTAAAAAAATCATAGAAGGCGACGAGCTGAAAGTATAGGAGCCTGAACTCCTCTGACTGCTCCTCAAGGACGCTGTCAATCGGCATGAACTCCTCATAGAGTTTGCCAAGGATGGGCAATCCAGTAATAGCACTCAACTCCTTCAGAGAAAAACCAATCTCACCGTTCGTGACAACGAAGGTATTGGTCTGAGGGAGGAAAGACTCCAACATAGCCATGAAGGCATCATCGGAAAAAGTCACGGTCTCCCTAAAAGCGCGGACCGCGTCCAAAATCCCGGCTTCCTTCAAAACGGCGCCCCCAATCAGCAAGGTGTGGTCAGTCCATGACTTCCAATCGGAGTCAGCATTGAAACGGCCACGAAGTCGAAAAGGCTTCACCCAAGTACTGCCGTCACCACTGAAAACGCCAAGGCCCACCGGTCTCAAATCGACCGACGGATAATCAGAGCCCTGGTAGCCGCTGGCTGGCATCAACATGTCCATATGGACAGGTGGCTTCTTCGCATATCCGGAGGGTCCACCAACAAAAACCCCGGTCTTGATCACACTGGTCCTCTTCACCCAGCTCGGAGGATCTTCCCTCTTAGGGCACGTGGGAGAAAGGCTCAGGATCGAGATGGTCCGATCAAAAGACGACCGGGTAGAAATAGTTCTCTCCTCACCATTTGCTGTGTAAGAGAACTGAAAACATCTCCTTTGGTATGTCAAGTCGTCAGGGACTGCATCTCCAAAGAAGAAGGTAGGCTTGGGTAAAACCCTCAGATCGTCCATAACCCAAGGACGGTTGCTTACCATGATCTTATAGAACTCCTCATCCTTGAGAGCAATCAATCGCTGTCTCATCTCATCGCGATTGAGGGAATCGCACTCTTCCAAGTTCTTCTCAACAAACTGGACCTTCTCCCAGGCTTGCTGAACGGCCACATTGGAAGATCTAGCAGATCGACGAGGTACGCTTGTAGCAGGCTCTTTACCCTTGTTCGCTCTGGAGGAACCACCTGCAAAGGTTGGAAAAAAAAAAAAGATCATCATCAAAATGACAGGATTTCGCTAAAAAAAAAAGGGGTCACTTTGTCCCACCAAAAATCTGGCGAAATTTTGGCATGACTCCGGGGCAATTCCAAAGAAAAAGGAAATACCCCGACGGAAATAGAAAGTTTGAAGATGGGCTCAACATTGCTGCGGGCTCCGAAACTCCAAACCTTCGAAACCTCAAAATCTCCGCAAAATCAGGAAGGGCTCAACATCACTGCAAGCTCTAAATTCCCAACTTTGCAAAGATTTTCAGGTATGTTATCATGCTCTCAAATTCAATTCACAAAAAGTACATGCATGAACATCTAGATCTGCATAAAAACGCATTATCATGATGAGCAAAAAATAAAAAAAAAATAAAAAAAAAAATCAGGCCACGTGGCCGTACGGACCAGATCCGTACGGATCTGTCCGTACGGCCCAAAAAAAAAAAAAAAAAAAAAGAGAAAAGAGAAAAGAGACACACGTGAAAAAAAAAAAAAAAAACAGAAATCAGTGGAAAAGAAAAGAAAAAAAAAAAGAGAAGAAGAATAGAAAGAAAAAAAAAAAAGAAAAAAAAAAAAGAAGAAAGAAAAAAAAAGAGAAGACACTTTTTTTTCCATCCTATTCTCTACATGGAGTTTTCTTGAAAGAAAAAGAGAGAAAACTTACTTGAAGCCATTGATGGAGAAGAAGAAGGAAAAAGCTTGAAGATCCTTGAAGAAGAAGAACTCTTGGTCTTGGAGCTCTCTTGAGATTGTTGCAAAAGAAAGCAATAAGAGCAAGAGATCCTACCTTCCTTTGCTTTTATAGGAGAGAGCAAATCAAAGAAGGAAACAAAGAAGAAAGGTAAGTGTTACTAATTAGTAACCTTACCAAAAGAGAAGGAATTAGAAAGATTCTTTCCCAAAAAGAAAGATGTCTTTGAGAGATTTTCTCCCAAAATCAATCAATGAGAGATTCTCTCCAACAAAATAGGATATTGAAGATTCTTTCCCAAAAAGAAAGATACCTTGAGATATTCTCTCCCAAATTAAGGGAATATGAGAGATTCTCTCCCATAAAGATATTTTTAGATATTCTCTATCCAAATGAGATATCTTTAGATATTCTTTACAAAAATGACCCCACATGAGATCTAAGTCATCCTAAAAAGCTTAAGGTCCCATGGGTTAGCCCATATGAGCCAGGTTTGACCACCTAGGCACTAAAAAAAAAAAAAAAAAAAAAAAAAAAAAAAAAAAAAAATCCCTCTTACCAAGAGCATACAAAAATGGTTCCATGCCTCTTCTGAGTTGATTGAACCATACAAAAAAATCCCAAGCCCCATGAGCTTCCAAAAATCAAACCATCCAGCCTCATATACCAAATTGAGCCAAAATCTTGAAATTGACATTTCACAAAAATCCAAACCACTCCAATGGACCCACACAGTCCCAAAGAGTGACCAAAAACCAAATCCTGGTCCCCTAACTTGCCACATACAGCTTGTTAGGTCACAAGACCAAAACAAAAAACCAAATCATGATCCCCCAACTTGCCACATACAGCTTGTTGGGTCACAAGGTCAAAACCAAAACCCGACCTCCTAACCTGCCACATACAGCTTGTTAGGTCACAAGGTCAAAAACAGAAACCCAAATCCACATCCCTGATGTCATCTTCAAAACTTTGCCTCGAGATGGTATGTGATTCCCCTCACTACCATAAAATTCCCCTCGAAGCTCAAAGGCTACTCTACCAAAGGAACGATTGCTCAAAGACTCTTGGTCAAGACACAAGCTCTCCTTAAAAAATCTCTTCGAGGCACATCGACTACAAAAGTCAAGCAACTCGTCGCTGTACCTCGAGGGGGCATTTGTTGACACCAAAAATGTCACTTTGCCTCTTCAACATCAAGAAAGCTGCATGAAGTCGCAACCTGCCATAAATAGGCAATGCAATTTCTCCAAAAAATCAAATCTTGTCAGAATCAAACAAAAACTGCAAGATCCTTCAAGATAGCCAAGAGAAGAGTACACATGAAGTTTCGGGCCATTTCGACAACATTTGGCCTAACTTCACTTCTCCGACAGCTAAACGGGAGCTCTCGACGGCGACATCATCGGAGACGTCAAAACTTCGATTAGAGCCTACAGATGACTCCAGCATGTCTCAAAAGGGCTCCATGCCAAATTTCAAGTCAAACCGACAACGTTTGACCCTCCATCAATGCTCGAGCAGCAAAATCAAGCCTCCCGGCGGCGGGAACCACCGAAGCCTTCGCTCATCAAACCAAGTGCATGAGTGGCTTCAACATGCTTCCAAAAGGCTGCACGTCGAATTTCAGGTCATTCCGACAACGTTTGACCAGGTTTCGACGCTCCGAAAGAAAATCAAGCCTACCGGCGGCGGAGCTCCCTGGGACCATGGTTTCCAAGACAGAGCCTGTGGATCATCTCAAAATGACTCAAATAGGTTCCCTGTCAAATTTCAGGTCAATCGGACATCGTTTGACCACATATCAAAGCTCGGCATTTTCCCCGCAGCAAAATCAAGTGAAGCATCGATGGGACCCCAAACGGCTTCAAAACTCAAACAAAAGCCTATGGTTGGTCTTATTTATTGCTCAGGAGGCTCCACCTCAAATTTCAGGTCATTCCGACATCGTTTGACCAAGTTTCAACCTCTGGCGGAAAATCAGCAGCTCTACGCGACAAAGTCTTCGGCTTTCCCGGAAAATTGGAAACTTTGCACTCTAAAAATGCAAGGATTCTCATCAGGTTTTCTACAGGGAAATCAAGCCAATAAATGAGAAGAAATGTCAAGAAAAATACAGAAGAAAACGGCGACGAAAAAGACCTCAAAACGACCGCAAAACGGGCTCCGAAGGGAAAAATTCCCCCATGGTCGCCGGCGACCATGGAAGTCCGGGTCACCGGATTTTCCGCCGGTGACCCGTTTTTCCGTCTTTTTTCGCGTTTCGCGCACTTTGGCCCCTGTGGTTTCCTGAAAATGTGATTTTTAATGCTTGAAATTGACTCATATCCGACGACATCTCGGATCCGCCGTCAAAAGCATAAAATCATCAGTGATCGCTCCAAGATCGCCAACCGGTCGACCAAAAAAGTGCTATTTTTGTCCGACCGATCGAGAAATCGACAAGACAGATGTCACCGGCCCGCTCTTAGCTATCACTGTCTGAAGTTACATGTTCATCCGATGTCGATCAGCATGAAGATCCATTAATGATCATCGCCAGAAGAATTCCAGAAGACACGGCACGGCCCGCGACTCTTCGACTGCTCGGCGACCAATTAATGTGGTTAATTGACTAGCTTTATTGCAGTCATTAATTCATTTCTTTGGACGGCCCAATCAGAAGCAAGCATTTGGGAGTTACAAGTCAATTGATTCATGGCATTTAAACCATGAAACTCCTCCCATTATGGTAATTAAGGTGATTAAAAGCCCTTAATCTCCATCGGCCAATCAGATTCAAGGAAAAAGGAGTTACAAAATCAAGAAATAAATCTTGTAACTCCTCCCATTAAAGCCATTAAAGCCCATAAACTCTCCTAAATGGCTACCAAAAGCCTATAAATAGGAGAGCATTCCATTGAAATCAGAAAAAAAAAGAAAATCGAGATCGATCGATCGGAAAGAATCCAGAGCTCGTATCCAGAGAAAGAAAAAAGAGAGAAAAACTCTGCTGAAGTTCTGCACCGGCCACCACTACAAGGTGACAAAAGTCCCTTGGGGGGCACCCCCCCCAAGGTCCTTGCCTTCTCCCGCTGCCTCCAATGGCTTAGACATGGCTTTTCAGCCCGTCTACTTAGCTTTTTATTGGACATAGGACCTTCTCTTGGTCTTTGTCCTCTAAAAATCTGAGGTTATAGCCAAGCCAAGCGAATCAAGAGCATCCTCTGTTCTCATCTGCATGGATGATGGCGAAGCCCATACATGACTTGCGACCGTCAATCTGAACGAGTCCCCCACAATCTCCTGAGAAGTTAGATCCTCCTTTTCTTGCTTTTCATTGTAGTTTGTATTTTTCTAAAAGAGACAAAAATCACAACTCTTGTCTTTTTCATTATTGATGAGAATTGTAAATCGGCTATAAACGCCAAAATCGGCTATAAATGCCAAACAAAATCGCCTTTCACGGCAAACTAAGAAAATGTCTCTTTTCTTAAATATATGCGCAATGGAAAACTTGAAAGAAGTTGATTTCCTTTTTACTTGCGAAGGTTGATCTCCGGATTACCACTTGCAATTCCAAGTAAAATAGAAAATCTGGCACACCCACACAAAAGAAATGTTGAAACACGCTTCAGGCCCGCCAGGGCGCGAAAGGGCCAGACCCGACGGACTCCCACGTTCCGCCGACCCCGGTAGCCGCCCCACGGCGCCTCGGAGCGCATTCCATCAGCCCTCTGATATGTTGCACCTGCATTTTTCAGACCAAACGGCATAACAGTGTAGTAATACACGCCGAATGGTGTCCGAAATGATGTATGCCTTTCATCTTCAGGATGCATCTTTATTTGATTATAGCCAGAGAATCCATCCATGAATGTCATTCGCTCGAACCCATAGGTGTTGTCAATCATCACCTCTGGTATGGGGAGCGAGAATTCATCTTTAGGACATGCACTATTCAGGTCTCTGTAGTCAATACAGACCCTTATCTGCCCATTTTTCTTTGTCACGGGGACAATGTTGGCCAACCATTCAGGATGTTGTTCCTCGCGGATGAAGCCAACGTTTTTGAGTTTCTGAACTTCTTGTTCAATTTTGTCCATCACGTCGGGACGGAATCTCCTTTGGCCTTGTTTGATAGGCTTGGTTTCTTTTTGCAAGTTGAGCTTGTGAACTGCTACTTTGGGATCCAAGCCAGGCATTTCGGCATAAGACCATGCAAAGCAATCAATGAATTCGCGAAGAAAAGAGATATACTCGGGTAACTCATCATCCTTTATATTTTTGCTTATGAATACAGGACGTGGGTTATCAGATGTTCCCAAGTCTATCTTTTGGACATGATCTTCTGTCGGAAGGTTTGAAGGTGGTTCCTCCACAATGTTTTTGGAGGCTTCCAACTCAACAAGACCTTCTGGAGTGCCAGAGGCATTTTCAGACTGGGGCTCTATTTCTGTCCATGAATCCTCTTGATCAGTATCCTTCTCAAGGCTTGTAATGAGATGGTCCCAATCATTTGCTGGAATTGGGTTGAAGTAAGGTACTTCTTTTGGAGATGATGGTTCTTCTGAGTCAGAAAACCGCTCGTCTGTATCATCGGGCAATTCCTCTTTATTATCAGAGAAATTATACCAATTGAAGGAGCTTTCAGGATTTTTGACGAGTAACTCCTCAAAGAGATATCCAGGGATATCGATGTCTTCATGAGATGCTGAGGCTTGGTCTGTAAAGCGACTTTCTAGCCATGGTGTCAACTGTCTTATAGGAGCGGTAGGATCATACCCTAACCCATATGAAGACTTGCCCTTTTGAAGGTGGATTCTCCAATCTTCTGGTTGACTTTTGATCAGGGTGGGTTCCAATGGTGTGAGAATACCACGGCCACCTCCCAAACCAGTCGGATTTTGAGCGTCGTAGCCCATTTTCTTCATGATAGCTTGTGCCATTGGACTATACAGGGATAGCTGAGGCATACCTTCGTTTTGGAAAGGTTCAAGCAGAGAGTTCAGTGGAGATGCTCCCGATCTGTGGAAGAAGATTGTTTTTTCTTCTGGCGAAGTTGCCGGAATAACAAAGGAAGTCGACGTAGGGTCTTCTATGTCTGCAAGTGTCTCCAATGGAGTGAGAGTGAGCTGATCTTGCTGAGTATCAGCTTGGCTTGATGCTGTGTCATCTTCTAGCTCTGACTCTGAGTCTGTGTCATGCATAATAGACACAAAGGAGACAGTGAACTTGCCCCCAGTCTTTTATTTTGTCTTTTTTGCTTTGGTAGTGATTACCAAAGGCTTTGGAGATTTGAAGGAGACGACGAAGGGAGCTTGGCCGCTTACTTCGAGTTTGGTGGAGGGTTTGTTTACCTTCGATTATTGCTGAGGAGCCTTGCCTTTATCTTTCTGGAGACTGTCGGCAAGGTGAATTGTTTTTTCCTCATGTTCTTCTTTTCCATCTTTGTACATTTGAGCATCTGCAAAATGGACATCCTTGCTTTTGAAGGGTTTTTTGTCTGCGAATACTCGATGTATCAAGCCATCGTCGCTAACGAACTTGATGCACTGATGTAGAGTTGATGGGACGACACCATTCTCATGTATCCAGGGGCGTCCAAGGAGTATATTGTAACATGAAGGGGTCCTTATTGCATATACGGTGACTTCAGAAATAAGATCACCGATTTGCAATTTGAACCTGATTTTGCCGATAGGCCTTTGAGCCCTCCCGTCATATCCGAAGATGGATACGGACGTGTGACTCAGTTTGCTAGGTGGGATGCCCAGCTATTCGAGTACCGAAGTAGAGATGAGGTTGAGTCCAGAACCTGGATCGATCTGAACTCTGTGTACTGGCATTTCTTTGACGTACCCCGTAAAGTACAAGGGATGGTTATGCTTTGTTTCGCCTAGGAGGAGGTCATCCTTGTCGAAAGCAATTGTTGCACTTGCTGCTTTTTGTACCGAGAGGCATTCATTGCTTGATCCCTCAGTTTTCTTCTTTTCTCCCTTTGAGGGAGTATTTGATTTTTTGACCCTATAGTCCATTTCAATTTGTAGGACTTGTGGGGCATGTTTGTTGACATATGCATTCAGCCTTTGTAATTTTGAAATGAGACTATCACGAGTTTGTGGAGACATTCGCAATAAGTCATGGATGTGCAGACGTGCAGGTATGCGTTTGAAGTGCTCAATCAAGTGGTACTTGAAAGCCTCTTTCGGGCCTGCATTTTCAATATATTGCCACTTGGGGCGCTTACATCTTGCTTTCCCGAAGGATTTACATAAGAAGAAGAGGGTTGATTGTAATTTTTGTGGTAATCCCGGCCAGAACAGGTACCTCTACCAACTTCAAGAGCCTCTAGAGAAGGGTCTTCTTTTGGAAGATCATTCTCAGGATCAAGAGGTTGATCCTTTGCTGAGGACGTCTCTGTAACAGCATTGGCGTCTTCAGTGATTGTGTTGCACGGAGCAATATCCGGGAACAAGTCCTGAACAGTAGCCGGCAACTTTTCTTTATTAGCCCAGACATCTCCCATGAGATGGGGTATCTGGGACCAGTTGACTGAGTTTTCATTGAAGAAGATTTCATTGGCAGAAGTTTCTTCAAGATGATCAATCGGGAGAGGCTTGAGTTCCGATGTCACAACTTCTGGAGACGAGGGCTGAGAGGATGTTATCTCAGTAGATGTCACCTGAGAGGATGTAGCTCTGGAAGATACGCTACAGGTTGGGGAGTACGTGTTTTCGGAAGCTTTAGAGGCACTGTCGTCCTGAGCTATTGCATTGCAGGTTATCCTGACAGAAGATGCCCCCAGTGTAGACTGTTGGGAATCGGAGTCATCCTCGGATGTGAGAGGATCATCGATCCAACTGTTTTCTCCATTTTCAGGAGTTAAGGGAGAAAGTTCCCGCTGATATTCAGGGAATTCCGGTTCTGGATCATGACGAAGATTGCTGCGATCCTGCTCCTGCTTTATGGCAAGATGTTGCAAGATTCTTGCATATTCCTCAAGATCAGGCATAGGAGCCAAACCTTCTTTGTCATCCGCTCCTCGTGGTTCGCCCATGTTGGGTTCCACTGAAGCAATTGCTGGTGCTGGATCAACAACGTTTTCTTGAACAGGCCCCTGGTCTTCTTCATCATCAGTCCAAGATCCTTGTGGCTGTAATGGGTTATACCAAATTACTGGCATAAGATGAGACTCTGGAATCCATTCCTCGTCGGAGAGGTATTCTCCTGTTTCAAGGGATTCTTCCCACTCATCTATATCACTGGCAGTATCATTGGACTCGTATCCATTCATGGAGAATCCAACTACCGAGTTGCAAGAGTATGATGCCCCCTGGACATTTTCATTTTTGTATAGAGGTGACATGAAATCATCAAGAGTGAATTTTCTTACAGCCTTGGAGGTTTTGGGAAGAGATTCTTCCGTCGTCCCTAGTGAAGCAGTGGAAGAAGTTTCTGCTTTTTCAAGGACTTCTTGTTTTGGTTGATACTTACGCTGCTGTTTGAGCTTGCGGAGTTGTCTCTTGGCTTGCCTTCGCTGCTGAGCGGTCGGCTTTTTTTTTTACGATCTCCCAATTTTCATCATCTAGGAGATCGGGATGCACCCATATAGACTGTCCATCTGATGTTGGATAGGGAACCAATTCTTGGGACGCTTGAGCCATTTTTATCACCTTGAATGAAGTAGTGACCTTCGGTGACTTTGAAGTTTGCCGACATGACACCATGTTGACAGAGGCGGGGCCATAGTTTTTATCAAAGGTTATGACTCCGTTTTTCCACATCTCATTGATCTTCTCTCTCATAACGAAGCATTGATTGAAAGGATGTGAGATCATCTGATGGTATGGACAGTATCGGGGATCATTGGTTTTGCCAACATCTCCCAGTCTTTTGGGCTCTGGCAAAATGAGTTCGCCATTTGCTAAGAGAGACTCAAAGATTTCTTCAACATCTTCATCGAACGGATATTTCTTTTCTACACGTTCTTTGAAGGCATCAGAGAGTTCAGGTCTTTTACCTGTAGTTTTGTTTTCAGGTTTCTTTGACTGCTGAGGAGCTGATTTAGTCTGCACATTGAGAACCTCCTTTTTCTTTGATTTTGAGGTTGTAACAGCAGTCGGCTCTTTCTTTGATGATTTTTGACTGTTGAGGTCTTTGATCACCATTTCAGGTTCCATGGAAGCTTCGAGGAGTTCTCCCAGGTTCTTTTATTTGTTGCCGATAATTATGGAGCGAATTTTTGCTCTCATATTGTTACGGCAGATGTCGACTAGCGACGCTTGTGGCAGTACATCTGAGCATTTGTACGCCATTGCCTTCCATTTGTGAATGAAGTCGTATGTTGACTCATTCTCTCCCTGTTTTAGGTTGCAGAGTAGAGTCATAGTAACAGGATGATCCTCACCTTAGAAGTGGGTCAGGAAGCGTGTCTCTAGCATAGCCCAGTTCTGGATGGAGTTCTCCGGCAGAGTGGAGTTCCAATCAAAGGCTATACCTTTTAGGGTACTTGCAAAGAGGCGAATCTTGAGGGCATCTTGATCCGCAATAGCTCCCATCAGGATCTTGAAATGGATGACATGCTGTCTGGCTGAACCTTTCCCAATATATGTTTGGAGAGTAGGTTGTTTGAATTTTGCAGGGAACGGAACCGAGTCCATCCATAAAGGGTAGGGTGGCTTGATCCCATGTTCCTTCAATGTATCCTCTTCTTTGACTTTTGCGAGGATATCGTCCACGTCCTTTCTGGTAAGGGCGCGAGACTCATTGTTTTCTGCATTACCCTCATCATCTTCATGATTCGGAGGGGTTTCATTGTTAGGTGGTGGACGCTGTAGAGTGAGAATAAGGTTTTCCATCAGAGCCTCAATTCTCTGTTGTCCTTGCTCCAACTGTTGGATGCGTGCGGTTACGTCATCATGTTGTGGAGGCGGCTTAGAACTTGTAGCCAAGACATTCATCCCTCGGGATTCGAACGAAGAAATCGTCCTGGTGACTGAGCTGGGGCTCATTCTTCTGGATGAAGAATTTGAGGAGTGGTTACTCCGGTGTCCTCGGCTTGGAGGAGTGGAAGATTCTTCCAGATGTGTCCGAGTCCGAGAGACGCTGCGAGTCACTGGACGTCTAACACTGATTTTGGTTGCTGACTTCTGGCGTTTTCTGGTTTCGCCAACCATATGAACAGCAACGAATTGGTCGGGTCTTTCTTATTCAATCCATTTGTTTGAGACATGGAGAGTAGAACGCTGGGTTTTTTGTTTCTCGAGTCTCTTTTGTCGATATGCAGTGCGCGACACATACGACAAGCAATTTGAGCTTTAGTCAGCTCTGGCTGGGCTCTGGCGATGAAGGATGTAGTCCCTCGTGCGCAGCAGCCGAGTTTCTCTTCTTTGAAGCTGGGCAAGGACATGATCTGGACGCGGTCCTTTGTCTGTCGCAATGAAGACTTGAATTTTGCGAGCTCGGCCCCTGTTGAGATGAGGGGTCGACTCACGGGAGTGCAGGCTTGAGCATATTTTTGCGGAGGCCTAACAATGCAGGATTTGATTTTTGGCTTGTGGGAGCAAGCCGACTCATGATGATTTTGTTTGTTTTTTGGGTGGAGGGTAGGTTTCTCCTCTTTCATGTAAGAGAGAGGGTAGAACTGATTTTCCTTGAGAGGGGCCAGGTATGCTGGCATTGCAGATGTTCGGGACCGCCGTTGCTTTGGTGAAGATCTCGGTGACCAAGTTTTGGTGTAAACCTGGTTTCTTGTGGGTTGAATCTTTGTGGGAACGCCACGGGCTTCAGGCTTCTTGGTGTTCGCCCTTGGTGCCATTTTAGTGACACGTTGCGGGGCGGTTTTCTGCTTCTTGGCAGGTACAGTGTCTTCTGCGGGAAGTGGGAATGGTCCCAGCGATCCTAAGACGATGGTCCGGGGAGTTGAAGTTGACCCGGTGTTTGGAGAGTTGTCGAGGGAGATGATGCTTCGGCAACTGGCAGGGCGCTTATGCTTGTTTTGCTTGTCTTGAAGCATAAGCTGGTACTTGTTCTCATCGAAAGTGATGGTCAATGAAGCTGCCATTGTTAGTTTTGGAAAACTTCTGAAACAAGACCAAATCCATTAGTAATCAAAAGAATATGGTGATCATAAATGGAGAATAGCTATGGTTTTGTCTTTTCAAATCACTTGAGGGGACATGGCCCAACCCAAGGACGATGAAGAAGGCAAAAAGCCATAGAGGATACAGTTGTTCTAAAATGCAAGTATGGTAGGCTCAGAGTGAGCGTTCCAGTGACTGCTAGAAGCAATTGTAGACCTTAATTCAAATTACCAAGAAGCAAGGCTCACTCGAGGTAAAATGATATAAGGTTGGAGATATAAATGTGTCGGTCGTGAATACAGTAGACCCGAAAGGGCGTACTAGCACCGCTAGGCACAATCGTTGCAAATCGCATCCTTGGGAAGGACACGAGATGGGACTTTTTTTGAAAGGTCAAATTTGGGTTCATAAAGGAGAGCAAATGGTGTTCTAATCTGAACAAAGGCTCAACATTTCTGTGAGCGCTAAATTCAGAAGGGAAGGAACCAGAATTTCTCGGATGTGAATCCAGACATGACGGAAGTTTTTTTTTGAAAGGTCAAGATTGAATTCATTAAAGAGAGCAAATGGTGTTCCGTTTTGAACAAAGGCTCAACATTTCTGCGAGCGCTAAATCCGAAAAGGAGGGAACCAAGATTTCTCAACTCTGAACTCAAAAGTGACGGAAGTTTTTTTTTTTGAAAGGTCAAGATTGAATTCATCAAAGAGAGCAAATGGCGTTCCATTCCGAACAAGGCTCAACATTTCTGCGAGCTCTAAATCCGAAAGGGAAAGAACCAAAGTTTCTCAACTCTGAATTCAAAAGTGACAGAAGTTTTTTTTTTTAAAAAGATTTTTTTTAGAGGATTGTTTTTTAAGGTGCACATAGATTTCCAATTCGATCTTATGAAACATTTCTGCGAGCTCTAAATCCGAAAGGGAAGGAACCAAGGTTTCTCAAATTTGAATGCAAAAGAGAGAAAACTAATTTTCTTTTGAAATTATAAATTTTTTTTTGAAATCCCAATTGGACTCATCAAAGAGAAAAGATGGCCCAATCCCCGATATGAACGATAGCTGCGAACATTTCTGTGAGCTATCAAGTTCAAAGAGGAGAGGATCAAAATTTCTCAAAGTTGAATCTTGAGAAAGAGAGATCATTTTTTTTTTTGAAAGAATTTGAAATGAAGGTGTTTTTTTTTTTGAAATCCCAATTGGACTCATCAAAGAGAAAAGATGGCCCAATCCCCGATATGAATGGTAGCTGCGAACATTTCTGTGAGCTATCAAGTTCGAAGAGGGAAAGATCAAAATTTCTCAAAGTTGAGTTTTTAAGAAAAGGAGATCAGATTTGTTTTTTTTTTTTAAGTGAGAAAGAACAATTGAAATCCCATCTCATGTTTTTTTTTTTTAGATGCAAGATGCAACATGGGCCACCAACTAGAAAGGAGCCAAGTGATCAAAGCATCACGTTCTCAAGTCAACGTGTCCCACCGGGTATGCCAACTTGATGGACCTGAAAAGGGAATCTTTCGTCCTCTCCCTCCGCACCCCAGGGGCTGACTTGGATCTCGGCGGAGGAGGGAAAATCTCGGGCATCAACATTTTTTGTACGGGTATGCCAGATTTACTTTCTACTTGGAATTTGGAATGGTGTTAATCCGGAGATTCACCTTCACAAGTGGAAAGGAAATCAATCCTTTTTTCTAACTTTTCAAATTGCGTTAATATTAACAAAATCGACAAGTTTGTTTTTTTAGAATACCGCAGGAGGCGTTTTTGTTTGTTTGCCGTAAAAGGAGATTTTGCCGGGAAAGGCGATTTTACAAAACTCATCAAATGTGAAAGACAAGAATTTTGATTTCTTTTTGTCTCTTTAGGAAATACAAACTACAATAGAAAAGTAAGAAAAGGGATCTAACTTCTCAGGAGATTGTGGGGACACGTTGAGATCGACGGTCGCAAGTCTTGTGTGGGCTTCGCCATCGTCCTTCAAATGAGAACATGTGATGCTTTGATTCTTTGGCTTGGCTCCTAACCTCGGTTTTTTAAAGGACAAGGACCAAGAGGAGGTCCTATATCCAATGAAAAACCAAGTAAACAGGCTGAAAAGCCGCGTTTAGGCCATGTAGGAGAAGGAGGAGACCTTGGGGGGTGGCCCCCCAAGGGACGTTGATCACCTTGTGGTGCTTCCGGGAGCAAAATAGCAGAACTTCGTCTCTCTCTTGGATTTTCTGGATTTTCAGAGCTTGCACTTGGGATCTATTTTCGTCATTGCTTTCTTCTTGGAATGGACCTCCTTTTATAGGCTTTTGGTAGCCATGAGGTGTTTATTGGCATTGATGGCCATGATGAAAGAATTGATGAGGAGTTACAAATTGATTTTATAACTCCTTTTTCATGGCTTGTGATTGGCCGATGAAGGTAGTGGGCTTTTAATTGCCTTTATGCTTCATGATGATGGGAGTTTCATGGGTTTAATGCCATGATTACTTGGATTTGTAACTCCCAAATGCTTGAATCTGATTGGGCCGTCCAAAATAATGAGTTAATGACCACATTAAGTTGTCATAAACGGGTCAATTAACGTCATTAAGTGGTCGCCCAGGCATGTGAAGAGTCGCGGGCCGCGCTGCGCCTTTTGAGATTCTTCTTACGATCATCACAGGTGGATCCACGCATTGTTTGATGTCGGATTGCGATGCAATTTCAGACATTAGTTGATGTTGGTGGGCCGGTAACATCTGTCTTGTCGATTTCACGATCGGTCGGATAGAAATTGCACTTTCTTGGTCAGCCGGTTGGCGATCTTAAGGCGATCGGTGATGATTTCATGATTTTGACAGCTGATCCGAGATGTCGACGAAGATCAGTGGTTTTCAAGCACCAAACATTGGATTTTCAGAAAATCACAGAGGCCGGAACACCCGAAACGCGAAAACCATCGAAAAACGGACGTTTTGGTGTAAAATCCGGTGACCCTGATTTGCAGGGTCGCTGGCGACCCTGGGCTAGGGTCACCGGCGACCTTAGGGTTTTTTGCCCTTTGGTCGCCGAGCTCCGTTTTTAGCCGATTTTACGTCTTTTTCGTTCATTTTTTCTTCTGTATTTTTCTTGACATTTTTCCTCAATTATTGACTTCATTTTCTTGGAGAAAACTTGACGAGAATCCGCACGAAATCGGAGCACAGAGTTTCCCATTTTTCGGGAAAGCCGAAGACTTTGTAGCCGATTTTCCGTCAAGAGTCGAAACTAGGTCAAACGATGTCGGAATGACCTGAAAATTGAAGTGAAGCTTCTTGAGCAGTGGATAGGACCAACCATGGGCTTTTGTTTGAGTTTTGAAGCCGTTTGGGGTCCCATCGATGCTTCACTTGATTTTGCCGCGGGGAAAATGCCGAGCTTTGATATGTGGTCAAACGATGTCCGATTGACCTGAAATTTGACGGGGAGCCTATTGGAGTCATTTTGAGACGTTCCATGGGCTCCGTTTTGAATATCATGGTCCCGGGTTGCTCCACCACCGGTAGGCTTGATTTTCTCTCGGATCATCGAAACCTGGTCAAACGTTGTCGGAATGACCTGAAATTCGACGTGCAGCCTTTTGGAATCATGTTGAAGCCACTCATGTACTTTGTTTGATGAGTGATGGCTTCGGTGGTTCCCGCCGCCGGGAGGCTTGATTTTGCTGCTCTAGCGTTGATGGAGGGTCAAACATTGTCGGTTTGACTTGAAATTTGGCATGGAGCCCTTTGGAGACATTCTGGAGTCATCTGTAGGCTCTGATCAAAGTTTTGGCGTCTTTGATGATGTTGTCGCCGGAAGCGCTTGTTTAGCTGTCGGAGCAGTGAAGTTGGGCCAAACGATGTCGGAATGGCCCGAAACCTCAGGTGTACCCCTCTTTTGGTTGCCTTGAAGGATCCTTCAGTTTCTGTCTGATTCTGACAAAATCTGATGCTTGAAGTAGCCTTGCCTATTTTTAGCAGGATGTAGCTTCACGAGGCTTCTTGATGTTGAGGAGAGATAGTGACTTTTTGGTGTCAACAATCCAAATCGGAGATCAATCTTAGAAAAGTATGCTGCACCTTGGAGTTGATCAAACAACTCATCAATTCTGGCAGTGGATATTTGTTCTTGATGGTCATTTGACTTATTTGCCTATTTTCGATACACATTCCCAGGGTGCCATCCTTCTGCTTCACGAACAATACAGGTGCTCCCCATGGTGAGACACTAGGTTTGATAAAACCTTTGTGAAGCGAATCCTGTATCTGTTTCTTTAATTCATATAACTCTGATGGTGCCATTCTATACGGTGCCTTGGATATCGGTGTAGTACTAGGCACAAGTTCTATCATGAAGTCTACTTCCCTTATTGAAGGTAAACTTGGTACTTCATCTGGAAACACGTTTGGAAATCCACTGACTACAGGAATATTTCTTAACTCCCGTACAGGCTTCTTTTTAGAGATGAATGCGATGTAGCTCTCACAACCGCTACGCATCATTCGTTCAGCCTTGACTACTGAAACTAGCCTAGTATCATACTTCTTTTGGACTCTTTCAAAGAGTACACTAGCACTAGCCTCATTAACTCTGAAAGTGATGACTTTGTAGAAACAGTCTAAACAAGCCCTGTACCTTGCAAGCTAATCCATGACAGAGATTTCATTGAAATCATTCATTTTTAATACAACCAGATCAGCTGGCATTGACACTTCCCCAATTTTAACATTGCATTGGGGGATATGCAATTCACATACACTCTTTTCCCCAAGGGAGTAGCTAAAGTAAAATTATATGACAATTGCATTATTTGGTCTCGCATATCATAAGCAAATGAAGGTGCTACAAATGAATGTGTAGATCCTGCATCAAATAATGCAATTACAGATCTATTATCTACAAGTATTGTACGTTCAACCACATTGGTTACAACATCAGCTTGCTCTTGGTTAATGACATAAACCATTCCAGCTCTCTGTGGCCTATTGGACTGCTGCTGCTCTCTTAGTTGCTGTCTCTGCCATTGACGCTATTGGCCTTGACGTTGAGGTTGCTGTTGCTGTTGTCTTGGAGGAGCGGGCAAAGCCAATCGCGGTGGAGGAGTAGGAAGTGTTGCTTGTCCTTGAGCAGGCTGTTGTATTGAGCTCTGTCATCTCTCCTATCCCTTGAACATTGTGCCATCCTATGTTCCAAAGAACTACAGACTAGGCAAGCTCCAATATTCCTCTAACACGACTCAATCCTGTGAGCTTTGCCACAAGTCTCATAGACTGGCCTATTTTCAGTCCTCTCATCCCTGGCAACATACCTCTCCTTCTGCCTTTTGTCCTTGGATTGTTCTCCCTTTTTGAACCATAAATCACCACTTCTTTTGGTGTTCGTAGCCATTTTTTCTCTATGTATTTCCTCAGCTGTAAAAGCCATATCGACAGCATCATCAAATGTAGTAGGCTTCTTACCAGCCACTACTATCATTTTATACTCTGGATTTAATCCATTGATAAACCGTTTAATCTTCTTGGCTTCAGTATCTATCGAGTCGGTAGCATACTTAGATAGCTGCAGGAAGGCGTGGACATAAGCAGACACGGTCAATTGACCTTGTTTCAAGCTCAGAAGCTCTGTCTCCTTTTGCTGTTGCACATGTTTTGGGATAAACTTCCTCTGGGATTGAGTCTTGATAGTCTCCCATATATCCCCCAAGTGCAAGGGTGTGATTGTAGTAATAATCTGGTGAGACCAGGTCGATCCACAGGGAGCAATACTTTTTAAGAAACTTTCCAACTTTAACCTGTCCTAATTTAGAAACTAAATCTAACATAATAAAGAAACTAACCAAATTAAAAGAATATTTCTAAAAACTGAGAATTAACAATTACAACTTTCCAATTAAAAAAATAAACCTAAACTAAGTAAAAGAAACTTAGTTTCTTAACTTTATTCTAACTATAACCTGCAAAAGTAACAAACTCATCAAAACAACCAATTTAATATAAGATAAATAAAAAAAATTCCTAAATTAGATGCCTACTTGAACTGTTTTGCTGCTGAAATCTGTTACAGGCTTTCCAACTACCCCTTTTTATGCCTCTGGTTGATACGGTTCCCGAGGTTTTTTTTTGGCTGAAATTCTGGGGTTTCAAAGTCCAATTACCATACTTTAAATCTGCTATTTTTAGGACCAAAACATTCATGTTTACCTGGTTTTCAAATCGAGCACTTTTGTAACACAGTTGGGCCAATTCTGCTGAAACTGTGCAGGATTTTTCACTATTAACAAACCAGGTCCGAATTTAATCTTCCTAATCAGTCATCAAATATTGTGATTTCAGTAGCAAAACTTGTTCTAATGCAATTTCTAAATATAATGCATGCACAAAGACACTTTCCAACCATAGATTATGCAAGTAGCAAAAATAGAAAGTTTCTACTAAACATAGAAAGATGCAAGTTGGGGTTTTTAAATCTAGAATTTGTAAATAAAAAAATAAGAATATTAATTTTAAAACAAAACAAATGGGGTGGAAAAATAAAAAGCGGAAAAGTGGTACCAAAGATCTAAAAACAAGACAATCCTACAAGTATTGAAAATGCGATGATGTCCTCTCTTCTCAGAGTAGGAAAAAAAATAATGCAATTGGTTACTTGATGTCTCTCGAATTTTAATCCATTTATTTTATTTTCAAATCCTAGATCTAATCATGTGAAATATTGTCTCCAATCAAAACACATAAAAGAACTAGAATGAGAAAAATTAACACACTTACATAAAGAATACGCAGAATCAATCCAAGCAGTGTCTTTATTCCTTAATCTTGAAGTACATAAAATTAATATTCTTCTCTCTTCATCATTCTCTCAACATGATCTCTCAACCTATGTCTAAAGAATTAGAATGGAGAAAAAGAAGAAAGGGATTAGAGAGAAAGGGTGGATGGGAACCAAACCCAAAGTTTAAATTAGATCATAATCGATAAACTAATTCGTAAAAATGAGATGAGATCTAAATAAACTATCCTTAACTTTCTAAATCCTATTGGTGAAATTTAAAACCTATCATGATAGGCAATATAGACAAGCTCTCTTTAGGTTATGGCAAGTCTAATGTTAATTTATTTCTTATAGGATCTTAAACCAGACTCAAAATCAACTGATATTGGGTTTAGAACTTACACCTAGGCTTGGGCCATGATGCCATAATTCACCATTCTCTCTGGCTTGCACCAACAGAAGGAGAACAAAAGTGTGAAAACTAGCATGAACTCAGCTATTACTTGATTATTTGATTTTATTTATATCATATACATTACATTTTCTTCATATCCACAATCCTCCTAAGAAAGGAGCACACAAAAATATTCTTAAGTTAACAAAGGGTCTACTTGAGAAGAAAGAAACCTATTTGCGGACTTGTTATTTTCAATAAGTTTATATAGTGACTCATAAGGTTTAATTTTATCTTGAGATTTTTCCCTTTGACTTAGCTCTAGAGATGACTTTTCCCTCTCCCTATCCAAAGTTTAAATATAGGGACAATTACTGTACCGACGGTCTTAAAGCTGACAATATACCCAGAACAGTCGGGAAATATATACTTACCGTAGATCTAGTTGATCCGTAGGATATCCCACAATCAGAAGCAGGAAAACGTGGACAGTCCGTTTTTTTTCTTTTTTTTCCTTGATTGTGGGACCACCAAACTACCATCCAAACCGTTGGATAGTTGTATGAGTGTAAGAACTAATATCGCACCAAATTTGAACAGTTGATCTATCACGGTTATTGAGAAATGTGCAAGAAAGTCACGTTCTTTGCAAATTATAAGAACAAATTATAAGCCACATTTTTTTGCAAGTTTCTTGATAACCGTGATAGATCAATGCCTCAAATTTGGTTCGATATTAGTTCTTATACTCATACAGCTATCCAACAGTTTGGATGGTGGTTTGGTGGTTCCACAGTCAATGAAGAAAATAAATACATGGACTGTTCAAGTGATTGTGGGATATCCTACATCCCTAGGATATCGCAAGCTGCGATATCCTACAAATCGAACAACTCTGTAGTAAATATACATTTTTGGGTTGTTCTGAGGCTATTGTCAGCTTTAAGACCGTTTGTACGGTAATTGTCCCTTAAATATATTCCCCATAGCTACAATTATACCATTTTAGGACTAAAATACCCATAGTGTGGGCTATGGCATAAGAAAATCGCTTGTTATAAATGGGTTTGAAGTTTTGGTAATGAAAATATTCAAACTTGTATTATTGCATTTGTGGGTTGAAAATGCATTGGTGTTAATGGGTTTCATGAAAAGCTATAGCTTTATTTTGTAATTGAGAAGTGGTGATCTAAAATTCAATTTCTTATGTTCTTTTAGATCTTAAGGAATGATTGGATTTGTATAGAATAAAATATTCCTTGATTTAAATACTAGCAGAATAAAATATCACATAACAAAATATTTTAATCCTACAATATTACAGTATTGTTGTTGTTTGATAGTTTCCAGAATACTCAATAGATTTTAAACTTAGTTGTTTGGCAGTTATCCCATATTATAATATACGCTAAATCCAAGATTGACATTAATTTTTAAAATAAATAAATGGTCAATAACTTTATGATTTTCATTTAATATTTTTTTAAATGATAAAACGACGACAACATTTCCTTGGAATACAAATTCATAAAAATAAAAAATAATCTCCAATTATGTTTCCCAGATAACGAATTCATAATGAATTCATGTTAAAGTGAGTTCCTTTTGAAAGTCCGGGATCCGAACCGTAGAGGGGGGTGAATAGGGTGAGCTAGACATTATTGACCAATTATGCCAATTTTAAACTTCTTTTTAATTAATTAGTAATTGAAGATGGTATAGAACTAAAGTCCGTAAGCTAACAACAATAATCACCACGATTGATCCACCAAAACACGATGATTTATAGTGGTTTGGCCTCAATGCCTACATCCACTACCGGCTTGTGTTCCCACACTCCACCCGATTTCCACTATGTATGCTTTTCAATAGGCTATGCAATAACCTTACAATATGCTTTTTAAGGCTAAGCAATAACCTCTTGGGTTTTATGGTTCACCCCTAACCTTACACTTATGCTTTTCTAAGGCCGACCAATAACCTATAACCCTAAGATTGGTTGTCTCAAAGAAGTGTCTACACAACACTTAAAGAGATACAAATTTAACCTCAATTACAATGCCTCTTAATTAGGCAGATATGAAAGTGTAAATCTAACTCAACACAAACACTATATGGATGCAAAGATAAATGCTCTATGTGTATGCATGAGAACTTCAATCAAGTTTTAAAATAATAGTTCAATGAATGTAAGCTTAAAACTTGTGAAAGTTTATAACACAAATGTTTTGATTGAAGTGAAATGATAATCACATGTATAAAAATAACTTGTTGATGATATGACAATCAATGGCTCACAAGTTGTATAAAACTTTTAAAACTAAACATGTGATGCATGAGCATAGTTGTTTTCAAAACAAATTAGTTTGCCTATGTGTTTACGGAATGAAAACAATGAGCTAGAGATTCAACCAAGTATGAGATTCGCGCTATGAGAGAAATCAAAGTTTTAACAAAGCATGAAACCATTATGATATGAAAGTTAAAACAAACTTGGTTTATTTCTAAATGAAGAATCCAAAACTACAAATCAATTCAAAGTAAAATATATGTAATGGATCCAACAAATCATAGTTAACATTCTAAAATTAATCTACCAATAATTTAAACAAAGCATGTAACATATGATGTGGAAAAGCAAAGCTTACTTAGAGATTTAACTCAATGAATCCAAGTTTTAGCCCTTCAAAAGACCCATTAGCCTTCCTTAGGTTATTCCCCTTTGTTTGGAATTAATTCCCTCAAAGAGTGCCTCAAGAGATTGGTTCAATCCCAAGGAAGAGCTTGTGTTATAGAAAAGGAAGGCTCCGACGGCTCTCTGTTCGGCTAGCATTCGGCTACTTTTTCCAATGGCTAGTTCAACGGTCATATTTTTGAATCATAAGTTTGTACATTCGGCTTGCCGAATGGTGGCCGGATAGTGGCCGAATGGACTCTATCAAAAACATGGTCACGAATAATCTGGCCGAATGGTGGCCGAACAACCTTCGGCTGGCCAACTTCTGGGTAAATGTTTAATTAGGCATAAATATGCTCAAGTTCAAAGCTTTTCTCTATTGGAACTCACGGGCCATGGAATCATGCTTAGACTCATGTTTAAACCAATCTAAAGGTGTTATCAAAACATGAACCTACAATGCCTAAGATTTATTGAGAATCTAGGTCCAAAGGCTTGCATGATTCGAAAATATTCTTTTCAAAACTTAATGCATCCAAGTTTAAAATCCAAAACATGCATGTAACATGATTTTTAAAAGTCTTAAAAACAATGCATGTGAAAATCAAAATATCAAGTTTTTCAAAATCATTGTAAGTGTGAAAATTTGAATGATGCTAAAATGATAATGCATCACTCAAATTGCAGAACACAAAATCCCTAACAATATCCCCCTTTGCAATTTGATGGCAACTTACTCAACACCGAATTTACACACTAAGTCTTTAGCTTCACCTAAGCTGTATATGCCTTGAAATCTCTTGGATGCTTCCTTCACTTAGCATGTGTGAAAATTCGAATGATGCTAAAATGATAATATATCCATCAAATTACAAAACACAAAATCCTTAACAATCTCCCCCTTTGCAATTTGATGGCAACTTACTCAACACTGAATTTACACACTAAGTCTTCAGATTCCCCTAAGCTGGACAAGCCTTGAAATCTCTTGGATGCTTCATTCACTTATTTTGGGCTCTAGTTCTTTTTCTTCATTTTTCTTGACGCTTGGAGCTTGATCATTCTTCAAGCTTCCTTGTCATCTTTATCTCTTCAGCCAAGCATTTTCTTTAACTCCCAAGCTTTCTTTCTTCTTTCAACTCTCCCCTTTTGACCATGCACTCTCTCCCTTTGGCAAGATATTCATTCTCTCTCCCTTTAGATGATTATGCAATATCTCCCCTTTGACCATACACTCTCTCCCCCTTGACATTAAATTGCAAAGGTACCTACACACAAGAAATAAAGAAAATCCCTTTTAGTAGCACCTATTAACAAAAGAATTCAAAAATGAGATACATAACACGGTATCATGTATGGATAGTAAGCTATAAGGGTGCAAAACCAATACAATGGTGAATTTGATCAAAGCTAATGCTTCCTTTAAAAGTTTACACTCCCCCTCAATTCATTCTCTCCTTTTGTCAAACTGTTGACAAGGATTTAACTGATTTTTTTCTTTTTTGCTAAAAGGCAAAATGCATTAAGAGAAAGGGGGGAAAAAACAAAGGCAAGGAGCCCACAAAAGAAGAAGCTCAAGGAGCCACAACACAAGCGGAGAAGAGAAACAAGAAAACAAAGGCCAAGACACACATGCCAGGCTTAAGAATTAAATAACAAAAAATTATAGAAAGTCTGAAGAGGTCTACCAGAAAAAGGCTTGTAAATACACTTGAGAGAGACAGAAAGGAGCTCAGTCAAGTATAAAATAACCTTCATTTGGGAGGCTCTTGAGTTAGAAAAAATGGTATCATTTCTGCATATCCAGATTGCATAAGCTGTAGAGAAGAAAATGGCAGCAACTCCTTTGCAGGCCAAGCTATCACTGTGGAGGGAAAGAGCGTGCCAAGTCTTTTAAGGAAGAAGAGGACCAGTAAGAACCATGCCAGCCGAGGAGAGGATCCAATTCCAAATTGCAGAGGAGAAAGAACAAAGGAAAAGAAGATGCAGAGTAGACTCCTGATCTTGGAAGCACAGGCTGCTCCTTGAGGCAAGACTGATTCCAGAATGTTGAGCCCAAGCTTGAGTAGGGGTCTTTCCGAGCAGCAGCCTCCAAGCAAAGAAGGAGACCGTAGGCTGCTGAATGTAGTTCCAGACCAGCGGAACCCAGATCGACCAGTCAGCTGAAAGTCTGCAAGTTCTGATGATTTGCCAAGCTTCCTGGAGAGAGAGGCCTTGATTCTGGTGAGAGCTCCAAAGGAGAGTATCTTTTGAAGACATGTCCAAGGAGAGATGTTGAGTTGCTTGCCATAGAGTAGCAGCAGCATTGTCTGGAATATCAGGAGGATCACCCATTGGGCTCCATCCCAAAGGGAATGTAGCTTCTGAATGGAAGGGAAATTTATAGAAGGAAACAAAGAGGCCATGCTACCATCTTGCATCCAATTATCATAACAGAATTCAACCTGCTTGCCATCTCCAACTTTCCACTTGAGGGTAAGGATTTAATTGATTAGTACAACAAGAAGACGATTTAACCAATTGAGGGTAAACTTAATGGGAAGGATTAGACACTATTAAATATAGAGCTCAATATGATCAAATTACCAAAATAAAGAGCAAGGCCATGGGGATCAGCTATCATGGATACCATTTTTTTTTTTTTTTTTTGCTTAAAGGTAATTGTATTAAAAGAAAAGAGGGAAAAGGGCAAAGAGCCCACAAAAAAAAAGAAAAAGAAAGAAAGAAAGAAAGAAAGAAAAACCAGCAAGGGAAAGCTTACAAAAAATGCCAGCCAAAAGACAAAAGGCTAGAAAAAAAGCCAACCCAAGAAATCAAAGGCCAAACAAAATCATCACTAAACAAGTCATGGATACCAATTGGAATTAAGGATACCAATTGAGATCAAGGATAAGACTATTAACTCAATCACTCTAAAATGGAGTTAAAAAGAATATAACTACTAGGATTAATCCAAATTAGAGCTATCCATGATATTATGGGAATTTACTAAGCATAGCATCAATTAATATAACTAGGAAGATCATATGCTATGAAAATTTTGAAATCATTTCATCCAATCATTAAATATGACTATCATGTGCAAGATGAGTGAAATGAAGTTCAAACATGAAGCCTACCTCAACCATTAACCATCCAAGATTATGATCGCATAAACATGGTGGGGTCATGAGATTTACCTATATGTGCAAGAGAGGTGGAAAACGTGAAGATTATGATGCTAATGGAATGTGACATGGAATAAAAACATATTTACTATCAAGTTCAATCCAATGTACACAAGGTCTATCACATTCTCAAGATATGACACCAATTGGATATGATATCAATCGAAAATGATACTGATTGAAACCAATTGAATTTTACAACCACTACTAGAAACAGGGGTATTAGCGACCGCCAAGAGCCGTCCCGTCGCTAAAAGTGCCGGCGCCGTCGCTAATACCCTTCAGCGACGGTTCAGAGACCACTAAGAGTGCGACGCAAAAAATTCGTTGCAAAAAGTATTAGCGACGGCTTAGCGACGGTCAAAAAATTGGATAGTCAAAACTTTTAGCAGCCGCCAAAGCCGTCGCTAAAGTTCAAAAAAGCTGTCGCTAATAGCCCATTTTTTTATTTTTTTAGTTTTTTAACACCATTGGCGGTCGCTAATAGACTATTTACGACCGCCATTGGCAGCCGCAAATAGTATTTTATTTATTTTTAAATATTTTTTTATTTTTTTCGCTATTTTCCCAATTTTTTTCCTGTTTTTTATACCTGTACCTGAATATATGATATTCAACTAGTAGAATCAGTTAAAAATACTAATAACAAAACAAAGTCTTATATTAAAAATGCTCAAATCATTACAAAAGTTTCAACAAATTATATTCATTACAATTCATTACAAAAGTTACAACAAAATATATTAATTACAAAAATAAACATATTGTCTAAGAAGAGTGCCGTGATCGATCCGATGCTCTCAAACCTGAAGAGAAAAAGGGAAATAAATATTAATAATGAATTATAAAAATTGGCAATATATAGTAAATATAAACAAAATTAAGTATTAAAATTAAAATTTTGAAAGTTAAACCTACGTTTCAACTCTACGGGCAATCCGGGAGTCGGAATCCCGAGCCGTCAGTTCCGACAGTTCCGGAGTGAATTTGGGTTCATACCCATCCAGTTTCACGGGCACCGGAGCCTGTTTACCAGGTTTGGGCGCTCGAAGGCCAATTTCCTAAGTTTTAAATTAACGTTTTAACTTAAACCTACGTTTCGACTCTACGGGCAATCAGGGAGTTGGAATCTTGAGCCATCAGTTCCGGCAGGTCAGGAATGACTGTGGGCCTGTGCCCGTCCAGTTTCACGGGCACCAGAGCCCGTTTGCCCGGTTTGGGCGCTCGGAGGCCAATTTCCTATGTTTTAAGTTAATGTTTTAACTTAAACCTACGTTTCGACTCTACGGGTAATCTGGGAGTCGGAATCCCGAGCCGTCAGTTCCGGTAGGTCAAGAATGACTATGGGCTCGTGCCCATTCAGTTTCACAAGTAACGGAGACCATTTGCCCGGTTTGGACGCTCGGAGGCCAATTTCCTAAGTTTTAAGTTTTAACGTTTTAATTAAACCTACGTTTCGACTCTACGGGCAATCCGGGAGTCGGAATCTTGAGCCGTCAGTTCCGGCAGGTCAGGAATGACTATGGGCTTGTGCCCGTCTAGTTTTACGGGCACCAAAGCCCGTTTGCCCGGTTTGGGAGCTTGGAGGCCAATTTCCTATGTTTTAAGTTAAGGTTTTAACTTAAACCTACGTTTCGACTCTACGGGCAATCTGGGAGTCGGAATCCCGAGCCGTCAGTTCCAGTAGGTCAGGAATGACTATGGACTAGTGTCCGTCTAGTTTCATGGGTAACAGAGCCTGTTTACCTGGTTTAGGCGCTCGAAGGCCAATTTCCTAAGTTTTAAGTTAACGTTTTAACTTAAACCTATGTTTCGACTCTACGGGCAATCCGGGAGTCGGAATCTGGAGCCGTCAGTTCTGGCAGATCAGGAATGACGATGGACTAGTGCCCGTCTAGTTTCACGGGCACCGGAGCCCGTTTGCCAGGCTTGGGAGCTCGGAGGCCAATTTCCTAACTTTTAAGATAACATTTTAACTTAAACCTATGTTTCGACTCTACGGGCAATCCAGGAGTCGGAATCCCGAGCCATCAGTTCCGGCAGGTTAGGAATGACTATGGGCTCGTGCCCATCTAGTTTCATGGGCAACGTAGCCCATTTGCCCGGTTTGGGCGCTCGGAGGCCAATTTCCTAAGTTTTAAGTTAACGTTTTAACTTAAACATACGTTTAGAATCTACGGGCAATCCGGGAGTCGGAATCTCGAACCGTCAGTTCCGACAGGTCAGGAATGACTATGGGCTCATGCCCATCCAGTTTCATGGGCAACGGAGCCCCTTTGCCTTGTTTGGGCGCTCGGAGGCCAATTTCCTAAGTTTTAAGGTAACGTTTTAATTTAAACCTACGTTTCGACTCTACGGGCAATCCGGGAGTCGGATTCACAAGCTGTCAGTTCCGGCAGGTCAGGAATGACTATGGGCTCTTGCCTGTCCTGTTTCATGGGCACCAGAGCCCGTTTTCCCGGTTTGGGCGCTCGGAGGCCAATTTCCTAACTTTTAAGATAACGTTTTAACTTAAATCCGGAGAGGCATCTAAGTTCTGTATAATGGGGTTCACCTGAGATCAGTGCTGGCCTTCACACACATCTCTACACTCAAATTGGTCCCATCCCAACCTGTTAATTATGGTGAAATTGACTAGGGTACAGAGCTTACTAATAATAAATTGTTATAATTAATAATGTCATCTTAGCCTTATCCTACTAAAATAGAATCAGCCATATCAAACTTGTTAGAGATACATAAGCTTTGATCCATCCATATGAATTTAAATTGGGTTTGTCACAAAAAATTTAAATCAATTTCTTAAAGAAACTTTGATACATGCATCTCTAGATATAATGCATATTAACAGGCATTTACAACCATGATCCAGTTTAACTCTCTTTCAAGTTTCAACCAATTTGTTGAATTGAAATGACAAAGACCCTATTTTGATCCTGGCCATTCAGGATCCAAAACCCAGTTTTATATCCGCGGACATCATTGTTAAATGGTTAGATAAAATCATGTTAAAGAGTATCCCCATGATAGATGTACCACAACATGACAAGCAACATACATGATAAGCTTGAAAAATGGAGATTAGCAAGAGATTAAGTCATAAAACATATAGATAAATCCTATCTAATCTAAGATGTTTATGAGTGCATCTTTCCTATAAAAATCATATCATCTCCTAACCTCAGATTAATTATCATGCCCTAGCTTTACCAATAAATAAATAAATAAATTATCATCATGTCCTGCCAAAAGACTCTGGAGGCTGAACATTTCTTAGTCCCCAACAGTAATCCATCTAGTTTCTAATAAATATACTACATGGTAATCTTCATGAAACACTAATCTCCATCCCATGGGGTGTCCCACATCCAATCAGCATATAAAGCAGGACATGTAAATAATCCAGGCCTATATAATAAAAAAGATACTCATCAGGCGTGCCCCCAATGTCATGAAAACATTCTGCAAATTTCTGGTGAGCTGCCAATGCAGGCATCGTTTCTACAACCTTGACACCCATATGGATCCATTCAACTTGATTACTCTGTAACCCACTTTATCTACAACTGTAACTGCTTGCAATTTTGATTACCAGTACTTGGTTGCTGCTTTGGTTTAAATGTAAGACCCCGACCCCCAATTTTTGGGTTTAGCATTGTTTTAATTGTGATTTAGCTTTTTAAACAAGATTAGAGTTGATTTGACTTTATTTTTGAGTTTGAATAGATTTTTCATAACTTTGTAGAGTTTTAAAAGACCGTTGACTTTGTTTTGACCCGACCCTTGTAAATTGTATTTTTGTGATAATTTATTCTTGGTTTAAAAAAAAATTCAATTTTTATTCCTTTCGACTCATTTTATTGTTATAAACAACTTTCATGTTTTGACCATCTTGATTTAATACTCAGAAATCACGTTTTTCGAGAAAAAGGGCAAAAATGACAAATTTCACTAAATCTGTCCATAAATTTCGAAAATTCCAGAAATTGGGGAAAATATACTTTTTGAAAACTAGATTTTTCGACGATCGTTTTGTTCTTCTTCGTCGATTTCATCCGGGGTCCGCAAGACCATGTTTTAATCGTTTCAAGTTCTACTGCTTTGGGACCCACCTTGCAGACACTATATATAGTCTCCTATTCTCTCTCTCCTCCATTCTTTTCCCATTTTCCTGCAACTCATCTTGACCTAGAGCAAGAGTGGAAGAACCCTTCTTCTTGACCTTCTCCTCCTTGAAATCATCTAGCTAGAGTGTCCCAAATCAAGATCCAAGGCTATCATTCTCTTCCTCTCTTCTCAAGCTTCGTTTGGAGTGTTTTTGGAGCCAAACCATTTCACTATTCATCATCTTCAACCTCCCTTCTTCTTGTTCAGCTAGCTCGAGGTTGGTACTTTCCTCCATTCTTTCATTGGTGTTCTTTTAGTTCATTTAGAACTTGTTTTCTATGTTTTCAAACCCATTTTCGAAATGGGGGTTTGTGATGACCAAAAGTGTGATTTTTATGTGTTCTATTTTGGGGCTTTTGTGTAGATTTCGTGGATCTTCTCTTTGGTTGAGTTTTTGTGGAGTTTTCCTTGGCATTGGATTGAGGCAAGTGATCTTTATAGGATTTCCCATGTTTATTGCTTTATGTTTCATTATGGTTTCAATATTTCATTAAGACATGTTTTCTATGTTAATTTTCATAATGCAAGTTATGTTATATTCTTTCAAGTCATGAGTTTTGGCTTCTTCATTTGTCTTGCTAGCCATGATTTTGCAAGCTCTTAGAATCATGTTTGATCTTGTTAGTTTTTATGATTTTATACTTGAAAATGTCTTGATGTCTTTTTATAGAATGAACGGTTTAATTGTGGATGGAATGCTTTAAAAATGTGTGAAATGTATCCCTTGGAAAGCATGAAGGCTTGGGGAGTGCATGTGGTTCAAATGTGGAAGTGAAGAAGGGAGAGAAGTGTGAAAAAAGTTGAACGTCATAAGTTCTACCGGAATTTCTACCGGTAGAAGCGCTTAAACCGGAAGTACTACCGGTAGAAGTGTCTCGAATTTTGGCAGAGAAGTGTGAAAAACTGCGAACCCTTAGTTCTACCGGAATTTCTACCGGTAGAAGCGCTTAAACCGGAAGTTCTACCGGTAGAAGTGGCTCGAATTTTGGCAGAGAGTTGAGAAAAGCTGTGAACCCTTAGTTCTACCGGAAGTTCTACTGGTAGAAGCGCTCCAACCGGTAGTTCTACCGGTAGAGATGGTTCTACCGGAAGTTCTACCGGTAGAGAAGCTTAAACCGGAATTTCTACCGGTAGAGATGCTGAACCCAGACCGACAGTTACAAAAGTACTGTTTTTGAAGGATTTTTGCGGGAATGAAAACTAGACTAGGTTTTAGACCTTTTTATTGACTTTGTGCACTTGAAATTCCAAAATGTACTATAACTTTTGGGGCACCAAACCTTGTCAAAACTCCGACATTTGGGTTTCAACTCCACAAGGGTCAATGAATGGTCTTAGCCTAAACTTGATAGATTTCGTGTTTGAACTCTTGTTTTGATGCTTCATGCATCATCGTGTTCTCGTTTGATTTTCAAGTACAAGTTTGTTTGAAGATTTGTTTCAAGAACCAAGACTCTTGTTTTGATGCTTCATGCATTATCGTGTTCTCGTTTGATTTTCAAGTACAAGTTTGTTTGAAGAATTGTTTCAAGAACCAAAGCTCTTGTTTTGATGCTTCGTGCATCATCGTGCATTCGTTCGAATTTCAAGAATAAGCTTGTTTTAAGACGTGTTTCAAGAATAAGAAAAGGGAATCATTTCTTAAGTTTGATAAGCATTTATATTATGCTATTTTGCTAGTCTCGTCGTGTCGTGCTTGTTAAATGATTTCCCTCTTGTTTTGACGTGTTCTCGAATAAGTATTGCCGTGTTTTGTGCATTCATGATATAAGTGATTACCACTGAGCTTGGACTGCCCTTTTAGCTTGATCCACTACCTGGGGGTCCTTAAACATGTGGACTGTCTGCAGACTAGTCGTGTCTTGAATTACACATCGTGCGTGTTCGTGATCCGGTTCCGCGGCCGGAAATTCCCCGTATATGTGGGATCGTGTCTTGCTTGTCGTGCTTGTCGTGCGTGCTTGCTCTTGTCATCATGTATGATAGAGAAAGGATGGGCTCGTGTGGATTTACTAATCATGATATTATATGTATTCATGTCTTGTTTCGTATATCGTGCATGTACTCGTGATTTCTCGATAAGTATCATGTTCATGCATTGGTTTTAAATCTTGTAAATCTGTTCAAGTTCAATAAAGTTTTTTTAGTTCTTGTTTCCTTTAAACTTCAAATTTTGTTTATGCTCTTGCCTATATTGATCACCTACCAGACTGTCGTGTCTGATATTCTTCTGCTTTGGTACTCTAGATAGCAGGTCCTCGCTTTGAGCTAGTTCATGTGCAGAGGGCTGTTGAGCCACGGGTTTTGCAGGCTTGTTGTGTCAGCGATGTCATGTAGATGTCATGCTTGACTCCGGAGTTACGTTACGCCATTGGGTAGTAATTGTTCTAGCTTGTTTTTGTGTACGGCTTTTGTTAGCCTTTTTCTTGGGAATTGTAATAAATGCACTCGTTAATTTGTAACTTGAATATGTTTGGGTAATGACTAGCCTGTTACTGTCAGCTCTGTATATCTTGATATTATGAATTGTTCCAGTCTGAATTTAAATATGTCTATGACAATCTTGTGCTGACAGATTGAGTATGACACGGAACCCGATGGATACGGATTCCGGGTCGTAACGTCTTGTAGAGCTTCCGCGAAATATTTTGATGTGTTGTGAATTGTGCCATCCTCACACACGCGGATCCTGGGAGGGGAAATACAGTTTCCCCAAACTCGCGTCCACGAGATCGGATTCCGGTTTTGGGGGCGTGACATTAAAGAAACATAAAACATGATAGGTCCTTTAGCACCTTCTTTCATGTATATAGGGTTAATCTTTTTTTACATGTAAATGGAAGTCAGAGCATTTGAAATCACCGTAGTTGATGTATTTTTACCATGAAAATCAATAACTAATATGAGTGTAGGGCACTTACGTTCGAAAGGATCTGAAAGGGCCTTTCGAAACTAAGGTAAAATTTTTGAATAAGGTATCAACCATCTTGAATAAGGTATAATTTTAACCATATTTTTGAAACTAAGCTGACTGCCTCTGTGTTAAGCATCTCATGTAATACTGATTTACAGTGTTTTGTTGGCTCAAAGTTACAATCTTAAGTACATTATTTGGTTTGAAAAGCATCCGTTATAGGAAATAGGAATTAGTGTTTCAGATATCTGAGCCGTGTCTCAGATTTATAGAATGGGGATTGAGGATTAGCGGTTAGTGATTAGTAATTAACAATTAGTGGCTTTGCAATGGGTCTTTCATTTCCTTTCATTTCTTTTCTTCTCTTTCCTTTCCCTTTTCTATATATACATAAATCAAATGAAAAAAAAAATACATACCAGCAGCTGTAGCAAGAGATTGAGTGTATATGGTCAAGCGAAAGACAAAGTTATAATAAATGCAGTGCAAAGTATATATCTTATATCTTATGCTATACCCATTATTCTGATTTGCTTTCTAAAAAAATCACTAGAAACAAATTTCAATGCATTTCAGGTCCAACTTGAAATGCACACCTTCTGGTTAGTTATCCCAAGTGCAGTGTGAATGAATGTGATCGTGCTTAAGATTGAGTCATAAAATCACTTGTAGAATTGAGCACACCCCAATACTGCCAAGAAAACTAATGCTAAGTAATCTTTTAAGTATTTTGTAACTCAAATAAACAGTCAATGCATTCCACTTTAAACTAATTTGCTCTAGACCATTGCCAAACCAATCCCAATATGGGTCCATCCAAACATGCACAAAATGGACAATAGTCACAATACAACTTGAAACCCTAAACCCCACAGCACAGCATATAAGAAATTTGCAAGCACTTAAAAAAAAATGGTCTTCTTAGAGGAACCCAACAGCAGTCAAGTTCATTAAAATGACTTGAAACAGACAAAATAATGCTCATATTCAGCCCACTAAATAGGAATTAGAGAACCCAACTGGACCATATAAATTAGAGTGCTAAGAAGTACAGAGTAGCCCACATCACAGCATACAATAAATCCACTAACAATGAAAAAAGATCATATTTTTATAGGAACCCAACAGTAGTCATCTTCATCCAAGTGATTAGAAACGTACGAAAGCTTCCATAGATTCAATGCAATCCATTAAAGAAAGAAAAACCCAATTGGAAAAGGATTTGGAGGACCCAATTGGAAGAAATGAAATGGGGTACTAAGAAATTGAGCTCACCTTTTGAAAGGGAGATTGAATTTCCAAAAGGGGTTCTTGGGTTTTCTCTCCACAGGTGGAGCGTACTGGTGCGAGCTACGGTTTCGGCGGTGGAGGCTCCGGCGCAGAAAGGGAGAGAGAGAGAACCGGTGGCGGCTCCGGCTCGTGGGAGGGCACAGTGCAGAGTGAGAACAGAGGGAGGGAGGGAGAGAGAGAGAGAAATAGAGAGAGGGAGAGGGAGGGAGAGAGAGAACCGGAGGCGGCTCCGGCGCAGGAGGGAGAGAGATAACCGGTGGCGGCAAGTGACGCGCGGGATGGAAGAGTGCAGAGCGAGAGGGAGAAGGAGGGAGGGAGAGAGAAATTGTAAGACCCCGACCCGAGTGTCCACGATTAGTACTAATTAAGTCGCGTGTTAGTGCTAAGCTTGATTAGTAGATTTGATTACGTTTGGATTAGAATAGCTTTGCTATATGCTTGGGGAATTTTGGGGAGTCCTTGTGATTTGTAGGATCCTTTGGGGGTCCCTTTTTATAGTTTTGCGTTGATTTGGGAATTATCCAAGATTCTAGTGTTTTGTGTTTCTACCCCGTTTCACTTGTCCCGTTAATCCCTACAACTTTCATGTTGAGCCCGTACCGGTCCGGAACCCCGAAACCCGACTTTCCTAGCATCGAGGGCAAAACAATCTTTTTACACCAAATCTGTACCCAAAACTTGATATCCCCAAAACCAGTGAAAAATATACTTTTTGGAAACTAGATATGTCGGTGATCACTTTTCTCTTCTTCGTCGATTTCGTTCGAGGTCCCGATAGTAGTGATTTCAGCCTCCAAAGATCCCTAGTGGTGGAGCCCACTCCCATTTGCTTTATAAAGAGACCCTTCTCTTCCATTCACCTTTTTTTTTTTCCAGCACAAACCCAACAAGCTAGGGCTCTTTTCCCTTTTCTCTTTTCTTCTTGCTTTCCCACTACCAATCACCACCAACCTTACATCTTTTGAGAAATGGAGATCACCATTCTCTTCCCCTCCTTGCAAGCTTCTCCTTGATACCATTTGTGGAAGAATCTACTCATTTCAAGACCCTCTTTGAGCTCACTTTGTCTATTTGGAGAACCTACAAGTAAACTTCCTTCCTAATATCTTAGATTTGTGTTCTTCTAGTCTTTGGAGAGCTCTATTTTCATTATTGAGAGTTCTCTCTTCTTGTTCCTTGTTTAACCATTTTAGGGTTTGTCTTTTGGGGGTTTTGTTGTGCTTGTAGGGTTCTTGAGAGAGAGCTTGATTTGTGCTTATTTTCTTAATTAGAAACCCCAAGGCAAGTGGAATGATTAGATGTTTTGAGTTTTGAATGGTTTTCATGACAAGCTTGATTGATTTTGTATCTCTATTAATGATTTGTTTTCTTGCATTTAATGTGAAATAAATGTTCTTGAAGGTGGTTGGTAAGCTCATTATGATCTTGAAAATGTGGTTTATAGCGTTTTGTTCTACCTCTTGTTCAAGACTTTAATGAACCATTGTGGTTGTGATTCTTCTCTTCTCTTTGTGATTGAGTGTGGAAAAGAATGGAGATGGATGGATGGATTCTTGGTGGATGTTGTGAGGAGTTTTGATGGGGATTTGAAGATGGTATTGAGGTGCTTATTGATGGACCCTCGGAATCTTCCGTCCTCTCCTTCCGCACCCCGGGGGCTAACCTGGGTCTCGGCGGAGGAGGGAAAATCGCGGGTATTAACATTTTTGTACGGGTATGCCAGATTTACTTTCTACTTGAAATTTGGAATGGTGATGATCCGGAGATTCACCTTCACAAGTGGAAAGGAAATCAATCCTTTTTTCTAACTTTTCAAATTGCATAAATATTAAGAAAAGAGACAAGTTTGTTTTTTGAGAATGTCGTAGGAGGCGTTTTTGTTTGTTTGCCGTGAAAGGCGATTTTGCCGCGAAAGGCGATTTTACGAAACTCATCAAATATGAAAGACAAGAATTGTGATTTCTTTTTGTCTCTTTAAGAAATACAAACTACAATAGAAAAGTAAGAAAAGGGATCTAACTTCTCAGGAGATTGTGGGGACACGTTGAGATCGACGGTCGTAAGTCATGTATGGACTTCGCCATCGTCCTTCAAATGAGAACATGTGATGCTTTGATTCTTTGGCTTGGCTCCTAACCTCGGTTTTTTAAAGGACAAGGATCAAGAGGAGGTATCCAATGAAAAACCAAGTAAACGGGCTGAAAAACCGCGTTTAGGCCATGTTGTAGAAGGAGGGGACCTTTTGGGGGGGGGGGGGGTGGCCCCCCCAAGGGAAGTTGATCACCTTGTGGTGCTTCTGGGAGCAAAGTGACAGGACTTCGTCTCTCTCTTGAATTTTCTGGATTTTCAGAACTTGGGATTGCACTTGGGATTCCTTCTTTTTCTTTTTCTTCTTGGAACTCACCTCTTTTTATAGGCTTTTGGTAGCCATGAGGTGATTATAGGCATTAATAGCCATGATGAGAGAATTGATGAGGAGTTACAAGTTTATTTTATAACTCCTTTTTCATGGCTTGTGATTGGCCAATGAAGGTAGTGGGCATTTAATTCCCTTTAAGCTTCATGATGATGGGAGTTTCATGGGTTAAATGCCGTGATTGCTTGGATTTATAACACCCAAATGCTTGAATCTGATTGGGCCGTCCAAAATAATGAGTTCCGCATTAAGTTGTCATAAACGGGTCAATTAACGTCATTAAGTGGTCGCCAAGGCATGTGAAGAGTCGCGGGCTGCGCTGCGCCTTTTGAGATTCTTCTTGCGATCATCACAGGTGGATCTACGCATTGTTTGATGTCGGATTGCAGTGCAATTTCAGACATTGATTTATGTTGGTGGGCCGGTGACATCTGTCTTGTCGATTTCACGATCGGTCGGACATAAAGTATACTTTCTTGGTCAGCCAGTTGGCGATCTTGGGGCGATTGGTGATGATTTCATGCTTTTGACGGCGGATCCAAAATGTCGGTGAAGATCAGTTGTTTTCAAGCATCAAACATTGGATTTTCATAAAATCACAGAGGCAGGAATGCTCGAAACGCGAAAAAGATAGAAAAACAGGCATTTTGGTGCAAAACCCGGTGACCCGGATTTGCAGGGTCGCCGGCGACCTTAGGGTTTTGCCCTTTTCGGTCGCCGAGCTTCGTTTTCGGCCGTTTTTCCGTCTTTTTTGTTCCTTCTTTCTTCTGTATTTTTCTTGACATTTTTCCTCAATTATTGACTTGGTTTTCTTGGAGAAAACTTGACGAGAGCCCACGCAAAACCGGAACACAAAGTTTCCCATTTTTTCGGGAAAACCGAAGACTTTGTAGCCGATTTTTCGTCAATAGTCGAAACTAGGTCAAACGATGTCAGAATTTCCTGAAAATTGAGGTGAAGCTTCTTGAGCAGTGGATAGGACCAACCATGGGCTTTTATTTGAGTTTTGAAGCCATTTGGGGTCCCATCGATGCTTGACTTGATTTTGCTGCAGGGAAAATGCCGAGCTTTGATATGTGGTCAAACGATGTCCGATTGACCTGAAATTTGATGGGGAGCCTTTTGGGGTCATTTTGAGACGTTCCATTAGCTCTGTCTTGGATGTCATGGTCCCGGGGTGCTCCGCCGCCGGTAGGCATGATTTTCTTTCGGAGCATCGAAACCTGGTTAAACGTTGTTGGAATGACCTGAAATTCGACGTGCAGCCTTTTGGAAGCATGTTGAAGCCACTCATGCACTTGGTTTGATGAGTGATGGCTTCGGTGGTTCCCGCCGCCGGGAGGCTTGATTTTGCTGCTCGAGCGTTGATGGAGGGTCAAACGTTGTTGGTTTGACTTGAAATTTGGCATGGAGCCCTTTGAAGACATTCTGTAGGCTTTGATCGAAGTTTTGGTGTCTTCGATGATGTCGCCGTTGGGAGCGCTTGTTTTAGCTATCGGGACAGTGAAGTTAGGCCAAACGATGTCAGAATGGCCCGAAACCTCAGGTGTACTCTTCTTTTGGCTGTCTTGAAGGATCTTTCAGTTTTTGTCTGATTCTGAAAAGATTTGATGTTTGAAGTAGCTTTCCCTGTTTTGTAGTAGGATGCAGCTTCACGAGGCTTCTTGATGTTGAGGAGACATAGTGACTTTTTTGGTGTCAACACTTATATGCCCTATAATGGTGTAGAATGGAACCTTTAAAATTGGGTTTGTAGGAAGAGAAGACAGGCAGAGTAGAACTGTTCCCGAAACTGGTTCTGGACAGTTCGCTCGAGCAAACTGACACTCTGCTCGAGCGAACTGCCCAAAAAAGGGGCTCGTTCCATTCCAGAGAATAGTTCGCTCGAGCGAACGTTCCCAGCATCCCATCCAGAGAATGGTTAGTTCGAGCGAACTGATGTTTCGTTCGAGCCAGCCTGAAACTGGGCAGGTCCGCTCGAGCGAACCCTCCCAGAAACCATTCTAGAGATCACTCCGCTCGAGTAAACTGCAGCGTCCGCTCGAGCGAAGGGTACTTTTCACCTGGGGACATGTTTTGAACAAAAGTAAAATGCCTGTAGGATTGAGAGGGATTGGTTGGGAGCCCTAATGTAATGGGAAATGTACAGATAACATAAGAAGCCCATTTGAGAAAGGAAACACATCACAAAGACCCATTGAAGTGTTGGAAAATCGCCAAGGTGTATAAGGAGCCCGGAATGTCTCCAGACTTGAGTACCAAGTGTTTACTGAAAAACGACATACGGGACCCCTATCCACCTCGAATTAGTTTTGAATTCCGATGTTTATCCTGGAATTTGGAAATGCTAATTGCATTACTTTATTTCCAAAGTTTTTATGTTCACTCCCGAAAACATTGAACTGTATTTAGCATTTTGCTGACCCGGCCATGCCTTGCTCGATATAAAAGGATGTTGTGCCTTCGAGCACCCCGTCCCGCCCGTTCATACTATTGCATCAAGTGTGTTTTATATATGTCCCGATTTATGTGATTTAACCTATGAGTTGGCACCACTAAGCTTGGCTGACCTTGTCGGTTTGATCTATCGACTTGGAGATCCCTTCCCGTCCCGCCAGCTGCAGTTTGGATCCCGATACCCAATTTATTAACCGTGGTCCCGTCCCGATACCTGGCTCGCTCTGTGGTTCCCGATATCTGGTTCTCTACCGTGATTCCCGATACCCGGTTTGCTACTGTGGTCCCGTCTCCGTATTATTATATATGTATATGTAAACTTTGTTGCACTTCCTCACTTCAGTGACTGAGGTCAATGCCCGTTATACTCTTGTCACTTCGGTGATAGAGGATTTAGCTTCTCTTGGATGCCATCTTGTTTGTTTCCTATTTCCTTGGTACCTTTACTTGTTTTACATTGCATATATGTTTGAATAAATGATTTATAAACAGGTTTAAATGTTTTCCAAGGTAAATGCTTTTAATACCGAATGTTTATATCTTTTCATCCACCTGCCAGACCGTCGTGTCTGATCCATTTCTTTGGTACTCAGGTCCCGTTGTTGGTTACCCAGAGGAGGAGCAAGAGGAGGTGGTCGGAGAACCGCAACAGTTAGTTGAGTGGCATGCCGATGATGTTGTTTAAACATCTGGTTTCCTCGAGAGACGTCATATTTTGGGGTTGTGGCTAGTTTTCTTTTAGTGGATATTGTTTTGTTTATATTGGCCTTTGTTGGCCTCTAATTTTGGGGAATGCAACTAAATGATCTTTGTTTAAACTTTAACAGTACTTTGGGATTACGCTAATGATCATTGCTCATTCTGATACTTGTTATTCAAATGTAATCAGTCTTGTTATTATGGAAATGAACTACATGCTTGATTTACTACACGCTTCCGCATTTAACAAAAATATTTATGTTGTTATGAAATCCTCACCGCGGACACTTGTGGGAAATCACGTGCACGGGTGATGTGTGTCCTTTATTAACCCGTGTACGCTTTAGCATCAATCAAACATATATCATTACCTTCATTTATCTTTCCATTCATTATTTAGTCCCGATCCCGGATTGGGCTGTAAACCCGGTCCAGGGTCACGACAGAAATAGAGAGAGAGAGGGAGAGGGAGAGGGAAAGGGAGAGAGAGAACCGGTGGCGGCTCCGGCGTAGGCAGGCTCCGGCGGAATCGTCGCTGGTGCGACGGGAGTGCAGAGCGCGGGATGTAAGACCCCGACCCTCAATTTTTGGGTTTAGCATTGTTTTAACCATGATTTAGCTTTTTTAAACAAGATTAGAGATGATTTGACTTTGTTTTTGAGTTTGAATAGATTTTTCATAACTTTGGAGAGTTTTAAAAGACCGTTGACTTTGTTTTGACCCGACCCTTGTAAATTGTATTTTTGTGAGAATTTATTCTTGATTTCTAAAAATTCCAATTTTTATTCCTTTCGACTCATTTTATTGTTATAAACAACTTTCATGTTTTGACCATCTTGATTTAATACTCAGAAATCGCGTTTTTCGAGAAAAAGGGCAAAAATGACAATTTTCACTAAATCTGTCCATAAATTTCGAAAATTCCAGAAATTGGGGAAAATATACTTTTTGGAAACTAGATATTTTGAGGATCATTTTAGTCTTCTTCGTCGATTTCATCCGGGGCCCGCAAGACCATGATTTAGCCATTTTAAGTTTCAGCTGAATGGGTCCCATTTTCAAGTCACTTAAGTTGTCTTCCTCCTCTTCCATGCCCATTTCTCAAATTCCTGCAACTTCTTGACCTAGGGCTGGGAGAGAAAACCCTCTTTTTCCCCAAGCTTCTTTCTCTTGAACCTATGGCTAGGAAGCTCCATTTGCAAATCTAAAAACGTGGTTTTCTTCCTCTCAACTTGAGCTCTCCTTTACACCCATCTAGTTGAGGATTTCAGCTGAGCACCCACTTCATTTTCTTCATCTCTTCTTGTTTGGGCAGCCATTGGTAAGAGCTTGAACCCATCTCTTCCATGGAGTTTATTTAGCTCATAAAGAGCTCTTTTCTCTAACTTTCAAACCCATTTTCGAAATGGGGGTTTGTGGTGACCAAAATGTAATTTTTGTGTGTTCTATTTTGGGGCTTTTGTGTAGATTTCGTGGATCAACTCTTTGATTTGGATTTGTGAAAGATTTGCTTGGCATTTGGACAAAGGCAAGTAATCATTTTGGGTTTTTATGATGTATTATGATTTTTGACGTTTTGCCTTGAGAAAATGATGCCCTTATTTCTAAGTTTTTCCATTTCATTTTATGTTTGAATCTCTCTTAGTTTGCTTAATCATGTCAAGCATGGTTACTAATTATTTTCCTAATCTTGAGGTCTTGTCTTGATTGGAAGCATATATCTTGCTTAATGGTTTACAAGTTGTTTAGTAACATGATTTTATAATGAATGATTTTGATGACTTGAAGGTTTAGATTGAAATATGAATGGTTTAATTGTGAATGGAATGCTTTAAAAATGTGAGAAATGTATCCCTTGGAAAGCATGAAGGCTTGGGGAGTGCGGGTGGTTCGAATATGTGAATGAAGGAGGGAAGAAGTTGTGAAAAATCTGACTCGAAATGCACTGTCCGTGTACTGTCGGTCAGGTGTCGGTCAGCTATCGGTTGACCGATAGGTCAACCGACAGCCAACCGAGACTTGTCGGTTCAAATTCCAGAGAGCAACATTTTGTCAGGAGGACTGTCGGTCAGCTGTCGGTTGACCTACAGGTCGACCGACAGCCAACCGAGGACTTGTCGGTCCCTTTTCCCGAGAGCTACATTTCTGGACTGAGACTTGTCGGCCAGCCGTCGGTCGGCTGTAGGTCAACCGACACATCAACCTCGGTTGACCGACAGGTAACCGAGGACTGACCGAGATTTTACCAAAAGTACTGTTTTGAAGGATTTTTGCGAGAATGAAAACTAGACTAGATTTTAGACTTTTTTATTGACTTTGTGCACTTGGAATTCCAAAATGTACTATAACGTCTGGGGCACCAAATCTCGTTTAGACTCCGACATTTGGGTTTCAATTCCACAAAGGTCAATGATTGGTCTTAGCCTAAACTTGATAGATTTCGTGTTTGAATTCTTGTTTTGATGCTTCATGCATCATCGTGTTCTCGTTCGAATTTCAAGTATAAGTTTGTTTGGAGATTTGTTTCATGGATCAAAGTACTTGTTTTGATGCTTCGTGCATCATCGTGTTTTCGTTCGAATTTCAAAGTATAAGTTTGTATTTAAGACGTGTTTCAAGAATCGTGTTTCAAGAATCAAAAAGGGAATCATTTCTTAAGTTTGATAAGCATTTATATTATGCTATTTTGCTAGCCTTGTCGTGACGTGTTTGATAAATGATTTCCCTCTTGTTTTGTCGTGTTCTCGAACGTGTATCGCCATGTTTTATGCATTCATGATATAAGTGAGTACCACTGAGCTTGGACTGCCCTTTTAGCTTGATCCACTACCTGGGGGTCCTTAAACAACGTGGACTGTCTGCAGACTAGTCATGTCTTGAATGACACATCGTGCGTGTTCGTGGTCCGGTTCCGCGGCCGGACACCCTGTCTACCTTGTGTGGCGTGGGATCGTGTTTATCGTGTCGTGCTTGTCGTGCTTGTCGTACGTGCTTACTCTTGTCATCATGTATGATGGAGAAAGGATGGGCTCTTTGTGGATTTACTAATCATGATATTATATGTATTCATGCCTTGTTTCGTATATCGTGCATGTACTCGTGATTTCTCGATAAGTATCTTGTTCATGCATTGCTTTTGAATCTTGTAAACTTGTTTCAAGTTCAATAAAGTGTTTTCAGTTATTGTTTCCTTTAAACTTTATTTTGTTTATGCTCATGCCTATTTTGATCACCTGCCAGACCGTCGTGTCTGATATACTTCTGCTTTGGTGCTCTAGATAGCAGGTCCTTGTTTTGAGCTAGTTCGCGTGCAGAGGGCTGTTGAGCCACGAGTTTTGCAGTCTTGTTGTGTCAGCGATGTCATGTTGACGTCATACTTGACTCCGGAGTTACGTTACACCATTGGGTAGTATTTGTTCTAGCTTGTTTTTGTGTACGGCTTTTGTTAGCCTTTTTCGTGGGAATTGTAATTAATGCACTCGTTAATTTGTAACTTGAATATGTTTGGGTAATGATAAGCTTGTTACTGTCAGCTCTGTATGTTTTGATATTATGATTAGCTCCAGTCTGAATTGAATATTACTGTGAAAATCTTGTGCTGACAGATTGAGTACAACACGGAACCCAATGGAGACGGATTCCGGGTCGTAACGTCTTGTATAGCTTCTGCGAAATATTTAGATGTGTTGTGAATTTTGTCATTCTCACACGCGGATCCTGGGAGGGGAAATACAAATCCCCAAACTCGCGTCCCCGAGATCGGATCCCGGTTTTGGGGGCGTGACACGGGAGTAGGGGCACGGGAGGGGAAATGGGAAAAAAAAGTGGGAAGGAGACGGAAACGTGGGTTTTAGGGGGTGGGATATATAGAGGCTTTAGCGACCGCTATTGCGGCTGCCTTTTGCGACCGCCTCAAGCGGTCGCCCGCGTTTTTAATCCGCCAATAGCCATTTTTCTAGTAGTGAACATGATTAAGAGCTTGGATGGGACAAACATAAGACTTCATCAAGCATCATAAATGAATATTCATCACTTTTAATGATATAACTAATAAGCATAGTGATGAACATGTTAAATTGCATTTTGAAAATATATGACTTGAAAGAGCATACAATTCTCAAAGAGTAAACCATATGAACTATATATCCATAAAATCCGTCAAACAATAGTTATAACTATAAAAATACAAAGAATGGATTTTAAAGAGGTTCATATGATCAAGATTACTAATATGACATTGAAACATGTATAAAGATGACATCACTAAGAAAATATACATGAATCAATATCATAACCATCCATTTCAAGTAATGACTAGAAGGCACAAAAGATAGATTTTTGAGTTCTACTATGGTATCTATAAATATAACTAAGATCACAACCATACATGGAACTAATTGACATCTGCATAGAGAGGATCAATTACAATCAAGATCTAACTCATACCATATCATCAATAAAGAATGCAACTATGTGTGCACAAAAAGGTATGAAGTTAGAAGAGTGTCATAGATCGCATATAGATGAAAATGGATCTCATACATGAGTATACCTATGAAGAACAATGGTTTAATTCCTAATCATCTAAAAAGATCCTCAATCCATCATGTAAAATCTCCACTCTAGCAAATGTACTATGCTTACAATGCAAAAGAAAATGGATACGAAGATCATACCAAATGAGTTTAGCACTCAAAATCACATATGTACTTATTAAGCTCAAATAATAATAAAACAAAAGATATACAACATCAATTTGCATTAATGAAAAGATATACAAAGTTAGGAAAAACACGCAAATCAATGACACCATTCCCATCCAAACAATGTAGGACTCAACATCAAAGCTATTTTTCATTTGTAAGAATGTAACTTAATTGACCAGAAATGCAAAGCGTTATAACATTATTCATTTCCATATAAGATGATATAACCAATATTCATAAGGAAATGAGAACATGGAACATGCTTTGATGAATACAACTAATGATGTTTTAAAGCATTTCCATTCATACAACTTCAAATCATTTCAATACACAAAATCCAACAATGAACATAGGGAAAATGATTTTGCAGATAACACATTATCAATTTTCAATTTGTATTCTAAAGAATATAACTACAAGGGCTCATACAAATTGACTTGAACAAGTATGACTTGACATCAATTGGAAAATACACTCAAATGAAAAGTATAACTATAAGACTCTAACCAATTGAATCTCAAGTATATCAAAGAACTTGATTTTCATATAAAGAATCTAACTTAGTATATAATGAAAATCGATTTTGATCCTCATATCTCATCAATGAGGCTCAATCATTTTTCAACTTGCATTTATCTTAAATGATATAACTTATTTGAAGCACATACGAGTTGATTTTTCAAAACAACAATTTTCCATATGAAAGTACAACTTAGAAATTCAGGGAAAATCCAAATTTTTTTAAATCATTTGTTTTTCAAAATAATTTAACTACGACATCCAAACAAATGATTTTGCAACAACAATCGATCATGAATAATCTATCTATGAAAGCTTTTGAAACCATAATCAATTGATCATATATAGAAATGCATTGCAAGTGATATAACTATATGTGAGCAAAATGCAAATCTAACATGAGGAAATTATAATCAAATGATTTTGAAAACCATGATATGTAACTAGAGAGGTACGTGAAGAAAAAATCAATTGATCATAAAGAAACATTGCATTTTAAGAAATGTAACTATAAAAGAACAAAATGTAAATGTATCACGACCAACAATATGATTTAACTATAAAGGATAGGTTGGTCAATAAGGTTCAAGGCCTTAATGTTTTTCTAAGTATCTAACTTTAGGAATCCACCTAAGGTCTTGAGAGGGTTGATCTTTGAGGTCTATCTTAGAAGTCCCACCAACACTTGGAGTTTTGACTTGATAAATTTTTAATTTGGACCTATCACCATGATAATGAGATTTGACTAATTTTAGCTTAGACTGGTGATTAGTCTTTTGAGGTTGGTGAGCTTTCTTCTTAGGGGATTGAGTCATTTTTCTTTTCTTCTCACTTCTTATCTTATTTCCTCCCTTGTTTTGAGTTTTGAATTTTAAATTTAACTTTGCAACTTTCTTCAAAAGTTCTTTCATGTGTTGATTTAGGGAAGGTAGGTTGAGAAGCTTTTTGTTGATAAATTCTTTTATATTTGGTTTAACCTTTTTAGAATCTATCTTGGAGACTCCTTTTTAATTGGTTTAACTTGTTTAATCTTCTTGGAGTCTTCCTTGGTCTTTAGTGTCTTACCCTTCATAGAGTTTGATTTTACTTTCTTGGGTTCATAGATGGGTTTAGACACAGGGCTTCTTCTTAGTTTGCACTCAAACCTAAAATGCCCTTTAATTCCATAATAATTACATTTAGTCATAGGCAAGGAAGAATGAGTACTAAAGAATGAGGACTCACCTTTCACAAATGTGTTGGTGAAGAAATGGTCATATGAAGTATACCTATCAAATCCAAGACCTATCCTATCTCTTTGAGATTTACCCAATCTAAATAATTTTTCAAATTTCTCTTCACCTTGGGTAAATTTACACTCATACTTTTGTTTGTAGCTTTCAAGTTGAGTAACTTGGTTTTTAAGGGCTGAATTTTCATTTTTAACTTTTATTAGTTCATTTCCAATTCCCTTAAAGTTGTTTAGTTCTTCGTGGGAAAGTTTTAATTCAAATTTAAGTTTATTAATAACATTAAATCCAAGTTCTAAATCTTTTATCTTTTTTTGAGCATTAGACAAATTTTCCTTAGAAATAGTCAACTTGGATTCTAGATTGTTAATGTTTTTATCTTACCTTTTTAATTTATCTCTTAGATTTAAGTTTTCTTGGTTAAGCTCATCACATCCTATCTTTAATTCATTTAGTTCATCTTGAATATTAGATAGATTATGCAAAGATGTCATAAACTTAGAGTATACACAATTTATTACTTCTTCTTTCTTTCTAAGTTCATCCTTTGAAAAGAGTAATTGTTTGGTTAGCTTTTTACATTCCTCTTTTAATCTTTTATTTTTCTTAACAAGCTCTATGGACAATGTATACAATTCATCATAAGCTTGTTGAATATCATCTTGACTTTTATCATTTTCTTCTTTCTTTAATTCAAATTGAGATTCATTAAATTCAAAGTTTGAATCTCCAATTGTTGGAAGGAGGGGTCTAGAAGAATCTACACAAGAATCTACACAATCTAACATAGTGGAATCCATTCTAATGATTTTCATAAAACACAACACTAGGGTTCTAACTCTAGGTTTTTACACCTATTCAACAGTTCCAATAACACTTGATCCTAATATAGAGCACGAGGCTCTGATACCAATTGAAAGTCCGGGATCCAAACCCTAGAGGGGGGGGGGGGGGGGGGGGGGGGAGTGAATAGGGTGAGCTAGACATTATTGACCAATTATGCCAATTTTTAAACTTCTTTTCAATTAATTAGTCTCTAGAGATGATATAGAATTAAAGTGTGTAAGCTAACAACAATAATCACCACAATTGATCCACCATAACACGATGATTTATAGTGGTTCGGCCTCAACGCCTACATCCACTACCAGCTTGTGTTTCCACACCCCACCCGATTTCCACTATGTATGCTTTTCAATATTTCCACTATGTATGCTTTTCAATAGACTATGTAATAACCTTACAATATGCTTTTCAAGGATAAGCAATAACCTCTTGGGTTTTATGGTTCACCCCTAACGGTACACTTATGCTTTTCTAAGGCTAAGCAATAATTTATAACCTTAAGATTGGTTGTCTCAAAGAAGTGTCTACACAACACTTAAAGATATACAAATTTAACCTCAATTACAATGCCTCTTAATTAGGAGGATATGAAAGTGTAAATCTAACTCAACACAAACACTATATGAATGCAAAGATAAATGCTCTATGTGTATGCATGAGAACTTCAATCAAGTTTTAAAATGATAGTTCAATGAATGTAAGCTTAAAACTTTTGAAGGTTTATAACATAGACGTTTTGATTGAAGTGAAATGATAATCACATGTATAAAAATAACTTGTTGATGATATGACAATCAATGGCTCACAAGTTGTATGAAACTTTTAAAACTAAACATGTGATGCATAAGCATAGTTGTTTTCAAAACAAATTAGTTTGCCTATGTGTTTACAGAATGAAAACAACGAGCTAGAGATTCAACCAAGTATGAGATTCATGCTATGAGAGAAATCAAAGTTTTAACAAAGCATGAAACCATTATGATAAGAAAGTTAAAACAAACTTGGTTTGAATCTAAATGAAGAATCCAAAACTACAAATCAATTCAAAGTAAAATAAATGTAATGGATTCAACAAATCATAGTTAACATGCTAAAATTAATCTACCAATAATTAAACAAAGCATGTAACATATGATGTGGAAAAGCAAAGCTTACTTAGAGATTTAACTCAATGAATCCAAGTTTTAGCTCTCCAAAAGACCGACTAGCCTTCCTTATGTTATTCCCCTTTGTTTGGAATTAATTCCCTCAAAGAGTGCCTCAAGAGATTGGTTCAAATCCCAAGGAAGAGCTCATGTTATAGAAAAAGAAGGCTCCAATGGCTCTCTGTTCGGCCAACATTTGGGTACCTACTTTTTCCAACGGCTAGTTCAATGGTCATATTTTTGAATTGTCAGTGCAGAAATTTGTACATTCAGCTAGCTGAAAGGTGGCTGAATAGTGGCTGAATGGACCTTGTCAAAAATTTGGTCATGGGTAACTGGCAGAATGGTGGCCGAACAACCTTCAGCTGGCCGACTTCTGGGTAGATGTTAAAGCATAAAAAGGCTCAGATTCAAAGTTTTCTCTGTGGGAACTCATGGGTCATGGAATCATGCTTAGACTCATGTTTAAACCAATCTAAAGGTGTTATCAAAACATGAACCTACAATGTTTAAGATGAATTGCGAATCGGGTCCAAAGGCTTGCATGATTCGAAAATATTCTTTTCAAAACTTAACGCATCCAAGTTTAAAATCCAAAAAATGCATGTAACATGATTTTTAAAAGTCTTAAAAAAATGCATGTGAAAATAAAAATATCAAGTTTTTCAAAATCAATGCATGTGTGAATTTTTGAATGATGCTAAAATGATAACGCATTCAACAAATTGCAAAACACAAAATCACTAACACCTTTGAATTTGTAGGAATTCAATTTCATGAGAACAAGTAGGTTCTATCTTTCATGGCATAACGAGTTCCTTTAAATTTTAAGAAATTCAAATCCATACTAATAGATTTGCCCCAATCATATTTTAACAATAATGAATTCATTTCTTTAAATCCTTAAGAACTCAATTCCATTCAAATAAACAAGCTCTGTTATATATTTAGGATAAAAATCAGTTGTGAAGTCATTCCTTAAAATGTCTTAGAATTTTCTTCATGAAATCAAATTGGCCCTAGAAAGATAGACAACTAAAATTTCATGAGTACTTCATCCTTACTATTTATCAATGTGGTTTTTGGTGTTAAGACTTGGAAAATGTACATCATGGAAAAAGGCCTCTTTTATAAAAAATAAATAAATGGGTTAATAATTGATTTATCATATTCGATCCACACCCTTCATTGTTTAAAGTTGATCATTAACAACCACTCCCAATATGTTTATTGTATCAAATTTCACTTTAATATGTAAAGGTGAATTGTACACACAATGGTGGGACAAAGGATATAATGACCAAAGGTTTGGTAAAGGAAGTGGAAAAGAGAAATCATACCAAGAGGGGGAAAATGTAAAAATCATGGAATGAAGATATATATACCTCGAGAAAAGAAGGTTTGAACAGTTTTGTTATTTCCCCCAGAATGAAGGTCTAGGAAAAATTAGAGTATTGGGGAAGGAAGAGGAAAAGGCCATCTTTAAAGGTAAGTTACAGGGAAAAACCTCTTTTATCTTTATGCAAAGTTCGAAGCAGTAAAGATGTTCAATCAAATAGTCCACCTCCAATTCTTGGAAAAAGGTAAGTAGCACATATTAGAGACATTACTATATTAGTATTGATGCTTACCAATTATACCCTTATCCCTCCACTTCCCCACTACCCTGTAGGGATGCCAGCGGAAAGGTTTTAAACTGCAGTCGATCACCTAACACCAATATTCCCATCAACGAGGATGCGGTTTTGCCTTCCAAAATACCAACTCCTAAGTATGCAGCATTATATCCTTTTTCTCTAACTGTTTTGTATTTTTCTAGTGTCGTATTTTGACTTTCCTTAGTTCTTTGTACTTGTGATACTCCGTTTCTTGGATTGGAAAATGTCATCCCCACAAAACATTTCTTTCCTCTTTTTTCTTCTTGCAATACCCCTTATGAATATTGATATCGGTGATTTTTACCATCCAAATGAGGAGACCCCTATTTACAAGTTACAACCATGTTTTCAGTTGAAACAACATAATATATCATGTATCCTCTCACTACTTTATTCATGGTCTTTATTGGTTTTTCTTTTTTACTAATTTTTTTCAATCTTCCAATACCTACTCATACCATTTCATACAAGTTCTTTTTTTCTAAATTTTTTTGTTGAAGCTACTCGGCAGTGTCCTCTTATGTGTGATAATTATCACTTTTCTATCCAACAAACTGTCCCTTGGTTGGAATTCTCAAATCCTCCTCTTGGACGGAGGATTTACAAATGTAAAGGAGGTTGTTGAACTCTAAGAATTCCAAAGGATGTTTGAGACTTTACTGGTGCAAGAGTGAGGGATTTTAGCAAAGAAACATGACATATGCTAAATCCTCCTCTTGGCATTTGCTTTTTTATACCACCATTTTGAACACATTGTCTATATATTACATATAACATTCAGCAAGAGACTATTCAATTGATACAAGATGAGGTAAATATAAAAAGGTTCTAAACCACAATCGATGTCATGATAACAATACTCATTTAAACGAGGATGCGGTCTGGACTTCTACAATACCATCTCCTAAGTATATAGTATTATATCACTTTATCTAATTGTTTTGTATTCTTTTCCCAAATATAATAATTGTAATTGATTATGTTGATTTAAAATGCAGGTTCAATCCGATCAAGACAGGAGTTGACTTGGCAACAAGCGCTCCTATCAAAGAATTTACATTGCCACATTTCTATCTATCTGTAGACCTTGGAGATGATTTGGACCGGTCACTCTTTTATGGAGGTACAATCTCCAACGTAGAAGAAAAACCATTTGTAGGAATTGATGTTGAATTGGGGTTTGATGATAGAAATCTCCATTCTATGCATATGGGTAATGAAATTTGTAACAAAGATTTGGCTGTCGTTCCAATTGGAGTTTCCCTCCATAATGCAGTTGATTTGGAAAAAATACAATATCCGAGTGGCTATGTCATATTCCAAGATATTACTTCATATGACAATGAAGGTGAAGAATGAGATTAAGCCTTAACACATGCTAAGGTCTCAAAATAGTTTCTCTTTTAGATTCCAAATCCAATTAATTAATCTAGGGTTAATTAAACTAAATCCAGAAAATAAGTAATCAACTACAAGAGAAGGAGACATGTGATTTTTACATGAAAAACCCTACTTGGGAAAAAACCACGGGTCTTATTGTCTAGACCAACAGATGTTGGGGACCGTAAAAAAAATGTTTAGTTATAAGTTTTGAAAAGAATAAAAAGTTGTGTGAATAGTTTGGGTTCGTAGCCTTTTTAACCCGAGCAAGTAAGCCCGTAGGGGTATTTACATACCTAGTGCCCTAAAGACATCTGGTTTGGGAGTCATTGGCCTAATGCTCGTTACATGGGTTAATTTGAAAGCTTAAGGGACCTAGACATTGCACAGTCACATGTGTGTGTTTGAAAAAAAATTTTAAAATAAAAAAAAAAAAGAATTTAAATTGTTTCCTCTCTTTTGTTAAGAATCTCCTCACTTTTATGGACTTCTTTCCTAATGTGTAGAGATTTCTTACTTAAGCCTCAAGTTAGGTTTCGCACTTGGAAAGAATTTGAATTGTTGAGAGTCGCTTGCCAAATTGAGTGTCTTGGAGAACAAGACTTTCCTTAGAGCTTCTTAGAATTTCTTTCAAAGATTGCTTGATGATGTGGAGAAGAAACTTGCCAAAAATTGAGATTTCTTGCAATTCCCGCCTAAAATTGTAGCAAACAACTTCCTCAGGTCATATCTCCCTTAATAAAGCACTGATTTACGTAATCTTGGGCTCCACGGTATCTACTCGAAAAGAGCTTTCCAACGATGGCTAGATTGCACCGATCTGACACTCATTTTAAGAATTATGGCCATTTTAAGTTACTTCCCCTGAAAATTTCCAGAATAATTGTGCACAAATGGAAGCTTCTATGTTGGCATGCAATGGGGTGTGTGGGCCCCATGTTGGACATCTAAGGCATGCTTGGACTCTTTCCTTGATTACTTATTTGACTTTCCTTTGACCTTTCTTCTCAAATTTCATAAATATGGGTCCCATGTTGATTTCTCCTACAAATTGAAGAAATAAATTTAACATTAATTATGTGTAAGAAAATAAACATGAATCATGCATGTGACCATACATGCCTAATGATGCACCCAAACGACAAACTTTCCAAAAATAGCACATGGTGCCAAAAATAGTAGGTATACATTGATGAAGCGAAAAAAAAAACTAATTTTGGGGTGATAAATGAGATGAACAAAGTCATGCAATTCAATAAATTTTGACCAGTTCTGACCTTTTTTCCAAAAATATCCCCAAATGCATAAAAGCATGAAATTAAGTGCAATTCTATGCAATTAAACATAATTAAGTCCACAAATGCTCATGAAATGATGACCTAATAACCTAATTTTGTGGACTTATCAACAGACAACCAAGCGCTATGTAATTGAAAGTTATAAAAACTCACAAATCCCTTTTCCAGTTGCAACTAAACCTATGGATTGTAAAGATCTTACCAACGACTCGCCATACACCTTCACCGTGCTTGAGCCAACCACCTTTGCCAATTCATGGACAAAACTCCTAGTTACATGAAAAATCTACACAAGACACATCCCAACATAAACTCATTAGAAAAGGAAACTAGCCGACATCTTCAAGATCAGTCCATTATCATCTTTTAAAGTTTTCTTGACATCTTGCAAAACCTGTCACGTAACAATAGATCAAGTGCAATATCATGCAATGGAATATATATATCTTTTTGTTCATAATTGACAAAGTAAAGACAATTAGACTAGAATAAGAAGAGAATATAATAATCTACTCCTCTAATTTAATGAGAAACATTAAAACATAGAGTAAAGCACTCAAAACATGAAAGTCCATAAGCAAAAGAGACCTAAACATTATTAGTGAGAAACATTAAAACATAGAGTAAAGCACTCAAAACATGAAAGTCCATAAGCAAAAGAGAATAAACATTATAACATGCTATGCAACAGTAAAAGAGACATAAGCTAACCCAAGTGCTAACAAAAGCATCAAGACAGAATAATCCAGACAAATTTCTAACAAAAGCATTAAAAAAACATCATCAAAACGAGGTCCAAGAAAGATGAAGTGGACCAAGCCAAGAGGAGAGATCCCTAACCGAGTCGTGCGAGTAGTGCATGTAAGAACCCAACCCTTAACCCCTATGATTAATATTAATTAATTTTGTGGTTGGGGTTAAGTGGGATTAGAGACCAATCAGTGTGTTTTGTTTGTTAGAATAGTTTTGAATAGCTTTGGAAAGTTTTGAGAGCCTCAGAGTCTTTTTTGACCCTTTTGAAGCTTATTTGTAATTTCGAGTAAGATTAGGGGGTTATTCATAAATTTTGCCAAACTATTATTATGAGCTCTTGAGATTGCGATCATCATTCCGGACAACTTTTGTATTTAATTCAAATCAATTTGAGGCCCTGAAACCTTTCAGTTGACCAGTTCATTCATGAATTAGGAAACTTTGATCGAACAATTGACTTTTTTCTCAGAGTCTCGAAATGCGTTGTTCTTGTCGCTACCCCGGACCGGGTCCACGGGCCTAATCCGGGACCGGGACTAAGTAATGGTGGAATGATGAATGATGACAATAGATAAAGATATCTTTATGTTTGGTGCCAATATGTACACGGGTTATTAAAGAAGCACATATTACCCGTGCACGTGATTTCCCACAGGTGTCCGTGGTGAGGATAACACAACACCATGAATATTTTTGTTAAATGTGGAAGCGTGTAGTAAATCAATATGTAATTCATGAATTTCATTCCTATCAAGAAGACTGTTAACACATGTATGGATATAAGGAATTAGAGTGAGCAATGATCATTAGCATTCCCAAAAGTGTAGTTAAAGTTATACAAAAAAATCATTTAATTACAATCCCCAAAAATAGAGGCCAATAAAGGCCAATATAAACAAAAACATTATCCACCAAAAGAAAAACTAGCCACAACCCCAAAATATGACGTCTCTCAAGGCAACTGGATGTTTAAACAACATCATCGGCATGCCACTCGACTAACTGCTCGTGCTCCTCCTCCCTCCTCGTGCTCCTCCTCGGGGTAACCAACAACGGGACCTGAGTACCAAAGAAAAGAATCAGACACGACAATCTGGCAGGTGGATGAAAAGATATAACAATATAACAATAATGAACGTACCTTCAAAAGCATTTAAATCTATAAAAGCAATAATCTTAAAGAAAGGATAAATCAATTATTCAAAACATGTATGCAATGTAAAATGAATAAAGGTACCAAGGAAATAGGGAACAAGCAAGATGGCATCCACAAGAAGCTAAATCCTTTATCACCGAAGTGACAATAGTATATCGGGGCGTTGACCTCGGTCACCGAAGTGAGGAAGTGCAACAAAATTTACATATACACATAATAATAATACGGAACGGTTCCACGGTAGCAAACCGGGTATCGGGGATCACGGTAGTGAACCGGATATTGGGAACCACGGGAGCGAGCCGGGTATCGGGATGGGACCATGGTAATCACCGGGTATCGGGATCCAAATTGCAACTGGCGGGACGGGAGGGGATCTCCAAGTCGGTAGATCAGACCGACAAGGTCATCCAAGCTTAGTGGTGCAGACTCATAGGTTAAATCACATAAATCGGGACATGTATAAAACACACTTGATGCAATAGTATGAACGGGCAGGACAGGGTGCTCGAAGGCACAAATATCTTTTTATATCGGGCAAGGCATGGCCGGGCCAGTAAAATGCTAAATACAGTCCAATGTTTTCAGGAATGAACATAAAAACTTCGGGAACAAAGTAATGCAATTAGCCTTTCGAGATTCTAGGATAAACATCGGGGTTCAAAACTAATTTGAGGTGGATAGGGGTCCCGTATATCGTTTTTCAGTAAACACTTGGTACTCCTTAAGTTTGGAGACATTCCGGGCTCTTTATACACCTTGGCAATTTTCCAACACTTCAATGGATCTTTGTGATGTGTTTCCTTTCTCAAATGGGCTTCTTATATTATCTGTACATTTCCCATTACATTAGGGCTTCCAACCAACCTCTCTCAATCCTACAGACATTTCACTTTTGCTCTAAACATGTCCCCAGGTGAGCAGTACCCATCGCTTGAGCGGACACTACAGTTCGCTCGAGCTGAATGATCTCTGGAAGGGTTCGCTCGAGCGAACCAGCGGTCGCTCGAGCAAACCTGCCCAACTCAGGTTGGCTCGAGCGAAACATCAGTTCGCTCGAACTAACCATTCTCTGGATAGGATGCTGGGAACGTTCGCTCGATCGGACAAGTGTTCGCTCGAGTGAACTGTTCTCTGGAATCGAACGAGTCCCTTTCTGGGTAGTTCGCTCGAGCGAACTGTCCAAAACTAGATTCGGGAACAGTTCTGCTCTGCCTTTCTTTCTCTTATTACAAGCCCTATTGAGGTTCCATTTCTACTCCCATTTGAGGGCATGTAAGCACCTCAACACCACCTGCAAATCATCATCAAAACTCCTCACAACATCCACCAAGAGTCCATCCATTAATCTCTATTCTTTTCCACATTCAATCACAAGGAGAAGGAGAATAACCACAACCACATAGATTCATTCAAGTATTAGACAAGAGATAAAACAAAAGCTATAAATTACATTTCAAGACAATAAATGGGCTAACCAACCCTTTTCAAGAGCATTAAAATGACATTGAATGTAAGTAGAACAAGTCATTAATGGAAATAGCAAAACCAATCATGTTTGTCATGAAAACCATTCAAAACTCAAAACATCCATTCATTCCACTTGCCTTAGAGTCTCTAACAAACAATCCAAGCTCTAAACAAGCTCTCTCTCAAGGAACCTACAAGCACAACAAAAACCCCCGAATGCAAACCCTAAAATGGGTCAAACAAGGAATGAAGAAGAAGAAACTCTCAATAAGGAAGATGGGGCTTCTCTATAGCTAGGAGAACACAAAAACAAAAGATTGGGATGATTACTTACTTGGAAACTCTTCAAATGGGCAAGACTAGCTCAAAGAAGGTCTTGGAATGGAGGTCTCTCTTCAAGAATGGCATCAAAGGAGAGCCCAAGTAGTGAAGAAGAAGATGATGACTACCATTTGAGCTATAGGTGCAAGCTTGGTGGAGATTGAGGATGGAGAAGCAACAAGAAGAAGAAGAAAAGGGAACCCTAGCTTTTGTGTTAGGTTGTGCTGGAAAAAGGAAGGAGAAGAAAATGGGTTCTATATATACAAGTTGAGTGTGGGCTCCACCATTGGAAATCTCTTTGGGCTGAAATCGTGACTTCAGTGCTTCAAACGAGTTCGACGAAGAAGGGAAAAATGATCACCGAAATATCTAGTTTCCAAAAAGTATATTTTTCGCGGGTTTTGGGGATGTCAAATTTTGGGTACAACGACTGTTTTGCCCTCAATATTAGGAAAATCAGGTTTCGGGGTTTCGGACGGGTACGGGGTTAACATGAAAGTTGTAGGAATTAACGGGGCAAGTGAAACCAGATAGAAATACAAAACACCAGAATCTCGGATAATTCCCAAATCAACGTAAAGCTATAAAAAGGGACCCCCAAAGGGTCCTACAAATCACAAGGACTCCCCAAAATCCCCCAAAGCATAACAAAGCTATTCTAATCCAGACTTAGTCAAATCTACTAATTGAAAGTCCAAGATCGAATCCTAGAGGGGGGGGTGGGTGCGGGGGGTGAATAGGATTACTCCTAAGAACTTATACAACTTTTAAATTTCTTTCACTTTTAAATACATTATGCTTCGATGAAGAGAGAGGACTCCTAGATATTCAATCCTAAGCATTCATATAGCCACATCCTCTATTTAATGACCACTTAAGCATAAGTATACCATTCATGAAATAAATGTAAAAGATCAACCACCATAACACAATCAATTATAGTGGTTTGGCCAAATTGCCTACATCCACTCCCGGTAACCCTACCCGGATTTTCACTAATCAATTTAAGGTTTAGGATCACCTCAAACCTTACACATACATCATTATGCTTTTCAAGGCTAAGCATAAACCTTTACAACCACAACAAATGCTTTTCAAGGCTAAGCACTAACCTTTACAACTTAGATTCTTCTCTTATGAAATATGCCTCAACATGCATGGATAAGAGAACAAATCAAGAACTAAGATTTGCCTCTAAATAAGCTGATATGAAAATGAAAAGCTAAACTTCTAGATGCTTGCAAATGAATGTCAAAGAGTGTAGTAGATGCAAGTTCTAGAAAAACATTCAAACTCTTTTTAGAAAAGGAAATTCAAGATGATTCAAAGATGCTAATCATATGTGAGATAAAGAGTAGAATGATTTACACATGGTTTTTATAAAGATCCAACTTGTATTTTGAAGGATGTAATCACAAGATAAACAAGTTGATTTTGAAAACTAGGTTTTGAAACACTCATGTGGAAACAAAACATAAGTTGATTTCATAAATCAAATAGACTTTAAAAGATGAAACATGTTATGAAAATCAACTACACAAGGATACAAGCAACTCTATGATCATGCCTTAAAAAGAAACACAAAGGTTTAAGAAAAGAGCATGTTTTTGAAATTTAAAGAGAAGAGAAGCACACCCATTTTGAAGATCAAAGGTTGAAACTAATGAGATGGCTTCATAGCCCCTTCACAAAGGTGCTTAAAAAGTTGCTCTTCCTTGCTCTTGAAAATCCCCCAAAGTTCAGTAACTTTTCCAAAAGAGAAAACCACTTTTTATAGAAAAAGTTGTTCTAACGGCTAGGCGTCGGTTAGCCGACATACAGGGGTCGGTTAACCGACACCCCCAACGGTCACTTGCCAACGGTCATATTTTCAAATTTTTAGCTGACCATAAAGCATGGTCGATCGACCGAACATGTTCGGTTAACCGAAAGCTGACCGACACATTAACCGACAGATCAAATCAGTTCAGAAAACAGCTCTCTGGAATTCTAACCGAGAGAACTTCGGTCAGGTTCTGAATGACGGTCGGTTGACCGATGCCTAACCGACACCTTGACCGACCAGAGAGTATCAGTAAATGTTTGGAAATGAAGCTCTCTGGAATTCTAACCGACATGTCTCGGTTAAACTCGGTTCACTGTCGATTAGCCGACACCTGACCGACAGGTGACCGACAGGCCAAACACACAGAAAATTCTGAAGATCTGAAAGTTTTTAAAGAGCTGAACAAATTCAAAGCAATTAAAAAGAAGAATACCAAGACTGAACTGGAAGCTTTGAGAACTTAAGAATATTTAGAGAAACCATGCATAACTTTGTAAAAACAAAAACCAAGAAAGAGAAATATGCATGATGATCCTAGAAAGGAGAACATGAATGAATGAGAGGACAAGCTTATGAAGATGAATGCATCCTAACAAATTGCAACAAAATAAATACTCTAACAATCTCCCCTTTTATAATTTGATGGCAACTCTAGAAGCTTGAACTCTCTCTCTCAATCTCCTTGAAACTTGAAAACTAACTTCTTTGGAAATTAAGGAGCTTTGGATGCTTGGGAGCATTTGGATATTCTTTAGCTTTGGATTTTCCTTGAAGGAGCAACTATAGGCCAGAATTTCTCCCCCTCAACTTGATAGACCTTGATTCTTCTCCCCCTCAATTGGAGACCACTTGATTTGACTTGAGACACTCTCTCCCCCTTTGACATCTAATTGCAAAGGAGCCTGCCCAACCACAAGAAAAGCACATAACCTTGTTAGTAGCACCTGTTTATAAGAGATGTAATAAAAATGAAATGAAATAACAGGTGATATGCCAACAAGAGGTTTAAAATTCAGGGCAAGGGCCACTGCCCAATTGATGTCTCAATTTGATGAACCTTTCATTTCCTAGGGGCTTTGTAAATAGGTCAGCCAATTGAGAATCTGTCGGAACAAATAGTAACTCAATAGATCCTTGATCAGCATGATCACGCAAAAAGTAATAGCGAATGTCAATATGTTTAGTGCGAGAATGCTGAACAGGATTTTTAGAAATGCTAATTGCACTAGAGTTATCGCACATGATAGGCATACATTGTTATGGAACATTATAATCCAACAAGGTTTGTTTCATCCATAACAATTGAGCACAACAACTCCCTGCAGCAATGTATTCAGCTTCTGCAGTGGAGAGGGATACAGAATTTTGCTTTTTACTATGCCAAGGTACTAAGCAACTACCTATGAAGTAACAACATCCACTGGTGCTTTTCCTATCATTGATTGATCCGGCCCAATCAGCATCACTGTATCCAATTAATTGTAAGGTTAAATCACAAGGATACCAGATACCATAATGAGAAGTACCATTGACATATTTGATAACACGCTTAACTGCTTTGAGATGGGACTCTCGAGGATCCGATTGATATCTAGCATAGATCTCAACACTAAAGGAGAGATACGGTCTACTAGCTGTGAGGTGGAGAAGACTTCCTATCATACTACGGTAAAGTTTTTGGTCCACTTTAATGCCATTTGGATCACTAGAAAGTTTTGAAGTGGATCCCATGGGGTTGTCATTAGGTTTGCAGTTTTCTAGGCCAAATTTCTTAATGATATCTAAGGCAAATTTGAACTGGCTAAGAAAAATCCCTTTCTCAGTTTGATTAACCTGAAGACCAAGGAAGAATTGAAGGGGACCGACCAGGCTCATCTCAAAAGTGGAACTCATTAATTCTGAAAATCCTTGTGCAAGCTTCTCTGATGTGGATCCAAATACAATGTCATCAACATAGATTTGAGCAACAAGAATATCTTGATCAGTTTTCTTGATAAACAGTGTCTTATCAACCTTTCCACAGTCAAATTCATTTTCAATCAGATGATTTGTAAGCTTCTCATACCAAGCCCTAGGGGCTTGTTTTAATCCATAAAGCGCTTTCTTGAGCTTATAAACATATTCAGGATGATGGGGATCTTCAAAACCTTCTGGTTGAGTAACATATACATCTTCCTCAATCTCTCCATTCAAGAAGGCACTCTTGACATCCATTTGAAACAATTTGATTTTCATGCTACTAGCATAGCTCAATAGGATTCTTATGGATTCCAATCTGGCTACAGGAGCAAAGGTTTCTTCAAAATCAATACCTTCTATTTGAGCATATCCTTTTGCTACAAGTCTTGCCTTGTTTCTCACAACATTACCAGACTCATCTGATGTATTCTTGTAAACCCACTTTCTGCCTATGGGAATTTTCTCTGCAGGTAAAGGTACAAGATCCCAAACGTCATTTTTCTTGAATTGATTTAATTCTTCTTGCATTGCTTCCATCCATTCTGATTTAGATTCAGCCTCAGATAAATTTTTGGGCTCAATTTGAGAAACAAAGGAATAATAAGTACAAAGATTTTGTACTTGTTTCCGGGTCATAACCCCACTGCTGATATTTCCAATGATATCATCCAAGGTATGATCTTTCATTAGTTTGACTGGTACAATTGCTTTGGATGGAATGATATCACTTTTATCTTTAGGAGATGTTTGTTCACAATCAATCTCAACTTCATCATCTTCTTGTAGAGTTCTTCCAACTTGATTCATATCATCAATAACCACATGAGCTGATTCCATAATAGTCATGGTTCTATGATTGAATACTCTATAGGCTTTGCTTCTTTCAGAATAGCCTAGGAAAATTCCTTCATCAGATTTAGGCTCAAATTTCTCCAGCTGCTCCCTATCTCTTAGAATATAACATTTGCTTCCAAACACTTTCAAATACCCCAAATTAGATTTCCTTTCAAAGTAAAGTTCATAGGGGGTTTTATTGGTATTCTTGGTGAGATAAACTCTGTTTATAAGATAGCAAGCAGTATTAACAGCTTCAGCCCATAGATTTCGAGGGAGATTCTTTTCATTTAACATGGTCCTCGCCATTTCTTGAATCACTCTATTTCTCCTTTCTGCCACTCCATTTTGCTGAAGAGTCTTAGAAGCTGAAAATTGATGATTGATTCCATGATTCTCACAAAAATTTGCAAAATTTTCATTTTCAAACTCTCCTCCACGATCACTTCTAATTTTTCGAATTTTACAATCCTTTTCAATTTAAATCTTGTTGCAAATCCTTATAATATTGTCTACAGCATCAGATTTTGCATGAAGAAATGCAACCCATCCAAAATGAGAATAATCGTCTACCATAACCAATATGAATTTCGTTCCTCCAATACTTTGCACAGGTGCAGGTCGAATCAAGTCCATGTGGATTAGTTCAAGAGGACGAGAAGACGATATATCCTTTAAGCCTTTGAAATTTTTCTTGATTTGTTTACCCAACTGACAAGCTTTGCATATTTCTGATCTTTCATCACTTAGCTTGGGTATACCTTTCACAATTTCATTTTTCGACAACATTTTCATCAACTTGAAATTTATGTGACCCATCCTTTGATGCCATAAATAATTTTCTTGATCTTTGGTTATCAAGCACCTCGATTCATTGTCATCACATTCTTCAATAATGTAAATGTTTCCTTTTGTTCTTGATCTAGTAAGAATGACTTGCTTGGTTTTGTCATTAACCACTTTGCATGAAAGACTATCAAAGACTACCTTGTTTCCCTTATTACACAATTGGCTTATGCTAAGAAGATTGTGTTTTAATCCTTCCACTAGAAATATATCATTTAGTGTTGGTATTTGATCTCCTTTCACACTTCCTTTGCCAATGATTTGAGCTTTGCTATTATCTCTAAAAGAAACATTTCCACCATCATATTCCACTATGGAACTGAACATAGATCGGTCTCCGGTCATATGTTTAGAACACCCACTATCTAAGAACCAGGTAGGGTTTTCCTTAGCTTTCAAGGCAGTTTGAACTATAAGATTCTTAAGGTTTGTTTCTTCAACAACCCAACTAGCTAACAAGGGTTTAGAAGTAATGGTCTTGGGAACAAATTTGAACGGGATCCTAGAGGGATTTTTGAGTGACAACCTAATCTTGTAGGGACAATTAGGAACTAAATGTCCACTATGATTGCAAAAGTGGCAAATCCATCTAGAGAGAGAGTTTCTTTCAACTAAGGGTTTGTGTAAATTTTTGGTGAAGTTTTGAAAGTTATTCTTTATGTTATTCGAGGAACCTTCAAACCCAAGTCCACTCTTATCACCATAGATTTTATGCATGCCCAACATTTGATAAGCTTTATCACTTCCCAAGGTGAATTTATCAACGATGAATTTTCCTTTGTTAAGTTTTGATTGAAGAGAGTTGATTTCAAGTTGACTAGATTCTAACTTGGATTGTAAATTATGAATTTTTTTTTTGAGCAAGCTTTATATCTTCATTTAGAGTGGTGAATTTTATTTCTATGCTCTCTTTCTCAACAATTGTTAATTTCAAGTCATCCTTCAAGACGCTTAATTCATTGACAAGCCTTTTAGACTCTTCTTTTAGTGATTTGTTTTTCTAAATCACAATCTCCCAATTTTCATAGAGTTCATCATAAGCTTGTTGCAATTCATTATCTTTATTTTTATTTTTAGTTTCTTCATGCCCTAATAGTTCATCTATTAATGAATTATGCTCATTAATTTCTTCAGTATGTGTCATGAGAAGCCAATTAGGGGAATTTTCATCTTCATCATCTTGGGATTCATTTTTATCACTTTCTTCATCTTCATCATCCCAAGTTATGTTTAAGGCTTTCTTTCCTTTCTTATCTCCTCTTTCAAATTCTTTAGGAGTGGAGCAATTTTGTGCAATATGTCCAAACCTTTAGCAATTGTATCATTGCACATCTTTTTTATCAAATGATCTCTTGGGGCTTGTTTGAAATTTAGGAGACTTGCTTTCATCGGAATTTCTAATGTTCTTGTTTGTTCTAAAGAATTTCTTAAATTTTTTAACAAACGGAGCATTGTCCTCATCACTATCACATTCACTTTTATTTTCCTTAAATTGAGATTAGAAGGCTACTCCTTTCTTTTTGTCTTGCACTTCAAAATCTAATTCATAAGTGAGTAGATTTCCTCTTAGTTCTTCAATTTTAATTTTGTCAACATCTTTACTCTCAGTTATGGCCACAATTTTTGATTTGAATCTTTTAGGGAGAGATCTCAAAATTTTTCTAACAGTTTTAGCTTCATCCATGACTTTTCCTAGACCTATGAGAGAGTTGACAAGTTCCATTACCTTTGTGTAGAACCCATCAAATGTTTCTTCCTCAAGCATTTTAATGTCTTCCAATTTAGAGGTCAACATTTGAATTTTAGCTATCTTGACTTGATCGGTTCCTTCATGAGTGGTCTCTAGAGTATCCCAAACTTCTTTAGCAGTAATGCAATTTAATACTCTATTAAATTCTTCTTGGGACAAAGCACAATATAGAGAGTTCTTTTCTTTAGCATTCAAGTTGGCTCTATCCTTTTCCCCTTGAGTCAAAGCACTCTTGGGTTTGAGTTTTATGGAAATATCATTTCCTTCAGAATCCTTTTCTGTGGTAGTGGGAAGATGGTAACCTTCTTCAATAATGTTCCAAACATCTAGGCTTTGGGATCCTAAGAACACTTGCATTCGAATTTTCCAATACCGATAGCGTGTTCCATTAAACAAAGGTGGTCTATTTGTAGCATTTCCCTCACCCAAATCAGATTGCATGGTGGCAACAAAATAAAAGCACTCACTAGGATTCTAACACTAGGTGGTAAGACCTAAACAAGAGCAACCTTGCTCTGATACCAATTGAAAGTCCAAGATCGAATCCTAGAGGAGGGGGGAGGGGTGAATATGATTACTCCTAAGAACTTATACAACTTTTAAATTTCTTTCACTTTTAAATACATTATGCTTCGATGAAGAGAGAGGACTCCTAGATATTCAATCCTAAGCATTCATATAGCCACATCCTCTATTTAATGACCACTTAAGCACAAGTATACCATTCATGAAATAAAAGTAAAAGATCAACCACCATAACACAATCAATTATAGTGGTTCAGCCAAATTGCCTACATCTACTCCCGGTAACCCTACCGGATTTTCACTAATCAATTTAAGGTTTAGGATCACCTCAAACCTTACACATACATCATTATGCTTTTCAAGGCTAAGCATAAACCTTTACAACCACAACAAATGCTTTTCAAGGCTAAGCACTAACCTTTACAACTTAGATTTTTCTCTTATGAAATATGCCTCAACATGCATGGATAAGAGAACAAATTAAGCACTAGCTTTGCCTCTGAATAGGCTGATATGAAAATGAAAAACTAAACTTCTAGATGCATGCAAATGAATGTCAAAGAGTGTAGTAGATGCAAGTTCTAGAAAAACATTCAAACTCTTTTTAGAAAAGGAAATTCAAGATGATTCAAAGATGCTAATCATATGTGAGACAAAGAGTAGAATGATTTACACATGGTTTTTATAAAGATCCAACTTGTATTTTGAAGGATGTAATCACAAGATAAACAAGTTGATTTTGAAAACTAGGTTTTGAAACACTCATGTGAAAACAAAACATAAGTTGATTTCATAAATCAAATAGACTTTAAAAGATGAAACATATTATGAAAATCAACTACACAAGGATACAAGCAACTCTATGATCATGCCTTAAAAAGAAACACAAAGGTTTAAGAAAAGAGCATGTTTTTGAAATTTAAAGAGAAGAGAAGCACATCCATTTTGAAGATCAAAGGTTGAAACTAATGAGATGGCTTCATAGCCCCTTCACAAAGGTGCTTGAAAAGTTGCTCTTCCTTGCTCTTGAAAATCCCCCAAAGTTCAGCAACTTTTCCAAAAGAGAAAACCACTTTTTATAGAAAAAGTTGTTCTAACGGCTAGGCGTCGGTTAGCCGACATACAGGGGTCGGTTAACCGACACCCCCAACGGTCACTTGCCAACGGTCATATTTTCAAATTTTTAGCTGACCATAAAGCATGGTCTGTCGACCGAACATGTTCGGTTAACCAAAAGCTGACCGACACATTAACCAACAGATCAAATCAGTTCAGAAAACAGCTCTCTGGAATTCTAACCGAGAGAACTTCGGTCAGGTTCTGAATGACGGTCGGTTGACCGATGCCTAACCGACACCTTTACCGACCAGAGAGTATCAGCAAATGTTTGAAAATGAAACTCTCTGGAATTCTAACCGACACTGTCTTGGTTAAACTCGGTTCACTGTCGGTTAGCCGACACCTGACCGACAGGCCAAACACACAGAAAATTCTGAAGATCTGAAAGATTTTAAAGAGTTGAACAAATTCAAAGCAATTAAAAAGAAGAATACCAAGACTGAACTGGAAGCTTTGAGAACTTAAGAATATTTAGAGAAACCATGCATAACTTTGTAAAAACAAAAACCAAGAAAGAGAAATATGCATGATGATCCTAGAAAGGAGAACATGAATGAATGAGAGGACAAGCTTACGAAGATGAATGCATCCTAACAAATTGCAACTAAATAAATACTCTAACACTAATCAAGCTTAGCTCTAACACGCTACTTAATTAGAACTAATCGTGGACACTCGGGTCTTACAGTTCTTGAGCCCAAAAATCAGATCTTGACTTGTCCAAAGACTTTCATGTTCGGCACAAACTCACTTGAGGTCCCGAGAGCTCAGTTTGACCCCAAACACACTTTTCGAGGTGTTTATCCATAATTCTGAAAATCTCAACTTCTACATACAATCTCCAAGTTTCCTGTTCTTGGGTTTTTTGGAAAGCTCTCTTGATTTCCAACAATTGTTCTTCTTTTTTTGAGTCCATCCAAGCTCCCGACAACCATCGTTTACGCGTCACAAACTCTACTAAAGTGTAACAAACTCACACCATAGCCTTTTCACAAATTTCTAACCTACCACCACCTACCCCCTCTATTCTCCTTTATTCCATCGTTCCAGCCAGCATAGAACTTCTCTTCTCTTCTCTTATTTTCTTTCCTTTCTTCTCCTTCCATGGCATGTTGGAGATCATCAACTTAGAGGCCTCTCCTGACAAATCCGACACCACCAATCAAATCTATGCTATAGATTACGCCACATATTCCATTTGCATGCAATTCTATGACGACGGTCTCTTCAACTCTCGTCTCTTGCTTGTTTGAGCTTCTTAAAGGTAAGATCTCCTCCTCCATTGATTGGTTTCATGATCTAGAGGTCCATTTGCATCACATATATTGAATGCATGAGGTGGTTCTAAGTGTAGAATGGGTTTTGGATTTCTAGGGTTTCCTTGGTTGGATTTTGGGGACATCTTTTGGGAGGCATTTCTTTAACTTCTGGGGGCTGTGAGAAGGTTTTGGTAGAGCTTGGAGACCAAGGCAAGCGCCCATTTGATGTTTCATTTCATGCATGGCTTAGATTTCCATGTTTTATAATGTTTTGGTTTAATGGTAGATGAATTTCATGAATTTCATGTTTAATTATGTTTCTTGTGCTCTATCGGATCTGATTTTACTCCCCAATATGTTTAGAAGCTTTAAGAATTTTAGAAATCTCAAAAGGGATGAAAAGGTCTCAAAACAGTGTATTTATGCACTTCACAACCGGCCATTGGATAAACAGTGTCCACCAATCATTGGATGAACAGTACCCACTGGCCATTGGATGAAGTCCACCAGTCATTGGATGAACAGTGCCCACCAGCCATTGGATGAAGTCCACCGGTCATTGGATGAACTGTGCCCACCAGACAACAACCTTTTTAGTGGCCAATAGCCCTTTTTAAACCAATTTTGGGTCCATTTATTTGGGAAATACCCCAAACTTTATCCAAATCTTTGTAAACCCTAGAAACATGTCAGGTGAGGGTCCTAAAAGTGATTAAACTTCAACCATAGACCCTTGAATCATGCCCAGAAAATTGGAACTCTAGATCATTATTGTAAGGGACCGAACCCTATGTGTTTTGTGGAACCATGTACCCAAACCCTATTCGACACATGTTTTAGACTTGAGACACATGTGGGTGGCACCATAAGCCATTGACCACCCCTAGACCATTTATATATATGCGGAACAACCCTAGGACAAGGGTACGCCGACTTGGAATCCTGAATACAATCACCTTCAGAAGCACCAAGAAACACATATTTCCAAGGTATTTGGAATTCCAATCGTACTTAGAGTTGAATAGTGCTGTTCATTATTTATTTAGCTTTGTTTTACATAATACGAGTATAGAAGACCAAAACTGGATAGAATGGATCAGTTTGTACATGTTTAACCCATGGGTTAGTCATTAGAGCTTGGCGCACATTCGTTGCCCGGCCTTGCACCTATGGACTGGTCAGATCACTATGTAACGGCCCAATTCTGAATGCCGAGGTTACCTCCAAGGTACCCGAAATTGGCACGCTATTTCCCAGAAAATTCAAGAATTCCCAAGATCATAATTCGCAGTGAGGTCCAATTTAAGACTTTTGAAACAATACAATGATCAATGGCTAATTGCAGAAGCATAAGAAAGATAGCGGAAGCAATATCAAAGAATAGGAAAGCAAAGAAGCTATCTCGATCAAATATCAAATGTAGCAGGGCATCTGTCTACCAAGCTCAAAGTAAGATATAAAGTTTGTACATATCAGAAGAATGAAAACCGCTTCTCACAACAAGAGTCACTCAAAACCGCAAAATAAGATTGCACTCAAACTGTGCAAGCACTCCATCCTCTAGCTCGGCCACTTGGTTAGCTGGTCCCCATCTGTATTCTCCAGCTACGGGCGCCTCGACGAGCGCGTTGTCCTCGGGATCGGGGTCAATACCTAAGTACCAATAATGGGTCAATTCCAAAAGATCTGGCAAGGCATAGTATACAAGTAATATAGGATGTATGCATCAAAGGGAATAAAGATGGTCATAATATCATAATTGAGCAAGATGTATCAAATAGAATCACAATGGAAGATAAAGCATCTAATCTAACCATACAACAATGTGGCACATTCACACAAGCTGGATACCGCAGGATATTATGCCGTGGCCCTCCCATACTGTAAACAGTCGCGGCGGAGAAATAAAGTAACAGTATAAGGGAAGACGAGCCCCGCCAATAATAACAACGTCAATCTCAATATCAACACCCTCACACTCAATAGATCGGAACCGGTATCACACTGTCTGTTTAGCCATAGCTCATCATGATAGCTCTAAATGGTAACCAGTACAGCTCTCACTAGTGATGATCAGTCCAAAGGCTAAGCTTATAACAACTGAGTGAATGTTAGTGCCGACTCAAGGAACAAATAAAGGTCTGTGTCTGTCTAGGCTTGTCATGTGCGAGTAAGGTCCTATCAAGTCCATAAGAAGTCCATGCATGGTATAGGTCCAAGTCCATAAATACAATCCAAGTCCAAGTCCACCATTGATCCATGCTAAGGCCCACCAACATCGTGGCCTTAGTCCAAAATAGTCCAAGTATAACATCCAAGTCAAATTCAGTAGTATTCAGTCCATTCCCATTCATAATGGGTCATAAGTCCACAACATCCAACCTCTTCATACTAAGGTATCACAACATCCATCCTTAGGCCATATGATGGCCTGCCTAGCCACAGACATGGGTAATTAATCACCAATTCAAGACCTCAAGTCACCACTAGGTAATCTTAGGTTTAGGTCATCCAATTTTCATTTAATTAACAGGTATTAACAATAAAAAGGATGCAAGAGTGATAGTAAAGAATCAAGTATAATAAATCTCCAAAACCAAGAAAATCAAAGGGAAATAGCAAAGGTCCAACCTAAGTAATGACCCCCTTTTCAGGTCCAGGTCCATGTCAGTCCATTTGATTTCTAAATGAAGTTTTGGATGCCAAGGATACTGTGTTTGGCGTTCTAGAGGCCACGGGCATCTTCGACAACGTTTAAGGATCGAATCGACATCCAATCAATACACTAGATCCTACTTAGTGCCCCCCATGAGTCAAGGTTGAGCCACACCATTGGCACATCAATAGAAGTCCATTAGGATAATCAATGGGCCCCACAATAGATTAAAACCTCATAAACTGAAAATCTGGAAACTCACTATCTGTAGTGTATCCAGTCGACATCCCTAAGGGTCGGCCGACCGGGTACACTGGGAGAGTCAGGATGTTAACTCCCAGGTCGACATCCCCTGCTGTATATCTAGTCAACATCGTGGCCATGATGTGTAAGAACCCGACCCGAGTGACCTTGATTAGCAATAATTAAGTCATGTTTTATCTCTAAGTGAGATTAGTAAATTTTGGTTAAGGTTTGGGATTAGAATAGCTCTTTATATCTTTGGGGAATTTTGAGAGCCTTTTTATTTAGTGGGACCCTTTGGGGGTTCTTTTAGTGACTTTGAGTGTGCATGGGGGATTATTCGTGATTCCAAAAAAAAAAAAAAAAAATTCGTATGTTAGCCTCGTTTGACTTATCTCATTAATCTCTACAACTTTCGTGTTGACTTCGTTCCCGTTCGAGACCCTGAAACCTGACTTTTACAACTTCAAGGGCAAAACAGTCTTTTTACACAAAATCTAGACACAAAATTTGATGTCTCCAAAACCCTTGAGATATATACTTTTTAGAAACTATATTTTTTGACGATCAGTTTTCCCTTCTTCGTCGAATGCATCCGAGGTCCGAAAACCATGTTTTTAGCCCGACAAGTTTTGTTAATGGTAGAGCCCACCCTCACTTGCTATAAAAGGAGAACCCTCTTCCCTTATCCCCATTTTCCAGCTCAAAAACGTGGGAGGAGTGGCTGTGTTGCCCTAGGGTTTCTTCTCCCCCTTCTTCCTGCTTCTTCATCCCTTTTTCACTTCAATCTTGCACCAATGGCAAAATGGAGGTCATCATCTTCTTCCTCTCCTTGAGAGCTCTCCTTGTATTCCATTAGAAGAGAAAACCAGTCGCAATGGAGATTCCTTTGAGCTAGTCTTGTCCCTTGTAGACCTTGCAAGTACGCCATCACCCTTATCTGCTAGATTTGTGTCCTTCTAACTTTAGAGAAGCTCCATCTCCATCATTGCAAGCTCTTTTCCCCACTCATGATTTTGGCCATTTAGGGTTCTAAATGGGTTTGTTTTGGGGGGGTTTTGGGTTATTCTTGTAGGTGTTTCTTGATAGTGTGTTTGGGAGCTTGGTGAGCTAATTGGAACCCAAGGCAAGTGGATGAATAGATGAGTTTTGAATATTTACATGTTTTATGGAAAAATCTTGATTTACACTAATTGTTCTTGGTGATTGTATATGTGTTTTATCTATTCTTCTTTCTATGGTTTCTATTGCTCTTAAAATGCATATTGATGAGTTAATTTCTTCCTTAAATGTATCTTGGAAAATGTATGTATTTATGTTGTCAAAGTTGCAAATGGATTTCATACAGGATGGGTTCCCTCTCTTGTGATTGAATGTGGATGGAAATGAAGTGATTGGGGATATTTGGTGGGAGGTTTTGATGGTGGATTGAGTGTGGTGTAGAGGTGGTCATATGCCCTCTAATATGTAAAGGAATAGGGGCTCAAAAAGATTTACAAGAGGAGAAAGGAAGGAGCCCGAAACTACATTTCTGCAGGTTTCTGGACAGTTTGCTCGAGCGAACCCCAAACAGAGCCTGGTTGGCTCGAGCCAACCCTATGGTCGCTTGAGCCAACCTAATCTTGGCAGGTCTGCTTGAGCGAACCCAAGTTCGCTCGAACAAACCCCTCCTAGAGAGCTCATGGCTTGAGCGAACTTCAGGTTCGCTCAAGCCATGTGTACAGTTGGCTAGGGCTGTGTTGGGAGTCTGGGTATGATCTTTAAATGCTTGGAAGAGGTCTGTTGGGATCCCAATTGAGATGGGGAGACTTAGGAGGCAATGTATGGAGTCAAGTTGAGAAGAAACCCCATCACGAAGATTTATCGAGGATTTTGGACTTGTCAATGTGTATAAGGGACTTGGAGTGTCCCCAGTTCTTTAGAGTACCAAGCTAATGGCAATATCGGCATACGGGACCCCTATACACATTGATGTAAGTCTTGGAGCCTCAATACATAATCCGGGAATTTATAAAAATTCATCTATGTTCTACTTTACCCAAACTCTTATATATTTATGCTTTTTGAAAATTCATGCTACATGATTAGTCATGCCTAAAAACACTAAAATTGTATTTTAGCATTTTACTAGCCCCGTTATGCATTGCCCGATGATAAAGTGATATTTGTGCCTATGGGCACCCCGTCCCGTCCATTTGTGTGTTTACATCATATGTATATTTGTACATGTCCAATTTCTTTCATGTGACCTATGAGTCGGCACACTAAGCTTGGACGACCTTTAGGCCTGATCCACCGACTTGGAGGAACCCCTCCCGTCCAGCCAAATGCAGCCTGGATCCCGTCCCGTCCTGATACCCGGTTCTCTACTGTGGTCCCGTCCTGTTTAATTATTTGTATATATATACTTCGTTGAATCTCACCACTTCGTGTGTCAGAGATCAACGCCCCAATGTGCTCTCATCACTTTGGTGATAGAGCATTTAGCTTTGTGTGGTTGCCATCTTGGTAGTTTCTTGTTCTTTGGTACCTTTACATGAATTTTATATTGCACATGTATTTTCTAAATGACGATGCATTCTCTTTTATGAAAATTATTGTTTAAGCAGGTTTCAATGTTTTCCAAGGTAACTTAAGATATTATCATGTTGTTATATCTTTTCACCCACCTGACAGACCGTCGTGCTTGACCCATTCTTTGGCACTCAGGTCCAGGTGCCGGTTATCCCGAGGAAGAGCTTGAGGAGGCGGCCAAAGAACCGCAGTGAGTAAGAGAATGGCAGGCTGACGATGTCGTCTAGACACTTGGTCAAGCCCTGAGATACGGAACATTTTGGGGATTGTGACTAACACATTCTTTTGGTTGTACTAGCCTTTGTTGGCCTTTATTATTTTGAAGTGATTAATTAACTGATCTTTTGTATAAACATTTAACTTTACTTTTTGGGAAATGCCATAATGATCATTGCTCACTCTCACATCATGTTGTATACACGTGCTATCAGTCCTTCAATTATGAAATGAATTATGAATCATGAATTTGATTTGCTACATGCTTCCGCACTTTGAATGAAAAATGCATTGAACGTGTGATATCCTCACCGCAGACACCTATGGGAAATCACGTGCACGGATAGTATCATGTTCTTTATTGATCCGTGTACATATTAGCCAATTGAACTAATGCATTGGCATCACTAAGATCGTCCCGATCCTAGATTAGGTCTGTAACCTGGTCCAGGGTCGCGACAAACCGGTCACACATGAATCTGGGACAAACCACCTGAAGGGCAGCACTCTGCTTTGGAAATTCCACAATATACCCGGTTGACCGCCTAGCCTGGATGTCAATTGGGTACACTAGATTTCTGGGACTGAGAGACAATTCCAGTCTCAGTTATTCTCCTGAAATTCCTTTGTTTCTAGTCCACACCCAGCAGGGCCGGTCAACCAAGTACACATGATTTCTGGGACTGAGAGAGAACTCAGCTCCAAGTTATTCGTTTGGATTTCCTGTGTATCCGGTCGACATCCCCAAGGGCCGGTCAACTAGGTACACTACGGATTTAAAATTCCAGAATTCAGGAACTTCTCCCATTCAACTCAATTTCCATTAAAACCTTCATCAATCTCGTCCATTCATCATGGAAACTTACATGAACAACAAAAACACTTCAATCTTCACCAAACCATCCTCAATTGGGCCATTGATCTTCCAAAGGAGCAATCTCATCCATCAATGGCCAAAAACCATGAAAACAAGATCAACGAAGGTAGATCAATGAAATCAGACATCAATTGTATTGAAACTACAAAATCAACAAGAAGTAAACATGCATTTTATGCTAAACCAGTATATTGCACTTGCCTTAATCCAATAGCAATGAAAATGACAAGTAGAACAGAAAATCAAGCTCCAAATAGAAATCCAAGCTCCTAGGGTCTTCCAATCACTCAACCAATCCCAAAAGCCAAATCTATAGTGATCTCTAACACCTAAACCCAGATCCACAAGAAAAAAGCAATAAGGAAGAGAATGTAGAGAGAGAAAGAGAGAATTCTAAGGGAATTGAACTAGAAGATGAAAAATACATTTCCTTGTAGAGAGAGAAGAGATCTATAAGCTAGAGAATGATCCTTAGAAGAGATGATGGCTAAAGTTTAGATGATCTCCTTCTTGTAGCTAGGGTTCTAGATCTAGGTTTTTTAGAGAGAGAAAGGGAGGGAAACGAGGGAATTGGAGGAAAAATGAGAGGGAAGAGAGAAAAGAGAGGGAAATGAGAGATGAGAGCATGAAGGCTCATTTGGGATGAGGGAGGGCTGTTTTATAGTTTGTGTTGAGTGGCTAATGACCAAAGGGTCCTTCTTAAGTTAGTGAAAAATGAGGATAAATACAATTAGTTAGGTCCTTTTTGGAAAGATTGGAATATTCTCAAGTGGAAACCCCTCTTATTAACTCTATTTACTAGCTAGGGCCTCTAACTAACTAACAAACTCTAACAATTACAATTGACACCCTATAGAACCTATAAACTACAAAAAAGACACTAATTCCTAGAAAATAGGCTAAAGTACTACTCTACCCTTACTAATCCCTACTAAATAGTACAATTAGATAATCTAAACTATAATTAATAGTATTCAAATCGAAGTGAGGGTCCACAAGGGTGGGACCTCACATCTAGGTTGGTCTTTTCGGTTAGTTAGGAAGCACTCGATGCCCTGCTTCCTTCCGGGTTGACAGGATCCACTTTGCCCCTTTTCTATCCGTTTTGGGTTTCTTCCGTCATGCCAGATTGTTACCCATTTGGGTATGACCAAGATCGCATAGTCAGACCCAGTAGAGACCGTTAAGTCTTAAAATACCATAATTGGATTTGTAAGCCTTGTCCATTAAGATTGTGACCTTGTATTGATATTTGAGCCTGAATCGATGATTTATAATTTAGTTTAACAGGGAGGTTGTCACTTCACTCATGATTGGGGCCATAAGAGGAACCATACATAACAGCCATACAATGATAGTTCTAAATAATCCCTTAAATAGCCTTGGTCATGCGAGGTAATTGGGTTGATCAACCAATCAAAATTGACTTTTATAGCCCGAACCACCTCTTTAGCATCCAATAGCACCTTGCGATGTGCTTTTGTTGCAATTTTGCTCCATTTTATTTTAGGGTGTTGTGTTTATGTTGACCTATTTTTTTTTTGGAAAAGGAAAAATAATGGTAAACTTTTTTGGAGTATTCTACTTGCTGAAAATTCATCAAACAAAGAGATCGAAGGTTTAAAATCGATCAAATCAGGTTATTTTATGATTTAGTGAACTTAATTTCACTGATAATATGCAAGTTCCCCTCCTACTAAATATTTTTATGATTGCCATATTTATGTTGTTTGAGTATCATCAATAAGTATAATCTAGGGTAATTCGTTTAATTAGCTTTCTTGATCTCCTTTTTTGACAATGGTGGGAGAAGAGTGATTGGACAGGATACAAAGATTTGTGTACAAGTTACAACCTTGTATATTGTTTTGAAAGCATCACAAATTCATAATACATATATTTCCTACACATGCCGCTTGCGTTCACCAACAGAATGTCAAATTGTGAGGTATTAACCATATTCCACTTTGGAGGAAATTTGGTTTGGGATAATGGGTTACTTTGGTTATTGCGGTTTGGGTCGACCTGCATATCCTGCATCCAAACTTAAATTTTAAAATAATCCTGTAAGGCTTTAACCATATCCAAAATTTGAATTAGACGTTAACCGATAAATTAATTCATAAATATGAGATAAGATTTGAATGAACCATCCTTAACTTTCTAAATCCTATTGGCGCAATTTAAAACCTATCATGATAGGCAATATGGACAAGCTCTGTTTGGCTTAATGATAAGCCTAATGTTAATTTGTTACTTATAGGATCTTACATCATACTCAAACTCAACTAACATTGGGTTGAAGATTTAGGCCTAGGCATGGGTCATGGTGCCATAATTCATCATTCTCTCTAGCTTGTGCCAACGTGAGAAAATAGTGTGGAAACTAGTACGAACTCGGGTATTACTTGATTATTTAATTTTATTTATGCCATATCCATTGTATTTTCTTCATATTCACAATCCTCCTAAAGAGAAGCACACAAAAATATTCTTAAGTTAACAAAGGGGTCTACTTTAGAAAAAAAGAAAGAGAAGGAATTATTTATACGATGAGTATAGTATACATTTTTTTTTTAAATAGTGACTATAGAAATAGAATAACAAAACTAATAGAAATAAAATAAAGTTTTCATAACCAATAAAAAACATCTTATCAAAATAAAAAAATACGCTCCATAGAATTAAATATTGAGTATAAATTTTAGCTACAAGAAAAGAAAGGTTATACGAGTTCAACGAGCTGACCCTAACCCAACCCGTTTAGATGCGGGTTAGGAAAGCTTGACCCAAAACCGATACATATATTATGCGAGTCAGGTTGTGCGGGTCGGGTCGCTTTTTGCCAACTCTACCACAGATGGTCTTTTTGAGTAGGTCCATAACACATGCCTAATTGATTAAAAAAATTGTAATTTTCCATATTCGAAAATGCATGGATACAACACAATCATACAATACCGGCATTAAAATGGGCGATCATGCACTTTAGTTCACATTGTAAATGATGAAGATGTAGAGATCATGTCCAAATCATCTCGAAGGGGTGCGAGTGCAATGTACTCATACATCCATATGAGCTCGGACAATGAAGTAGATATTTGTGGGAAGATTCCAAGGTATGTTATTTGTGGATTTGTTATTTTCAACAAGTTTATATAGTGACTCATAAGGTTTAATTTTATCTTTACGCAAAGCTCGAAGTAGTAAAGATGTTCAATCAAGCAATCCACCTCCAATTCTTGGGAAAAGGTAAGCACCTAGTAAAGACATTACTATAATAGTATTGATGCTTATCAATTATACCCTTAACCCTCCACTCCTCCCCCTTAACCTGTAGGGATGCCAGCGGAAAGGTTCTAAATTGCAGTCGATCACCTGACACCAATATTCCTGCCTACGAGGATGTGGTTTTACCTTCCACAATACCATCTCTTAAGTATGCAGCATTATGGCCTTTTTCTCTAATTGTTATGTATTTTTTTTAGTGTCGTGCGTTGACTTTCCTTTGTTCTTTGTACTTGTGATACTACATTTTTTGGACTAGAAAATGTCATCCTTGCAAAACATTGCTTTAATTTTCTTCATCTTGCAAGCTGCCCCCTTATGACGATTAATATCGGTGATTTTTACCATCCATATGGGGAGGGCCCTATTTACAAGATGCAACTATGTTTTCAATTGTAACAAAAAATACAATGTATTCTCTCACTACTTTATTCATGGTCTTTCTTGGTTTTTCTCTTTTCCTAATTTTTTCTAAGTCATTTGATACATACTCATACTGTCGCGACCCCGGACTGGGTTACCGACCCAATCCGGGATCGAGACGGTTAGATGATGAATGATGATGCCAATGTAATAGTGCATATGTTTATTTTTGGCTAATACGTACACGGATCAATAAAGAATACATTACCACCCGTGTACATGATTTCCCACAGGTGTCCACGGTGAGGATATCACACATACTTAGCATTTTTACATTCGAGGTGCGGAAGCGTGTAGCAAATTAAATTCATAATTCATTACAAAATTACAAGAATAATAGTACGTATGAACAACTTGGCGTCAAAGTGAGCAATGATCATTATAGCATTTTTCTCAAAAGTAAATGTTAAATGTTTATACAAAAGATCAGTTAATTATCACTCCCCAAAAATAAAGGCCAACAAGGCTAGTACAACCAAAATAATTCCCAAAAGAATATGTTATGTTCCGTGTCTCAAGGCTTGACCGACGGTCTAGACGACATCGTCAGCCTGCCATTCCCTTACTCGATGTGGCTCTTCGGCCGCCTCCTCAAGCTCTACCTCGGGATAACCAACGTCTGGACCTGAGTACCAAAGAATGGGTCAGACACGACGGTCTGGCAAGCGGGTGAAAAGATATATCAACATAATAATGATTGAATTTACCTTGGAAAACATTAAAACCTATTTAAATAATATTTTCCATAAAAGAAGTGTATCACTTATTAGAAAGCACATATGCAATATAAAAACATGTAAAGATACCAAAGAATGGGGAACTAGCAAGATGGCAACCACACAAAGCTAAATCCTCTATCACCGAAGTGATGAGAGCACATCGGGGCGTTGATCTCTGACACACAAGGTGACGAGATTCAACGAAATTATATACATATAACTATACGGGACAGGACCACGGTAGCGAACCGAGTATCGGGACAGGACGGGATCTAAACTGCAGCTGGCAGGACAGGAGGGGGACCTCCAAGTCGGTAGATCAGGCCGACAAGGCCGTCCAAGCTTAGTGGTGTCGACTCGTAGGTCACATTAAAGAAATCTAGACATGTACAACATTTGTATGATGCAAAACACATAAACGGGCGGTGTCGCGACCCCGGACCGGGTTCGGGGACCAAGTCCGAGATCGGGACTAATTGCGATGAAGCCAAAGATGTGATCATATGGAGTGATGACAATAATTAAAAATATGTTTATGATCAAGCGTACACAGGTTAATAAAAGAACACACATTCCCCGTGCACGTGATTTCCCACAGGTGTCCGCGGTGAGGATTTTCCAACACACATAACCATTTAGTATAATTGCGGAAGCGTATGGCAAATCAAGCATATAAATCATTTTCATAGTAACAAGACTGTTTGCATTGAATAACAAGTATCAGAATGAGCAATGCTCTAAAGCGTAACCCAAAATGCTGTTAAGGTTGGAACATATAACATTTAATTACAATTCCCAAAAAGAAGAAAGGCCAACAAAGGCCAATATAGACAAAACAATAACCACCAGAAACTATCCAAACAACCCCCAAAATGTTTCGCGTCTCGGTAGCCCGATGTTTACATAACATCGTCGGCACGCCACTCAACTAGCGGTTGCGGTTCTCCAACCGCCTCCTCTGGCTCCTCCTCGGGATAACCGACAACGGGACCTGAGTACCAAAGCAAAGGGTCAGACACGACGGTCTGGCAGGTAGATGAAAAGATATAAACATTTAATAATAAAACCTTTACCTTGGAAAATATGTAAACCTGTTTAAACAATGACTTTCAAAAGTAAATGAATCATTTCATTGAAACACATATGCAGTTATAAAACGTGTAGGGTAACCAAGGAAATCGGGAAACAATCAAGATGGCATCCACAAAAAGCTAAATCCTCTATCACCGAAGTGACGTGAGTAATGGGTGTTGACCTTAGTCACCGAAGTGAGGAGGTGCAACCAAATTACATATACATATACAATAACGGGACAGGACCGCGGTAGCAAACCGGGTATCGGGAATCACGGTAGCGAACCGGATATCGGGAACCACGGGAGTGAGCCGGGTATCGGGACGGGACCACGGTTAATAAACCGGGTATCGGGATCCAAGCTGCAGCTGGCGGGACGGGAAGGGATCTCCAAGTCGGTAGATCAGACCGACCAGGTCATCCAAGCTTAGTGGTGCCGACTCATAGGACAAATCACATAAATCGAGACGAGTATAAAACAAATCCAGTGCAAGGCTATAAGGGGGCAAGGCGGGGTGCTCGAGGCACAATCATCATTTCGGTATGGGGTCATGCGCATCGGGGATAGCACAAGGCTACAAATACAATTCCGTGCTTTCGGGGTTCATAAATCCTAACTTGTAAATTTCGGAAATAAAAGAGTGAAATAAGCTTTCGAAATATCGGGATGAGTATCAAGGTTCGAAGTTGATTCAAGTGCATAGGGATCCCGAATGTCTATTTAATAAAACTTGGTACTCCTTGGGTTTGAGGGCATTCCGGCTCCTTATACACTTGAAGGTTTCCAAAACTTCCATGAATGCTTGTAATAATGGTTTCGTTCTCATCCGGGCTCCATACATCACCTATAATTCTCTTGACACAACAAGGGTCCCAAAGAACCTTTTATAATCCATGAAAATGTTCCACTTCAGCTCCAAACACATCCCTTGTGCAACAACAACCATCGCTCGAGCGGACATTACAGTTCGCTCGAGCGGATGAGCCTCTGGAATGGTTTCTGGGAGGGTTCGCTCGAGCGAACATATGTTCGCTCAAGCGGACCTGCCCAGTTCAGGATGGCACGAGTGAACAATTTGTGCGCTCGACCCAACCACTCACTGGATGGCTGCTGGAAGAGTTCGCTCGAGTGGACACTGGGTTCGCATGAGCGAACAGCTCTCTGGAATGGCACGAACCCTTTCCTGGGCAGTTCGCTCGAGCGAAGTGTCAAGTTCGCTCGAGCGAACTGTCCAGAACTGAGTTCGGGACGGTTCTGCTCTTCCATTCTTCCCTTCTCTCAAAACCCCTTTTCAACCTCTTTTCTACAACGTAATAGGAGACTCTCAACTCCTTTCAATCACTACTCAACCATCAACCAATTTCTCCATCTTTACATTCATACAATCATCAAGAGAAGGAAGACACCCATCATCACAAGGATTCACTTAGGCATTATACAAAAGATGAATTCAAAACTACAATCCATGATTTAAAGACAATAGATGAAACCAAAAGCTAGAAATCATGTTTCAAGACAGTAAAGAGGCTTACCAACCCCATTCAAAGCATTTAACATCATTGAATGCAATAAAACAAGGCATTAATGAGGTAGTAATTCAAACACATTTATCATAAAATCATTGAAAGCTAAACTATCCATTCAATCCACTTGCCTCAAGGTTCTCTATGCAAGAAATCAAGCTATTAATCTCTTCTTCCAAGCCAAGAATGATATCTATACAAAACCCCCAAAATCCAAACCCTAAAATGGGTCAAACCAAGAAACAAGAAGGGAGAGCTCACAATAAAGGAAATGGAGCTTCTCAAAGGATAGGAAAAACACAAAACAAAGAGATTGGAAGGAGGACTTACTAGGAAGCTTTCAAAAATCACCAAACTAGTTCAATGAGGGTCTTGAGTATAGTAAATCCTTCCACAAATGGTATTAAAGAGAAGCTTGCAAGGAGGGGAGGAGTGTGGTGATCTCCATTAGTGCTCTAGGTGCAAGCTTGGTGGAGATTTGGTGGTGAAGAAGCAAGGAGAAGAAGAAGAAGAAGAAAAAGCCCTAGCTTTTGTGTTTGTGCTGGAAAAAGGGGAATGAGGGAGAAGGGTTTCTTTTTATACAAGTTGGGTGTGGGCTCCACCAGTGGGAATCTCTAAGGGCTGAAATCACTAATTTCGGAACCTCGAATAAAATCGACGAAGAAGGATCAAATGATCACCGAAATATCTAGTTTCCAAAAAGTATACGTTTCGCGGGTTTCGGGAATATCAAGTTTTGGGTACAGATTTCATGTACAAGGACTGTTTTGCCCTCAAAGCAAGAAGATCGGGTTTCGGGGTTCCGGACGGTTACGGGCTCAACATGAAAGTTGTAAGGATCGACAAAATAAGTAAAACGGTATCAAGACAAGAATTAGGGGAATATCAAGTAATCTCCAAAAGCGAGCAAGACTATCAAAAGGAAACCCCCAAAGGGTCCCACTAAATACAAGACACATAAAATTCTCCAAAGCTATCAAGAACTATACTAATCCAAGCTTAGTCAAAACCACTGATCAAGCTTAGCACTAACACATAACTTAATTAGCACTAATCGAGTCACTCGGGTTGGGGTCTTACAGGCGGTGCGGGGTGCTCATAGGCACAAATTTCACTTTATCATCGGGCAATGCATAACGAGGTTAGCAAAATGCTAAAATATAGTTTCAGTGTTTTCGGGCATGACTAATCATGTAGCATGAATTTCGAGAAGTATATATCAAAATCCGGGAAAATAGAACATAATTGGATTTTCAAAATTGCCGGGCCAAACATCGGGATGTAAGACTAAATCAATGTGAAGAGGGGTCCCGTATGTCGATTTCAATGTAAACTTGGTACTCCTTGAGGTCGAAGACATTCCGAGCTCCCTGCACACATTGGTTAGTTCAAAAACTCTCAAAGGATCTCCGTGACGGGGTTTCTTCCTCAATCAAGTTCCACATTTTGCTTTTTCAGCCCTACCATCGCATTATGGCTCCAAACAATACTTTCCCAAGCCTCAGAAGAACATTTCAAGGCATCCTGCATTGACCTAGGCCCACTGCACAGTTGGCTCAAGCGGACACGAAGTTTGCTTGGGCCAATGGCTCTCTTTGTAAAGGGTTCGCTCGAGCGAACCTTGGGTCAAGTTGGCTCGAGCGAACTATCAAGTTGGCTCGAGCTAACTATCCTCTGGATGGGGGTCGCTTGAGCGAACTGTCACAGAACGTAGTTCTGATATACAATTCGGCTCCTTCCATTTTCCCCTTGCAAATCTCCTTGAGCCTCATTCCCACACCTAAATGAGAGGCTTAAAACCTCCTTTAAACCCCACACAAACCACCATCAAAACTTCCACAAACATCCATCCAATCACCTCCTTTCCATCCACATTCAACCACAAGAAAAAGAGAGAAAACTCATCATTCACAAAGATTCATTTGTGCCATAAACAAGTGTCAAATAAAAGACTATATGGCAACATTTCCAAGAAATTAAATGAGCTAAACAAGACTCCTTCATATGTGTATTTCGAAATCAATGAAATCCATATGCATAAGCATGAATGAAAAATAATAATGACATCCATATTTCTGATAAAAACATTCTAATACTCAAGATATCTATTCATCCACTTGCCTTGGGTCCAAGCTAGCAAATCAAGCTTCTAATCACACTCTCTCAAAATCAACTTACAAACATATTCCAAAAACCCCCAAACACAAACCCTAAATGGTCAAACAAGAAATGAGAAAGAATGGGCTTGCAATAATGAGGATGGAGCTTCCTTAAGGTGAGAAAACCCAGATTTAAAAGATGGAAGAGGAAACTTACAAGGAGGTTCTTCAAATGCACAAAGCTAGCTCCAAGAAGACCTCAATGGGGCTGGATTCCTTCATGAATGGTGTCAATAAGGAGCTTTCATGGTGAGGAAGAAGAAGATGACCTCCATTGATCAATTTGGTAAGAGCTTGGAAGAGGTGGGAGGAGAGGAAACAAGAAGAGGGAGAAGAAGAAAAACCTAGCTTGGGCTGCTACTTTTGAGCTGAAAGAAGGAAAAAGGGAAAAGGTTCTCTTATTTATAGCAAGTGAGGGTGGGCTCCACCACTAACAATTCTTGTCAGGCTAAAACATTGCTTTCGGGACCTCGGATAAGTTCGACGAAGAAGGGAAAAATGATTGACGAAAAATCTAGTTTCTAAAAAGTATATATTTGAAGGGTTTTGGAGACGTCGAATTTTGTGTCCAGATTTGGTGTAAAAAGATTGTTTTACCCTCGATGTCAAGTAAGTCGGGTTTCGGGGTTTCGTACGGGAATGGAACCAACACGAAAGTTGTAGAGATTAATGAGATGAGTCAAACGAAGTCGAAATACGAATTATCGAAATCTTGAACAATCCCCCATGTACCCGCAAAATCATTAAAAGAACCCCCAAAGGGTACCACTAAATAAAAAGGCACTCAAAACTCCCCAAAGATATATAAAAAGCTATTCTATTCCCAACTTAACCAAAAATCCATTGATATCACTTAAAACTAATACACGACTTAATTAGTGCTAATCGTGGTCACTCGGGTCGGGGTCTTACATCCTCCACCCCTTAAGACATTTGGTACTCCAAATGAAATATACAACTCACCACAGGTAGTAGATGTGGATACTTCTTTTGGACTTGATTCCACGTTGCTTCTTCCGGTCCATGGTTTTCCCAAAGCGCTTCACCCAGTGAATAGTCCGTGTTCTCAGCTCCTGTTCCTTCGTATCAATGATCTGGACAGGCTTCTCAACATATGTAGCTTCTTCTCGGATTTCTAAAGGTTCATGACGGAGTACATGTAAAGGTTCAGGGATGTACTTCTTCAACATTTACACATGGAAGACATTGTGTATGCTAGAGAGTTCGGGTGATAAGGCTAATCTATAAGCCACATCACCAATCTTGCTTACTATATCATACGGTCCAATGTACCTCCTGGATAGCTTGCCTTTCTGCCCAAATCTCAAAGTTCCCCTAGTAGGTGACACCCTCAAGAAAACCTTGTCTCCTTCTTTGAATTGTTAAGTCCCTTCTATGAGAGTCTTTATAGCTTTTCTGTCTACTTCGGGCTACTTTCAAACGTTCTTGGATCAACTTAACTTTGTCACTAATTTCACTCACTATGGCTGGTCCATGGAAGCTGTGGACGCCAACTTCCTCCCAACACACAAGTGTCCTACACCTTTTGCCATACAAAGCCTCGAAGGGAGCCATTCCAATGCTCGAAAGGTAAATGTTGTTGTAAGAGGACTCACACAACGGTAAAGCCTCATCCCATTGAGTTTTGAAGTCCAACACATAAGCACGGAGCATATCCTCAAGGATCTGAATTGTCCTCTCTGACTGGCCATCTGTCTGTGGTGATAAGTCGTGCTGAACTGTAGCTTCATACCCATAGATTCATGCAATGTCTTCCAAAATCTTGAGACGAACCTACTATCTCTGTCGAATGTGATAGAAACTAGCTATCCATGTCGACTAACAATCTCATTGGCAAACAACTCTGCCAAAGGTAACATGTGCATTTTCTTCCCTGTCCTCATAGGAATGAAATGAACCAGCTTGGTAAGACGGTCCACAATGACCCATAAAGCATTGTTGCCTTTGCTGGTTCTTGGTAGTCCCGAAACAAAGTCCATGGTAATGTGCTCTCATTTCCATTCAGGGATTTCTAACGGTTGAAACAATCCTGGAGGCTTCTAATGCTCTATTTTTACCGACTAACAAGTCATACACCAGGAGACAAATGCTGCAATTTTTCTCTTCATGTTGTTCCACCAAAATCTGCCATTTAAGTTTTGATGCATCTTTATACTGCCCGAATGCATGGAATACCTCGTACTGTGAGCCTCGATCATGATGTCATTCCTCAAATCTTCAACGTTAGGCACACATAGACGGTCATGATAGTACAAGACTCCATCCACAATACGAAAAGTCAAGACACTCTGATATATGTTCTAAAATCCTGGGCAACTCGAAATCTTGCAATTGATTATCCTTGATCTTCTGAATAAAGGAAGGCTCGGACACTAACATATTGGCCAACATTACACCCTTCCTTAGTGGTTGTAGGTCTACTCCCAACCCCTCAAATTGCTTAAAGATACAAGTGCCACTTAGAATTGCCAAACCTACTGATTTTCTGCTCAAAGCATCGGCAACAACATTTCCTTTCCCCGGGTGGTACTTGATCGGAAAGCCGTAATTTTTAATATACTCCATCCATCTCCTCTGTCTCATCTTCAGCTCCTTCTGTGAAAATAAGTACTGTAAGCTGCGGTGATCAGAGTACACCTCAAACTTCTCTCTATAAAGGTAGTGTCTCCACATTTTCAACGCAAAGACAATCGCTGTCAACTCAAGATCATGGGTTGCATAGTTTTTCTCATGATCTTTCAACTGCCGGAATCCATAAGCAACAACTTTTCCATCTTACATTAACACACAACCAAGTCCAACATTCGAAGCATCGGTAAAAATAGTAAAACCGCCGCTTCTGGATGGTAACGTAAGGACTGGTGTTGTAGTCAATCTCTTTTCTAGCTCTTGAAAACTCGCCTCGCATTGGTCTGTCCATACATACGGTGCATTTTTCCTGGTTAACTTCGTCAATGGTGATGCAATCAACGAAAATCCTTGCACAAATCTCTAGTAATACCCTGCCAATCCCAGAATACTTCTGATTTCTGACACATTCTTCGATCTTTCCCACTTCACCACTACCTCAATCTTGAAAGGATCCACTGACAACCCTTCTTTGGAGATGATATGTCCCAAAAACGCTACTTGTTCTAGCCAAAACTCACACTTATTGAGCTTCAAAAATAGCTGGTTTTCTCTTAGAAGTTGTAGTGCTATCCTTAAGTGCTCTTCATGTTCTTCCTTGGTCTTGGAGTACACTAAAATGTCATCAATAAATAATACTGCAAACTAATCCAGATATTGTGCAAATATCTTGTTCATTAGTGCCATGAACAGTGCCGGTGCATTAGTCAATCCAAATGGAATCACTAGGAATTCATAGTGTCCATACATTGTCCAGAAGGCTGTCTTTAGTACATCTGATTTTCTGACTCTCAGCTGATGATAACCGGATCTCAAGTCAATCTTCGAAAAATATGAAGCACCTTGTAACTAATCAAACAATTCATCTATCCTTGGCAATGGGTATTTGTTCTTGATAGTCACCTGGTTCAATCTTCGGTAATCAATACACATCCTCATCGAACCATCTTTCTTTTTTACAAACAAGACCGGAGCTCCCCACAGCGAAATACTAGGTCTAACAAAACCTTTGTCTAAGAATTCTTGCAATTGTATCTTTAATCTCCCAATTCTGCCGGAGCCACCCTATATGGTTCAATAGAAATCAGAGCGGTCCCTGGTAATAACTCAATAGTGAAATCAATTTTTTTGATGGGTGGCAATCCTAGAATCTCTTCTGGAAAAACATCCGGAAATTCCCAAACAATAAGGATCTCCTCCACCCCTTGGGACCGTTTATCCTCCGTGATAAACGCCAAATAAGCTTCACATCTGCTTTTCAAAAGTCTATCAGCCTTCAATGCTGAGATACACCCTGTATGAGGATTCCTCCTCTCCCCCTGAAACAATACTCTTGCCGGTGTCTCATCTAGTTTCAAAGTAGGGTTCTTATGGAAACAATCTATCGTGTCATGGTACCCTGCCAACCAATCCATCCCTAAGATGATATCAAAGTCATGCATCTCTAATAAAATAAGATCTGCGGGTAACACCACGTTTCCTATCTAAATTGTGCAACTAGGACAAAAAGTTCTACACGACTTGTTTGCCTACTGAAGTAGCCACAATCAAAATGAACTCAAGTTCTCTAGAATGCACATCAATCAACTTAGAAAATTTAGGGGATAGAAATGAGTGTGTGGAGCCAGGGTCAAATAAAATTCTAGCTCCAATTCCACAAACAAGGAGTGTACCTTCCACTACGTTTCCTGCCGCCTCTGCATCAGCCCTATTGACTGCATAGACTTGCCCTCGTTGCTGTGGTCTGTTTTGAGCCTGCTGCTGCCTGCCTTGTGGGACAATCATGTTCTGTTGTGGGGGACACTAATTCCGATTCTGTCCCTATTGATGGGCCTGCTGCTGCTGTTGTGGTGCTTGTGGCTGAGGTGGCCTTGCCTAATTCTGAATAATCGGTGCATTCTGAGGTGGTGACGGACGCTGTGCTCCCTGGGGTTGCTGATTCTGCCTATTAGGTTTTGGACAATCTCTCATCTGATGGTTCATTGAACCACATCTGAAGCATGCTCCTGTAATGGTACGACACTGGGTACTCTCATGGTTCTTCCCACAGTGGATACAAATCATTTGATTCTGAACATTCTGCTCTGGCCTATGCCTCTTATTCTGTTGATTTCTCTGCTGGTGGTTCTATTGGTAAGCTTGACTCTTTCCTTGAATTCTGAGGATCTTGTTGTTCAAATTCTCGAATTTGTAAGCCCTTGTGACAACCTCTTCAAAAGTTGCAGGTGGCACAACCCCCATAGCATCTCTTTCTATGATTGGATTGAGTCCTTCAAGGAACTTAGCTATCTTCTTTTCAACGGTGTTTACTAACTCTGGAGCATATCTGGACAACCTTTCAAACTTAGTGAGGTATTTAAGAACTGTCATGTTTCCTTGCACAAGCTGCTGGAATTCCATTGCCTTCTGTCTCTTGACATGAGTGGGTACATACTTGTCACCAAACCGCGTCTTAAAATTAGCCCAAGCCTCTGCATTTGCCATGGTTCTGTACTCTTCCCTGACTGTCTTCCACCATATATCTGCTAAACCGGTAAACAAAGACGCTGCAAGTTTCACTTGTTCTCCGCTCATACATCGGAAGACTTCAAAGATGTTTTTTATATGCTCTAACCAATCATCTGCAGTTAATGGGTCCTCTGTCCCAACAAACTCTTTCGGACCTCTCTTCCTAAACCACTTAAACAATGCATTCGGGTCATTCTCCATTTGATTTATGACAATTTTGGGCCAACTGGTTGAGCTGGAATCGGTTCAGGCCTCCTTTCTAATACCTCTAGTAACTGCCTTTGCATTTGTGTCATCTCCCTAGCATGATCTTCATCTTTCTTGGCCATTTGTTCTTGTAGTCTAGCTTGGTTCTCATTGGCCTGACGTTGTAGATCAAGCATGGCCTACATCATCTGTTGAAACTGATTCTGTATGCTTTGGTTAGGAGGATTTTCCTCAAGCGGTCCAGTGTAGTCATTGTTGCTTGCGGTGGGATTACCGTTCATTGGTCGCTTACGAGGTGGCATGCTGCTGCAAAACAAGGTGTTAGTAAACAATAATCAAATAGAAGGTCACACATTGCTCACACGATGCTAGCTAACGAAGAATCTAACGAATCCTCGCCACGTCCTTAGGATTTCTAGTTTCTTTTAATTCCCTGAAACACGTTTCGCTCTGATACCAGTCTGTCGCAACCCCAGACTGGGTTACCGACCCAATCCGGCATTGGAACGGTTAGATGATAAATGATGATGCCAATGTAATAGTGCATATGTTTATTTTCGGCTAATACATACGCGGAATAATAAAGAATACCTTACCACCTGTGTACGTGACTTCCCACAGGTGTCCGCGATGAGGATATCGCACGCACTTAGCATTTTCCATTCGAGGTGCGGAAGCGTATAGCAAATCAAATTCATAATTCATTCCAAAATTACAAGAATAATAGTACGTATGAACAACTTGGCGTCAGAGTGAGCAATGATCATTATAGCATTTTTCCCAAAAGTAAATGTTAAGTGTTTATGTAACAAATAAGTTAATTATCACTCCCCAAAAATAAAGGCCAACAAGGCCACTGCAACCAAATAATTCCCAAAAGAATATGTTAGTCACAATCCCAGAATGTTCCGTGTCTCAAGGCTTGGCCGACTGTCTAGACGACATCGTCAGCCTGCCACTCTCTTACTCGATGCGGCTCTCCGGCCACCTCCACAAGCTCCACCTCGGGATAACCAACGTCTGGACCTGAGTACCAAAGAATGGGTCAAACACAACAGTCTGGCAAGTAGGTGAAAAGATATAACAACATAATAATGATTGAATTTACCTTGGAAAACATTAAAACCTGTTTAAACAATATTTTCCATAAAAGAAGTGTATCACTTATTAGAAAGCACATATGCAATATAAAAATATGTAAAGGTACCGAAGAATGGGGAACAAGCAAGATAGCAACCACACAAAGCTAAATCCTCTATCACCTAAGTGATGAGAGCACATCGGGGCGTTGATCTCTGACACACGAGGTGATGAGATTCAATGAGATTATATACATATAACTATATGTGATGGGACCACGGTAGAGAACCGGGTATCGGGACGGGACGAGATCCAAACTGCAGTTGGTGGGACGGGAGAGGGACCTCCAAGTCGGTAGATCAGGCTGACAAAGCCGACAAGGCCGTCTAAGCTTAGTGGTACCGACTCATAGGTCACATTAAAGAAATCAGGACATGTACAACATTTGTATGATGCAAAGCACATAAACGGGCAGCGCGGGGTGCTCATAGGCACAAATTTCACTTTATCATCGGAAAATGCATAACAGGGTTAGCAAAATGCTAAAATATAGTTTTAGTGTTTTTGGGCATGACTAATCATGTATCATGAATTCCGGGAAGTACATATCAAAACCTGGGAAAATAGAACATAATTGGATTTTCAAAATTGCTGGGCCAAACATCGGGGTGTAAGACTAAATCAATGTGAAGAGGGGTCCCGTATGTCAATTTCAATGTAAACTTGGTACTCCTTGAGGTTGAAGACATTCCAAGCTCCCTGCACACATTGGTTAGTTCGAAAACTCTCAAAGGATCTCCGTGATGGGGTTTCTTCCTCAATCAAGTTCCACATTTTGCTTTTTCAGTCCTACCATCGTATTGTGGCTCTAAACAATACTTTCCCAAGCCTCAGAAGAACATTTCAAGGCTTCCTGCATTGACCCAGGTCCACTGCACAATTGGCCATAGCGGACACGAAGTTCGCTCGAGCCAATGGCTCTCTGTGAAGGGTTCGCTCGAGCGGACCTGCTCAGGTTAGGTTAGCTCGAGCGAACTGTGAAGTTGGATCGAGCTAACTATCCTCTGGATGGGGTTCGCTTGAGAGAACTGTCACAGAACGTAGTTTTGATGTACAGTTTGGCTCCTTCCATTTCCCCCTTGTAAATATCCTTGAGCCTCATTCCCACACCTAAATGAGAGGCTTAAAACCTCCTTTAAACCCCACACAAGCCACCATCAAAACTTCCACAAACATCCATCCAATCACCTCCTTTCCATCCACATTCAACCACAAGAGAAAGAGAGAAAACCCATCATTCACAAAGATTCATTTGTGCCAAAAAAAAGTGTCAAATAAAAGACTATATGGCAACATTTCCAAGAAATTAAATGATTTAAACAAGACTCCTTCATATGTGTATTTCGAAATCAATGAAATCCATACGCATAAGCATGAATGAAAAATAATAATGCCATCCATATTTCTCATAAAAACATTCAATACTCAAGATATCTATTCATCTACTTGCCTTGGGTCCAAGCTAGCAAATCAAGCTTCTAATCACACTCTCTCAAAGTCAACCTACAAACACATTCCAAAACCCCCAAACACAAACCCTAAATGGTCAAACAAGAAATGAGAAAGAAAGGGGTTGCAATAATGAGGATGGAGCTTCCTTAAGGTGAGAAAAACCCAAATTTAAAAGATGGAAGAGGAAGCTTACAAAGGAGTTCTTCAAATGCACAAAGCTAGCTCCAAGAAGACCTCAATGGGGCTGGATTCCTTCATGAATGGTGTCAATGAGGAGCTTTCATGGTGAGGAAGAAGAGTATGGCTTCCATTGATCAATTTGGTAAGAGCTTGGTAGACGTGGGAGGAGAGGAAGCAAGAAGAGGGAGAAGAAGAAAACCCTAGCTTGGGCTACTACTTTTGAGCTGGAAAAAGGAAAAAAGGGAAAATGTTCTCTTATTTATAGCAAGTGAGGTTAGGCTCCACCACTAACAGTTCTTGTCGGGTTAAAACATGGCTTTCGAGACCTCTGATAAGTTCGACGAAGAAGGGGACAATGATTGTCGAAAAATCTAGTTTCTAAAAAGTATATATTTGAAGGGTTTTGGAGATGTCGAATTTTGTGTCCAAATTTGGTGTAAAAAGATTGTTATGCCCTCGTGTCAAGAAAGTCGGGTTTTGGGATTTCGGACGGGAACGGAACCAACACAAAAGTTGTAGAGATTAATGAGATGAGTCAAACGAAGTCGAAACACAAATTATCGGAATTTCGAACAATCCCCCATGTGCATGCAAAATCATTAAAAGAACCCCCAAAGGGTCCCACTAAATAAAAAGGCACTCAAAACTCCCCAAAGCTATATAAAAACCAATTTTATTCCCAACTTAACCAAAAATCCATTAATCTCTCTTAGAACTAATACATGACTTAATTAGTGCTAATCGCGGTCACTCGGGTCGGGGTCTTACACATACCATTTCATACAAGTTACTTTTTTTTCCTTCTTTTGTTGAAGCTACTCGGTAGTGTCCACTTATGTGTGATCATTATCACTTTTATATCCATCAAACTATCCCTTGGTTGGAATTCCCAAATCCTCCTCGTGGATGGATGATTTACAAATGTAAAGGAGGATAAAACTCTGAGAATTCCAAAGGCCGTTTGAGACGTTTCAGGTGGAAAGAGTGAGGAATTTTAGCAAAGAAACATGACTTATGCTAAATCCTCCTGTTGGCATTTGCTTTTTTATACCATCATTATGTACCACATTGTCTACATATTACATATAACATTCAACAAGAGACTATTCAATTGATACATGATGAGGTAAATATAGGAAGATTCTAAACCAGAGTCGATGACATGCTGATAATACTCATTTAAACGAGGATACGGTCTACAAAACCATCCTAAGTATATAGTATTATATCATTTTCATCTAATTGTTATGTATTCTTTTTCCAAATACAATAATTGTAATTGATTACGTTGATTTAAAATGCAAGATCAATCTGATCAAGATAGGAGTTGACTTGGCACGCTCCTATTAAAGAATTTGCATTGCCACGATAGGTCATTCTCTTTTTGAGGTACAATCTCCAAGATATTCCTTCATATGGAAATGAAGGTTCCAATTTCTTAAAAGATGTTACTAATGGTGACACTCAGCAAGCTCCATAAGATTTGTTTACTATTTCAGTGAGAGTTTGTAATGACAAATCAATTCTTCCATACAAGATACAAGGTCCTAGTCAATTGGGAGGCATTGGAGACATCCTATCATGTGGCACCCATCCATCCAGTTTGCACAAAAAGGCAGAGCTGATTGACATGCAGGCTGCAGATGATATGATAGGCATTCCACCATAGGAATATTCAACGCGTGAAATGTGGAAGGACATGGTTTTTAAGAGTCGTGATGCATGCAAAAGCTCTTCTTTACCACTCTCCAACCGTCGTAATTGAAAAGCATAGCTGAGGTGAGTTTTCTCATCTTTTCACTACTATTTTGTGCAATGTGATTGTCTGTGGAACTTTTTTGGGCATTTTTTCCTTGGCGAAAGGATTTGCCCCTCCCCTTGGATAATATTGCATGTGTTGTTGGATCAACTAAACCCTTTTTCTTTTATATCTAAATATGGAGAGCTCCAAGGAAAATACCCATTATCCCTCAAGCCATCGGGGAAGAAGAGGGAAGCATCACATGATTTTTTTTCTTCTTTGAACATGCCCTAATGATGTTATTCCAGCAAAGAAAGGGATTTTATTTTAAACATCATTGTGGGGGCAAATCGGCTTTTCTTTGTGCACGACATCCTAATTTGATATTTCTTAATCAGGATTGAAGTTTTTTTTTAAATCCCAAAAAACTTTCAAGAAAAAAAAACTCAAATACCATTAGTCCTCACATTAGTCTGTGCTGATTTAATTTTATGTTAGACCCCATCTCGAGATAATCGAGATTAACTCTAATTAATTGAAATTAATGCTAAGTAATCATGTTTAATTAAGCTAATGATGGTTAATGACCAAATTAGATGAGATTAGTCTCAAATGATTGATTTAGACTTAATGAAGTGATAATGAATGAGGTTAAGCTGATTGAGTCGATTGTAGACTCCAACAAAGGAAAATAAGGACTTTTTCGTAAATACGAATTATCGTGTCATTCGTCGAATTCGGTCACTCTTGATACCAACGTGTGTATCTCGAGGAGTAAGTTAACTTCCGTAATGGGCACGATTCCATTCGACATGAATTGGATCGAAGGAGTCTTCATTTGATTCGAATTAGAAATAAGAAAAGAGGAAGGGGGTGTATTGCTATAATGGCTTATAAGGTCAATGAACTCAATGAGTTTATTCATTCAACTCAATCTCAGCACAAACCCTAGGCTCATTCCTCTCTTCTTCTTCCATTTTCCTCATCAAGCATCAAGATGGGAGCTTGCATGTGTGATTGAAGGCGTGCTAGCTTCACCAACTTCATCTTCTTCACCTTCCCTTTTGGTTTCCTTGGAGTGAAAGATTGAGAGAAAGTGCAAATCTCTCTTCACAAGAGCTACAAGTAAGTGTTTAGATGTGTTGTAGAACTTTCAAGTTGCATGGAGTAGTTAGAGTAGTGTTAGCATGAGTAGCTTATAGAAATTCCATTTTTATGGTTTGGTTTTGAATTTTAGATGAAAGAGGGTTTCATTTAGGTGTTTTCATCTCAAAAGCAAGCTAAACAAGGGGCTTTGAGTCAATTAACCTTCAACAAGGCAAGTATAACAATCTTTGTGTGATTGATGCTATTTGTTAAAGATTTCTCTTGGTTTATTTGTGAATGGGTTTGTAACCCTATTCTTAGAATTGGATTGTAATTGGGTTGAATGGATGGATGATTGGGAGAGGTTGTGTAAACATGTGAATGGTAATTGATGGGGGAATAGGAGGTTCCATTTCTCTTGCAGGTTGTAGTGGATTGAATGAACAAAGGAAAGGAAGAAGATCAGTTTCAAAACTGAAACTGAAATTCTTTGTACGTCCGATTGATTGGACAGAACATCCGATCGATCGGATAGGTCCTAACTGGGGCATGTTTTCAGGCTGATCGATTGGACTGAACATCCGATCGATCGGACAATCCTAACTGGGACATGATTTTCGGTTGAAATTGATTCTATTTGAACCGAATACTCTTTCCAAGAACAGAAGTGATTCATAAATTAGTCTTGTGACTAATTATAACGTAATCTAAGGATTATTAAGATTTATAGAAAATAAAAAGAAAAGAATGTTAATGGGTTTAACTATAATCCAATAGGGTGTTAATTACTCAATTACTGTAATTGAACTTCATAGGCGATAATGGAGGGGACTCTATTGCACATATATCTAAAGCGGTGTTCATTGAAAATAACACGTGCACTAGATAACCGAAAGTTACACCTGAATGGATGGTTCTGAATCATGAATAGCTTGAGTATCGAAGCAAATTGAATAGATTTATTGATTTAATTCTTGAGTCTGGCATTACATTGTAATTATCTAAGCTCGTTATTGATCATAAATGAACTGATGAAATGAAATGAAATAAATTAATGAAATGAATAATTAATGAACAATCCTACTGCAGTATATGGATTGGGGTGTTCCGAAGCTCCTTGGTGATGCCAGTAATCTCTGATCAAGACACTGGTAGATCCCACACATTATGGACTGAAAAGTCACTCAATGATAAGCCACCTAATAATGAATACTCACTGTACATCAATGAAATGAATGAATATAAATGAATGCTTCCTTTTGGAAGAACTGAAAAGGATTCATACTATTGTAGTTGCCATCTAGTACTTGTTATTATTATTGACTTCAATTGCACATGTTATTATATTGACTAGAATTGTCTAGGATTGATAATTTGATTATTGAACTATTTAATGGTTAAATTAAGCAGAATTATGATGAGAAATAGCATGTCCTATCATAGATTGTGTATACATTGTTGAACCATCATGTTCACAGTGTTATTGATGACATTGTAGGTCCAATTGCCCATGCAGGTCCTGCAGAGGCCGCGCTGCCTAAGGAGGAGGCCAATCCGATATCTCCAGGAGGTCTAACCGAGTGGACATGATCCGGAGTACGAAATTGGATTGAAACATTTTGGGGAAAATTTAGAATGAACTTTTGTTATAAGGAATGGAGAATGTTTGGAAGTACTTTTGTATATCATTTTGGAATGTAAATAGTGGTCACCTGCATTGTATTTGAATATGCAGTGGTGGACTCATTCAGGAAATGTAATGTGTATATTGACTTTACTTTTATGTAAAGAACTTGTTCAGTTTTTAATAGTTTGTCTATGTATATATATATATATATATATTCCGCAAATGTACATTTGGTAGGTATTTGATGTATGGTCATCCCTTGTGGATTCCGTGTTAACTTTAGTTAATTCGGAGTTTACAGGAGTAAATATGGCAGCGCGACCCAGAGTTTGTCTGGCCTAATCGAATCTCGGGCCCGGGTCGTTACATTTTAAAAGGTGGGCCCACTCATTTGAATCAATACTCTATAAATGCAGTTGACATTTTCACCCAAATTTCCCATTGGCGCTACTTCTTTGGAGCTTGGACTTTGGAGTGGACTTTCAATTTAGTAATAGAAATTCTAAAATAGTCATTAAATCAAGAAATTGACAACTCTAAATTCTCCAAAGTGGCCTAATTGAGAATCTATTAGCAGGGATCACTTCTAAAACTTGAATATATCAAACTCATTGGTCCCCCTCTTTATTAGGTTTTCTTAGTTCTTTTTTTTTTTAATTACAAGTTTACTTAGTCCTTAATGGCTATAGGTAAAGAAATCTTTTTTTTTCCTTGAATATACAATTTTTCCCCTTGTAATAGCATTTAGTTATAATCCCCATAGGCTAAAGGTGGCAAAGTGCAGCCCGACTCACCAACCCAACCCTATCTGCATATGACCCACACAATCTAACATGCAGAATACGGGGGTCTACCTAATCCGGATGACTTGTTTAAACTTTCCTTTAAAATTTAGTTATTAGTCCAAATCCCAAAGAGGCAAAGACCCAAACGATACCCACTTTCTATTATCTTACTAAAACTTATCACTCTATTCTATAGTATTTCTTTTTATGAAGACCACGTCTTTAGCACAAAGGCGTGGTCTTGTAGTTCTCACATCAAAGCCTCAAAGAAAGAAACAACAGGATTTGAAAAGGCGGGACTACAAAATCTGTCAACTCAATTGACTCTTCATCTTCTTCAAACTTAGCAGAAGAGTCCTCTTTCTTGAGTAACCCGCTCTACGATCAACCTGAGGCCACATGTGCACAACAACGTCAACACTCCATCATCTCCATCTGTTTCGCAAAAATTGTTTGCTGATGTTCTCGTTACAGGAGCTGAAGGAGATAAAACAATGGAAGAGATAATAGCTGAACTGCAACAGAAGTTAAATGAAAAGGAAGCAGAATTGCCTCATTGAAACAAAATCCATATAAGGATCGGTCTTCAGGTTTATCAAATGATAGTGTTGATCTAAATTCCCTTAAAGATTTTGTGCTTCGAACAGTTAAGGAAGTCACAACACCTGCTGGGAAAATTGATTTTGATTATCAAAAACCCTATCCAACCACATGGATAAAGTCCCATTTCCTTCGGGCTATACAATGCCCAAATTTGAAAATTTTGACGGTTTAGGTGATCCGAGCAAATTTTTAACACATTTCGTTGCTTTATGTTGAGACATAGCGAAAAATCTAGCTCTCCTTTTACGACAATTTGTAACAGGATTAAAGGGAGTGGCTTTCACGTGGTATTCACACCTACCAACTGGGTCAATGGCGACATGGGAGGATATGAAACATGCGTTTCTTTAACACTTCTACAACATAAATCGAGAAGTCGGGATTGAAGAACTCACTGAAGCCTCTCAGCGTCCCAATGAAACTGCAGAGCAATACATATCACGATGGAGAGATCTTAGTCTCCGTTGTCCTACCCCACTCTCAGAAAGGCAAAAGATCAAACTTTACTTGAAGGGTCTAAATCATGAGACGCAACATCTTCTAGCCTCACCTATGGAAACGTTTGAAGCCTTAAGTCAAAGGCTCATGATCTGGAAAATTCCATTTTAAGGCATAATAAGGAGGTTGCCAGAACTAAGAAAGTGACACCATCACAGTCAATAACTCATCTCAAAGCACTGCCAAAGAAAGAGGTCACTGTTGTTGAAGTCGGGAAATCCAAAGACAAATAAGTGGATAAACTTGTTCAATCAGAACAAAGGAAAAACACTGGAATAAAATGTCCATCATTAAAAGAAAGAATGGAGAAGGTTTACCCTTTTCCGAATGAAGACGTTGAAGATCTCCTTGGGGAACTCTTAGAGAGAAATTTATTAGAATTACCAGATCCAAAAAAGCTTGATGAGGTTGATAAAATCGATCATCCAAAATTTTGCAAATACCATCGGATGACTAATCATAAAATTGTCAATTGCTTTGTCTTGAAAGAAAAGATACAAGCTCTGATAGATGATGGGACGATCAAGTTAGCAGGAAATCAGACTATAGAAAACAAATCAACTGCTGATGCTAACCCTGTTTTTGCCCTTGAAAAACAGGAGTGGGAGGAGATTGCTACTCGAAAGAAAAAGAACAAAAAATCGAGTGAGGGCAGAACTCTAGAAGTTATTACCTCAAACTCTCCTCAAGAAATGACAAATGTTTCAAAAAGTAAGCCGCTTCAGCAAAATGAAATGCCTATAAAGAAAAGTAAATATGTGATCAAACATAGAGCTCATTACCAGCAAGCAACCGGCATATAAAAAATTAGAGTCCCAATGACACTAAGGGAATATATGCCACCTGAATTCTTTGTAACTCACATAGCCACTAAACGAAAAAAATGAAGCTGAAGGTAACCAGAAAAAGGTAGAAATTACCTCTTGTTACAATACTGGTTTTGAAGTCAATTATAATTCAAATACAGAATCTCTCTCGAAGATCATTGAAAGAACTCAATGGCTAGTAGATCATATGGATGAATTTTCAGACTTATTAGATTGGTCTAAAAATACATTTGATAAAGAAGAGGAAGCCGAAAGATTAACGGTAATCTATATAACACTGAAGTTCTTCGAAGGGTTGGGTTACTGGCAACAAGGGAAGAGTTGGCTGGAAGAGGACTACAGTGGACCTTCTTGATAGAGCCTAGTTTAGCAGAAAATTTTGAGAACACTCCATGGGATGATGAAGAAGGGACGAACTATGTTCCCCCACCATATGCACACTTGGATGGTGATCCCAATAATCCGCATCATAACTCACCTAAAGAAAAATGATAACACAAATAGTGTTGTTATTGAAGAAATTGAACAGGAACATGAGTGTCTCACAATTGATCATTGGGATGGTTCATTTATCCAAATCATGATGGTAGACTTCGTTGCTCACCAGGATGAAATGAAAATCAAATTGACTCTCAATTAAAAGCAGCATCGTGCCACATGGATCAGTCCACTGAAGAAGAGCATGATGAAATTGAAGAAAATGACACCCTTAAAAAAGAAACTGTGGAGCGAACCTTTAATGAATCCTACCTAATCCAACTTCGTTCAGGGAAACAGTTACCAGAGATAACAACACAGGTTGAAAAGAAATCAAAAGAAAAGGCAGTTGAAAGAAATGAGTTTACAGGTGTACAATCTCAACAAGGGGCAAAGAAAGTTGTGAATGAAAAGCCTCCAACAAAATATGACGTCTTGGCATATTTGAAAAAGATTCAGGCACCACTAAGTGTGTATGATGTTTTAAGACTTTCACAACATATTTGAGAGGCTCTTATCAAAGCTCTCCTTGATCTCAATGAATTTCTTAATGAAGTACTTCAAACCGAGACAGAGCTTGAGAGTGCATTTAGCCCAAATATTTGTGCGACCTGTTTAGTTACAATCTCTTTCACAGATGGAGATCTTCTTTTGGGGACGAAGGCACATAACAGACCCTTACTTGTAAAAGGGGTTCTTGCCAAAGTCAAAATGAATAGGATAATGCTAGACTATGGGTCCGAAGTTAATCTTATTCCCTTTAAGACATTGTTATCTTTGGGCATGACAGTGAATGATCTTGAATCTTCTAACTTGGTTATAACTGGTTTCAACCAAAGTAGCCAACAAGCTTTGGGAACGATTAGGCTCAAACTCACAGTTGGCGACTTGACTACAAAGGGCGTGTTTCATGTTATTGATGCTCTGACATCTTATAACGTGTTACTTAGAAGACCTTAGTTGCATGAGAATGGAATCATTCCTTCAACATTACACCAATGTTTCAAGTATTTTTACAAGAGTATTCAGAAAAAGGTGATTGCTGACGAAAATCCTTTCACCAAAGCAGAATCCTATTTTGCAGATGCAAAGTTTTATATTGGGTGTGAAACCATAAATAAGATCGAAGAGGATCCTCAAACAAAATCAAGCAAGAAGGATGACTCGAAAAGAAGACCGAATTTTCAATATATCCCAAAATCTCAGAGAAAATCAGGGACATCTCTACTGTGTCCAGTTCATGAAACAAAGGAGGTCTTGAAAGAAGTCATTATCCCTCTAACCAAAATAGATTCATGTATTCCAAAGGAAGAAAATCCAACTCTCCTAATTGAAAATGAAAATACCCACTCATCAAGTTTGTGCATGGTGAAGCATCAAAGTTACCTAAGGAATCTAATGAAATATCAACTACAGGCCTAGTGGATATTAGTCGTTATCACCCAAATTCTATTAAAATGATGCAAAAAATGGGTTATGACGTTGAAAATCCAAGTAGTTTGAAAGAAGGGGGAATAATTGAGCCTCTTCCTAATAGAACGGAAGCTCAAATATATGCTCTCAAGCCTGAACTTATTTGTATAGGAAAACAAAAGGCAACAACTTATCAGATTAATGCAAAATATCTAGTAGAAGAGAAGTAAAAAAGATGCTGGAAAAGAAAGTCATCCCCTAAAAGAAAAGGTGCAAAGATGTTGTAGACCTCTCAGATCTCAGTATTCGATCGATTAACACTCGCAAAGCATGATGGTTTCTATCCTAAGTATGGGACACCTAAGCAGGCATTCTGTGGCTCGTAATTTTCCGAAGGAGAAAATTCAAAGTCAATCCCGCAAATGCAAATTACAAAGAAAAGAAGAAATAAGAAAAGATCCGTCAAAATGATGAATGATTTAAGCTTAGGCCAGGATGTTTATGACAAACACATGGTCTCAAGAAAAACACAAAAGTCAAAATATCAAAATTTACAATGTGATTCTGTTTTAGAGGATGCCTTAAAATACATTATGATTGGCTATGAAATGGGTAGAGATACAGTTCAACAAAAACAAACCAAAAAGAACAAATCAAAAGGAAAATCTTATTATCATGAAAACAGGATGTAGGACTCTGTCAATATGATCTCTAGTGAAAAACAAGATGTTGAGAAGGGAGATGAAGAATTAGTCAATGATCCTGAGGAAGCAGCACCATCACTCGAGGACGGGGGGCAGGCAACAGTGGATGAACTTGTAGAAATTAATTTAGGTTCTCCGGAAGAACCAAAAATTACTTATGTAAGCAAGTTATTGTCCGATGATGAAATGAAAGAATATGTTGCCTACTTGTCTGAGTACAAAGATGTGTTTTCTTGGTCCTATAAAGAAATTCCATGAATAGACCCAAAAGTAGCAACTTATAAATTAGCAGTAGATTATTCTAAGCGACCAGTTAAACAAGCCCAACGTCGTTTTCATCCGGATCTTGCAGTTAAAATTGAATTAGAAATTAATAAACTCCAAGCAGCCAATTTAATTCGCAAAGTAAAATATCCCACATGGATAGCAAATATTGTCCCAGTCAAAAAGAAAAATGGACAAATCCGTGTTTCTGTAGACTTTCGTGACTTAAATGTTGCTTGTCCAAAAGATGAATTCCCTCTCCCCATCACTGAACTTATGGTAGATGCCGCAACTGGTTTCGAAAATTTATCCTTCATGGATGGATTTTCGGGGTACAATCAAATTAAAATGGATCCAAAAGATCAAGAACTCACAGCATTTAGAACTCCTAAAGGCATTTTCTGTTATACAACTATGCCATTTGGTTTAAAAATGCGGGAGCCACATATCAATGAGCTATGTCTCAAACGTTTAAAGACCTTTTACATAAAAAAGTGGAATGTTACGTTGATAATCTAATTGTTAAATCAAAAGCTAGATCTCAACACCTTAATGACTCAAAAGAAGTTTTTGAATGTTTATGTAAAAATCAATACAAAATGAACCCCCTTAAATGTGCATTTGGAGTTACATCAAGGAAATTCCTGGGCTTCGTTGGACGACATAACGGAATCAAAGTTGACCCTGATAAAAGAAAAGCTACACTCAATATGCCACCACCCCGCAATTTACGCGAATTAAGGGGTCTTCAAGGAAGGTTGGCTTATATTCGAAGATTCATTTCCACTATCTCCGGAAGATGTCAACCATTTTCTAAGTTAATGAAAAAAGAAGTCTCATTTGAATGGCTAGAAGAATGTCAAAATGCTTTAGATGACATACAGGGGTATCTTACGAATCCTCCTGTATTGGCAATGCTAATATAAGGAAAAGTAATGATCCTTTATATCACTGCTTTAGATCATTCATTGGGTGCACTCCTAGCCCAAGAAAATGGATAAGGAAAAGAAAATGCTTGTTACTATCTCAGTCGGACACTCGTTGGTACAGAAAATAATTACTCACCTATCGAGAAAATGTATTTGGCATTAATATTTGCAGTACAAAAGCTGTGACATTACTTCCTTGAACATTCAATCCGTCTCATTTCTAAAGCTGGCCCTTTGAAATATTTAATGTCAAAGCTAACTTTATCAGGGCGCCTTGCAAAATGGACACTTTTGTTTTCATAATTTGAAATCATCTATGTTCCTCAAAAAGCAGTAAAAGGACAAGCACTGGCTGACTTTCTTGCAACACATCCACTTCCTGATAACTCACCATTATCTGAAAATTTGCCAGATGAAGAGGTCTTTTATACTGAAATTTGCAAGCCTTGGTAAATGTTTTTCGACGGTGCATCACAAAGATCAGGAGCTAGAGCTGGGGTTGGAGTTATACTCTTGACTCCAAAAAATGGAATGCTTCCATATTCATTTGTTTTGGTTGAGCCGTGTACAAATAACATAGCTGAATATGGAGCTTTAATTATTGGACTAGAGTTAGCACTTCAAATGGGTGTTGAATCTCTTATTGTACATGGAGATTCACAACTCGTCGTTAATCAATTAACAGGTGTTTATGAAGTGAGAAAGCCTAAACTAATCGAATATTTCGAAAGAGCTAAAAATTTGATTGGGAATTTTCAAAATTTCCAACTCTATCATATACCAAGAGAACAGAATGCCCGAGCAGATGCGCTCACTAATTTGGCTGCAACTCTAGCCCAAACGAATAGGATAAATTTGCTAATCAAGATTGAAGAAAGGAAAATTATTCCAAATATTCAAGAAGTCTTGAAAACAACTCCAACTGAAACAAGCAATATCATCTCAGTACTAGAAATCGAAACAATAGATTGGCGACAACCAATTATTGAATTTTTACAATATGGAAGACTCCCTCAAGACTCAAAAGGTAAGAAAGACATCAAAAGAAGAGAACCACGATTTGTTCTACTTAATGGTGTCTTATATAGACGATCATTAGATGGAGTACTGCTTCGATGTCTTTCAGATATTGAATCTCGTGAAGCTTTAAATGAAGAGCATTCAGGAACATATGGATCACATCAATTAGGTCCAAAGCTCCATATGCATTTGAAGAGAATGAGATATTATTGGCCCACTATGGTTGCTGATTCAATGGACTTTGCTAAAAAATGCAATATTTGCCAAATACATGCAGAATTTATTCATCAACCACCAGAACCGTTGCACCCCACGGTAGTATCATGGCCATTCGAAGCATGGGGACTTGATATTATTGGGCCCATAAAACCACCATCATCCCTTAACCATCAATACATACTTGCCGCCACGGATTGTTTTTCTAAGTGGACAGAAGCAATTCCACTCAAAGCAGTTAAAGCCGTGGATGTCGTCAACTTTATTCGAGTAAATATAATTTATCGATTTGGCATCCCTCAAAGGATCATTACCGACGATGGAACCAACAAATGCAAAGGTTTTGTGAAAAATATAAAATCAAACATTATTTTTCATCAGCATTTTATGCACCTGCAAATGGTCTAGCAGAAGCATTTAACAAGACTCTTTGCAAACTTCTCAAGAAAATAGCCTCTAAAAATAAAAGAGACTGGCATGAGAAATTATTTGAAGCCTTGTGGGTATATCGAACAACAGTCCGCACTCCAACCCAAAATACACCTTATTCACTAGTCTTTGGAGGAGAAGCAATCCTTCCTCTTGATGTACAATTACCATCCCTCAGAATTGCCATACAAGAATCATTCTCTAATGATGAAAATGCCAAACTTCGACTTCAAGAATTGGAAGCACTCGATGAAAAAAGACTTGAAGCACAACAGAAATTGGAAGCATATCAAGCTCGAGCATCAAATGCATTCAATAAGAAAGTGAAGATCAGGTCTTTTAAAAAAGGAGATTTAGTTCTCACAGTAAAAAGACCTATTGTGATTTCTCGTTTGTCGAGAGGAAAATTCGACCAAAAATGGGAAGGACCTTATGTAGTACAAAAAGTCTTTACCAATGGGGCTTACCAATTGGTTGCACAAGATGGATATCAAACACTTCCTCTTATTAATAGACGTTGTATGTCGCGACCCCGGACCAGGTTCAGAGTCCAATCCGGGATCGGGACAAAGTAAAGTAAATGATGGAAGATAATGAAGATAGTAGTATGTTTGAAAGCCAAAGCGTACACAGGTTAATAAAGACCACGCATTACCCGTGCACGTGATTTCCCACAGGTGTCCGTGGTGAGGATAACACAACATCATAAATATCTTTGTTAAATGCGGAAGCGTGTAGCAAATCACATTCATAAATCCATCTCCATCAAGGAGACTAATAACAACTTAGATACACCGGGAATCAGAGTGAGCAATGATCATTAGCTTAATCCAAAGTACTGTTAAAGTTTAATCAAAAGATCATTTAATTACAATTCACAAAAATAGAGGCCAACAAAGGCCAATATACACAAAACAATAACTACCAAAAGTAAAGTTAAAAACACCCCAAAATGTTACGCATCTCTCAAGGCAACTGGATGTTTAGACAACATCATCGGCACGCCACTCAACTAGCTGATGTGGTTCTCCGACCGCCTCCTTTGGCTCCTCCTCGGGATAACCAACAACTGGACCTGAGTACCAAAGGAAAGGGTCAGACATGACGGTCTAGCAGGTGAATGAAAAGACGTAAACAGCCGATAATAAAAGCATTTACCTTGAAAAACATATAAACCTGTTCAAACAATGACTTTCAAGAAGTAAATGAATCATTTAATTGCAATAATAAAACATGTACTGGTATCCAAGGAATTCGGGAAACAAACAAGATGGCATCCACAAGAAGCTAAATCCTCTATCACCGAAGTGACAAGAGTATATCGGGGCTTTGGCCTCAGTCACTGTTAGACCCCGACCCAGACCAACTCGATTAGTACTAATTAAGTAAACGTTTAGTCTTAAGTGAGTCTTAGTACTAGTTGGGTTAGAATGTGATTAGACTTAGTCTGGATTATAGCTTTGGGGATTTTGAGGACGTTTAGTATGAGTCAGACACGCTCAGGGACGCCCTGAGTGCACGTGTAAGAATGGGTTTTTGTGCTAGATCTTTGTTGTGGATGTGATTTTTAGTTCTCTTGAATGGTTTTATTATTTATGGCAACTTTCGTTTTTAAGCTGCTTGCATTTGAGGCCCAGAAACCCAAGTTTTGGCCCAATAAGGGTAAATCTGTCTTTGCATGTAAATCTGGGCACACTTTTCGAAGTCGTGAAACTATGTCAAAATAATACTTTTCCGAAACTAGATTTTTCGGCGATCGTTTTGTTCTTCTTCGTCGATTCCATCCGGGGTCCACAAGACCATGTTCCAAGCGTTCCAAGTTTCACTGCTAAAGGGACCCACCTCCAGACACTATATAAGCCCTTTCCTTCTTCATTTTCCCTTTTTCCAATCTCTGCAACGGTTTTGCCCTAGAGCAAGTGAGTGGAGAGCTTTCCTCTTTGGTCTTCTCCCTTGGAAATGATCTAGCTATAGTGTTCCAAATCAAGATCCAAGACCACCATTCTCTTCCTCTCTTCTCAAGCTACAGCTGGACGTTTTTGGGAGCCAAACCTTTCCACTATTCATCATCTTCAAGCCCTATTCTTCTTGTTTGGCTAGCTCAAGGTTGGTGTCTTTCTTCATCTTTCCATTTGACGTTCTTAGGCTCACCAAGAGCTTGTTTCTCATGATTTCAAACCCATTTTCGAAATGGGGTTTTGTAATGGCCAAAAATGTTGATTTTGTATGCTCCATTTTGGGGGTTTTGTGTAGATCTCGTGGAGCACCCCTTTCTTGTTGATTTTGAGAAGCTTTGGCTTGGCTTTGGTTAGAGGCAAGTAAACCTTTTAGTTCTCTCTAGTGCATTTCAAGTTTTTGGGCATTTTTACCTTTGGAAATGTTATTCATCATCCAAGCTTATTTTTCTTGCATGTCATTAATCTCTTTTAGCTTGTTTTAATCTTGATAAGCAAGAGTACTAATTTCTCTATCTAATGTAGAGGTTTCATCTTCAATGGAAGCATGTTTTCAATGGAATGGTTTGCAAGTTATTAGATTTATGTTTTGAATGTAAATGGGTTTATGATTTTGATGTTTTGAATGAAATGTGAATGGATTTGGTGTGAAAATCATCCCTTGGAAGCATGTAGGCTTGGGGAGTGCAGGTGGTGAAAATGTGGAAGTGAAGAAGTGAATGAAGTGTGGAAAAAAAAATTGAAATTCCGAAGTTCTACCGGTAGGGGTATTTCAACCGGAAGTTCTACAGGTAGAAAGGGCTCAAATTTTGACAGAGAGTTGAGGAAATTAAAAACCCCAAGTTCTACCGGAAGTTCTACCGGTAGAAATGGCCCAGATTTCGGCAGAGAGTGAGAAAAAAACTGTGAACCGCAGTTCTACCGGAAGTTCTACCGGTAGAAACGGCCCAAATTGTGGCAGAGAGTTGAGAAAAACTGTGAACCGCAGTTCTACCGGAAGTTCTACCGGTAGAACATCTTCTACCGGAATTTCTACCGGTAGAGAGGCATGAACCACACCAAAAAGTACTGTTTTGAAGGATTTTGCAGGATGAAAACTAGACTTGGTCTTAGACCCTTTTTATTGACCTTGTGCACTTGAAATTTCCAAAATGTAATATACCTTCGGGGACACCAAGTTTTATTGAATTTCGACATTTGGTTTTCAATTCCACAAGGGTCAAAGATGTGGTCTTAGCCTATGCTTGATAAAGTTATGTTTGAACCTTTGTTTATGATGCTTTATGCACCATCGTGTTCTCGTCTGATTTCCAAGTGCAAGTCGTTTTCAAGATGTGTTTCAAGAATAAAAAGGGAATCATTTATTAAGTTTGTAAGCATTAATACTATGCTATTTTGCTAGTCTTGTCACTTCGTGCTCGTTAAGTGATTTCCCTCTTGTTTTGACGTGTTTACGAACGTGTATTGCCATGTTTTGTGCATTCATGATATAAGTAAATTTCACTGAGCTTGGACCGCCCTTTTAGCTTGATCCACTACCTAGGGGTCCTTAAACTCGTGGACTGTCTGCAGACTAGTCGTGTATTTTATTACACATCGTGCGTGTTCGTGGTCCGGTTCCGCGGCCGGATACCCCGTCTACCTTGTGTGGCGTGGGATCGTGTTTCGTGTCGTGCTTGTCGTGCGTGCTTGCTCTTGTCATCATGTATGACGGAGAAAGGATGAGCTCATGTGGATTTATCTTTTCATGATATTATATGTATTCGTGCTAGTTTCGTAAGCATTGAAACGTGTATTTAAACTTTGAACTGTTTTAGTATTATTTCAACTATTCATGTCTAAATTGTTTATTTGCCAAACCGTCGTGTTTGATGCTTGTATTTTGGTGTCCAGGTGCCGGTGGTTTCGCGCATGACGAGGAGTGCCCGGAGGAGGCTATTGAGCCACCCCCAGCACTCGAGTGGCAGCCCAACGACGTCATCTAGACGCCGGTCGGGATCGTGATTCTCGTTCACCTAGCTGATTATGTTGGGTTATTCTTTTGGGTTTCAATTGTTGTATTGGCCTGTGTTGGCCTCTCAGGGTTTTGTAATTGGAAGTAAAATACTTTGTCTAACATTGAAACTTTAATCATGCTAGGAATGCTTTGATGACATTCTCTTTTGATACCTTGTCTTGATATTAATATTTCTCTTGTATCTTATCATTTAAGATTTGTATGAATTATTTTGCTACACGCTTCCGTATATCTATTCATGTGAGCTCGACCCGTGTCGTGGGATCCTCACCGCGGAAACCTGTGGGAAAAAGCGGCGGTATGTGTTATGTTTTGACTAATTATATCGCCGCAACAGTCGCGGGCCCGGGTCTCGGTCCGGGGTCGCGACAGGACTGGTATCAGAGCGGGACTTGTTTCAGGCACTTAAAAGAAACTAGAAAGTCTTAGGAACGTGGCGAGGATTCGTGAGTTCGATAGAATGTTTGTCTAGACAACATGACCAACCCAAATCTGTCGATATATGTGCTAACAAATTGTCTTGCAGCATCATGCCTCCACGTAAAGCTCCGAATCACCATGCTTCGGGCAGTAATCAGAATGAGACAGAACCGACTGAGAATCCTACTGCTACTCAGTTCCAACAACTCATGCAGGCCATGTTAGAGCAACAGAGACAAGCCAATGAAACGCAAGCAAAATTTCAAGAGCAAATGGCTAAGAAAGATGAAGAGATGGCTCAAGTACAGAGGCAACTTCTAGAAGTCCTCCAAAATAGACCTCAACATCAAGCCCCACCAAATGTGGTGTACCAGAATAGGGCTGATGATGTCAATGTCCTCTTTGAAAGATTTCGGAAGAGGGGACCCAAGGAGTTCTCGGGTCAAGAGGACCCTTTGACGGCTGATGATTGGCTCGCGAACACGGCTAAGATTTTTGACGTTTTCGTTTGCACTGGCAGGGAGAGGGTGAACCTCACAGCTTCTCTATTTTATGGGCTTGCAGACGATTGGTGGCAGACGGTCAAAGAGCCATACCAGGTCATGGCAGATGAGGTTGCTTGGACAACCTTCAAGACACATTTCACAGACAAGTACGTCCCATCCCATGTTAAGAGACAGAAGGCAATTGAATTCCAACAGTTGAAGCAAGGGAGTATGTCCGTTTTGGAGTACGTTACGAAGTTTGAGAGGCTTGCCAGATATGCTACCGAGCTTATTGACACTGAACAGAAAAAGATAACTAAGTTTTTGGAAGGACTGAATCCCATTCTCAAGAGGGATGTTTCGGGAATAATCCCTCCAGCCACCTTTGATGAAGCAGTCAGTCGGGCATACAAATTTGAGGAGTTTAATAATGAGATCATCCAGGATAGAAAGCAGCACTACCAGCAGCAAAACCAAAGACAGCAAAGTAGCAAGAAGCCAAGGCAAGAACAGACTCAAGTTAGACAGTCTGGTTGTAATCATTGTGGCAAGAATCACCCTACCCACGAATGCCGCAAGGCAACGGGTGCTTGCTTCAAGTGTGGAGGGATGGACCATGCAATCAAGGATTACCCACACCTTCAGAGTCAAGCTAACAGATATCAACAGCCAAGGCAGACAGCACCACCAAATCAAGCAGTACCGGTTCAGATGAGACCACCACAGCAACAACAGCAACAAGGCAGGCAAGTACAAAACCAGAATGCTCGTCCACCGCAGAATAGGAACAACCAGGGCAGACAGATTCAGCAGCAGAACAGGCCACACCAGCAGGGACGTGCATACAATATCAACCGTGCTGACGCTGAAGCAGCCGGTGACGTCATAGAAGGTAAACTTCTTGTGTGTGGAGTAGAAGCACAGATCTTATTTGATCCAGGATCCACACACTCCTTTCTATCACCTTTGTTTGCAAAGAAGATTGATGCACAGCATGCAGAATTGGATTATAATTTGACTGTTACTACACCCATAGGTAGACATGTTGTTTGTACCACCTTTTACCCTAGCTGTCAGATTTTGTTAGGAGATATCAATTTACCGGCCAACCTCATAATTTTAGACATGCATGATTTTGACATTATCTTAGGCATGGATTGGTTAGAGACCTACCATGCTACCATGGATTGTTTTGGTAAGACCATTACCTTCAGATTGCAAGGGCCACAGACAGAGTTGATGTTTCAGGGCAATAGGAAAAAGTCTTTCAATGGTTTCATTTCGGCTTTAAAAGCTAACAGATTGGTGAGCAGTGGTTGTGAGGCATTTTTAGCGTTTATCACGGAGGATAAACAGTCCCAAGGGGTGGAGGATATCCCCGTAGTGTGTGAATTTCCGGATGTTTTTCCAGATGAAATCCCGGGTTTACCACCAGTTAGAGAAGTTGAGTTTACTATTGAACTCCTTCCAGGGACTGCACCGATCTCAATTGCACCTTACAGGATGGCTCCTGCAGAGTTAGGTGAATTGAAACTTCAGTTGCAAGAATTGTTGAGCAAAGGCTTCATTAGGCCAAGTGTTTCACCGTGGGGAGCGCCAGTTCTTTTTGTGAAGAAGAAGGATGGAAGTCTTAGAATGTGTATCGACTATAGAAGGTTGAATCATGTGACCGTCAAGAACAAATACCCCTTGCCAAGGATAGATGAATTGTTTGACCAATTACAAGGAGCAACACACTTTTCCAAGATAGACTTGAGGTCAGGGTATCATCAGTTGCGGGTTAGAGAGTCTGATGTGGCGAAGACAGCCTTCCGAACGAGATATGGGCATTACGAGTTCTTAGTGATGCCCTTTGGCTTGACAAATGCACCCGCAGCTTTCATGGCTCTCATGAACAAGGTCTTTGCAGAGTACCTAGATCACTCTACCGTGGTGTTCATTGATGATGTCCTCGTGTATTCTAAGAGTAAGGAGGAGCATGAAGAGCACTTGAGGACGTCATTGCAGCTTTTGAGAGACCACCAGTTCTATGCTAAGTTGAACAAGTGTGAATTCTGGCTAGAGCAAGTTTCCTTTTTGGGTCACATCATTTCGAGAGAAGGATTAGCAGTAGATCCAGCCAAGATAGAAGCAGTTATTGAATGGAAGAGGCCTAGCAGTGTGACAGAAATTAGAAGCTTTTTGGGGTTAGCAGGATACTATCAGAGATTTGTTCAAGGTTTTTCGTCCATTGCAGCTCCATTGACGAAGTTGACCCGGAAAAATGTCCCTTTTGTTTGGACTGATCAGTGTGAAGGAAGTTTTCAGGAGTTGAAGAAGAGGTTAACCACAGCCCCAATCCTCACATTACCATCGGGCAGCGGTGGATTTGTTGTGTTTATGGATGCATCCAACGTGGGATTAGGCTGTGTATTGATGCAAGATGGCAAGGTGATTGCCTATGGTTCGAGACAGTTGAAGAATCATGAGGTTAATTATGCAACGCATGACTTGGAGTTAGCAGCAGTGGTTTTTGCTTTGAAGATGTGGAGGCACTACCTCTATGGAGCGAAATTTGGAGTTCATTCAGACCACCGAAGCTTACAATATTTGTTTTCACAGAAGGAGTTGATTATGAGGCAGAGAAGGTGGATGGAGTATATTAAAGATTATGACTTCCCAATCAAGTATCATCCGGGCAAAGTGAATGTGGTAGCAGATGCATTGAGCAGAAAGTCAGCAGTGATGGCTAGTTTGAGAGGAGTTAGCGTTCTCCAACAGTTGGAAGAACTTGGAGTGGAGTTACAACACTTGAGGAGAGGTGTCTTAGTGGCAAATATGACCGTGTCGGAGCCTACCTTCATCCAAAGAATCAAAGATAGTCAGTTGCAAGACCCGGAATTGGCCAAGATTGTAGATCAGATTGCAGAACGTCCAGATTTCAGAATTTCTGATGGAGTGTTGTATTTTCGTGACCGGTTGTGCGTGCCGAATGTTGACGATTTGAAGAATGAAATTATGATTGAATCTCACCATACTAGATACTCTATACATCCGGGTAGCACGAAGATGTACCATAACTTGAAGAATAGATTTTGGTGGAATAATATGAAGAGAGAGATAGCAGCATTTGTGTCTCGTTGCTTAACTTGTCAGATGATCAAGGCAGAACATCAGAAGCCTCCTGGTTTGTTACAGCCTTTGGAAATTCCGGAGTGGAAATGGGAGCACATCACTATGGATTTTGTCTCCGGTTTGCCTAATACCAAGAGAGGGAACAATGCAATTTGGGTTATAGTTGATCGTCTTACGAAGTCTGCGCACTTCCTTCCGATGAAGACTGGGAATATGATGCATATGGCACCACTCGCTAGACTATTCATCGATGAGATCGTTAGTAAGCATGGCCAGCCCGTCTCCATCACTTCCGACAGAGATAGTAGATTTGTTTCGAGGTTTTGGAAATCTCTTCTTGAATCCATGGGTTCCAAACTTCAGTTCAGCACAGCGTATCATCCTCAGACCGATGGTCAGTCAGAGCGGACGATACAGACTCTTGAAGATATGCTACGTGCTTGTGTGTTGGATTTCAAGGTCCAGTGGGATGAGAACCTACCTCTTTGTGAGTTCGCGTACAACAATAGCTACCATTCTAGCATTGGAATGGCACCTTTCGAGGCACTCTATGGTAGGAGATGCAGAACTCCAGTTTGTTCGGAAGAAGTCGGTGTGCGTAGTTTTCATGGACCGACGATAGTTGGAGAGACAAGCGACAAGGTTAAGCAGATTCAGGACAGATTGAAGATCGCTCGAAGCAGACAGAAAAGTTATGCTGACACTCGCCGGAGAGAATTGCAATTTGAAGTGGGTGACAAAGTGTTCTTGAAAGTCTCACCGGTCAGAGGTACTCTAAGATTTGGAAAGAAAGGAAAATTGTCCAGTAGATACATTGGCCCATATGAGATTTTGAGCAAGATTGGAAATGTCGCTTACAGACTTGCGTTACCGCCGGAACTCTCCGGGGTACATAATGTTTTTCATGTTTCCATGCTCAAGAAATATGTTCACAGTCCTTCTCACATTATTCCACACGAGCCTTTAGAGATTCGAGAAGACGCGTCGTATGTGGAGAAACCGGTTAGAATCATCGACACCAAAGAGCATGAATTGAGGAATCGGACTGTCCATTGGGTCAAGGTACTTTGGGAGAACCACGAGCCAGAAGAAGCCACATGGGAATTGAGAGATCAAGTCCAAAAGAAGTATCCACACCTGTTACCAGAGGTAAAATTATTTATATTTGGTGGACCAAATATCCTAAGGGGTGGAGGATGTTAGACCCCGACCCAGACCAACTCGATTAGTACTAATTAAGTAAACGTTTAGTCTTAAGTGAGTCTTAGTACTAGTTGGGTTAGAATGTGATTAGACTTAGTCTGGATTATAGCTTTGGGGATTTTGAGGACGTTTAGTATGAGTCAGACACGCTCAGGGACGCCCTGAGTGCACGTGTAAGAATGGGTTTTTGTGCTAGATCTTTGTTGTGGATGTGATTTTTAGTTCTCTTGAATGGTTTTATTATTTATGGCAACTTTCGTTTTTAAGCTGCTTGCATTTGAGGCCCAGAAACCCAAGTTTTGGCCCAATAAGGGTAAATCTGTCTTTGCATGTAAATCTGGGCACACTTTTCGAAGTCGTGAAACTATGTCAAAATAATACTTTTCCGAAACTAGATTTTTCGGCGATCGTTTTGTTCTTCTTCGTCGATTCCATCCGGGGTCCACAAGACCATGTTCCAAGCATTCCAAGTTTCACTGCTAAAGGGACCCACCTCCAGACACTATATAAGCCCTTTCCTTCTTCATTTTCCCTTTTTCCAATCTCTGCAACGGTTTTGCCCTAGAGCAAGTGAGTGGAGAGCTTTCCTCTTTGGTCTTCTCCCTTGGAAATGATCTAGCTATAGTGTTCCAAATCAAGATCCAAGACCACCATTCTCTTCCTCTCTTCTCAAGCTACAGCTGGACGTTTTTGGGAGCCAAACCTTTCCACTATTCATCATCTTCAAGCCCTATTCTTCTTGTTTGGCTAGCTCAAGGTTGGTGTCTTTCTTCATCTTTCCATTTGACGTTCTTAGACTCACCAAGAGCTTGTTTCTCATGATTTCAAACCCATTTTCGAAATGGGGTTTTGTAATGGCCAAAAATGTTGATTTTGTATGCTCCATTTTGGGGGTTTTGTGTAGATCTCGTGGAGCACCCCTTTCTTGTTGATTTTAAGAAGCTTTAGCTTGGCTTTGGTTAGAGGCAAGTAAACCTTTTAGTTCTCTCTAGTGCATTTCAAGTTTTTGGGCATTTTTACCTTTGGAAATGTTATTCATCATCCAAGCTTATTTTTCTTGCATGTCATTAATCTCTTTTAGCTTGTTTTAATCTTGATAAGCAAGAGTACTAATTTCTCTATCTAATGTAGAGGTTTCATCTTCAATGGAAGCATGTTTTCAATGGAATGGTTTGCAAGTTATTAGATTTATGTTTTGAATGTAAATGGGTTTATGATTTTGATGTTTTGAATGAAATGTGAATGGATTTGGTGTGAAAATCATCCCTTGGAAGCATGTAGGCTTGGGGAGTGCAGGTGGTGAAAATGTGGAAGTGAAGAAGTGAATGAAGTGTGGAAAAAAAAATTGAAATTCCGAAGTTCTACCGGTAGGGGTATTTCAACCGGAAGTTCTACCAGTAGAAAGGGCTCAAATTTTGACAGAGAGTTGAGGAAATTAAAAACCCCAAGTTCTACCGGAAGTTCTACCGGTAGAAATGGCCCAGATTTCGGCAGAGAGTGAGAAAAAAACTGTGAACCGCAGTTCTACCGGAAGTTCTACCGGTAGAAACGGCCCAAATTGTGGCAGAGAGTTGAGAAAAACTGTGAACCGCAGTTCTACCGGAAGTTCTACCGGTAGAACATCTTCTACCGGAATTTCTACCGGTAGAGAGGCATGAACCACACCAAAAAGTACTGTTTTGAAGGATTTTGCAGGAATGAAAACTAGACTTGGTCTTAGACCCTTTTTATTGACCTTGTGCACTTGAAATTTCCAAAATGTAATATACCTTCGGGGACACCAAGTTTTATTGAATTTCGACATTTGGTTTTCAATTCCACAAGGGTCAAAGATGTGGTCTTAGCCTATGCTTGATAAAGTTATGTTTGAACCTTTGTTTATGATGCTTTATGCACCATCGTGTTCTCGTCTGATTTCCAAGTGCAAGTCGTTTTCAAGATGTGTTTCAAGAATAAAAAGGGAATCATTTATTAAGTTTGTAAGCATTAATACTATGCTATTTTGCTAGTCTTGTCACTTCGTGCTCGTTAAGTGATTTCCCTCTTGTTTTGACGTGTTTTCGAACGTGTATTGCCATGTTTTGTGCATTCATGATATAAGTAAATTTCACTGAGCTTGGACCGCCCTTTTAGCTTGATCCACTACCTGGGGGTCCTTAAACTCGTGGACTGTCTGCAGACTAGTCGTGTATTTTATTACACATCGTGCGTGTTCGTGGTCCGGTTCCGCGGCCGGATACCCCGTCTACCTTGTGTGGCGTGGGATCGTGTTTCGTGTCGTGCTTGTCGTGCGTGCTTGCTCTTGTCATCATGTATGACGGAGAAAGGATGAGCTCATGTGGATTTATCTTTTCATGATATTATATGTATTCGTGCTAGTTTCGTAAGCATTGAAACGTGTATTTAAACTTTGAACTGTTTTAGTATTATTTCAACTATTCATGTCTAAATTGTTTATTTGCCAAACCGTCGTGTTTGATGCTTGTATTTTGGTGTCCAGGTGCCGGTGGTTTCGCGCATGACGAGGAGTGCCCGGAGGAGGCTATTGAGCCACCCCCAGCACTCGAGTGGCAGCCCAACGACGTCATCTAGACGCCGGTCGGGATCGTGATTCTCGTTCACCTAGCTGATTATGTTGGGTTATTCTTTTGGGTTTCAATTGTTGTATTGGCCTGTGTTGGCCTCTCAGGGTTTTGTAATTGGAAGTAAAATACTTTGTCTAACATTGAAACTTTAATCATGCTAGGAATGCTTTGATGACATTCTCTTTTGATACCTTGTCTTGATATTAATATTTCTCTTGTATCTTATCATTTAAGATTTGTATGAATTGTTTTGCTACACGCTTCCGCATATCTATTAATGTGAGCTCGACCCGTGTCGTGGGATCCTCACCGCGGAAACCTGTGGGAAAAAGCGGCGATATGTGTTATGTTTTGACTAATTATATCGCCGCAACAGTCGCGGGCCCGGGTCTCGGTCCGGGGTCGCGACAGTCACCGAAGTGAGGAAGTGCAACATAATTTACATATACATATATAATAATATGGGCCGGGACCACGGTAGCAAACCGGTATCGGGAATCACGGTAGCGAACCGGATATCAGGAACCACGAGAGCGAGCCGGGTATCGGGACGGGACCACGGTTAATAAACCGGGTGTCGGGATCCAAACTGCAGCTGGCGGGACGGGAAGGGATCTCCAAGTCGGTAGGTCAGACCGACAAGGTCATCCAAGCTTAGTGGTGCCGACTCATAGGTCATATGCAAGAAATCGGGCATGTATAAAACACTTATAATGAAATCGTATAAACGGGCGAAGCGGGGTGCTCAAAGCACAATATCATTTCAATATCAGGTCATGCACATCGGGACTAGCACAAATGCTACAAATACAGTTCAGTGCTTTTGGGATTGATAAATCATAACTCATGAATTTCGGGAATAAAAGGGGTACAATAAACTTTCGAAATACCGGGATAAGTACCGGGGTTTGAAACTAATTCAAGGTGAATAGGGACCCCCCGTATGTCTATTTAATAAAAAAACTTGGTACTCTTTAAATTTGAAGACATTCCGGGTGGAAGTTTCTAAAACTTCAATGAATACTTTGTGATTATAGTTTCTTCCTCATCCGGGCTTCATACATCACTTAATAAATTTCCCGCCAAGATGGGACTCCCAGTGAACCTCTCACAATATGTAAATATTTTATTTCAGCTCCAAACGTGTCCCCAGTGATACAGCACCCATTGCTCGAGCGAACATTACAGTTCGCTCGAGCGGAGGAGTCTCTGGAATGGTTTCTGGGAGGGTTCGCTCGAGCGGACCTGCCCAGTTCAAGCTGGCTCGAGCGAAACATCGGTTCGCTCGAACTAGCCACTCTCTGGATGGGATGCTGGGAACGTTCGCTCGAGCGGACCAGGGTTCGCTCAGGCGAACTGTTCTCTGGAACGACATGAGCCTTTTTCTGGGCAGTTCGCTCGAGCGAAGTGTCAGTTGGCTCGAGCGAAGTGTCAGTTCGCTCGAGCGAAGTGTCAGTTCGCTCGAGCGAACTGTCCAAAACCAGTTCCGGGACAGTTCTGCTCTCTGCTTCTCTTCTCTTCCTACAAACCCATTTTTGAGGTTCCATTTCTACATCCATAGAGGGCATATAAGCACCTCAATACCTCCAGCAAATCTTCATCAAAACTCGTCACAACAACCACCAAGACTCCATCCATTCATCTCCATTACTTTCCACATTCAATCACAAAGAGAAGGACAATAACCACAACCACATAGTTTCATTCAAGCCTTAGACAAGAAACAAAACAAAAGCTATAAAATCACATTTCAAAGCAATAAATGGGCTAACCAACCCTTTTCATGAGTATTTAATCACATTGAATGCAAAGTAGAAACAAGACACTAATGAAATACAAAACCAACCACATTTGTCATAAAAACCATTCAATGCTAAAAACATCCATTCATCCACTTGACTTGGGTCTCTAATCAAGGAACCAAGCAATTAATCTCCTCTTCCAAACCAAACTCCAAGCTACACAAAAACCCGCAAAATACAAACCCTAACATGGTCAATCCAAGGAATGAAGAAGAATAAACTCTCAATAATGAAGGTGGAGCTTCTCTAAAGCTAGGAGAATACATATCAAGGAGATTGGAAGGGAAAACTTACTTGCAAGGTCTCTAAATGAACAAGAGTGACTCAAAGAGGGTCTTGGAATAGAGGTTTCTCTTCACAAATAATATCCAAGGAGAGCTCTAGTGATGGAGAAGAAGATGGTGACTTCCATTAGTGCTCTAGGTGCAAGCTTGGTGGAGATTTGGTAGTGGAGAAGCAAGGAAAAGAAGAAGAAAAGGGAAAAACCCTAGGTTTGTGGCTCTTGTGCTCGAAAAAGGGTGAATGGAAGAGAAGGGTCTATTTATACAAGTGGGTGTGGGTTCCACCATTAGAAAATCTTTGGAAGCTGAAATCACCACTCTCGGGACCTCGGACGAAATCGACGAAGAAGGGAAAAGTGATCAACAAAATATCTAGTTTCCGAAAAGTATATTTTTCGTGGGTTTCGGGGATATAACTTTTGGGTACAGATTTAGTGTAAAAAGACTGTTTTGCCCTCAATGCAAGGAAAGTCGGGTTTTGGGGCTCCGGACAGTTACGGGGTCAACATGAAAGTTGTAGGGATCAACGGAACAAGTGAAACGGGGTAGAAATACAAAACACCAGAATCTCGGATAATTCCCAAGTCAACGTAAAGCTATACAAAGGGGACACCCCAAAGGTTCCTACAAATCACAAGGACTCCCCAAAATTTCCAAAGCATATAGCAAAGCTATTCTAATCCAGACTTAGTCAAATCTACTAATCAAACTTAGCACTAACACGCGACTTAATTAGCACTAATCGTGTACGCTCGGGTCGGGGTCTTACATCCTCCACCCCTTAGGGCATTTGGTCCTCCAAATGAAACATAAAACTCACCTCGGGTAGGAGATGTGAATACTTCTTCTGCACTTGATCTCTTAATTCCCACGTTGCTTCTTCCGGTCCATGATTTTCCCAAAGCACTTTCATCCACTGAATAGTCCGTGTCCTCAACTCTTGCTCCTTCGTGTTTATGATCTGAATGAGCTTCTCTACATACATAGCATCTTCTCGAATTTCCAACGGTTCATGCCGGAGTACATGTGAAGGGTCGGGGACGTACTTTTTCAACATCAACACATGGAAGACGTTGTGTACACCAGAAAGTTCAGGTGGTAAGGCTAATCTATAAGCCACATCACCAATCTTGCTCACAATACCATATGGTCCGATGTATCTCCACGACAACTTGCCCTTCTGCCCAAATCTCAATGTTCCTCTGGTAGGTGACACCTTCAAGAAGACCTTATCCCCTTCTTTAAACTATAAGTCCCTTCTGTGAGAATCTGCATAGCTTTTCTGTCTACTCCAGGCTACTTTCAAGCATTCTTGAATCTGTCTCACTTTGTCACTGGTCTCACTCACTATGGTTGGTCCATGGAAACTGCGGGTGCCAACTTCTTCCCAACATACTGGTGTCCTACACCTTCTGCCATACAAGGCTTCAAAGGGTACCATTCCAATGCTCGAGTGGTAGCTGTTATTGTAAGCAAACTCACACAACGGTAGAGCTTCATCCCATTGAGTCTTGAAATCTAACACACAAGCACGGAGCATGTACTCGAGCGTCTGAATTGTTCTCTCTAACTGGCCATCTGTCTGAGGGTGATAAGCCGTGTTGAACTGTAACTTCGTACCCATAGACTCATGTAGGGTCTTCCAAAATCTCGAGACGAATCTGCTGTCTCTTTCGGATGTGATTGAAACTGGCTGACCATGTCTACTGACGATCTCACTAACAAACAACTTTGCTAGGGGTAAATGTTAGACCCCGACCCAGACCAACTCGATTAGTACTAATTAAGTGAGTGATTAGTCTTAAGTGAGTCTTATTACTAGTTGGGTTAGAATGTGATTAGACTTAGTCTGGATTATAGCTTTAGGGATTTTGAGGATGTTTAGTATGAGTCAGACACGCTCAGGGACGCCCTGAGTACACGTGTAAGAGTGGGTTTTCGTTCTAGATATCTTATTTGATCATGATTTTTATTTCTCTTGAATGGTTTTATTATTTGTGACAACTTTCATTTTTATAGCAAGCATGTATTTGAGGCCCAGAAAACCAAGTTTTGGCCCAAGAGGGTAAATCTGTCTTTTTATGCTAAATCTGGGCATAATTTTCGAAGTCGTGAAACGATGTCAAAATTATACTTTTCCGAAACTAGAATTTTCGACGATCGTTTTGTTCTCCTTCGTCGTTTCCATCCGGGGTCCACAAGACCATGTTTTTATCGTTTCAATGTTCAGCTGAAAGGGGACCCACTTCTCAAGCCATATATATATTCTCCTATTCTCTCTCCTCCATTCTTCTTCCCAAATCCCTGCAACGTTTTGACCTAGAGTGGAGAAGAGAAGAAAGCCTTCTTCTTGACTTTTCTCCCTTGGAATCATCTAGCAAGAGAGCTCCAATCTCTAATCCAACTCCGCCATTCTTTTCCTCTCTTCTCAAGCTTCGTTTGGAGTATTTTTGGAGCCAATCCATTGCACTATTCATCATCTTCAACCTCCCTTCATCTTGTTCAGCTAGCTCAAGGTTGGTGTTTTCCTTCTTTCTTTCTTTTCATGTTCATTTAGCTCGCTTAGAGCTTGTTTCCCATGTTTTCAAACCCATTTTCGAAATGGGGGTTTGCAATGGCCAAAATGGTGATTTTGTGTGCTCTCTTTTGGGGGTTTTGTGTAGATTTCGTGGAGCTCCCATCCTTGTTGGATTTTGTGGAGTTTTGGTTGGCTTTGGTTAGAGGCAAGTAAACTTTATAGGATTTTCATATACATTGTATTGTGGTTCATTACTTCCATTAAGACATGATTTTTATGCTTAACCTATTAAGGCATGTTATGTTTATGTTCTCTTAAATCATTGGTTTGAGCTCCTCTACTTGTGTTCTTGTTAATGACTTTTCCAAGTTTTTATAATCAAGTTTGGTTTTGTAAGTTCTATGAATTTGTTTTTGGAAATGTCTTAATGTTTCTCATTGGAATGGATGGATTAATTGTGGAGGGAATGCCTTAAAATGTGTGAAATGTATCCCTTGGAAAGCATGTAGGCTTGGGGAGTGCAGGTGGTTCAATGTGGAGGTGAAGAAGGGAAAGGAGTTTTGAAAATCTAAATCGAAACATGCGGCCCTGTGTCTGTCGGTCAGGTGTCGGTCAGACGTCGGTCCGACAGCCAACCGAGGACCTGTCGGTTCGAATTCCAGAGAGCAACTTTTTGACAAGGAATCCCCTCGGTCGACCGACACGAACCGAAAATCTGTCGGTTCAGTTTCTAGAGAGCAACAATTTCTTCAGGTCATCCGTCGGTCAGCCGTCGGTCGACCAACAGCCAACCGAGGACCTGTCGGTTCGAATTCCAGAGAGCAGCATTTCTGGGCTAGATCCTGTCGGTCATCCATCGGTCGACCGACAGATTAACGTCGGTTGACCGACAGGTGACCGAGGGTTGACCGACAGTTACTAAAAGAACTGTTTTTGAAGAAATTTTTGCGGGAATGAAAACTAGACTGAGCTTTAGACCTTTTATTTGGCCTTGTGCACTTGGAATTTCCAAAATGTACTATACCTTCGGGGACACCAAGCTATATAGAATTCCAACATTTGGCCTTCAATTCCACAAGGGTCAAAGATTGGTCTTAGCCTATGCTTGATAGATTTATGTTTGAACTCTTGTTTTGATGCTTCATACATCCTCATGTTTTGTTTGAATTCCAAGTATAAGCTTGTTTTAAGATGTGTTTCAAGAATGAGAAAAAGGGAATCATTTCTTAAGTTTGTTAAGCATTAATACCATGCTATTTTGCTAGTCTTGTCGTGCCGTGTTTGATAAATGATTTCTCTCTTGTTTAGTCGTGTTCTCGAACTTGTATCGCCGTGTTTTGTGCATTCATGATATAAGTGAATACCACTGAGCATGGACTGCCCTTTTAGCTTGATCCACTACCTGGGGGTCCTTAAACATGTGGATTGTCTGCAAACTAGTCGTGTATTATATTACACATCGTGCGTGTTCGTGGTCGGGTTCCGCAGCCGGATACCTTGTCTACCTTGTGTGGCGTGGGATCGTGTTTTTCGTGTCGTGCTTGTCGTGCGTGCTTGCTCTTGTCATCATAAATGATGGAGAAATGATGAGCTCAATGTGGATTTATCTTTTCATGATATTATAAGTATTCATGCTAGTTTCGTAAACTTGAAACATGTATTTAAATCTTAAACTGTTTATTTTCCAAACCGTCGTGTTTGATGCTTGTTATTTTGGTGTCCAGGTGCCGGAGGTTACATGCTTAACGAGGAGTGCCCGGAGGAGGCTTTTGAGCCACCCCCAGCACCTGAGTGGCAGCCCAACGACGTCATCTAGACGCCTGTCGGGAACTTGATTGCTCATTCACCTAGTTGGGATATTCTTTTTGGGATCTTTTGTTGTATTGGCCTTTGTTGGCCTCTCTTGGTTATGTAACTTGAACTAATGTACTTTTGTCTAACTATGAAACTTTAATCATGATAGGAATGCTATGTAGACATTCTCTTTTGATACCTAGCCTCGATATTAAAATTTCTCTTGCATCTTGTTGTTTTTATGAATTGTATGATTCGTTTTGCTACACGCTTCCGCATAACCATTCGTGTGAGCTCGACCCGTGTCTTGGGATCCTCACCGCGGAAACCTGTGGGAAAACCGGCAGTATGTTTTATGTTAGTTAATCATATCGCCGCAATCGTGGTCCCGGGTCTCGGTCCGGGGTCGCGACAGTAACATATGCATCTTCTTTCCTGTCTTCATGGGGATAAAATGAGCTGATTTGGTGAGTCTGTCCACAATAACCCATATTGCATCATTGCCTTTGCTAGTTCTTGGTAGTCCCGAAATAAAATCCATGGTAATGTGCTCCCATTTCCATTTCGGGATCTCTAATGGCTGCAACAACCCTGGAGGCTTCTGATGCTCTGTCTTTATCAATTGACAGGTCATACAGCGAGAGACGCACACTGCAATCTCTCTCTTCATGTTGTTCCACCAAAATCCGCCTTTCAAATTCTGATACATCTTTGTGTTGCCTGGGTGCATAGAATACTTCGTACTGTGAGCCTCTGCCATGATGTCATTCCTCAAATCTTCGATATTAGGCACAAATAGACGGTCTCGATAATAAAGAACTCCATCAATGATACGAAAATCAGGACGTTCTGCTATATGTTCTGCAATCTTGGCCAGCTCTGGATCTTGCAACTGACTATCCTTGATCTTCTGAATGAAAGAAGGTTCTGACACTAACATGTTAGCCAATAATACACCCTTCCTTAGTGGTTGTAAATCTATTCTCAACTCCTCAAATTGCTCAAAAATACAAGTACCACTCAAATTCGCCAAGCCCACTGATTTTCTACTCAAAGCATCGGCAACTACATTCACTTTCCCCGGGTGATACTTGATTGGAAAATCGTAATCCTTGATATATTTCATCCATCTGAGAAAACAAGTATTGTAGGCTGTGGTGATCATAATGGACCTCAAACTTCTCTCCATAGAGGTAATGTCTCCACATTTTCAACGCGAAGACAACCGCTGCCAACTCAAGATCATGGGTTGCATAATTCTTCTCGTGATCTTTCAACAGCCAGGACCCATATGCAACAACCTTTCCTTCCTGTATCAATACACAACCGAGTCCAACGTTCGAAGCATCAGTAAAAATGGTAAAACCGCCGCTTCCGGATGGCAAAATGAGGACTGGTGCAGTGGTCAATCTCTTCTTCAACTCTTGGAAACTGGCCTCACACTGATCTGTCCATACATAAGGTGCATTCTTCCTTGTCAACTTCGTCAACGGTGCTGCAATCGACGAAAATCCTTGTACAAATCTCCGGTAATACCCTGCCAATCCAAGAAAACTCCTGATTTCTGACACATTCTTCGGTCTTTCCCACTTCACTACAGCCTCAATCTTGGACGGATCTACTGACAATCCTTCCTTGGAGATGATATGCCCCAAAAATGCAACTTGCTCTAGTCAAAATTCGCACTTGTTGAGCTTTACATACAGCTGGTTCTCTCTCAAAAGTTGCAATGCTATTCGCAGATGCTCTTCATGCTCTTCTCTGGTCTTGGAGTACACCAAAATATCATCAATGAACACTACCACAAACTGATCCAGATATTGAGCAAATATCTTGTTCATCAATGCCATGAACATTGCCGGTGCATTAGTCAGTCCAAATGGCATCACTAGGAACTCGTAGTGGCCATATCTTGTCCGAAAAGCTGTTTTCAACACATCTGATTCCCTAACTCTCAGCTGATGGTAACCGGATCTCAAATCAATCTTCGAGAAATATGAAGCACCTTGTAATTGATCAAACAGTTCATCTATCCTTGGCAATGGATATTTGTTCTTAATGGTCACTTGATTCAACCTTCGGTAATCAACACACATTCTCATCGAACCATCTTTCTTCTTGACGAACAAAATCGGAGCTCCCCACGACGAAATGATCGGTCTCACGAAACCTTTATCCAGCAACTCTTGCAATTGTATCTTAAGTTCTCCCAATTCGGCCGGAGCCATACGATAAGGTGCAATAGAAATTGGAGCGGTCCCTAGTAACAACTCAATGGTGAAATCGATTTTTCTTATGGGTGGTAATCCTGGAATCTCCTCCCGAAACGCATCCGGGAACTCCCAAACAATAGGGATCTCCTCCACCCCTTGGGACCGTTTATCCTCCATGATAAACCCCAAATAGGCTTCACATCCACTTCTCAAAAGTCTATCAGCTTTCAACGCTGAGACAAACCCTACACGAGAATTTCTCCTCTCACCCTAAAACAACACCCCTGCTGGTGTCTCTTCTAACTTGAATGTGAGGGTCTTATGGAAACAATCCATTGTGGCATGGTACCCTGCCAGCCAATCCATCCCAGGATGACATCACAATCATTCATCTCCAACAGAATAAGATCTGCAGGTAACACAACTTCTCCTATCTGAACTGTACAACTAGGGTAATAACTAGTACACACAACTTGTTTTACTACTGGAGTAGTCACAGTTAAAGTATGCTCAAGTTCTCTACCATGCACATCAATCAATCTAGAAAATGCATGGGATATAAATGGATGCGTAGAGCCAGGGTCAAACAATATCTTAGCTTCTATCCCACTAACAAGAAGTGTACCTTCCACAACATTGCCTGTTGCCTCGGCATCAGCTCTATTGACCGCATATACTTGTCCTCGCTGCTGTGGCCTGATAGAGCATGCTGTTGTCTGCCTTGAGGGACATTTCTGTTATGTTGCGGGGGACGCTGATTCTGTCCTTGTTGACGGGCCTGCTGTTGCTGTTGTTGAGGTCTATACTGTTGCGGTGGTGCCTGTTGTTGGAGTGGCCTCGCCTGATTCTGCACAACTATTGCATTCTATGGCTGTGCTGGACGCGGTGCTCCCTACTACTGCTGATTCTGCCTATTCGGTCTCGGGCAGTTCCTCATCTGATGGTCCATGGAGCCACATCTAAAGCATGCTCCCGTGATGGTACGACATTGGGTACTCTCATGGTTTTTACCACAGTTAATACAAACTGCCTGAGCCTGGATATTCTGATCTATCCGGTGCCTCTTGTGCTGATGATTCCTTTGTTGATGGTTCTGTGGTGGACTCTGTCCTTGCCCCTTGCCTTGAACTCTAAGGACCTTGTAGTGGAAGTTCTCGAACTTGTATGCTCTCTTGATCGCCTCTTCAAAAGTGATCGGTGGTATAACTCTTGTAGCATCTCTCTCGATGATGGGGTTAAGTCCTTCAAGGAACTTGGTTATCTTTTTCTCCACCGTGTCCACTAATTCGGGGGCATATCTTGACAACCTCTCAAATTTAGTGAGGTATTCTTGAACGGTCATATTGCCTTGGACAAGCTGTTGAAATTCTACTGCCTTCTGCCTCCTGATCTGCGTGGGCACATATTTGTCACGAAACTGTATTTTAAAGTTTTGCCATACAACTGCGTCAGCCATTGTTCTATACTCTTCCCTTACTGTTTTCCACCAGATGTCTGCCAAACCGGTGAATAAGGATGTTGCCAGTTTTACTCTCTCTCCTCCTGTGCATCTGAAGACTTCAAAGATGTTCTCCGTATGGTCCAACCAATCATCTACAGTCAATAGATCTTCTGAGCCAACAAAATCCTTGGGTGCCCTCTTTCTGAATCTCTCAAACAATGCATTGGGGTCATGCTCCCTCTAGTTGATGACAATTGCGGGTTGAGGCTGGACTGGGTCTGGCCTTCTCTGTAACACTTCTAATAACTGCCTCTGCATTTCTGCCAACTCTCTGGCATGATCTTCATCCTTCTTAAGCATCTGCTCTTGGAGTCTAGTTTGGTTCTCATTGGCTTGACGTTGTTGGTCAAGCATAGCCTGCAACATCTGCTGAAACTGATTCAGCATCGTATTTCCAATTCTATCTTCTTCAATCGGTTCAGTAAAATCACTGTTACTTACGGTGGGATTGCCGTTCACTGGTCGCTCATGAGGTGGCATGATGCTGCAAAATAAGTTGTTAGCACATAAAAACTCAAGAATAGGGTCACACACTACTCACGCGATTCTAGCTTATGAAAGATATAACGAATCCTCGCTACGTCCTTAGGATTTCTAGTTTCTTTTAATTGCTTGAAACACGTCTCGCTCTGATACCAGTCTGTAGCGACCCCGGACCGGGTTCAGGGTCCAATCCGGGATCGGGACTAAGTAAAGTAAATGATGGAAGATAATGAAGATAGTAGTATGTTTGAAAGCCAAAGCTTACACGGGTTAATAAAGACCACGCATTACCCGTTCACGTGATTTCCCACAGGTGTCCGCGCTGAGGATAACACAACATCATAAATATCTTTGTTAAATGCGGAAGAGTGTAGCAAATCACATTTATAAATCCATCTCCATCAAGGAGACTAATAACAACTTAGATACACCGGGAATCAGAGTGAGCAATGATCATTAGCTTAATCCAAAGTACTGTTAAAGTTTAATCAAAAGATCATTTAATTACAATTCCCAAAAATAGAGGCCAACAAAGGCCAATATACACAAAACAATAACTACCAAAAAGTAAAGTTAAAAACACCACAAAATGTTACGCATCTCTCAAGGTAACTGGATGTTTAAACAACATCATCGGCACACCACTCAACTAGCTGATGCGGTTCTCTGACCGCCTCCTCTGGCTCCTCCTCGGGATAACCGACAACTGGACCTGAGTACCAAAGGAAAGGGTCAGACACGACGGTCTGGCAGGTGAATGAAAAGACGTAAACAGCCAATAATAAAAGCATTTACCTTGAAAAACATATAAACCTGTTCAAACAATGACTTTCAATAAGTAAATGAATCATTTAATTGCAAACACATATGCAGTAATAAAACATATACTGGTATCCAAGGAATTCGGGAAACAAACAAGATGGCATCCACAAGAAGCTAAATCCTCTATCACCGAAGTGACAAGAGTATATCGGGGCGTTGACCTCAGTCACCGAAGTGAGGAAGTGCAACATAATTTACATATACATATATAATAATACGGGACGGGACCACAATAGCAAACCGGTATCGGGGATCACGGTAGCGAACCGGATATCGGGAACCACGGGAGCGAGCCGGGTATCGAGACGGGACCACGGTTAATAAACCGGGTGTCCGGATCCAAACTGCAGCTAGCGGGACGGGAAGGGATCTCCAAGTCGGTAGATCAGACTGACAAGGTCATCCAAGCTTAGTGGTACCGACTCATAGGTCATATGCAAGAAATCGGGCATGTATAAAACACTTATAATGAAATAGTATAAACGGGCGAAGCGGGGTGCTCAAAGTACAATATCATTTCAATATCAGGTCATGCACATCGGGACTAGCACAAATGCTACAAATACAGATCAGTGCTTTTGGGATTGATAAATCATAACTCATCAATTTCGGCAATAAAAGGGGTACAATAAACTTTCGAAACACAGGGATAAGTACCGGGGTTTGAAACTAATTCAAGGTGAATAGGGACCCCGTATATCTATTTAATAAAAAACTTGGTACTCTTTAAATTTGAAGACATTCCGAGTTCCTTATACCCTTGGAAGTTTCCAAAACTTCAATGAATACTTTGTGATTATAGTTTCTTCCTCATCCGGGCTTCATACATCACTTAATAAATTTTCCGCCAAGATGGGACTCCCAATGAACCTCTCACAATATGTAAATATTTTATTTCAGCTCCAAACGTGTCCCCAGTGATACAGCACCCATCGCTCGAGCGGACATTACAGTTCGCTCTAGCGGAGGAGTCTCCGGAATGGTTTCTGGGAGGGTTCGCTCGAGCGGACCTGCCCAGTTCAGGCTGGCTCAAGCGAAACATCGGTTTGCTCGAACTAGCCACTCTCTGGATGGGATGCTGGGACGTTCGCTCGAGCCGACCAGGGTTCGCTCGAGCGAACTGTTCTCCGGAACGACAGGAGCCTCTTTCTGGGCAGTTGGCTCGAGCGAAGTGTCAGTTGGCTCGAGCGAAGTGTCAGTTCGCTCGAGCGAACTGTCCAGAACCAGTTCCGGGACAGTTCTGCTCTCTGCTTCTCTTCTCTTCCTACAAACCCATTTTTGAGGTTCCATTTCTACATCCATAGAGGGCATATAAGCACCTCAATACCTCCAGCAAATCTTCATCAAAACTCCTCACAACAACCACCAAGACTCCATCCATTCATCTCCATTACTTTCCACATTCAATCACAAAGAGAAGGACAATAACCACAACCACATAGTTTCATTCAAGCCGTAGACAAGCAACAAAACAAAAGCTATAAAATCACATTTCAAAGCAATAAATGGGCTAACCAACCCTTTTCATGAGTATTTAATCACATTGAATGCAAAGTAGAAACAAGACACTAATGAAATACAAAACCAACCACATTTGTCATAAAAACCATTCAATGCTAAAAACATCCATTCATCCACTTGCCTTGGGTCTCTAATCAAGGGAACCAAGCAATTAATCTCCTCTTCCAAGCCAAACTCCAAGCTACACAAAAACCCGCAAAATACAAACCCTAACATGGTCAATCCAAGGAATGAAGAAGAATAAACTCTCAATAATGAAGGTGGAGCTTCTCTAAAGCTAGGAGAATACATATCAAGGAGATTGGAAGGGAAAACTTACTTGTAAGGTCTCTAAATGAACAAGAGTGACTCAAAGAGGGTCTTGGAATAGAGGTTTCTCTTCACAAATAATATCCAAGGAGAGCTCTAGTGATGGAGAAGAAGATGGTGACTTCCATTAGTGCTCTAGGTGCAAGCTTGGTGGAGATTTGGTAGTGGAGAAGCAAGAAAAAGAAGAAGAAAAGGGAAAAACCCTAGGTTTGTGGCTCTTGTGCTGGAAAAATGGTGAATGGAAAAGAAGGGTCTATTTATACAAGTGGGTGTGTGTTCCACCATTAGAAAATCTTTGGAAGCTGAAATCACCACTCTCGGGACCTCGGACGAAATCGACGAAGAAGGGAAAAGTGATCAACAAAGTATCTAGTTTCCGAAAAGTATATTTTTCGAGGGTTTCGGGGATATAACTTTTGGGTACAGATTTAGTGTAAAAAGACTGTTTTGCCCTCAATGCAAGGAAAGTCGAGTTTCGGGATTCCGGACGGTTATGGGGTCAACATGAAAGTTGTAGGGATCAACGGAACAAGTGAAACGGGGTAGAAATAAAAAACACCAGAATCTCGGATAATTCCCAAATCAACGTAAAGCTATAAAAGGGGACCCCCCAAAGGTTCCTACAAATCACAAGGCCAGGACTCCCCAAAATTTCCAAAGCATATAGCAAAGCTATTCTAATCCAGACTTAGTCAAATCTACTGATCAAACTTAACACTAACACGCGACTTAATTAGCAATAATCGTGTACACTCGTGTCGGGGTCTTACATTTTATAAAACGTTATTATGCATAAAAATACACAAAATGATGTCATCTAATACAAATTTAGATCCACTCATATGAGGACAACTCTCACATTAACTCTCTCAAACTTGACTCCAAGTTGGTCGTTGCTTGATGCTTGCTTTCCCTTTGCTGAATAAATTGGGCAACTTCTCTATCCAAATCCTATTTTTGTTCAACAATTAAATTCAAATCATTCTTTGAATCTAAAAGTGCATCGTCCAAGCTTACAGTTTCTTTTGCAATCTTATGCAGTCGGTCATGGATCTCATTAACTTCATGACGTTTCATGACAACTTGCTCCTGGAGGGATAAAATATTCTCTTCAATAGAAGAGATTTCTTTCTCTAAGTTTTCACGTTTAGAACAAAATCCAATTTCTTCAGCTTTCAATTGTGAACTAGCAGATGTGATTTCATCCACCTTTTGAGTTTTCAACTTCTCCTCATGACAAATTAAGACAAGCTTTTCTAAAACAGTTTGATGAAGAGCGTCAAATGAATTTGAATCCCTTGCTTCAGTTAACAACCAAGCTTTAACCAAAACTCCATTCACTTTAGACTTTATTCCAGAAAGGTCTAAAGGAAGGCCTTCCAAAAGATTGAACATCTTGTCTACAAAAGAAGACAATGAATGAAGTTGATCAAGTGGTGTCCGCTTGAACCTCGAGAACAATTTGGAGAGAATGACTTTTGCAGCAATTCGAGCGTAATCATCTACATCCTCTTCCTCAACATCTGCAACGACAGTCTGCTCTATAGCCAACAGAGGTAAAGATGGCAAGGGTGAAGGAATTACATTATCTGTAAAAGGAAATTTTCTATTATTCTCATGCCAAAGACAACATATGTATATATTTCAAAAAGAAAAGGGAAAGGAGAGAGAGAAATTTCTCTTACCAACAATAACATCTTCTAAATGTATGGCGCCAACAACCTCAGGAACAAGATCCTCCTTATCTGCAGGAAAATTCTCTTGGGTCCCATTTTTTCCCTTAAGAGAAGCACCTTAAAAAAAATGTTTCACATGTTCATGTTTTATAATACATGATAAAAAAAAAAAAGAGGAAATGAGAATCATTCTTACCAAGTAATGCACCACCAACGTCAAAATGACATTGTCTCCATCTCCAACAAATTCCTGTTGAACTCTGTTCCTGTCAACAAAAAAGAGTGTCTAAAAAAATCATCTTCATCAACCAAATCCAACTTGAATCATCAATTAAGATGAATATTCTAAAAAAGTAGAGAAAATACCTGCTTGGGCACTTGAACTTGCTCCTTGTGTTAAATAAAGGAAGGGTTCTGCTACCTTAACAGCCGGTAAGTCTGTAACTCTTTCTGTAACCCCAGAAGAAAAAGAGACTGCTTGAGTGGAGAAACCTGTGGCTTCAGGCAAGTCGCTATAAAGTCATATTCAATCTGATCACCCTCTCATTCCGCATAATCAAGTAACTCATGGTCAGCACCTTCAACAACATCCGTTTACTTAAGGACTTCCAAAGGAGAAGAAGAACTCCTATGATAGGATCTATGATGTTTCATGGGAGCTCTATCTGAGTCAAAAGAATCTATGGATGAAGAAGAATTTTCTTTAGGCCTCGCTGCAGGTTTAAGAACCTCTGAAATATTAACAGGAACTCTTCTTGGGGAAAGAACGATTTCTGCTTCCTGAGTTTCCAATTGCGCACTTAGACTCGTGCCAACTGATGAATTTTTTCTCTTCTTTGAAACTTTGCTAGATGCAATACGAGCTACAGTTTGTGCCTTATAAATTTCATCAATCTTGGGATCTATCGAAAGTTTTTACCTGCGCTGGAGGTTAAAATAAGCTTCCCAACAAATTTTCCACCATCTAACAAACTTACGGGTAGTTTGTCCAAAGTTAAACCCCCCGGCATGATAAATGCTACCCCTGTATTTGAGCGTAAAAGGTGCTCCCAAATTTTTTTTAGTTGACCCAAGGGAAATTTCCTCGCTTAATTTCATTGAAGAGGGAAGTTGGCACAGCTTGGTCAAAACCAAAGAATCTGGCAAACCAACATGGGTTGTAATGTTCGACCCTAGCTTGATTATTGCTTTGCCTTAAGGGAAGTAAACCAGGGCGGATCGAAATAAGAAAATTTATTTCGTGTGTCTTCAACAAATTATTCTGATCAATCATTGAACGAGTCTGGTCAGTGAAGGCATATGGGCGTGAATACATATTCTCAAGCCGAGTGAAGAAATGTCTCGCTGGTAAATCCCTTCGAGTCAACAGGTACAGCATCAATCAGATATTCCCAAGCCATTTTGCAATCTTTTGGGCCATGCCGCAAATAAAGTCCCAGGAAATATGAGCCCAACCAAACAAGCAATAAGTGCACAAGATAAGAAATGACAGTTGAATATGGCCCATCTAGATGAGTAGCTATTGCCCCTAAGCCTCGATAAATACTCGCCAAAACAGGTGGTGCAAGGGAAACAGGGGTGCCCACACTTATCTTAGTAGCCATGACAAATGTCTCGGGTCTTATTGTATCACCATTATTGTAAGGGAAAACAAATTGACTCAACCAAGCAGTAATATAAGCAGCCAAGAAACTATTGGGAGAAAAAGACTTCGGTCTACATACAGCTTCAAGATTTTGAGGTTCGCTTAGATTTGGTATTTTTCTTACCATAGAGGCACACTTTTTGGATCTTGCATCCTTAACAGTTGTTTGAACCGATGTATCATCCACCGGGGGCACGTAAAAGTGATTTATCCAATATTTTAAAACAACTGCTTTCTTTCCTTTTGATTTGCATCTGCAAACTGCTTGATATTCATTGAAGAGGTCATGGAGGATTTTCTTCTCACGATGCTCAATATCAGAATATGAGACTAGATTCTCCTCATAATCGTAGATAAAAAGATTATCAGGTACAAACTCATCATAAAAGACCCCTGAAATAGGCAATCCGCAAAGACTATACAGGCCATATAATGAAATTGACATCTCACCCCACCAAAAATGAAATGTATTTGTGGATTTGCACTAGTATTCCGTTAAAGCCCTATATACATGAGATGCCCTTAAGTAGCTTCCTTCAGAAGCATGAACGACCTCCAGTATTCTAGGATTGCGAAGGCGTGCCTCAAAAAGATGAACTATATCCCTTATCCAACACTTCCACTGCAAAGTTACTTCAAACAAGCCCAGTGTTCTGAATTTTTCCTACCAATCCCAGGGTAAGCATTTCCCACTGATGATTTCCCTTCCTAATGTACTAAAAAAACTAACATCCTCAGAGCAAACATGGGGACACAACACAGTCAACCGATCTATACATCTAGGATGCCTTCTAAGAATATGGTCAAAAACACTGGTGGATTCCTATATGATTGGAGTCCAGCTATCGCTACCTTCTTCAGGGAGATCAATCGACTCAGATTCAGGAAAATCAAGAATTGAGCAGGTTTGCTTCAGCTTCATGCCATTGAAATTATTAATTGGATCAAAGGGGGCTCACAAATGCATACGAGGAATTGTCAAAGAATGGGAAACCGGTTGCTTTTCCTTCCTCATTGCTGAAAAAAAAAATGAGGGGAGGGGAATTATATACATGTTATGTTGCAATATATATATAAAAAAATTTCGAGTCCCACATGTACAAATGCTTGCACATACATGACTCGAGGGGGCATATGTTGGCATATAAAAAAAAATCTTGCCAATGTTCTATTCTATGTGGACTCAGTTGGGGTCATGATCAAATGGGCTCGAACCCAATAATTCATTTGGGTTCACTTATGCACAAATTGGACCCAAGTCTTATTGACAAGCAAAAATATCAAGGCTTCACCTATGAGCCATGAGAATAAATCAAGATGGAGTAAATCCTTGTTAAAAAATATTTTTAGCCAATTTTATATAAGCAATGGCATTAGGTGAATTGGTTAATGGTCCTTGTAATATGTGAAATGGTGGGTGTTTGAATCCCTATATAGGCTATTTTTGTTCCTCAAAATCCAAATGCGGGCCCCACAAAATGATCTAATGAAAGAGGCCATTTGATCCATTCAAATATTTAAAAGAGATCGTTGTTGTGGGAAGTAAATATTTAAAAGAGATCGTTGTTGTGGGAAGTTTTTGAAACTCCCCACCCTTCACACGATCTCATCGTGTTGGAAGTTATATAACTTCTCAAATAGAGGAGATAAAAGGGGGCAATTCGTTTGGCTGATAGAGAAAGAGGAGAACAAAAGAAAGAGAAGAGAAAGAGAGGAGGAGAAAAGAAGATGCTGGTTTTTTTTAATCTTCTCTATCATATCCCCACTCCATCTTCCCATATCATCTTTTCCATGTAGTTCACCCATTTAACCATCTTCCTCACTACCATGTATTGGAGATTCAGAGTTCTCTTTAAAAGGATTCTGCCCTCCATCCACCACATCACCTCCATTCCATCTCCATCATTTCATCTCCCTCGTCCCATCTTCATCATTTCATCTGCCTCATATGCTGCAACTTCCCTCCCATTAAAATGGAGATTTGGATCCTTAAAAAGGTTTCTGCCCTCCTACCAAATGGATACCCACTCCATCTTCATCTTTCCCACCACTTCATTTCCATTAAAATGGAGATTCGAAGCCTTACTCAAAAAGGTCTCTGCTCTCCACCAAACTCTCATGTGTAGTGCATATGGTCACCATCAAACTGGAGATTCGGAACCTTACTCAAGAAGGTATCCACCCTCCGATCCAAACAAAGATCTAGACCTAGCTTTGTAAGGATTTCGCCCTTCAAGAGCTCTCCATTGAAGACCATGATTTATCAGGGTCTCAAATGGTTACATGGGCTTTACAAGAATTTTATCCAAACAGTGAAAGAAGAAATTTAAACGTGTATACCTATGTTTGAAATGACTGAAATTCAACATGTAACAGTGAATAAATATCTCAATTCCTGACACCCAGAGTGAAAGCCCTGTTTGAGTTCAAGTTATGGGTATAACGAACTCAAGAACCCAACCACCAAATAAAGCTTGGAATCTCTATGATTAATCCCCCAAACAGCCTTAGTTTTCATAATCAAACAGTTTCAATTCCCATAATCGAACAGCCTGAGTAGCAATGATAAATGTGCTGAAATTAATAAGCTCTAAGTGGTTAATGGGTTGCCACAGTCACACAAGCGTAATGACGGAAAACCCATGTAGGCTAAACATTACTCGGTATAAAGAGGCCATTGGTGGTCTTTACAAAATGAGTTGTCCTGGTCCCAACATATCTAAAGTGGGGCCGCAAGTATAGATATGTTGATTGCCAAACATGCATGCCATGGAGGTCAAAGAATTCCACACAGTCACTTGGTTGTTACTATAAATACAGAAAAAGATAGCCATGTTGGAAAATCTCCACAAACAAACAACTCACAAAAATGAATCCACCCAAACAAACAGTCTAAATTTCTACATCTAAACATTCTGAATAGTGGGTATAAATGGACTTCAAATTAGCCCAAACAAAGGCTGAAAATGGGTTAAAATACAGCCCAAATACTGCTGGAATATGCCTGAAATGATTTATCTAATTGAGTCAAAAGCCACCCCAAACAAATGGATATGGTGGGCTGAAACACAGTCTAAAAGAAGGACCCAAATAGACTGAAAACTAGTTCAGCACACTCCTATAAACAAGCTGAAAATCAGTTCTGTGAATAGGCCTAAAATCAGTTATTTGACTACAATGGACATGGATAAAAAGTTTGGGTTTAAGTAAATAAAAGACTTGAACCCATGACCTAGATTCAAGCAAAACATTGAACTCATTTCTAAACTGGGTTCCAAAGATTAAGGAGTGAACTTAGGCTATATGTATTTTGTATTGAATCTGCAACCAAACAATTTAACTTGGCATTATCCAACCTAAGAAAAGACTGAGATTTACACTCTGATAGCATGATTGCCTACATTCCTCTATTGATTGCCAATGGGTTTATACGCCAACCCAAATTGTGTCTCTAAATGGGTTGAACCTTGAACCCAATTGGTTTCTCTAAATGGATCAAACCTTGACCCAAACTTGTTTCTCTGAATGGGTTAAACCTTGACCCAAATTGGTTTCTATAAATAAGCTAAAAGTCAGGTCATATTTGCTTTTAAATGAGTTGAAGATCAGCCTGAACAATGGTAGAAATTAGACCGATTATAACTCAAAAACTGGCCAAAATTGGCCTGAAATATTGTCCAAATATTGGCTGAAAGTGGGCTTAAAATTCAGTCCAAGCCATGACTCTAAATGGGTTATAAAAACGTCCAAATTATAGTTCTAAATGAATCTCAACTCAAATCAAATCCCACCTAGACATGGGCCAAAACTATAGCCCAAATATAGGTTAAAAAGGGGTGAATAATAATCCAAATATTGAAATGGTTCTGACAATGGGTTAAAATATAGCTAGCATATACTGGTCAAAAAAAAAAAGAAAGTGGTGAGCACAATTAGAATATTAACCGGAACTGGGTATCGCAGCAAGCCTAAAGAGATGGCTAAAGTACTAACCAAAGATGGATTGTTATAAATGATTTCAATTGCAATCTAAAATCAGGCCAGAACATTGGGTCTAATCTAAGACAGATTTTGGGCCTAAATCAGGCCAGATTTTTGGGTCTAAATCATGCCAGGTTTTAGGTTCGAATCAGGCCAGAATATTGGATCTAATCCAATACAGATTTTGGGCCATAATTTTGGGTTTGACCCAATACAGAATTCTTGGTCTAATTCAGGCCAAAATTACAGATTCAAGTCAGACCAGATTTTTGGGCCTAAATTATAAGCATAAATCAAGAAAAAATTATAGATCTGAAATCCAAATCAAGCCATACTTATAGATCATATGATGATGACCAAAAAATTGGGTTGCGATACTGTTTACAAAAAAAAAAAAAAATGATTGGAATAAATCATTACATGTGTCCATAAAAAAAATGAATTTGCTACTCAATCAAATGCTATGTTTATGAACAGCATTTGGCATATAGAAACAAACATAATATACTTCCAAACTATGGATATTTTATACTAAAAAAAATGCCAATGAAATACTAAATTATGCAAAAAAGGTCAACATACTGCAATTTTTATTCGATCTTTAATTGGGTGGTAGTGTTGCTAGTTCCAGCCTCTTCAGTGTCTCAGCAAATTCAAATCTTCTGAACTCATTGACTCATACGTAAGATGAAATGCTTATAAAAAGTTAAAAGGGATGAGAGGGAAAAGGTTGAGAACTCCTCCTTGATACAAGGGAGCTCAAACCACCCATTTCAAATTTAAAGTCTCTCTAGGAGAAAATGTCAAAGTTCACCCATCTAACCATAAGGTGTGGGTCAACCTATCCAATTCAACCTGTTATACAATGAGGCCTGACTATTTCAAGTCCATTATGAACATAATTCTAATGGGCCAATAAAATACAAGGGATGACCCACTAAAAAAATTATTATCATCAAATTCATCAATTCATGAACCCAATCGAGAAATGATCATGAAGATCCAGGCGAATCGAAAAAACTACTTCTGACAGCAAAGGCGAAGAGCAGGGATTTGTCAATTTTTATTTATTTATTTATTTATTTAATTCCTGTGTTTTCTTTGTAAATTTTATTGAGTCAATGTCTTGATAATCAGAGGTTTTCCAGTAAGGATGTAATTAACGATTGATGAGTTCTCACGATCGAGAATATGATGTACCCACAAGATTGAATGTAAAACCTCTCATTAAATGGAGGGAAATTTGTATTCAATGAATTTTGGTGCATTTTCTTTATTTATGCATGAATTTATTGTGACCAGTGGCGTGTAAAGGGGAGCGTGTCGTCTTACGATCCGCCCCACTCTGCTTGACTCTCTACTAATTGTTCTCTGCAAAAACTTCAAGTTAAAATCTCATGCTTTTTATTGTTTTTATGTTTCCATGCTTTTGAATTCTCAAATACATGAATAGAGATGGAAATCAGGGTAGGATTTTGGGAATTTGGGATTTTGGGGGTTGTGCGGATTTAGGATAAGAACATATTTGATAAGTTACCTATTTTTAAAAAGAATGGGTTGTATGGAAATGTGTTCTTATCAAGTAGTCTTATTAATTTGTACACAAAAATAGGTAATGTTGTTTTCGCCACCCAGGTGTTTGATGAAATGCCTAAGAGAAATGTTGTTACATGAACTTGCTTGATTTCTGATTACATGCAGCTGGGCTGGCCTGATGATTAGTCTTGTTATTAATTTACTTGCAATGATTGGTGTTCTTATAGGGACAATAATACTGGCAATGGTTCACATGGTCTTATTTATGTTTATATCGCTCTTGTTCATGAAGTATTTTCTTATCATGCCAATTTCTTTTTTTGGATTAAAGTGTTGAAGTTGCAGTTGTTGCTTTTGCAAGACATGACACTATGGGGAGAGTGATTTCTCATTTAAATGTAAGAAGTGTTTGCATATTAAATGTCTTACTCCTCAACTTGTTTCCATTGATTTTCTATCAATAAATGTCTTTGAATGTGATTTGTCTCCAATTATTATTTCATTATAGGTGATTAACAGGACATTGGTGTGCCTACGATGAGAGGTTCAAAATGCTGCAGTTGGATTTTTTTTTTTTTTTTAAGATAATGTCACATGTTACTTTTTGGGGCCTTTGATTGATGTAAATGGGTTCAACAAAACAATAAACAATCATATATATTCTTTTTTAGGGTATCTGATGATGTAAATGGGTTCAGCAAAAGTTTGCACAGTTACATGTAACTTTTTTGGGTCTTTGATGATGTAAATGGGTTCAACAAATGAGGCGACAATTATATGTAACTTTTTGGGGTCTTTGATGATGTAAATAGGTTGAACAAAAGTTTGCACAGTCATATGTAGTTTTTTGGGTTCTTTGATGATGTAAATGTATTTAACAAAAGCTTGAACAATATTATGTATTTTTCTTGTTCTTTGATGATGTGTTTTTATAGTCTTTGATGATGTAAATGTGCTCTATGTAAGGTTGGAAGGTCTTATGAAATATTTTGGGTTCTCTGAATCTGTACATAGTACTAATAATCATGTATTGAAAACAGAAGCTACTACCTTCCAAGTTAAACTGTTTGTACTAACAGAAATGGACGATATCGGCCATTTTCACTAAAAACAAAAGCTACTGCCTTCCAAGTTAAACTGTTATGTACTGACAAAAATGGTTGATATCAACCATTTTCACTGGAACCGCATCCGGAGCTCGAGAATACCACGAAATCGAACGAATCTTCGGCGAATGGAAACCGGTAGAGTGGCTAGTAGTAAAAGCTTAAAGATGATTGTTTTGGAGGAATGGTGGAGGATCAGTTGGAGCTTGAGATCCATGATTACGAAAATGGTTGAATCTGTGAAATGGGGCTTGTTAGGAACCCGATTTAGGGTTAGAAAGTTTCTGCTTCTGGGGGGAAAAAGAGAGGGGAATGAAATGCAGAGGGGGGTTGAAAGGGATTAGGGTGGTTAGAAAGTTCCTGCATTTTGTTGTTGTTGCAGAAGAGAAGAAGAAAGAAGGAGCAAGAAAAGGACGGGCAGTAGAAGAAGATGAAATGTCACATAATTACGTACACTGGTTTGGATTCTTCTATGACGGTCGATATTGACCATCCAAAAAAAAAAGTACAAAGAAAAAGAAACTGGGTCCAAAGGACCCCTTCCATGTCCAATGTGATAGTGGGTCCTAGTAGACCATATGGGGTCCTACGGGGATTTTTCCCGTAAATTCCTCTCTATTTATATAGTCATTATTTATACACACACACACACACTATACTCAAGGTTTAAATAATTCCTTATTTCGTTTTTTCCCCCTCAAGTGTGCCCTTTATTAGCTTACTCAATTACGTTTTTGTATGCACTTTTCTTTTAGATTATGGATTGCAGATAAGAAGAAAATACAATGAACATGACATAAACAAGAAAAGAGCTAAAAAGCTGAATTGGGGGTTAGAAAAGGATGAATGGACCTTGGCCAATTGGACCCCACTTTTTACAAATGAACTGAGTAACTAGCCTCATATGTTCTTAAAATGAAGTTGAGCTTCAACAAAACATTCACAAAAGGGCTAGAGTTTGTATGAATCGGTTCAAGGCATGGAAAATAGAATGGTTATTTGACATTGGCCCCACTTGTTACCAATGGAAAACTAGGTAACGCACCTCTAATGCTTGTGTAAATGAAATTGGGCTCAACTTAAGTTTACAAGTCAGTTTGGATCAGGCAGGGAACCATTGTTGGGTCAATTGATAAACTTAATGAATGTAGGTTATGCGGGTTAATGTGGGTCGGGTCAAGTTGACTTGTAGTTGGTGCGGATTAAGAGTTTTGACCCGTTTTAATAAATGGTCCGAATGCAGGTTTGGAGTACCTGTTTAGCCCAACCAAAGCCATTTTTCACCTCTACCCCTGACCAAGACCCACATGCTTCCCGTGAGTGGGATGTATTTGAACTCCATTGTGAGACCCGCCTATTGATAATCTGAACCATTCAAGATAAATGTCATATTCTCTGGTTAAATTTGCTTCGATATCAGTTGGTCCAACCACAAGATTTATTAGATGACTTATAATGTGATTTGTGCAATCTTATGCTCTATAAATCATACGCAATAATCATGTTATCGTTCATATGCTCAATCTTAAGGTGGGTTTAATTTTTACTCAACTAAAATTTGAGGATGTCATTCATTTTTGAAAGGCTTGGATTATTAATAAGGGCCCATAGTAGAGTCTCACGCATCCCACTCATGGGAAGCATGTTGGGGCACAATCATGGGATCAGACCTCTTTATTATTGACAAGCTAAGGGCAGGCTAAATCCGCCGTCCATTCGAATCGGGGTCCATTTTTGTGGGGCCTGAGCATGCATTTAATCTCACAGTTCTGGGCGAATAAGGTCCGAGCACCTTATTGGGCCGGATTCACTTAATCAGACCTAGAATGACCAGATATAATTCATCATTGCCTCCAGAGGACCCACTAGATCCAACCCCACTGGATCCAGCCAATCACATCTGATGGGATATACACGGCACACATATATACTCCATTTATCCATTTTCAGCTTGGAATCGAGTGGATCAGTAGACTACCCTAGATCGGTGGATCATTCATTCACCGTCCCAAACAGTAGTAATTCTTTCATCTCGTATATTAGATGGATGGATGGATGGATGGATACAACAGGGGATAGCGTCTCGACCCATATGTTGGATGAATTGGAAAAGATAGGCAGCATCTATATATTTTATAATGGAGATGGGTCAAAGTTAAAAAATAAAAATAAAAATAGGATGATTAGCCGACACACTCATGGTTGAATGGTGTTAGCACTTTGGTATCACACATGCCCAGGAGTCAATCCCTTGGTCTCCAGGTTGGTAGTATTACTCCAGCGAGTAGATCAACATAGCAAAAAACAAAGGTGTTAATATTCATTCAAAAGAACTAGAGGTTCTTTTCAGATATTCAAAATTCATAATAAGAGAAAACATTCCCACAAGAGCATTGTAAGTATCCATGTAATTAAGCTGCAAAACTCTGCTGGTTGGGACATGGGTGCATGAGTAAGAGTGTGTTCAAGTTAGAAAAAAAAAAAAAAAAAAAACACCTGTGAGGGGAAGTCTTGAATTTGCCTTGGGTTGGGTTTGGGTCAAAACCAACCCAACCTGCCATGACCAGCCTGACCCAAAGGGAAGGATAACACGAGGGATCCTGGGACAGCTGGCCGGGAGAGGAAAAGTACCTGGATTGGGGGAGAAACGCCCCACGACCCAACTTCCCAACCGTTACCAGTTACAACAATGAAGAAGGTGGGACCTGTGGGAGGGGGGCGGAAATCCAGGGAAAGATCGAATGAGAGAGAGAGAGAGAGAGAATCCAGGAAAAGGTATGAAAAACAAATTCTAACCCAATTGATAAAGAAAAGACTCTCCAAGTTCCATTGCTAACTTAAGCGTTCGAGGGACCTCGGTCGGACTATCCAATCGAGTTTTCACTGCGTGGAGACCTATCTAGAGACATTTTGTGATAGAGAAGAGGGAAGATAGACTTCGCATTGACGGCCGAGCTGACCTATCCATCTTCGACCCATGCAAAAACTGATCTTACAAAACCCTAAACGGATAATTAAATCACGTAAATACTACTCGGAAGATTGACACAACAACTCAGTTTGATTTGATATATGAATTGGTTTGATGGATACCATATCCCCAGCGACACTTCGAAAGCTCTCCCCTCCAGCTTCAAGCAGGCATGGAAGCACCATACCCGACAATGTACTACAGATTTAAGTCATTGGTTCTCCAAATGGCCACCAAAACGTCCGAAGCTCTAGCGCAGCTGGTTCCGATATGGGTCTCTGAATGAGAGCACATGTTCGAGTCTCCAACATAGCTAAGGTAAAAAAAAAATAAAAAAAAAAAAGACATAGCTAAGGCTAAAAAAGAAAAAAAAAACGGAACCAAAACTATAAAATCAATGGGTCTGCTGCCACCCCACCTTCGTTTTTAATACAATGAATCTTTTTCGCAAAAAAAAAAAAAAAAAAAAAAAAAAAAAAAAAAAAATTGGGTCTGCTGCCCACGGTGATGAAATGATGAGGACCTTTCTTTTACATAACTGTGTGATCCTAACTAATAACATGCAGTTTCTGCCGTTTGGACTTTCGAGATAAGACGACAGATTTTGCAGTCAGGCAAACAGCATGTCACCATTCGTGATTTAATTCAATTACAGACTTCAAATCCTCGATGTATGTTAGTCAACCATGTCATAAAGTCCCAGAAACCGTATCTGTTCGATGATAGAAATGGTGCAAGATTATAACATTGGACCCAAAACATCTACTGCAAATTTTATGGCTCGAAGAACCTCGCCTATCTGGGTACCGGATGCAGGTAAATTTTTATACTTCTTTAAACTCCCATGCAATGCAAAACATAGGCAAATGTTAAAAGAGTTCCTCAAACGGTCAGTTGAGGTGCCCAACCCCCGTGTATACGTCGCCCCGTGAAAACTCTTCCCACGACAAGTCGCCCCATGTACACTCTTCCCACCACACGTTGCCCATTTCATTGTATATAAAACTCTTCCCACCCCATTCCCCATTTCATTATATTATATAAAGCAATGGAGACTGAACCTTTTTATACTCTCTTTGTTTTGTCTTTTTCTAGACATAACTTACGAACAGTGTCTCTCTCTGTGCTCGTCTGGACTGGTTCGTCAAAGGATCTGGTCATGCGACGAGGATGATGTAAATCGCCGATTTGAACTGAATGAAGACGCGGGGGTGCTCTCGCCTATAGCCGAGGAAAATAGAAAGGTCCCTGCAGGATGTTTTCACAAATGGAAACATTTCGCCGTTGCTGGTTCAGATCGGAGTCGAGGAAGACAAGGTCGGGGAGGGTGTTTCTGAGCTGGGAGCTCACCTATGGGGACAGAACCGGTAGCCTCAGCAATCCCGACGGAAAATAGAACCAAGAGCTGTTTTGCTGCAGATCCCGATCTGTTAAATAACCGGTCTGGGTTCGGTGGAAATATGCACTGATTGGAGAGTCCAGTTGATCAAGGTGGGCCATTATGGGGAGGACCAAGTTGCAATTGCAGCCTCCGATCAGTTGATCAAGGTGGGCCACTATGGGGAGCACCAAGTTGCAATTGCAGCGATCAGGAGTTGCAGAACTACTATCATCAGGTGTGGGCCACGCAGACTGGACTGATCCATGGTGGAAGGGCCTCTTCCCCTCCTACAAAATGTTAAGCAAAATTTTTGCCCCACCTAAATAAATAAGCTGGGTCCGCCACTGCCTATCACAACCATAAAAAATATAAACATACACCCACACCGAGTATTAAAAGGCGGTTTATTTTCTCTATAATCTGCTATCAAATTACACCTTCCAACTCACTGCTACTAGTCAGTAAGCAATGAAGACACAAACATCACTATATCCTGATTTGTAGAAACCCACTCAATCAAAAACAAGTCCATAGCCAAATTCAATCTTAATCTACTATGAAAAGCATGAACAGTAGTGACAAAACACATGGTATTAATCATATTAATGCTCATACCATATCAGATCTTAGCAGCAAAGGAAAGGCCTTCATTTGCGAGCTGGTTCACATCTCCAACTGGAGGATGGAGCCTGGCAACTTTGGCTATGGCTTTGTTCTCCTCAGGTGTCCCTCCCTCCAGGAAAGCCCCAACTACCTTCCCGTCCTTGATCCAATATGATCCGAACTTAGGTTTTGGTGATGCTGGGTCACTGTCCCCGAACATCACTGTGTCTCCGACATTGTCGCCATAAAACTGCCATGATAGGTCAAAGGCACGGGAGTAGAAATATGGAAGGTAGTCGTACTCATCAATAGATTTCCCTTCTTCACTTGCTTTGATGGCCTATAAGAATTCACAAGATGAGAGCTTCAGTAGAGGGAAACTAAGCAAATGCAATACAGGAATTCTCCTCGAGATAAATGACCAAAAAAATGTACCAGTGGTTCTATTCTTGCCAATTGATTAAATGAGCATTCATAGACATTGTAGGACAGTAAACTATGTGGTGAAGTCGACACAGTCAAAGGACGCCAAATTCGATCATTCATGAATCCAAACACAAAAATCCGCGGTCAACAGAAAATGCACAGACAAATAAGGAGAGGCCACAGTTCGGTTACCTCAATAGCTAAATCTGCGGATAAGTTGTTCAATCCAATGGCAGATACTCAACCATGGGAGAAGAAAGAAGAAAAGTGCAAAAGCAACTTTTATTGATAGAATACACAACAATAAAACAAGAGATGGATCGGACATTCCTCTACAAGTATTTAAATAGCATTCGATACTTTCAAGACCTAAACATAATCATAAAGAATCGTACTAAAATCAAACTAGGAAAGATAATACTCTATATCTATAAAGAAAATAAAGAAAGAAGCAAGATGTGGAATACTAAAACGTCTTTGGATGGGGACGTGGCACCATTGTTCACAATCTGCATCAACTTTTCTATTCGGATAAACTTGTTATTAACTCATACTATGCTATCGTCCATAGTAGAGAATCCCAAGCTATGGAAACAAGCTGTAAACAGGTGGAATGGATTATTCAGGATGTTAGGGCCAGTGGGGGGCATGTTCTGGTCCAGTGGAGTGAACCACTAACTGGGAAGGTGTTGCCAAGTATGGGCGGCCCTTTTGGGTGCTGTCCCTGCTGGCTAAGCTTGATCCGGACCTGGTTCAGCTGGGTCAAGCCCAAGTTCCTCAGCTGCTGGGTTTAAGCCTGATTGATTTTATTGAACCTTTTCGGGGCTGATTTGGATCCCCATTAATTTCAGCATATTTGTTTTCGAATTTAGTTCTCAATTGAAGTCCCCCGTGAAGCACTACCCTGATTGGGCCCCAATTGAGACCGACCACGAGGGCCCTTTGATTAAATCTATTAAAAACAATTAGATGCCTGATCAGTCTCAAAACCCAATAGATCTGGGTCATCCACTCCTGCAAAGAAGTCCAATTAAAATTAAGTCATTTGGAATTTCTACCATCACCTGGGGGATGATTCAGCCTTTCTTTTCATTTCTTTTTTTCTTTTTGAAAATTCTTGATGGAAAGTGATTCTTCCAATGGCACTGAGTACAAAGGAGGCAAATAGACCATGGAAGTATAATTTTTCATCTTTAAAAAATTAGATTTAAGTTTCTTCACACTACTATGAAGATAGAGTTTCCTAATGCCTAGAGAAGAGTCGATGAGGTTAAGCAGTGACCAGCTAAAAATGGAGAGGACAGGGATACTATCTTTCCGCCCTATATAGTAATAATTTAAGCCAACGAGGGTCATGTTTTGGTACAATTATACCATTGATATTGTTTATTATTTCCTCTCGTTTCATACTACTTTTGGCTGGTTGTTTACCATCCATATACTCCTGTAAGAAGATGCCTACAACTATGGAGTACAACTATGGAGTAATTTTTCATTTCTATGCAATTGCATGGATATTGATTCAGTGGCATGGGATACATTCAAAAGATCTCTAATTGAAGAAAATATATGGTGCATTATTGCTACTGCATTTACTCGACAAATTATGCAATGTAACAATGGTAGCATGCATTAATACGATCCCATAGTAAAGTTGGAACGTGATCATTCTTGCAACCATGATATTGCATGCTTAGGTCACGTTGACAATCGAAAGGACAAAAAAGGAAACACACATTTATATTTCAAACTTATTTAAAACTATGATACATGCCACAGATTTTACAGAGAAGAATGCTTGACGCTATGCATACCTTAGCTGCCTGCTCAGCTGACTTCCTGGCATGATCCACATGCTCCACTCTCCTCATTTCATGGTAAAGCTTTAGAGGAAAAGTAGCCACATCTCCCACGGCATACACATTAGGAACACTTGTTTTGAAGAATCCATCAGTCTGCAATCAGATGCCACCAAAAATGAATCAGTCTGCAATCAGGTGCCACCAAAAATGAATTTAATGTTACTGCATATAATTCACTTTTCTCTAAAAGATTATCATGAACATCAGAGTATCATCTGAGCCTTATCCCATCGGGCAAGTGTTGATTAAAGAATTCTACCATACAACTGAAAATATGACCAAAAAACTGGAGAGCACTATGGACTGGTGGTGGCATTGAGGAAAAAATATGGAAGAGAGTGACAAACAGGTAATAACCCAAAGGGAATTTTTAAGATCTGCTACAAGTTACCCTTAAAATCACACCAAAAAACACATTAACAGCACTTGTTTGGGCGATCATAAGTCTGCCATCAGGCTCCCACCAGAAATGAATTTAATGTTACTGAATTGTATTCCAACCGACCATCATGATCTTGATCATCATCATCGTTCTGAGCCTCATCCCATCAAATAGGGGTTGTCTCAAGAATTCTACTATCAACTTTGAAAAAGATATGACCAAAATGCCTATCCCATAATATAAGTGGGAGTAACTAATTGCTACTATCATAATACTTCAATATAGTTATCCACTGCATACTATTATTTGAAAAAGATGCGGATAGATTTCAAAAAATGTTTCTTCAAAGAAACATGTGCAAAGTGGAAACAATGCAAGTAACTCTGTGAACAAGTATCAATAAAATTTCAAAATGAGTATGAAATCAACTAACCATAATTCCACCTTTCTCCTCTGCAACTTGACCCTTAAAAAGTGTGGTTAGTGGTCGTCCACCAACACCAACAACAACAATGTCAGCATCCAGCACTCTCCCGTCCTTTAGTTTGACAGTCTTTACCTGAAGAATGTCAACTTCTAAGTCATCGAGCAGCATAAGAAAGGGAAATTTGGAAGCAACCATTAAAAGGTCTGGTTTTTTTAATCAGAAAACATAAGGGCTGCGTCGGAATGACTTTCAAGTTAATAAAAACAATTGTTATATTGGGTTCAGTTAAGTTTTTCTAATTTTAGGGTTCGAAATCTGGAGGTGTAAATGAGCCAAGCGGAGCTTAGCCCAGCATGAGCTTGGCTTCAATATTAAATGAGTCACCTCAAGCTTGAGCCAAGCAGAAGCCATGGCCAACTTGAGCTTGGGTTGAATTAAGTCAAGCTAGGATTGATAGTTTAAACTGAGCTTGTGATGGGGACATCAACTCCAAATATGGAAAGAAATACCAAAGGCGTAAGAAGAAAATGGTTGATAAGGCTTCTTTGTGGTTGGATCAACTTTTCATGGGCTTGATACATCACAATCATGAAGATCCACCGTTGGATCATCATCTAGGCGAAGATATACCGTTGGATCTTGATCCGGGCTTGATAAAAGGCCTCCGGTGGTGGATCCGCGAAAGACCTCACACTGGGATGGTCCACAAGAGATGAGCAATTGAGGAGTCATCATGAAGATTTAAAGATTGGCAAGGGACCCATGGGAATTAAAGAGATTAAGACTAAAGACATAAGAAGAGGGGTCCGGGGGGGCCACAACTTAAAATCTATTGCATAGGGATTCGTGCGCAAGGCTCATGCGCAAGGCAGCCCTTTTCCACCTTGTCGACAGCCACTTGTTTAAGGTTTTAGGTGTTGATACGTCCTCTATCCACATAGAAAGCTTACCCTCTTCCACACATCACCGGTGGATACTATAGCCGCTATCACTTTGGCTGCAGGAGGGGAATGGTTAAGTAACACTCTCGACGTCTTGTTTGGTAAACAGGATGTTCACCCAGGCGTCGTAGTGTTGCCTAACCATTCGGCCGGAGATGTCGGATGCTCGTTGTTTAGCTACTTGTTGTATCGATTTGCCACAGTGTGATTAGATACAATGCGCTGGCAACCTCAGCTTGGCTGGATGGGAGTTGACGGTCGAGGGAGCAGGTAAGATAAGGTTATTCGCTATTGGCTCACCCTTGTATCAGGCCTTGGTACGGCTTTTTTTCTATTTATTTTATTTTTTTGGTTTTATTTTATGAGACAAGATCTAGATGTTTTAATCCGAAACAGTGGTTTCTAGGGTTCTCTTATTACCCATTATTAAGGTTGTATCTCTTGGAAAAGAGGAGAATAATGAATGAATACTATTTTCTTCCAAAGGCCTTCTTGAGATTTCTCTTGCAAGATCTTCTTCTCGCCCGAGAGGGGGAGTTTGGTGCAAAGCCAAGATATCACACGATCTTCATCCTCAAGGTATTTACCTACACTGTTTTCCCTTTTCTTTGATACTCATCTCACACTTTCTTGCCCATCCAGATTTAGATCTACTCACATGGTGGAATCCTAGATCCAACCCAAATCCCAATCAACACCATTAAACCTTTTCAGCCCTCCAACCAACCCCTTATCCATCAATCAATCACAACTGTTTACCCCCCAAACCTTTAGATCTGATCGGACCAGCAATAGATCTAGAATGGCAAGCACTAGATATGGTTTCAAACCCATTACAGTCCATTTAACTCTTGTTTTCACTTCTGAATTTCAAGCTTAACATTATAAAGTTGTGGGTGTATTGAATTAAACCTGAATTTCATTTAAAACAGTATTCAGCCCACTACTATTCACTTGTTACCCCAAATTGATCCTGGATGTCATTCAAATCCTCAAGGATCTTGGTCATTTACTTGACTCGGGCAGATCCCTAGGCAATGTGGAGGTTCTTGCTCTCCACTTGGTCCCTTCCTCAATTCTTGAGGGCCCAAATTGCAGGATTTTAAGGATTGGATTTCTTCATAATTAACTTAGTTGATTTCAGCATGAAATGATGTGTCAAACATGTTTCAATTGATTCATTATAACTGTTATTATTGTTATAGATTTCATCTTGCATCATTTAGATTAGCTTTCATTCTGTCCTGTAGCTTGAGCTTGATTAGAAATCAAGCCCAACTAAGCCAAGCTTGAGCTGGCCTGGACAATGCATATCAAGTTGAGCTTGAGTAAAGCACAACTCAAGAATATCAAATATAAGGATTTGTTTTTTCTTGGCACCTGAGTTATACACAGACACCATTGCCACGGCCACCAGGTGGGTCCAATTCTGGTCACTGAAATTGAGGACCATATAGAAGACATGTGCATGGATAAGGAGTGGCATAAAATCAACCTAATCATATTTTAGAGATGCAGATTTTCAGGCCTCATAAAACAACAGTGAGAAGTTTTAAACATAGGGTCACTTACATGTATTTCAAGTGGTTAGTAAGGTCAACGCAAAATAACTTTCTGGTAAGGATATGATAATTTCTCATACCAAGATATCCCAGAGTTATTTTTCTGAAAAACTGTAAATAAATTTTAGGGCCTGCTTGTTTGCATTAGAATGCATGGGAATTGAATACATAGGATTTCATGCCACAAGTGAAAATAGGGTCATTTATATGTAATTCAAGTGGTTAGTATGGTCAACACAATATAGCTTTCTGGTGAGGATATGATAATTTCGCATACCAATATATCCCATTGAGTTATTTTTCCGAAAAACTGTAAATAAATTTTAGGGCCTGATTGTTTGCATTAGAATGCATAGGAATTGAATACATAGGATTTCTTGCCGTAAGTGGTTACGAATGAAGATTAAAGGTGAATTTCCAAAAATGAGCATCAAATAACCTTTCCTGTTATGGAAATAGAATCAAGGGAGACGGAAATGAATAGCAAACCATCACCCTTGTATAATTAAATACCTAGGAAAGTGAAGGTCCCATCTACATCTCCACCTTGTATCCTTCACTACTCACCTTATGTGCCTCACCCCTCACCTCTTTAATCATCATTTGGTAGAGTTCATTTTACCATGAATCCTATGTATTGAATTCATACATATATTAGTGCATGTATTCAATTAATACAGGTATTAATGCAAACAAACAAGCACTTAGAGCCTATTTGTTTGCATTAGAATGCTTAGGAATTGCATACCAGTTCATCCCTAAGTGGTTAAAAGTGAAGATCAAAGATGAATCTCCTAAAATGAGCATGTTATGACTTTTCCCTTTACGAAATAGAATCAAATCAGCTTTACTTTTAGGAAATAGAATCAAAAGAAGATGAGAAATGAATGCCCAGCCATCACCCTAGGATTTCATTTCCTATGTATTTTAATGGAAAAGGGCCCTTAGTGTAGTGTTACACTATATGGCAGCATACCCAATTGTATTGAATTGTTGAACAACTTTATTCAATATTTGACCAAATATTGAAATATTCAAATATTGAAAAATGGCTTTGATGATGATGATTCAATATTTGACCAAACAATTTATATCATGTGCTAAATATATACTTGTAATACACACAAATAGCTAGGTTGAGCCCTTTAACAAGCCAAGCTTGAGTCAAGCTTCTTAAAAAGTGCTCGAACCTAGCCCAGCTGAAACTAATGTGAGCTTGACTCATTAGACAGCTAGTCGAGGCAGCATGGCCTGTTGACAGCCCTATTCCAAATACTGTCTACATGAAGCATCATAAAGCTAAATTAAGTTTACACAGGACCGGTTGATTTACCTCTCCATCTGCATCTGAATCAAATCCAACAGCTACTGTCCCCTTCACTATTTCGATTCCCTTCTTTGCATAGTATCCCTCGTAGAAAGCAGCAATTCCTGCAGTGAAAAGACGAGGCACTGCAAGAAAAGCCGTGTGTTAGGCTTTATAACTCATACATACTCCTTATGATTGATCTAGCAAAGGTGATATGAAGAAGTTTGTGTCATTTAATTATGACTAAATGCAAGACATTTTTTCCCAAAATTCAACAGATTAGTCAAGGAAAAAAACATTCAAATGGCATGTTTGGATTTGTAGATCTCAATAATCAGGAGTCAGGATTTATTGGGTCCAGGATTTTCCCTGACCCTTCGTAAAGATATTTTTAGTTAAATAACTGCTAGGAATATATTATTTGTTTAAATAACTGCTAGGAATCAATCCAGGAACAAAGATTTCCTAAACCCATGATAGCTTTTTGTCTGGATAACTGGGGAATCTGAGTGAAAGAAGAGTAAAATAAGAGGATTTTTCTTATTCCCTGCCTCTGGAAACAAAGAAAAACCATGTATTTTCCCTGAAAGATAAGAGAAGTTGTCAAAAGCAAGCGCATTGATGATTTTGACATTTCTAATTACTGAAGTGACAAATGCAACAAATTAGGGGAAAGCAGGAGAGAATCCATGCATCAAAACATGTCTTGAGGTGGCATAAATCGAAAAACAATTCAGAGGATACTGAAAATAAGCAGGTACTTACTGCACCATGGTTCAGGGTAGACCATAGTTACATCAAGGTTGTTGATTTTCATCACTGCACCCAACTCAAGGCCAATGTAACCTCCTCCAACAATGACAGCCTTTCCATTCTTCTTTGCCTTTATTGCTTCTACAAGCTTATCAGCATCTTCAATTTCTCTCAAATAAAAGATGTTTTTGGCATCAGCTCCTTGGACACCAAAATCAGACAGCCTAATAACCTGCAAAATGAAAATTGATATATAAAATTTAGCAGTTTGTAGGAAATTCAGTTAATAGTTAAATATTTCCATTGATGATATTGGCGACATCTTTCAATAATAGAAAGAAAATTTCTTGCTACACTTTGAATGTCACTTGCTAATATTCCATAAACCAGACACAACTATATGAGTAGGATGCTGGTAAGTAACAAGAATATTCAATGGAAACAATACTGCGTGATAAGAGTGAGAAAATGGTGGATTCCTTTTTCAGTAAAGTCTCTTTTCACCATTCCCCCTGGAGCGTCGGTTACTCCATCTCCTTTTGTAGATGTATGGAAACTTACGCTCCTCCACGAGTTGTGGCTCTCACTTGGTTGGCCCTTTCTGGATGCATTTTGACAATGGATAATTCTCGTAAAAAAAAGATTATTTTGGTGAACGGCTGTCCTATGGGCCTTAAAGAAGCAGAATCGATTGATCACTTGTTGGTGTCTCTTCCACTGGTTTGGCCTGAGCTGGGTGATGCCTTATTCACTTGGATCCTTATTCCAAGCATGGATGTCTTTAGCAGTTCCGGTTAGAGGTGAGCAGATGTGAGAAGCTTCTTTATGGCAGTCATCTGAGCTATTTGGAAAGAGATAAATGAGAGGTGCTCTGAAGGCTCTACTTTTGTGGCTTTTGGTGTTGCAAAGCATTAATTTCAGGTGGCTTCATGGGTGGCTGTTCTTCCTACGTTCAGAGGTACCTCCATCGACGCCATGAAATGTAGTAAGCATGAGGTTGTCCTTTCAACTCCTTCGAGACCCAAATCCTTTCCTAAGTGATCTCCTCCACTGCCGGGTGTGCTTAAGCTTAACTTAGATTGGATCCATAGGGGAAACCTGGGTTAGTCCAGTATTGGAGGCATTTTCAGGGACAATTCAAGGTCTTCTCCCCTATCCTTCTCCGGGCTGTCTACATGTTCGGTCAATGAGGCAGAATTGCTTGCTTCGAGATTGGGCCTCCACCAAGCTGATCGGTTTTTTTTTTTTCAATTTTACCACTGAAGGAGATTCCTCTTGTGCTATTGGGTGGGCTTCAGGATCTTCTAGTCCCCCTTGGCATCTCACAGATGTTGTGGAGGTGATTGATCTTGGTTTGAACCTCAATGCTTTGTATGTGCACATCAAGAGGTCTGGTAACGAGGTTGCTGATTGCTTAGTGAAAGAAGAGGTTGGAGCCAGATTTGCTTATCGAGATTTCTACTTTTCATGCCCTTCCACTGTTCTTTAAGGAGTCTTTCATTTTTGAATGGTTTTTGTTTTCTGCTTTTCAGTATATGTTTCTTATGCTGCTTAGCTTTAATAAATTTGGTAACCATTCAAAAAAGGGTAGATTCTTTGAAGCTTTTTCTTTTTCTTTGTTTCCAATTTCATTCGCTGGAACCAGTTGGAATTGTCGGAAGTATCATAGGAGCAATATATGTCATCTATCTTGATAAGTACTAATCAAAAGAAAGGAGCAGAATGCTGAGGAAAAAATGAAAAGAAAAGGGTAGATTCTTAAATTTCTTAATGTGAGAAAAAGGTAGATTCTTCAAAGCCTTTATTTTTGTTTCATACACTGGAACTAGTTGGAATTATCAAAGTACATCCAAACAAATATGTCATCTATCCTATTCCTGATAAGGACTGTTCAGAAGAAAGATGAGGCAGAACACTGAGTGAAAAAATGAAAACAAAAAGGTAGCTTCTTTAAATCTTTAAAGCTTTTTCATATTTGATATAAACGTCGGAACCAGTTGCAATCAACAAAAGGTATTAACAGTTGAATTATACTACTGTAACAAAATAAGGAAGTTTCGGCAACATCTTGCAATAAAAACAACTGGATTCTTCATGTACTAATTCCACCAGCAAACTGCAACACCATCATTCAAAAGCCAATAAGAAACAAATGTGTGAAGCTAAACTGGTAGGTTTGGAAGATATCAAAGTGGGAGTGACATCCAACCAACAAGCATCACAAGTGGTGAACAGATAAAAGAGGATTCTTTTTTTCAGTTATATTTCCACGTTATGGAAAATGGGCATGCTTCATGAATAAAATGACAACCAATTGACAGGAAACTCAGTGTGTTCCAATTATCTAACCAACAAGCTCAACATTTTGCAATTATGATTGTAATAAAGAACTATAGCGATAAGGTATAGTAACAAACTTTTGGTGTCCTAGTTGGTTTCAATGGTTGGGAGTCCATGTATCATATCTTATATGAGTTTCAGAAACTTATGCGTCACTAATAATATTCTCAAAGTGGTCAGTGAAGATTGAAGAGGATTCTAGTCCTCCTCCCATGCGCACAGAAGTCTTTAGAAAGGCATATACATGACAAGAAATAATCTGATGAATATTTAGTATGAAAAATTATGCTTTTTTTTCCTCTATTTTTTGTGTGGAGGTAAAAGTCACCCCACCCCGCCCTCGATGCGATTATTGTGAGATTACAGACAAGAGAATAAAAATTGTGATTCTGGCCCTTCAATGCATTGATATCTCACTATCACAATAACGTATATTTAAGAGCTGGGGGCAAGAGAGAGGGAGATGATTCTTTGAGGCTTTTCTTCATCTTTGCAATATAGAAATACATCATTTATCACAGTAAGGAATATTCAAAAGCTGGGCAGAGTACTCTGGAAAAATTGAACAAGGAAAAGAGAAGAAAGAAAATTCTTTGCAGCTTTCATGTGGAACATACAGTGGAACCAGTAGCAATTATCAAAATGTCATATGTAAATGTTGTTCCCACTGCACTACTAAGCGTCTTGGACTGGAGATCTGCTTTCACTACTTCAGTACTCAGAATCAGCTCTATGCCTGCAGCCACACATTCAAACACTAGACTGGTTAAAAGGTTTCCACCAATTTTTTTAGATGAGAGTTTTTTTTCAAAAAGGTGCGAACCCAGTATGATTAGATGTATGGCTAACCCAGGAAGAATGCATTACCCTTTTCTTTGTACCATTCTGGAAGGAGTCTCTCACCGCCACTCCCAACACAAACATGAAACCCAGGAAGTCTTGCAGCTCCTGAAAACCAGTTTTAACAGTAAATAATAATATAATTATTTCCTGGAACAGTCAAAACGCAAATCAAATGATGTATGAAAAAGGGTACACTGTATAAACCTAGGATATATGGAGTAATGCTCGATTGAAAAATAAGGGCAAGCATATTCATGAAATCATTTTCTAAAATTGGTTTAGAGTATGAAGCTTGGCATTAAAAACTAATACTATGAACGCACACATATTTTTTTGGATAATGTAATTTTTTTTTATAAAAGAAATAAAAATGCACCAAGGTGTGTGATGCAGTACCAATAGGAATTTTAGGGGCTACAATCCAAGATGCCACTACTGCCCCACTTTCCAATGGAATTTGAGAAACTAAGACTGAAACTTTTATAGCAATGATGAAAAGCTGACCAGCTGCTTGAACATGCTTACAAAACCAGCCCCCCAACAACACACGCAAAAACAAGAAACACTTATACGAATCCCCCTTAACTAATCCATATTTGAATTCAAATCTTAAACAAATCCTATTTGAATTCAAATCAAGTCTTATCCTTAGGTTGCAAATGATCTTTCATTCAATATCAAGGAATTAGTACAGTTAGGGTGGATAACCCTTGCCTAATGGGATTACACTCTTATCCAAATATTACACTTCTTTCTGGGTTGGGTTGTCTAACGCATACGCTCATCTCACAATCCAAGTCCACTAGCACTATTGGACCCATGGCCCACTTCTAGATTTCCAACTCTGTCTCTACACCCCCCATCAAATTGATGCGAAGTAGGAAGGAGCAGCAAATTTATACTGGTGAGGAAGTCAAATTTGTCATAGCCTTGGTAAATAAATCCACAAGCGCCGACTCTGAAAATACATATTGTAGTGACAAAGAAGCACGAACACAAGATAGACACGACACAGACACGCCGACAAGGCATTTCTCAAAAAAGTAGGACATGGACACGTCGGGGACACGTTAATATTCAATAATAATAATGATAATAATATATCTAATCATATGCTAAAAGATAATATAATTTTAACTTTGTAATCAATTTAGCAATCAAATAAATAAAAATTCAAGTACCAATGTTCGGACGTGAGGATGAGCAACGGTCAAAGTGTGTCCAGACGTGTTTCCCTTCTTCTTCTTCCTCCGTTCAAAGCACTGCCGGACGTGACGTGAGGATGAGCCACTACCCTATTTCGGCTTCCCCTTTCGATCGTCTAAGAGAGTACGCAAGAATGGCCTAGCCTCTGCCTTATCTTTTATTTAAGTTAACAAAATTGCATTTAGGACCTTTCCTTTTTTATTTTTCTAATTTAAAGCCCTAGCCTATGCCTTATCTTCCTTTTTATTCTTCTAACTAAAAGAGATTTTTTTACAAACGGCCCCCTTCTCTTTTCTTAATTATAATTTTATTACTTTTCTCAAACTAAAACAACCAGCGTGTCCTAGCGTGTCCCTAGCATGTTTGGAAAATAAAATATAAAAAAATAAGCAAGACACCATTTTTGGCGTGTCGGACACGTGTCCAGAGCATTAGGGTTGCAAGCAAATATCCGGTTACCCGGATTTCCGACCCGATAGGAATGGGTCTGGAGCCTAAAACAGGATCCGGAATCGAAACCTATTTCTAGACTCGGAACAAAATCGGGTCCAGTTCCGGATATTTGATGTCCCGACCCGCGGACCTGTTTCTAGACCCGCTAAATTTACTAGGGCTTTTTAATGTTTTTTATATAACCTCCTTCCCAAGAGAAGTCAGATCTTTGTCATTCCTTATTCTTTTCCTCTAAAATCCTCCCTCTTTTACACTCGTCTCACGCCCAGCAACTGTAGAACAGAGCCCCAATCTCTCTCGGTATCTCGGACAAGCCCTCCTCCCTTGATCGATCTTCTCTCTCTCTCTCTCTTGGTATCTCAGACGAGTGCAACAAACACCCCATCTTGTTAGTGCTGACTGTAGAGGTATATCAAATGCATGTTTAGTTCTTCGTTTTGCATGGCTTTTTTATTGTGTAGATGATGATGCTAGAAATATTGCAATGATGACTTATCTATTGTTTCGATGAGATGAGTGATTGCATCCATTAGTTGTAGTAAGATTGATTAAAGAGAGATTTGGAATAGTCTAAATACCATTTGTCTTTTGCAATATATGTATCAATGTTGTAACATGATGTGAATGCCTCTTTTTTTTTTCCTTAAATATTGTCTCAAATCTGCCACTTTTTATTTAAATTTCATCTTAAATCTGCCCTTAACAGTTTAACCCCTTTAATAAAACCAAAGTGTTGGAGTAATTAATGAAGCAGCCTATATAATGATAATTAATAATATTGATGATATAAATAAAGCTGAATGTAATACTAATTCATTAATTACTCCAATACCTTTATTTATATAAATAAAACCAAAGTATATGAAGTGCAGATTTATTAATCACATCTTATATCATCAATATAATTATATTGAATGCAATAATTGTGATATGTTCTGTAATCTCTTAAATTGCAGGTCATTTCAAAACGCCTGAACAGATTCATATTGATGATGAAAAAACTAATGAGGAAGTTGTACTTGTGGCAACATCTTCAAAAAAACGAAAATTTAAATCTCTGGTCTGGATAGATTTCCATAGAATTATTGAAAATGGGAAAAAAATAGCAAAGTGTAAACATCATGACAAAATATTGAATGGAGATAGTAAGGATGGTACATCCCATTTGAAGAAACACTTGGACCATTGTTTCTCATTTAAGAGATCAAAGAGAGGTCAGTTAGATGTAGGACAACAAATGATAAAGATTAGTGAAGTGAAAGAAGATGGAAGCTGTCATGGGGTAAATTTTTCGCACTAAAAATACACCGCGCATCACTAAGATTTCTCTTAGTCAGCCTACCAACAATAACACAGCACACACAGGAATGCAAGAGCACAAGGGGCAGTATGCAATACACACAACTATTGATTAATTAGGCACCAGCCTGTTTCTCTTATTAATCAAAACTGGGAATTACAAACACTCTTACAATTGTTCACACTCAGTTACAACAATTACAAGATAAATTCGGACGTCCTCTCCTTACTGCAATGTCTCCAACCTCGTAGACATTTATAAGGAAGCCTGACCAATCACTGCTTGCCAACAAGGATAACTGTTGCCACCTTAGACTAATTAGAGTGTGCCAACACCATTCCAGACCAACTGCTTGAGAACAGTTATTGTCTGCAGTCAGAAACAACCTGCCTTCCAACCATTGGTCCATGTCATCTGCCAGTCAGCCAATGCAACTGCATAACTGCTGCACATGTGGCTACCACACCAAACCATCAACCGCCATGCTAACTGCACAACTGTTGTATACGTGGCTGCCACATCAACAAAGCATCCTCACAAGCACCACACCTAAGCACCAACTCAAGGGAGGCACCACAGCATGTATTCGGGCTTCTTCCGTTCGGACCACGTGGGCCCAGGCATGAGGGAGTGGGTCCCACGCACCAATTTTCCATCAGAGTCCCACCAATGTTCAACCGAGGCCACCAAGGCCATTGGTATGCTTTACAGTGCATATCGTGTGCTAACAGCGTCCACCGTCCGTTTTTCCATCCCACAGGCATATCCCCTACATAGTAGAGGTATGTGCGCTACCACCTCTTCCCGGACCCCAATGCACAAATCCTGCAACACAATGATTGTCCAGCATGTTTACCATGTATTCAATGCATTGGACAAGCATTTGTTGGCAGAAAATACATGTTGGTCGAGGGGTTAAATCTGTCGCACGCAGCACCCGCACGACGTCGACCACAGCACTCGCACGTCGTCGCTCACAGCAACCGCAGCACGCGAACGACGTCGCTCGCAGCTACATAGCACTGCATGCACAGTCAACCACACAGCACGACGACTGCACACACCACGTACAATGCAATACTGCACACACCATTTGCAGTACAGCACATCGTGCACTACACAACATTTTTAGGCACCATCGTCCATCGCACCAACGACCGAAGAGCACTACCCATCCACACCGAGGGATCAATATGCAGCATTTAGCTTCCATATCAAAGTCTATATGAACCAATGAACTGTTTGTGTAGCGGTTAGGTCTAGAACTAACCAAACCACCGCACCATCTGCACACCGACGCAGCATCAGCTGTTTAGGGGCTAACAACCCTCCCCCACTTAAGCCACGGATGACCTCGTCCGTTTTTTAGCTAGATACACTGTTATCTCCTTTTCAAATTGCCACAAAGTGGTCCCCTTCTCCCAAGAGGCTTCACTCTCCTCAGCACCCTCCCATTGTACTAAGTCACTTGTCCTCCGATTCTTCTTGCTTTCGCCCTCAATTTTGTTAGCCAAAATCTTCTGAATTTTACAATCAAACTGAGCACGAATTGTAGGTGGTGCCCTTCGAGACACTCCTCGACTTGCATCACTCGGATCTTCATGATAGGGTTTGAGAAAACTAACATGAAAGACCGGATGTACCTTTATTATTTCAGGTAGACTAAGTATGTATCCTACTTTGCCCACTTTTAAGACAACTTCAAAAGGTCCATCATACCCTGGAATCAGTCCCCTATGGACCTCCTTGGCTCTGATTTTCTTCCAAATATGGGGTGTAAGCTTCAGCATCACCTTGTCCCCAACCTGGAATTCTCTGAACATTTGATTTTTGTCTACCCACTTCTTCATTCTACGAACTGCTCTTTCAAGACAGTCCCTTGCACTTTCAACCAACTCTATCCTCTCATACAAATCTATAAGCAGCAGGGCAGCTTCCCTCGGATTTCTGCTTAGCGACTTCATGAGGGGCCAGAGGCTGTTGGCCTGTTGCCTACTCAAAGGGGCTAGTACCCATTGCAGAACTGCAATGTAGATTGTAGCAAAACTGTGCTGTATCCAACAAATCTACCCAATTTTTCTGGTTCACAGTGACATAGTGTCGCAGATATTCTTCCAACATGCCATTTATCCGCTCCGTCTGTCCATCAGTCTGCAGATGAATGCTTGTGGAGAACTTAAGTTTAGTGTCAATCAACTCAAACAATGCAGCCCAAAACCTACCAGTGAATCTTGCGTCTCTGTCAAACATAATGTCCAAAGGGATACCCCACAGTTTGATAATGTTCTTGAAGAAGAGTTTGGCCATTGTCTCTACAGAAACAGCATGCGGCACTGATATGAACGTCGCATACTTAGAGAAACAGTCCACCACAACAATAATCAATCTACAATTGTCTACCTTAGGAAGATTGACAATGTAATCCATGGAGAGACTCATCCACGGTCTCTCTAGAATAGGCAGCAACTCCAGTAGTCCTGCCTCTTTCCTTCGTTCTGTCTTGTCTCGCTGACAAACAAGACACGTCTTCAGATACTGTTCCACGTCATTCTCCATTCGTGGCCAGTAGTAGCTTAGGGACAAAAGCACCAGTGTGCGTTCTTAGCCTAGATGACCAGCCCAAGGGGAGTCATGAGTTTCCTTCAGCAACTCCTTCCGCAATCCCCCAGTCAGTGGCACGAAGGGACGGTGACCCTTGGCATAGAGAACTCCCTCTTCTACCCAGAACTTTCTGGTTATGCCTTCAGTAACTTGCTTCAACAACCAAACAGTCACCTGATCCTTCGCTGTTTCTATCTTAATCCTGTCCAACATGGTCACCTCAATTCGCACCAGCGAGTTGATGTATGACTCAGGACCTAAGTTGCGACTTTGTGCATCTACAATGACTTTGCTTTTGCCTATTTTGTACTTCATCTCATAATCAAATTCTGCCAAAAAGTCCTGCCATCGATCTTGTTTTGGTGTCAGCTTCTTCTGTGTAGGGAAGAAAATGGTTGCCGAATTGTCTGTTTGCACAATGAATTTTGCACCCAGTAGGTAGTGCCTCCATGTCCTAAGACAGTGCACTGCTGCCGTCATCTCCTTCTCATGGGTGGAGTAATGCTGCTCAGCATCATTCAGTTTGCAACTTTCAAATGCAACCGAGTGATCTCCTTGAATTAGGACACCACCGATCGCACAATCAGAAGCATCAGTGTGGACTTCAAATGACTTCTCAAAGTTGAAGACACCCAGTGCTTCAACCGATCAAAGCACTCCTGGCATCTTTCAGACCAGTTCCATGGTCTATCTTTCGTCGAAAGGTCAGTCAGGACTTCAACCTTCTGAGAATATCCTTCGATGAAGCGTCTATAATAATTGGCCAACCCTAAGAAGGACCTTAGTGCAGTCACTTTTTTGGGTGCATGCCAATATATAATTGCCTTTATCTTCTTAGGGTCCATTCTTACCTCCCCATTACAGATTATATGACCCAAGAAAGTGATTTGGACGCAGCCAAATTCACATTTCTCAGGCTTTACATATGACTAATGTGCTCTCAATGTGGACAACAACTTCCTAAGGTGGTCCAAATGTTCATCTAATGAATCACTATACACCACAATGTCATCAAGATAAACAGCCACAAAACGATCATTATAATCACGAAACACATTGCTCATTAAAGTACAGAATGTAGCAGGAGCATTTGTTAAGCCAAATGGCATTACATGGAATTCAAAAGAACCATAGCGTGTTCCACAAGCCGTCTTTGGTTCATCTCATTCCGCAATTCGCACCTGCCAGTAACCGGACCTCAAATCCAGTTTGCTGAAGATCGTTGCCTTGGACAGCCGATCGAACAAATCTGCTACTAAAGGAACAGGGTACTTATTCTTGACCATTATTTTATTGAGAGCGCGATAATCAACACACATCCGGAGAGCTCCATCCTTCTTCTTCTGGAACAGCATCGGTGCACCGTAGGGAGCTTTGGATGGTTGGATGAAACTGGCATTCGGTAGTTCATCCAATTGTCTCCTAAGTTCGCCAACTCAGAAGGGAGCATCCTGTGCTAGGGATCAAGTTCCAAGCATCAACTCGATCTGATGGTCCACAACACGTCGTGGGGGTAACTCTTATGGTAATTCTGGGGGCATCACATCAGCAAATTCCCCCAGCAGTGACTGTACTTCTGCTAGACAATTGTCTGAATTGCGTTCCGCTTCCACCAATGTTGCCAATATGGTTATATGGCCCTTCCGTAAACCATCCTTGATCTGCAAAGCAGATAATATCTGAACCAACTCAGGTTCTTTGATCTTTGGGACGAAGCACGGGCAGTGTTCGTCACCAATAAAGATTCCTCCCAAGTGTAGTATGATCGCCACCTTTGCCTCGACGAAGAAGTCAATTCCCAGAATCACTTCAAAGTCATCTAGGGTTACAACCATGAAATTACAAAGACCAAACCACTGACCTAACCTTAGAGTCACATCGTTGGCCATTCCAACAATGGGCTTTGCCTCTGAATTCACTGCCTTCATTCGACTTTGGCATTTAGTCAAGGAAAGACTAAGTCAAGGCACCACTCGTTCAGCAACAAAGTTGTGAGTGGCACCTGTATCCACCATTGCCGATGCCAACTCCCCTTCAACGCAACCTTCACATAGATTCACTTCAAAGTCATCTAGGGGTACAACCATGAAATTACAGAGAGCAAACCACTGACCTAACCTTAGAGTCACATCGTTGGCCATTTCAACAATGGGCTTTGCCTCCGAATTCACTGCCTTCATTCGACTTTGGCCTTTAGTCAAGGGAAGACTAAGACGAGGCACCACTCGTTCAGCAACAAAGTTATGAGTGGCACCTGTATCCACCATTGCCGATGCCGAACTTCCCTTCAATGCAACCTTCACATAGATCAAGTTGTTAGCCTGAGAGGGTCCTTCGTTCTGAATTGCATTCAGAAGTTGCAGAGTCTTGACTCTACTAGGTTCCTCCTGTTTTCGCTCCTCCTCTGCAACAAGGGCATTCAGTTTCTCCTTCTTCAGGCAGTCACGAGCCCGATAGGGACCTCTACAAAGGAAACAGCCAGAGTCTGCCTCGGAAGGCTTTCCCTGCTGATTTCCATTCTATGGTTGTTTCTCCTTACTGCCACCGTCACTGCTTTTCTTCTTGCTCTTCTTTGAACCACCCTTGTTGTTCTTGGGTTTTCCAGTATCATTGTTCTCTGCTTTGGCTACTTTGAAGTCTACCAGTGCTTCTGCAGCAGCCATGGCAGACGGCAAGTCCTTGACTCCCTGCCTCCGCAACTTCGCCCGCGCCTAGCCCTGCAGTCCAGACATAAAGTAAATTGTTTATCGTCCTCTGAGGGACGAAAACTGTTTCACATAGTCACGGACCGGATTGGTTTACTTGAGTTTTCGAAGAGTTTCACGAGCAACTCATGCTAAGTAATTCCTTCAATTCCTTTCTAAGTAATTCCCATGTTGTGATTGGTGCACGACCTGCACTCAAGTCATCGTCCACCCTTGTTCACCACCAGAGTTTCGCATCGCCAGACACGCTAGTGATTGTAACTCTTTCTTCTATAGGAATATAGACAAATATTGTTCCATATCCCACAAGAAGTTCTCCAATTCCTTCGCATTGCGAGCGCCAGCAAAGGGCTTTGGTTCTGGAACCTTAACCCCCCTGTTCTACATAGTAAAACCATTGGTCCGAATTGCTCTCTTGAAGAGTCAATTCGTCAAAGAAAGACTCCATCTGTTCCTAGAAGAAGTATATGGTAGACTGCATATCAACCTTCAATTCTTCGATTGGAGCAACAGCTTCTGCAAGGGAAATCTCCAGGGATCCCACTTTCTCTATTAGCGCCACAATCTTTGGACCATGGGTAATATGGTATGCAATGGTCTCAGACAGACCATCCACAGTCTCCTCCAGGCAAACTACTGTATCCCGAACTTGCTCCAATGCATTCTTAGACATGGCGGTGAGAAGAAATGCACCAAAAGTTTTGAAAAACCGAGGCTCTGATACCAGTTGTCACGGGGTAAATTGTTCACTGGGTAAATTTGTCGCAGTAAAAATACACCGCGCAGCACTAAGATTTCTCTTAGTCAGCCTACCAACAATAACACAGCACACACAAGAATGCAAGAGCACAAGGGGCAGTATGCAATACACACAACTATTAATTAATTAGGCAACAGCCTGTTTCTCTTATTAATCAAAACTTTACACGCTTACAATTGTTCACACTCAGTTACAACAATTACAAGATAAATTCGGATGTCCTCTCCTTACTGCAATGTCTCCAACCTTGCAGACATTTATAAGGAAGGCTGACCAATCACTGCTTGCCAACAAGGATAACTGTTGCCACCTTGGACCAATTAGAGTGTGCCAACACCATTCCAGACCAACTGCTTGAGAACAGTTATTGTCTGCAGTCAGAAGCAGCCTGCCTTCCAACCATTGGTCCATCTCATTTGCCAGTCAACCAATGCAATTGCATAACTGCCGCACATGTGGCTGCCACACCAAACCATCAACCACCATGCTAACTGCACAACTGCTGTATACGTTGCTGCCACATCAACAAAGCATCCTCACAAGCACCACACCTAAGCACCAACTCAAGGGAGGCACCACAGCATGTATTCGGGCTTTTTCCGTTCGGACCACGTGGGTCCAGGCACGAGGGAGTGGGTCCCACGCACCAATTTTCCATCCAAGTCCCACCAATGTTCAACTAAGGCCACCAAGGCCATTGGTATGCTTTACAGTGCATATCGTGTGCTAACAGCGTCCACCGTCTGTTTTTCCATCCCACAAGCATATCCCCTACATAGTAGAGGTATGTGCCACCCATTGTTTCTCACCTCCTGGGTATAGACGTCTGAGATAGAGGAAATGGACATTACCACCTCTTCCCGGACCCCAATGCACAAATCCTGCCACACAATGATTGTCCAGCATGTTTACCATGTATTCAATGCATTGGACAAGCATTTGTTGGCAGAAAATACATGTTGGTCGAGGGGTTAAACCTGCCGCACGCAGCACCCGCACGACGTCAACCACAGCACTCGCACGTCGTCGCTCGCAGCAACCGCGGCACGTGAACGACGTCGCTTGCAGCTACATAGCACTGCATGCACATTGTCAACCACACAGCACGACGACTGCACACACCACGTGTAGTACAGCACTTTGTGCACATCTATCACTGCACAGCATTTTTAGGCACTGTCGTCCATCGCACCATCAACCGAGGATCACTACCCATCCACACCAAGGGATCAATATGCAGCGTTTAGCTTCCATATCACAGTCCATATGCACCAATGAACTGTTTATGCAATGGTTAGGTCTAGAACTAACCAAACCACCGCACCATCTACGCACCGACGCAGCATCAGCTGTTTAGGGGCTAACAGTAGCTATGCGGTACAAAACTTCAAATTTGATCAAGAAAATAGTAGGATTGATCTTGCACGTATGTTATTTTGCATGAGCTTCCATTTCATTTTGTTGGGTATGACGGGTTTAGAAATTATGTAAAGGGGCTTCAACTAATGTTTAAAATGATTTCTTGCACTACTGTCAAATCTGATTGTATGAAAATTTTCTATGAGAAAAAGAAAAAATTATCTAATTTGTTGGACAATCTAAAGTGCCGAGTTAGTTTGACATCTGATATGTGGAGTTCAAATCAGAATCTTGGATATATATATCTTTGACATGTCACTACATTGATGATGAGTGGAATCTGTAGAAGAAAATTATTGTGTTTAGTTCTCTTAAAGCTCCCCACACTGAAGAAGCGATTAGCAATTGCATTTTGGATGGCTTGTATGGTTGGAACATTGACAAGAAATTGTGTAGCATTGTTCTACAAATGATGTTGTAGCTCGTGAGCTCAAGTCAAAGCACGTAAGGGAGATTTGTTCCATGTGCATTGTTGTGCAGATTTTCTGAATTTAATAGTGCAAGATGGATTAGACTCAATCCGTGAGATGATTTTCAAAATACGTGAAAGCGTCAAATATATTAATCACTCACAAGCAAGAGAGCAGAAACTCAATGAGATAGCACGACAGGTACAAGCTCCACACACACAAAAAAAAAAAAAAGTCATGATAGTCCAACTAGATGGAACCCCACTTATGAGATGTTGGAAGTTGCCCTACAATTTAAATAGGCATTTGAACATTTAAGTGATCGTGACCGTTCATACAAATTTGCCCCGAGTAATGAGGAATGGAAGAATGCAAAATGTATATACAAATGCTTAAAGATTTTTTATGACATCACAGATCTTTTTTCCGGCACAAAGTATCCAACATCAAATTTATATATTTCCTCAAGTTTGTAGGCTCCATTTATATTTAAAAGATTTGTGTAATAGTCAAGAGCCTTTTCTTCAATCCATGGCCACAAAAATGATGGTCAAGTTTGAAAATTATTGGAATATCACTTGCATACCTCTAGCAATGGCTGCAATATTTGATCCGCGATTGAAATATAAATTACTTGAGTATATTACTTCCCATTACTATATAGTGATGATTCAAATGCAAGGATTGCAGAGGTTAAGCAAGGTTTGATGAACCTATATAATGAATGTACGGTTGGCTCTACAAACAATCCTTTTGATAAAGGATTTTCTTGGAATGACAAAAGCAACAGTGGGGCTATGAGATCATTGAATGTTCCTTCTATAGATGAAGCTACAATGGAATGGGATGATGGATTAGATTTGTTTCTTCAAGAAAGTTCATCTTTTGAAAGAAAGTCTGATTTGGATTTATATTTGGAGGAAGCAACTCATCCAATGAGAAAGGGCGAACGTTTCAATGTCTTAGCTTGGTGGAGACTGCATGCACCCAAATATTGTGATGTTGCACAATTGGCTCGTGACATTTTGGCTATTCCCGTATCCACTGTTGCATCGGAGTCTGCATTTAGCATAGGTGGCAGAACAATTGACAATTATCGGAGTAAATTACTCCCTGAAACAGTGGAGACCTTAATATGCACTCAAGATTGGTTGAGAAATGAAAAAAAAAGGTAATCATGTACTTATTCTAATTTAATTTCTTCATGAACCTTATTAAGCCTTCTAATATTTTAGTTAAATTTTCAGATATTCAAACATACCTCTATAGTGTCACGAATGCCACCGAAGTTGAAGTTGCGGATAAACAAAGCGTGATAACAAATCATGCTGAGAATTTAGAATAAATTATGAGTTGTTTGCCTTTTCTTTTCGACAATTCTTATGTTCCTTATAAATTACACAATTTTACGCATTAAACTAATGTTCCTTATCTATTAGATCTCAAATTTTATTCTTTTTTTTTAAATCTCCATTTGCAGATAATTTAATGAGTTTGTATTTTACAGGTATTATGCTTCTTGAGTATATGTAATTACAATTTCACGATTCTTCTTGGAGGTAATCCAACTTTACTAATGATAGTTTTGAATTGACAATTTATATGCAGAATTTTACTAAATGATACTTTCTTTGTTTTTAGGCAATGAATAAGGAAGCATGAAGAATTTCGAAGTTGATGAACAAGAAAAAGGATGGATTTAGATTCTTATTATTTCACATTATTATTATTGGGCAAATTTATTATTGATCCTTTATTTTGAGTATATTAATTGACTCTTTCTTTTTAGGTGATGAATAAGATAGCATAGATTGCTTATTTGAGTTTAATAAAAGCATAGATTGCTTATTTGAGATGAATAAAAGTTGTATTTTTTATTTTGATATCAAGTCAACGATTTGCTATCTATTTGAAGATTCAATTAATGGAACCAGTATCTAAAATATAAAGCATAGAGGGCAAGCAAGGCATGGCTATATAGTTGTTTTGGTCAATATTTTGTGCTCTTATCTTAGGTGCCAGGTGGATATGTGGTGTTATCTGATGTTTTTAGGTGGTTCACATATATCTCCTTTTGTTTCAATCAATTATCTTTTAAGAATCATGTATGTATGCACTTGTCTGTATGTATTTTCCTGTGTAAGTCATTGAATGTGCAAATGTGTGAGCCCATGAATAAATGATTGCAGCATTAATAAGCTTAAGTTTTGCACATATCACATGGTAAGTTGGCCAAGAGTCCTAAGAAGTGCTGGCGTTCATCTGAAAGGTTTACCCAATAGAATATATAAACACAATTCTGAACTTTTCCTCCTTGTACTGTGGTGCTATATAGACTACTTGGGCCATTGACTTAATATGTTTTTTTCTAATTTTCAGTAGGAGTCTAGCTGATGTAAATTTTAATTTGGGTGTAAGTGTTGCCGGAACCGAACCCGAACCCGGACATGAGTCGGAACCAGAACCTGTTCCGGATCTCTAGCTTCTTGGTGGAACCGGAACCGGAACAAGGACACAGGTTCCAATTAGGAACCGGAACCGGTTCCAGTTCCTTCATTTACATACCAGTTCCTGGTCCAGTATGGTTCCGGACCAAACCCGACCCGTTTGCAACCCTGCGTGTCGGACACTGACACGCCTGCTCCAGAGAGGTGTCCGTGCTTCCTAGGATAGTGAGATACATTAGAGATTACATGCTGTCGAATCAAAAGCAGCTATCCCCACGTACTTGGTTCTTTCATAGAATACAAGGTTGGTAGCAATCAAAACAACACTAGTATTGTTAGCAATAGGGGGGATAGCATGTTGATGAGGAACACCAAATTTAGCAAGCATTGCAGCCATAAGATCTCACTAGTCGCGAAGGACATGGATCAATGTTCAGCCTCAGCTGCAGATTTGGAGAATGTTGTATCTTGCATTTCCATGAGATGGAAGAGGTGCCAAGGAAAATACATTAACTGGCAGTGGAACATTTAGCCAAATTTAGCAAGCATTGCAGCCATATGATCTCACTAGTCGCGGAGGGCATGGATCAATGTTCAACCTCAGCTGCGGATTTGGAAAATGTTGTATCTTGCATTTCCATGAGATGGAAGAGGTGCCAAGGAAAATACAACTGGCAGTGGAACATCTAGGGACAACTGACCCAATGAGCATTAATTTAGCCACTTAATGTAACTCGTGAAGAAGGTGAATCAAATAGCCGCTATGAAAGGTTCCACCTTCCACGAAGATACTGAAGAATGTGATAAACTATAGCCAGATGGGGTTTTCGTGGTTCAGATACAGATCATCTCACTACTTGTACTGGAAGGGAAATGTCAAGCCAAGTCATGGTGAGACAACTAAGACAATCGACTAGCTGTCTATACAGGGCTGGTTACTCTATACAACTACCATTAGCTTTTCGAAACTTGACATTAAGCTCTAAAGGTGTATCCCTTGTGCGAGAATTTGTTAGGTGTGAAAGATCAAGTCTTTCGTGTATTTGCGCTAATGAATATGAACACTAGTGGTAATGTGTTGTACTTCATAGTCAAGAAAGTTAATGATGGTCCTAAATCATTCATATGAAAGTATCAGGCAAGATAAGCTTTAAGAATCTTGATTCCAAGGGGGTCATAACCAGTAATTATAATGACATCCACATATACAAGTAGTATTGCAAGTCCCTGAGAAGAATGACGAAGGAAGAAAGAGTGATCATTCTGGCTTTGTACAAACTTTGCGTGCAGGATGGTCAAGTGAAATTATTCAAACCAAGCGCTGGGAGCTTAGTTAAAGTTGTAGAAGGATTTCTTAAGGCGACAACCCAGGCCCAGTGGCGCAGCCAAGATCCGCAATCGATGCGTTAGATCAATCTCCCGTTGGATTGATCGAATCGAAGATGGATTCCAACTACTAGGCCACAAACAAAACCGTGAAACCAAGCATGGAACTCACGATAAACTCATAAATCTTATTATCAATTCAAATTAAGAATCCCCTAATACAATGAAGGCTTCTCTATATATAATGCAATAACTAAAATAGAAAGCTACTAATCCTAATAAAATAATAAAAAAATAAAAAATCCTAATTAAATAAACTTAAGATAAAAATAGCATCCATAATAGCTTCTCAGCCAATCGGCGATGTGGGCTGAACCCAATGGACTGGGTTGGATGGTTGGGTCCATCATGTGGGCCCAGGGCTCTTTTAACCTTCTGTACTGCATCAATTCTCCCCCACTTAAAAAAAACTCGACTCCGGCAAGTTGTCTACTTGATAATACAGGAGAGAATCCGACCACAAGTTCGGGAAAGGTCCTCCGAGGTCGAAAATCAACCACAAAAGCTTCAAATGTTCTTGCGGTCTACATTATCTTTGCGTGTCTTGCAAGCTTTATGTAGTCTTTTTCCTCCATTTAGAATTAGATGGGAGGTGTCGCTTCTTCTGATATTTGCATTGAGCTTGGATGTGTGATCAGACCATTAGAAGCTTCAGTTATTTCCTTTGAACCAACAAATCATGAACATTGACCATCCATCGTTGATCTCTGAAAATGAAGTCAATGTGAGAGACTGCAACAACTTGATCTTCTTGTGAAACTACTGGAACAATTGACTTGATTTTTGATGACCCAATTGGATTTTCTAAAACTGACATGACAATTGGATCCACCACCAGATGTTTAATCTTCTTGTGAACTTGATCAAAGTCTTCAACGTATACTTGTGTTTGCTCTTCCCCAACCTTTTGCGGCTCTTGACTGACATTACTTTGATCAATATTGTCTGTACCCACGAAATCAACTTTGCCATAAAATTGTTCTTCGGTGTCATCCTTGATGTCTTCCAGCTTCACCCATGGTGCAGTCATGACTTCTGTTTCAACTGTTTGCTCTTGCTGTGGCTTTTCTGTGGAAGGTGATGATGTAGACGAAGACAAGGTTGTTGAATTTAGTGAAATGAGTCTAATCCTTCTTCCATTCCACAAAAAAAGTATGTGTACTCATCTTTATCGATGTGCACTTTCCGATCAAAAAGCCATGGACATCTAAAAATAATATGAGCAATAATCATATCGATCACATCACACCAAATTTCGTCCTCATAACTGCCAATCTTGAACGATACCAAACATCTGAGTTACAAGGATGACATGACCATCAAACCATGTGACTTGGTAGGGCTTAGGAAGCTTCTCAGTTGACAAATTAAGTTTGTCAATAACTTCTTGTGCGACGAAATTTATTGCACTACCATTGTCAATAATCACATTAACTGACTTATCTTTGACTCTTATCATTGTATAAAATTTCTGAGCCTGTCTCCATTCTTCTTCTTCTTTTTCAATTGTATTGAGTCGTCTGCGAATGACAAGTGTGGGGTTATCTTTTCCTAAGAAAAGTCTCTCCACAACATGTTTCTTGAGACTGAGATTGCCACATGCGAGATTTTCGAAACATTTGCTCAACAGGAATAGCTTCTAAGTATGCCTCTTGACTTATTTTGCAAGAATTCATATTTCCCACGATGTTTGATCTCAAGCCTTGGACATAACGAGCTAAATCATGTATCTCATCTTCGTCCAATTCGCATGTCATGCAACTCTCGAAATTGACGAGTATATTCATCAACCGTCAAGTCATCTCTTGCTTCAATTTAAGAAATTGCTCAAAATAGAACTCATTCTCAAAATATCAATTTCGATATGTAAGTTTATACCAAATTCTTTGAATTTCAATTGAGTTCCCAAAAGTTTTCATGATGATTTGGATGTTAGGATATCAAAATTTAACTGCTTTTGAGGAACGGATTATCCTGTTGTGCAGATCTTGAGAAGTGGATCACACTGGCAAAGACAGATCAATGGTCGGATTGTAGTTGGCTCCAATATCAACAAATTCAATCTGGAGCATCCAATCTAATGCAATTGACTTTTGCTTCTTTTTTGTATAAATATATTAATGGGCTTGGATCAGGCCCAAACTCAGGTTAGGCCCAAACTGCCAAAAGGCCTGGCACCTGTGAGGGAAGGCCTTTTTTTTGTTCTGCCTTGGAGTCCATGCAGGAAGAAAAATAACAGGGTTTAACCTCTTACCTGTTTCGACCTAGAGAGAGGGAAAGGACAAAGAGGAGGAAGCTGCTGCGACCTCGATGAGGAAGAGGGGTTGCTGGCTGCTAGCTGATGGTGGGCAGGGCTGGCGATGAAGTAAAGGTGAGGCTGGTTGCTACTAGCTGCTGTTGCTGGTTGCTGCGGAGAACAATGAAAGCGAGTGGTGCGATGGTTTCAGCAAAGAGATGGAAGCTTGGTAGCAACCGTTCCAAGTACGCACAACATTTTTTTTTTATTTTGTTTTTCTTCTCTTCCCTGTTCTTCTCCTTTCTTTTGTTGTTGCTGCTTTTCTTTTCTTTTTTTTCTTCTAGGTTGGGTTTTGGATTAGCTGCAGGTATGGGGTGCTATTAGGGTGGCAGAATGATTGGTTCAGCGGTTTGGGAGATGAAAGGTTTGGGGATTTGGGGTTTTGGTTTCGTAGGGACGGGATTTGGGCAAGCAGTGGTGTTGGGAGTATGGGATTTGGGGATTTGGTTTCGTAGGGAGTCTGGGATGCGGGTTCTAGGACATGGTCTTGTTTGATGGTGGGGCTAGGGTTTTGGATAGGGTGTCGGGGATTCTTATTTATTTATTTATTTGGTTTTGGGGATGGATAGGGTGATCGAGGGGTTTTTTTTTTTTTTTTTTTTTTTTTTTTTTTTGAGGTGCTAGAAGGTTGTGGGTGGGTTCAGCAGTGGCGATGGTAATTGTACGCGGAAGCCGAGGTTGGGTGAGGGAGTGGTTCGATGGGAGTGGAGGGGATGGTGACCGTGGATGACGAGGGGAATTCCGAGAAGGACAACATCTCCCCGGCAACCAGAATTCATCTCTGATACCAAATTGGCGCAGTCAAGATCCATTATCGATTCGTTAGATCAATCTCCCGTGGGATTGATCGAATCCAAGATGGATTCCAGACACTAGGACACAAACGAAACCATGAAACCAAGCATGGAACTCACAATAAAATCAGAAATCTTATTATCAATTGAAATTAAGCATCCCCTAATACAATGAAGGCTTCTCTATATATAATGCAATAAGAACTCTAAAATAGAAAGCTACTAATCCTAATAAAATAATAAAACAAGAAACAATCCTAATTAAATAAACTAAAGTAGCATCCATAGTAGCTTCTCAGCCAATTGGGCCTGTGGGCTGAACCCAATGGACTGGGTTGGATGGCTGGGTCCATCATGTGGGCCCAGGGCTCTTTTAACCTCCTTCCGCACTGCATCACGCGACAAGCACTGATAGCCTAGTGGAGGAGATGTATAGACAACTTCTCTTAAGTCACCATGACGGAAAGCATTTTTCACATCCATTTAAAATAAGATCCATTGCCTAATCAATGAAATAATAAGGTATGAATAGTAGTCATTTTGGTCAGTGGACAAAAGTCTCCTCATAGTCAATGTCATATTCCTGTTTGAACCTTTGAGTAACAAGTTGAACCTTACAGTGATTGCGGGAACCATTGGCCTTAACCTTAATTGAATACCCATGTAATTTCTATAATTGATCCATGATCAGGTTTGGGGAGTCCCCAAGTCCAATTGGCCTCCAGAGCCAACAATTTGTCTACCATCCACAACATGGAGAGAGATTTCTATAATTGATCCGTGATCAGGTTTGGGGTAGACCGGAAGTCCAATTGGCCTAACAATTTGTCTGCCATGCACAACATGGAGAGAGAGAGAGAGAGAGAGAGAGAGATATCCTTCCCCCATTCCCCACCCAAATGGGTCTCTCTCATGCTCTCTCTTTCCTAGAGTTGAGAGATGCACCGTTGAAGGACTTGTCAATACCATTGTCACTTGAAGAGTCAGTAACAAATACACAGATATAATAATAATAATAACCCAACTGCATATAATCTGATACACATTTAAAGGGAGTAAGACAAGTCAACTTTCAATGGCATTTAAGTAAATTCACTAGAAAATCTACCACATCTAGAACCACCAACATCTCTCCCAACATTGAGTTAATATATGCCACGGTGGCCGAGTCCGCTACAAAGCAACTCGGCCATGATCGAGTCAAAGTCAACTCGATAGAGATGACTCAGACTTGAACAAATTTTAAAACCCTGCATCAAACCTTAGTTCTTTGAGTAAGAAAAGTAGCATGCAATATAAGAAAATAATATCTGGATATTGCTAGGCTTTGATTTTAACTGTTGGTTGAAAATTCAAGTGGGTAATCCATACTACAGTTATGTGCACAAGCGTATCCACAGATCCACACCATATAAGAAATGATTAGGGGAAATAATAACAAAAGCACAAATTGAATAATTTACCCTCAGGGAAAAGGTATGCTTTGCTGAGTGCAGGACGTTCATAAGGAGCCACCTGAAATAGAACATTATGTCAAATTGGGTATGAGAAAAGCTCTGGTTGTAAAAGATTCATGCAAAAATCATTACGGAAATTGCACCTTCAACTGCATAGTAAATGTTACTAGAAGCTTAACTACCATCACACATGAAGAAAAAAAAAAAGGAAAGAAAGAAAGAAAAAAAAACAAAGAAAAGAAACACTTGCACTGATAATTGGGGCATAAAAAATAAAAAAAACTACAATTCTAGTTAAATTCTCAGAGGAAAAATAAAAAGGCAATACGGGGACAGCTTTAATCAACCATCGTGTCAAAGTACAAATTTGCAACAGACTGTATTCCCTCCTCGGATCTAGAAAAATGATCCTAAAAGGTTTTACATCAATAGTTACTAGATGAATATATGAGTTTAATTCATTTTCTGTGAATTCATATGTTCAAGATTCCTCAATTATTTGATTTCTGCCTATTGCAGAGAGGAGAGTTGGCATTCTCTAGAATATTCTACAGTTGGAAGAGATGTTGTTTGGTTATCTTCCCGGCAGCACTCCAAAGTGTTAACAAGGATTGTTTTCTTTCTTCTAACATGAACAATCTGAGAAAGGTATTTAATCATACAATGAAGTAACTTGTTCTATTCCTCATTTATAATGGCTTCGGGCTTCCTATCAACAATCCTAGTGTGTAATTTTTATATTGAAAACTTAATTATAGAAACGAACAGCAAAAAATAAAAAGAACCCCCAAGACCAAAAGAGAAAACCCTAACATCAGAACAAGAGAAAAACCCTAAACAAAAGCCAACCATAAAAGACTCCAGTTTATGTTGACCATTACGACTCCAGTAGGGAAACAAGTGGTTTGCAATAAGTTTTACCCTTACTGTGAAGTGATGATATGAGAGTTTACTATGCCTGCGAACTTCGTAGTCCTTGATATGCGCGATTTTGACGTAATACTTGAAATGGACTGGTTAACTGGTTTTAACGCCAGTATGGACTTCTTCAACAAGACGATCATGTTTAAGGTCGACGAAGGCAGTGCATTATTCGAGAGGATCAACAAGACTGTATCCACCCATATGATTTCAGCGATAAAAGCTCGGAGTATGGTGAAGGCAGGATGTGAGGCATATATAGCGTTTATCACAGAGGATAAACGATCCCAAAAGGTGATGTTTTTCCTGAAGATATCCTTGGTCTACCTCCAGTTCGAAAGATTGAATTTACGATAGAATTGTGGCAAGGGACGGCGCCCATCTCCAAAGTGTTGTATCGGATGGCTCCAGCAGAATTGAGAGAAAGCTAAAAGTACAGTTGCATGATCTTTTGGATATAGGTTTTATAAGACCAAGTGTCTCACCGTGGGGAGCAACGGTGCTTTTTATCAAGAAGGATGGTTATGAGTATAAATTACCGGCAATCTTGTGCCCGATTGTGCCCTTCAAACCCACTTTTTGGGTGTTTTATGCCCGAAACTGTCCGGATTTTTCTCCAAACCTTCTTGCACCCTTAGACACTTGATAGTTTGTAGCTTGTTTAACTCTTATTTCTTATTCTGTTATTTTATTCATATGAAGCACTAACCTGCCTAGTTATACTGTTTACCTGAATTCTGAATAATCCGCATGTTATTTATATTCTGATATGTACCTACAAACTATGCTCTTTATTTTGGGATACTTGTCCGGAATCTATCTGATCTACACTTGGTGCTATAGGTAACGAGCTCCTCACGCCTGAACAGGTCCATGAGGTGGTCCAACAAGATCCGTCGTTTGTACGAGTGGACAGCTGACAATGTAGAGTAAAGCATCGGAAGCTTTGGAGTTCCAGACTTGGGTTTTCTTTTGGGAATTATACCTGTCTTTTGTGTTATGGAAACTGTTTTGTAAAGCATTATTTTGGGAATGTAATTAAACTATTAAACTTTCTTTTGTTAAACTTGAATGTTAATGTTATAGAAATGTGTTTCTTTATGTTATCCAATCTAATGATGTCATGAAATGTCTGTTTACTAAAATGGCTCGCACAAGCTTCGGCCATGATGTCCCTCGTAGACTTAAGGGCCCAGTTAGAGTTCTTTCATAGCGAAACCTAGTGGGTAAATGCGCGCGGATTAATTATTAATCACCGGCATCCGCTCGTGTAACCCTTACCCCTAATCTTAATTTGGGATCCAACGTCGTGACTGAGAGTCACCTTTATGCCTCTCTCTCTCTGTTAGACCTCGCCCCAAGTTAATCGAGATTAACTCTAATTCATTGGAAATAAAGCTAATTAACTATGTTTAATTAGGCTAATGGTGGTTAATAACCAAATGGAATTGAATTAGCCTAAAATGAATGATTTAGGCTTAATGAAATGACAATGAATGAGATTGAATGATTGGAATGGATTTTAGACTTAAGCAAGGAAAACTAAGGACTTTTTCGTAAATACGAATCTTCGCGTATTTTGTCGAATATGGAAACTCTTGATACCAACGCGCGTATCTCGAAGAGTACGATAACTTTCGTAATAGACTTGAACTCGTCCGACAAGAAACGAATTAAATGACCCTTCATTTTACTCGAATTAAAATGAGAATGAGAGGTGGAGGGCTTAATTGAAAAATGGGGCTTATATAAGCTAAAAATGAGCTTCAATGAACTCATTCACCCATTTCCATCTCAAGAAAACCTGAGGCACTCTTTCTGTTCTCCCTTTTCTTCTTCCTTCATTGCTCTGCATCAAGAATCAAGATTGAGGCTTTGGTTGTGGTTTTGAAGAGGACTTCATCTTCTTCATCTTCTTCTTGATTTTTCCTTGGAGTTAGAGTTTGAGAGAAGGCTCAAAGCTTCTTTTTATAGAGCTACAAGTAAGTGTTCATACCCTTGTAGAGCTTTCAAGTTATTTAAGTGAGTTGGGGTGGGTTTGTAACACAAACAACTCATAGAGACCCTATTTTGAATTGATATTGATTTAGGTTGAAAGAGACTTCAAGTTGAGAAGTTTCCATCTCAAACCCAAGCTAAGCAAAGGGCTTTTTGTCAAGTTGATCTTCAAACAAGGCAAGTAAATACCTTTCTTTGATTTAGAGTGCTTAAAATGGTTATTTGAACTCAAGGAGTTCAAAAGAGAAAATTCAGTTAAGGAGTTTTCTGAATTGCAGGCTTCTGTTCGGCCAGCGGAAGGGTGGCCGAAGTGGTGGCCGAGTGCTTCTGGTAGAGAAAACACAGGAAAATTGAGCCACGGATAACCTGGCCAAATGCTGACCGAACTAAGTTCGACCAGCCGAATAGCTGGCCGAAGAGGTGGCCGAATGCCACTGTAGCTGGAAAATTTTCAAATAAAAGCTTCAGGTGACCGAACCTGCCTCGGCTAGCCGAAAATTTGAATTCGGCCAGCCGAGTTGTGACCGAAGGTTCTGTCAAGAAATTTGACAGAAAAATAAGCTACTGGAAAGCTGGCCGAAAGCTGACCGAACTGAGTTCGGCTAGGCGAACTAGGCCAGGCTAAATTGGCCAGTTCGACCAGCCGAATGGTGCCCGAAGAGGTGACCGAATGCACAGTAATTCTGATGTTAAATTTCTTAATTTTCATGAGTGAAGCCTATTGAATCAGTGATTCTCAAAGGCTATTAGTTGAATAGTCTTGAGACTAATTGAGTAAACTCAATGGTCATGATTGTTGTTGATTAGTGTATCGATTCAGGGTAAATTCAAGTCTTGAATCGAGCGAATGAAATGACGAATTAAATGAGAATTGTTCCTAAACCTACATAGGTGTTAGCTAAGGTTATCTAAACGTATAAATTACTAATTAAAGTGATGTTCATCGAGAATAACACGTACGTTGGATAACGAGCGCTTCACCCATTTGTTTGGTTTAGAAGTCCAAATTAGATGACTGATTGATTTGGTTTCTTGAGTCTGGCACTACATAGTAGTTTCTTAAGCTCGTTATTGAGCTGAATTGAATACTAAATGAATTAATGACTAATGAATGAGTTACTAAATGTAACAATGAATTAATGAACAATCCTACTGCAGTAGATGGACTGGGGGTGTTCCGGAGCTCCGTGGTGATGTCAGTGATCTCTGATCCAAACACTGGTAGATCCCACATTAGACTGAAAAGTCTCTAATTGATAAGCCATGTAATGAACATTTATTGAATGAAAAGCCACATATTATGGACTGAAAAGTCCCATCTGATAAGCCACCTAATAAGACTACTCAATGTAATCAATGAATGAATATGAAATGAATGGTTGCTTCCATCAGGAAGAACTGAATGAAACCAATGCTATTGTAGTTGCCAATTTAGTAATTGTCATGACTTGACATACTTATTGTGTACTGTTATATATTTGATTTTCTAGAACTGTTCAATTAATAAATTGACATATTTAGCATGTGCTATCATAGATCTGTATATACATTGTTGAACCGTCATGTTCACGGTATTATTGATGAACATTACAGGCCCAGTTGCCCGTGCCAGTCATGCCAAGGCCGCACCGCCAGCGGAAGAGGCCCATCTGATACCTCCAGGAGGTTTAATCGAATGGACTTGAATCGGAGTGCCAGTGGATAGAATATTTTGGAAATGTTTTGGATAGGTACTTTTGTGTATTCATTTTGGAGTGTAAATAGTAGTCACATGCATTGTATTTGAATATGCAATTGTTGACTTTGTATTGAAATGAATTGTGTATATTGGACTCTACTTTTGATATAAAGTAATTTGTTCAATTAACTGTTTCGTCAATGTGTATATATATATTCCGCAAATTGTACATTGGACAAGTACGTATGATTGATCCCTTGTGGATTTCGTCTTAACTTCGATTAATTTGAAGTTTACGGGAGTAAATATGATGGATTCGCGACCCGGAATTAGTCCTGAGTAATCCGATCTCGGGCTCGGGTCGTGACACTCTCTTACATGCATTCGTTACCTAATTGTCACCAAAAAGTTCCATGACGAGCCATTATGGACATGGATTATGCTTTGAGTTAGATGTTAGAACTCAAATCCAACACTAGGGAGATGGAATAAAACTACGATGATAAATAAACTCCAAATGATGTCCTGTATCACATCGATCTGAGCTATTAATAACCATTTGTTGTATAATCAAGTTATAGAAGCCCAAACATGAGATTTAACTGATTTTGAAAAATGGAATAAAAAACCTAAAAAGTTGAAAATAAACATGAGGAAAAAAATTACACGTAGATCCAATCCATTCTTACCGGTTATTCATAATCTAACGTCCAAAACTCAAATCCAAACATACAAATTAGTGACTTTGGAAAAGGCTTGAATGTTTTGGCTGTATGGATGCATCAGCTAGTAATATTAACTTCTTAAGGAGACTATATAACCCCCTTACAGTAAGGGTCTCTAAAGTAAACTGATTGTTCTCAGCAAAAAACAATATTATAAACTAGGAAAAAAACTTGAATATTTTGGTTTTATTGGCCAATACCATTGAGTTTGTAAGGATAGATACTTCCCAATTGAAGTAATGGTCTCCTATACCAACCGATTAATACTGCCTGTTTGTATGCATATGCCCATACTATGAAACTTGCATGTAACCATGCATCATGACGTTTCACATAGAGATAATTTGGTCTACAATTCATATAATATTCTTGTCTGGGTTTAAAATAGTCAACCATACAATATATATCAGCTGTAACAAAGCATGTGGCGGCATATTGCATATTGTAGCGATATTGGACCATATCAAGTCTATCGGCTGATAGACTAATGCATAGCAGCTGCTGTAGCTATGGACTCCCGAAGTTCTACATACCACTAGTCCGAATCAAATTTCATCACAAAAAAAAAATCTATTTATTGATTATATTTCCAATAACAAACAATACATAAGTACAATTATTTCATTTAATAATATGGCAAAGTCTGAGATCTATGCCAACTGCCACATATTCACATTACTTTGAGACAAGGGTTTAAATGGTCATAGCCCAAGATAAATTGATAGCTGATCTGCTTTTCTGATTAGAGGAAAAGTATTTGTTGAAGTGTATTGTGAGCTATCCTTTATTCTTCATTTGACCAAACATAAATGCATTTGTTCGCCAAAACCTGGAGACTTTGAATCCTCTCCAGCAATTGTTGGATTGACTTCTCTCCACAGCAAATTGAAAAATATGATGTGTCAGGTTTGCAAGCTCCATTAGCTCAACCCAATATAGAAGAGGGCTTGTTATCAAATAGATAGCTAGCAAAAACAAGAAGCAACTAACTTGCTAGCTATCCAATCCAAAGGCCATCGCATGTAAGGCACTAATGCAAAAGAACATTAGATCCTAAAGTTTTTCAATGTTCTTAATTTTTTATTTTTCTTTTCAGATTTTTGGCCAAATTAAAATCCATTTTGCTAAGCAGGTTGTAAGGTCCATTAGCTTTACCAAATATAGGAGAGGGTTTATTTTCAATCAGCTATCTAGCAGAAATGAAATCCAACTAACTTGCTGCTATCCAATCTAAAGACCATCACATGCCTTGATAATGAACACTAATGCAAAAGAACATTAAATCCAAAAATTTTCAATATTCTTATATGTATGTTTGTTCTTTCAGGATTTTGGCCAAATTAAAATAAATTTCACGATGATCCATGGAATTCTCCAACTGTTATGATTGCTGTGAGATATCATTTACTTCTTTTGGGCCTTCCATTATGACCCCACAAGCGCAATTTTTAAACTATGATTCTTATCTAACTAGCTTAGAGGGTGCTTTCACAAAATTTAAGTCCACTGCAGTGCTTGCAGTTCACATTTTAAACTTGAAGAAATTTAGGGACTGCATCTTGGATAAATTCACAGTGGTGAAATTTCATGGATAATTGTTTGGCTATTCATAGATTACAATCAAGATTGTCCAGAAACGCTGATCTAATATGATCCTAGTTACATCATAAGTCTATCAAAATTCTTAATAACAGTTTTAGTCTAGAAAGTCTAGAAAACTTCAATTGCCGTCCTCTTTGTTAGCATCTAGACAATCAAACACCGCTTTTCCATCATATGTTTCACTTAAACCAATCTATTAATACATATGATGGTACACTCGTATAAATTTCTGAAGTTACAAGACAATGAACCAAGCCCTAGGAGTGAATACGCGTACTACACTGTAGAGTAGTTTCATTAACACAACTGAAAATGATTGTTTATGCTTCACTTCCACAAGATATAAAAAATATATGCACTTGCTTCACTTCCACAAGATATAAAAACTGTATGCACTTTCAAAAACAAGTCTCAGTGGTTATAAAGGAAATCTGACTATACCGCCTCTTTTGATATGATGGCCAGCTCGCCTGGCTTAACACCCTGTTTTGCAAACTCCCTAGCTGCATATCCCTACAAACAAAAAATAAAGGACTAAGAAAAATATCAAAGAAAGATTTTAACAAAAAAAAAAAAGGATAAATATTAGAAATATCATTCTTGTAAAATCTATAAATTACCATGAATGATTTACAATCATATTACTTAATTTAATACATAGCAATTACATGATCTACAGATGCTAATTTGCAAATAATGAGATATGATCATAAACATAGAAAACTTAGAACTGCAGGGATGATTAAATTAAAGCATACCAAAAACACTTGAGTGTGATAGTGTGATAGCACTCAGTATATAAACCAAACCATTTGAATAAAAAGAGGTCATGGTTCTGTTTATAAAACAGAAAGAGTGGCGTCGATGTATAAAAGGAACTAGAAGAATAGTGGGGCAGAGTTAGGAGATCATACTACTAACTAATAGTCTAATACACACATCAATCTTTCACATGGAATTTATGCAATAAAATCAGCTGTTAGAGTCTCCTCTTCAGATGGTTCAGCAAGGCCTGGGGATGATTCCAACAGAATGACCCTGTCGAGTTTCATCCACAGCATTTGGACCTGATAATCCCCCTTTGGCATATGAAATGGTTTCTGTAGTATGCTCCATCAACAATATGGATGCTGCTTGGATGAGCATTTTCCAGATTACCTTATAATTTTTTAAAAATAGAAAAAGAGGCACAAACTATGTTTGGGAGTTTTCTGCAATTCTACCAAATGATATACCCATACCGTAAATCATAAGAAGTTAAATGTTTTGGCAGTATAAATAGATATCTGCTTCACCATGCACACATGGGTATTCGGTAGGGCATTGAATCGGAATCAGCATTTATCAACCTCGTGCACATCTTCTCTCTCTCTCTCTCTCTCTCTCTCTCTCTCTCAAACAAGAACATATGCAAACAGGTAGGGTATTAAGAGGCAGACAGAAGGCATCATTTTCACACTAATTTGCTTTCTGACTTCTATGCCATTTCAAAGTTCAAACACCAGGCAAAACAAATAATTATAGCTTTCTGCCCTAGCATTCCAACCTATAGCAATCCAAGCTGCATCCAAACAACAAATAAACTAAATTACTATCTTGATTTTTTTTTTCTTGACGGCAAGTTACTACCCTAACCAACTTAGCAAATCACAGCCTTGAACTAAAAAACTAAAAGTTGAATAATACATCCACATTTCTCTACAAACTAATATTCAGATCAACAAGCGAAACATTAGAACCTGTTCAAAAGAGAAATGATCCCAATGCTGCTGCCAGTGTGATGCTGACAGCTGCTAATACCTGATTTTCCATGTGGAGCCCGCTCATATTGCAAGAACTCATTCATACAGAACTTTGCCAAATTTCACTGGTCGATGGGTATGCACCGTTCGAATTTCACTTATTATAGAAACATAATTCTATCTCACAAATAATCATTGGACGGTTCATATTACCCAAATTGAATGAAATTTCGAACAGCTCCTATGCGGACAGGGATCAGCGTGGATCAGTGTGATACGAGCATATGCTGAACGTTCCTAATGTTCACTCCAACGCAGTTCTATAGACCATTGGATTGATTAACGTAACTATATTCAACACATGATCATCCAACGGTTCATATCACTCTGATTCAACTGGAATTTGGAAGAGACCCTTTATAAATGGATCAACGTAATATGAGCGGATGCGATCACAAAAAAAGGCATCACGGCATCATTTCCCATCCAAAGAAACGATAAAAAAAAAAAAGATCATATTGAAACAGGATCCATACACCGAAAAACGAATCAAATCAGCTCCGAGAGCTGATTCTTTCAACGATCAAAACGAGCAAACGCGCCAGTGAAAAGATCGAAAGATCAACACATAGAAATCTAACAGTGAAAACGAGAGTAAGAAGAAGCAAGAATCAGATCGAAGAACAGAGAGAGAGAAGAATCTTTTGAAGCAGGAAGCTACAAATCGATGGATTGAGGTTTGAATCTTACAGCCGAAACGCCGCCTCCAACGATCACGTACTTGAAATGCTTCTCCGCCATGGATCGGTCGATGGATTAGAGAAATAGAGAGCGAGAGAGAAAGAGATGAAGGAGAATAAGAGGAGGAAGCAGAAGAGAAATTTCGGTTCGGCGTATGTAGTGGAAAAGGTAAGTGGCGCTTGATTAACCGGTTACGGCTGACCGAGGTTATTCATTTTGCAAGGGTTGAATTCAACGCGGTTATGCCACGTGGAGATGGGCTGCCGTCCATTATTGCTGACTATTAATTGGCCACGATATCTAAATATTGCGAATCCTTCGGGAATGAGTTGGTAAAATCACAAACTAGCAACAAAGGCCATATGAATCTTCTTGTGTTTTTTTTTGAAAAAAGTTGAAGTAAGATTGAAATGTAAAAAAAAAATATATTATATATCATCATTAAAATTTTGAGAACCCAATAGCTTATACTAAACCTTACTTCTTCCTTTTCTCAAAAAGGCCAATATAAGGAAGAAATAGAAGGAATTCTGCTGATTCACAAATATATGCAGTGCAAAATTGTGATAAAGTCAAAAGGACATAAAATGTATTGCAGTGTTTGGTAATTAATAAATTAAATTGTATAAATTTCAATAAGAAGTTAATAATATTGAATGGAGAAAGCAAATGTCTTGAAAATGGTGTAATTTTTTTCTTTTAAACCGAGTGCAGAGATGCTAACTGTGATGCAATTGCTATGATATTATGTATCAGAAAGTAGAAATTGGAAAAAGAAGAGGGAGATGAAGATTGCGCCGATGGATTTTGTATATGGGAAAAACTTAAAAGATATAAAAAATAAAAATAAAGAGATACAATACCACTGAAATGGACAAACTTGTTCTTAGATAGACATTGACATTAGACTATGAGGATTCTTAGGATGATCTCTTATTTTTCTCCTTCTTGTCGTATTATCTCTCCATCGGTGAGATCTCTTGCATTTATATATCCCTAGAAAGGTGTAAACTTTCCAGAAATATTGGCCATTTTCAATTTTGTAAAGAATTGATTTGAGAGATTTTAGAAGTGGAGTTAGAGATATTAATGTGAGACGAAAATCCTATGTGGCATTAATTGTGATGACATTTGAAAGTGACGACGTGGCACCCACTGGATGTGGGCTCCCTATTTCTTTAATATATATAATGATAAGCCTCACCTAATGCATCGCCTTCTGGTCTTACACTACCGATGATGGATTCAATGAGAGTCTAGATCCTCTTAGGCTTTAACCAACAGAATTTGTGAGTTAAAAAGTGTAACTCTAGAGTGGGGCCCACCTATTAAAATTTGAATGGTTTAAAAGAAATCTCCTCCCCTTTCGGCAATCCTAGTTTTTACCACGATTAGATCGGCTGGTAGATGAAAGAAATGTGACAATGAACATTCACAAGATAGTGTTAATCACATATTTTAGTGTTAATCGTGTTTTTTATTGGTTTTTATAAAATAATTAATTTAAGTTCCTATAAAACAATTTTATGAATAAAAGGCATGGAATAACAGCAGAATTGTTTGTAGTCATTTATTATAACAATACACCATTTGATGATATCCTCCAACCATTGATAATTGTCATTCTCTTGTAACTCTTTATTTATCTTTGATGTTTTATGCTATGTTTGGGAAGGGAGGAGGGGAGGGGAGGGGAGGAAAATTTGAGGGGGATGGAAAATGAAGGGGAGGGGAGGGAAAATCAATTTTCCCTCCTCTTGTTTGGGAAGTGAAAAAGTAGGGGAATGGAAGGGAAAAAGTATAATATTGTTTGTTTGTGAGGTAGGGAGGAAAAGACCATTGTACCCTTACTTTTGAACAAAATTATAATTGGACTTCAAGGGGCAATTGTGTACTTTCCCCAACTTTCCCCTCTCCTCCCCTCATGGGGGGAAAATTTTTGTCAATAAAAGATAAATTTTTCCCCCTCTTTCCCCCCCTCCATTTCCTCCCCCCCCCCCCCCCCTTCCCAAACACACTCCCCTCTTCCCTCCCCCCCATTTTCCCCCCATTTTTTTCCTTCCCCCCATTTTCCTACCTTCCCAAACACACTGTTAAGGTTTTGGTCTTTTTGTAGCTCGCTGCATGCCCACCCAATGTTGTTGATAAAATCGAAGAAAACTTCTTACGTGTAATGTACTAATATCTATCATGGTCCCTCTACCACCAAATCTTATATTTTCTTCTTCTTCCTATTGCTCTTTATGTTTTAACCCATTCTCCTCATCTTCTTCAAATACCTTAAATCGGGTTTTGCTTGAAATCTCTCATCCAAATGTCTGCTGAAAGCATCCCGAGAGAGACAACTACGGCATCTGTGTGGAGTGTTTTCCCGAAACCGAGGTTATCCCTGACTTAGGTAAAAGTATCAATCAGGGACTGCCTCGATCCCATTCATCCAGCTCGGTAATGCACCAGCTGGCACCGAGACGGAGTCGGTCTCGGTAAGGGTACCGACCGTGCTCCTCTGTTTTCGGCCTCGGGCGTCTCGCATCAGTGCCCGACTTCATGCCCTTCCGACCTCAGTGCCTTCTCCAGTTCGGTCCACTGGCCGAGGTGAACACTGAGCGTCCAATCCCTGTTATGTGATGGGACCGCTACGTTGCAGAACGTACTGGCAGATAGGGTGGCCGTTGGCTATCGATAAGGGTTTTTTCCTATCAGCTGATCACATCCACATTTATGTGTGGGATTGAGGAAAGATCCGATTGGACAGTATCCTCACCTACCCCCACTAAGGGTCCTAGGTATGGGCTAATGAAACAAGCTCTCTCACCTACCTCCACTATGGAACCTTCCATACATGTCTATATATACCTGCATGGTAAGCCCACAACAGGTATGCAATACACGCATTAAGCATTACTCTACATTATGCTTCTTCTTCCTCACTTCACCCCTAGTTCAGTGACTGCACTAACTCAGGCGTCGGAGTGCCTTCAGCTGACAACAGCCAAGGGCTCTGACCTTTGTTTCTCTTCCCTTTCAGGTCTCAGGCATTCAATCCATTCAGCTAAACAGCACCATCACAAGCTCCATTACCATCTAAACTAAGTCTGTTATTTTTAGGCATTTACAATTGGCGTCGTTCATGGGAAATCGATTTAAAAAAACCAAATCTTCCATCTTGAAAAACCATGCCTCCTAAGACTAAGAAGGGAAAAGGCGTTGGGCCATCCAGGTCCATGCCGCCACAGTCATTTTTGCCCATCATGCCGCCTCCACCGTTGACACACCAGCCAGAGGTGTCTGGTCGGGTGCCATCCGTCCCTTGCCAGAAGAGGACCTGTGTGAGGTCCGGCGTGGCGAACGTCGGAGAGTTCGTCACCCAGTCAGGCTCGTCGTCGAGAGGGGTGACAGCACCTTCTCATCGTCATGACCTTGTTCTAGAGCGTATCCGACCAACTCCCTCTCAGGCGGAGCTTCCTGACAGCAACGACCCCGTCAGGATGTTCCTCCTCTGGGACGTTCCCGACAGGACAAAACACCAGTGTTGTCCAAGTTGCGCCAGTCTCGTCGCCAAGACCACATGGAAGACGACCACGTGCTCCTCGACGATGATGACCTGCTTTCCAACAAGGACGACGACGACGTGATTCTGGAGGAGGCCGACGAGGCACACCTCGAGGAAATTAGGGCTCAAAACCTCCTTATTCAAGAGCAAAAAGCCCATATCCTCCAGCTCCTGTAGTAGCTCGAAGGGAAGGAGAAGGTCCCGGCCGGGACCTCGCTCGTGCCTCCTGCACGCCAGCGAGCCTGGAGGGTTCCCGAGGCTTGGCAAGACTTGAGGCAAGTCCTGAATAATAAGAGGCGCGACTGAGCCTATGATGAAGGCTCGAGCAGCACTCACCCCAGCGCTGACACTCAGCGGCAGCGCCAGAGACCGAGGAGACTGGGGACAGACCCCGACCTGAGGGTATGGCTCAACCAGGAGATAAGGCACGTTGTCCAGCAGAACATGGAGTTTGTCGGCTTCACCCGAGGTCGGCTTACTGCCGATGACACTGATAGCCGTGGCGCGTCTCCATTCCCTCGGGAGATCAGGGATCATGTCCTCCCTGAGAAGTTCAGTGTCCAAGGTTCAATCTCTATGACAGGACCTCGGACCCGGAAATGCACCTCCGACACTTCACCCAGAGAATGTCCGTATGGGGCGACGCGGGCGGCCTGAACTGCAAAGTCTTCTCTTCCAGCCTGGGCGACCTCCCACTTTGGTGGTTCTGCGCACTCTCCGAGGGATCGATTTCGAGCTGGCGGCAGGTCCGAAACTCCTTCGTCGAGAAGTTCCAAGTGCATCGGGTCATCCCGAAGACGGACGACGACCTGATAGCCATCCGAATGAGGCCGACCGAGAATATCACTCGGTTCGCCAAGAGATTCTGAACCATTTACAGCCAGGTCGAAGGAGCCAATGACGAAGTGGCCATCAAGTCCTTCAAACAGGCTCTGTTGACAACATGGTATAAAATATCGGCCGATACCAAGTCATATCGGCCGATATGACTCGGTATCGGCCGAGACCGAACCGATATCTTAGTGAGATATCGGTCTCGGTCATATATCCCTTAAAAATGCCAATATCTCAGCCGAGATGATATCATCTCGCTGGGAACCGATATCTCGGCCGATATTTTCAAAATATTGGCCAAGATGATATATAATGAATCAAAGCCCTAATTTTTTCTACTTTTTCCCCATCTTCTTCTTCTCTTCTCTTCTCAAACCATAGCAGCAGCCCAGCCACTCCCTCTTCAACATTTCAAAATCCCACATTAATTTTTTGAAGAAAATATTATCTAAGGTATGAGAAAATCAACCCAAAGCATTTTATCATGTGGTTTTTTTTTTTAATTTTTTAGAAGAAGTATAGAAATCATTAGGTTTGTCATTTGTTTGTGTTCTTCATTTAGAAGTTAGATCTACATACTTTCATGCTAGATCTACTCATACACATGATTTTGAACTTTTTTTTCCAATTTTTTTTATTTTCGGATTTTTTGATATTTGAATTATTATATATCATTTTTTGAGGATTTCATCATAACTATGTTCTTTTAATAATTCATGATCATTGTATAGTGTATAAATGATTGATTTACAAACTTTTATGCTAGATCTATGTATTTAAGATTTTGAAAATGATTTTATTAAAAAAAAGATTTCTTAAAAATAATTGTTGTTACTTGTAACTTGTTAGAATATTTGTAATACCAAAGGCTTATTAATAGTGTGTAGATGATAGATCTACATCTACTCATAGTCATAGACTCATAAACATGATTTAGATTTTTATTTTAATTATTTTATTTTCGGATTTTTTAATATTTGAATTATAATATATCATTTTTTGGGGATTTCATCATAAATATGTTCCTTTAATGATTCATGATCATTGTATGGTGTGTAAATGATTAATCTACATGCTTTTATGCTAGATCTATATATTTAGGATTTTGAAAATGATTTTATTATTTTTTTTTCCTAAAAATAATTGTTGTTACTTGTTAGTTGTTAGTTGTCATACCAAAGGCTTATTAATAGTGTGTAGATGATAGATCTACATCTACTCATAGTCATAAACATGATTTAGATTTTTATTTTAATTATTTTATTTTCATATTTTTTAATATTTGAATTATAATATATCATTTTTTGAGGATTTCATTATAAATATATTCTTTTAATGATTCATGATCATTGTATGGTGTGTAAATGATTAATCTACATACTTTCATGCTAGATCTATATAGTTAGGATTTTGAAAATGATTTTATTAAATTTTTTTTTCTAAAAATAATTGTTGTTAGAGTATTACTATTACATGAATTTCTTATTTTATAGGAACAAGATGGTGCGTAACATAAATGCGGGATGGAGCCATGGTGAAGCAGTTGGAAGTAAAAGTAAAGTAAAATGTAATTATTGTGGTCAAGTGCTCAATGGCGGGATTACTCGATTGAAACAACATTTGGCACATGTATCAGGACAGGTGCAAAAATGTAATAAAGTGCCACTAAATGTAAGAGCTGAAATGCAGGAGCTCCTTAATGCATCTGCACAAAAAAAGGTTGTACAAGAAAGAAGAAGAACTGAGGAATTTGATGCATGCAGAGAAGAAGTATTTGGTTCCTCAGATGATGACGATGAAGACCCGGAAATGAGGAGGGCTAGGAGAGAAAGTGTGAGGTCCCTTCAGGAGGAGGAAGAGAGGAGAAGAATGCATTATGAAGCAGCTACTAGAGGTAGCCAATATGAGCAAGGTGGGTCATCCGGACTTGGGGGAGCGAGTTTGCGTCGGGCATTTAGTCAAAAACAACCGCGTCAAGATCCAGACATTGAGGAGATTGAAAGACCTCCTACACATGCACCTCTTAGGCCGGATGTGATGGGGGCCAACTGACCCATTCGCTTATAGAAAACCAACATCAAAGCAGCCCAGCATTATGAAAGCATTAAAGGGCAAGTTTAGTAAAGCAAGAGAACATCTAGTGAGAGCCACTGGGAAGTTTTTTTTGGGTGGAGGCATTCCACCCAACAAGGCATCTTCTCCTTATTTCACCACCATGTTAGATGCAGCTGCAGAACATGGTCCAGGTATAAAGGCACCCACCTCTTATGAGATTGGGCATATCTGTGTTGAGAAAGAGTATGAAGAGTTGTAAGCTTGGGTGCAAACTTTCAAATGGGCATGGAAGGAAAGAGGTTGCACACTAATGTGCGATGGGTGGACAACCATCACACATCGTCATCTCTTGAATTTTCTAGTCTACTCGTCTATGGGCACGATGTTTATCAAATCAGTTGATGCAACTGATTACATCCAAGATGCAAAATATATTAATAAGTTATTGAATGAGGTGATTGAAGAAGTTGGGGCAGATTCTGTAATTCAGGTTGTTACTGATAATGCTGCAAACATGAAGGCCACAGGAATGATGCTTATGAAACAAAGGCCAAGGATTTTCTGGTCTCCATGTGCAGCACATTGCCTGGATTTAATGCTTGAAGATATTGCAAAAGGAAAAGTCATGCAGCAAGTGATTGGTAAGATAAAGAAGATTACCAATTTTTTTTATCAGTCATATAGACTCATTTCCATGATGAAAACATATACAGACAACCATTAATTACTGCGGCCTGGCATCACTAGATTTGCCACCCACTTCATTGCTATCGAAAGTGTTTACAAGTATAGAGAAGGACTTCTCCAATTGATAAAATCACATGAGTTCCTAAATTCAAAATGGGGAAAGAGGCCAAGTCTCATTACTCTTGAAGTATGTAAAATAATTGAGTCCAACAAATTTTGGCCTCATGTGAAGGGTGTTTTGAATGTTTTTGATCCCCTAATAAAGGTTCTTCGATTGGTTAATGGCGATGATAAGCCAACAATGGGCTTCTTACATGAGGCCATGGAGAGATCAAAGCTGCCTATTCAAGCAGATTGTAGATATTACAAAAAGTATTGGAAGATTATCGACGATCGATGGGGACGACAATTGAAACATGATTTACACAGTGCTGGTAAGTGAAGGCTATTTCCTTTAATAATTGAATTGTTGTATTCAACTCTCTAGTCTCTCCTCACTATATTAATTTATCAATGACTAAAATTCATTGGTTTTACAGGATACTTCTTTAATCCCCAATTTACGGATGGACACATATCTGATGAAATCCGTGTGGGACTAAAAAATGTAATTGAAAGACTGGCAGAGAGTACAGATGAAGCAATTTGGGCTACTAATCAGGTAGGATTGTAGGAAGTAGGATAATTAACGAAAAAAGTATATAACATTGTAATTTCTCTAATTTATTTTTCTACATTAATATCTTTAGATAGACATATACAACGTACGTGCTGGAAGCTTTGGAACGACGACTGCGCGGAGAGCTATCACACAGACCTATCCTGGTATTGATTGTAATGTCATCTCTATATTATTCAAGGACTTACTATTATTTTATTAACTCTTATATCATTTCTATTTTTTTCAGCTGAATGGTGGTTGAATTATGGAGAGAGTGCTCCTGCACTAAGGATGATTGCTATTAAAGTCCTTAGTCAAACTACATCGTCTTCCAATTGTGAAAGAAACTGGAGCACCTTCTCATTTATCCACACTAGACCAAGAAATAGATTGACAATGCAGAAGCTAAATAAATTGGTCTACATCCACTACAACCTCAAGTTCCGGAGTAGAAATAGAAGGAGAAGACAGTTTGAGAATCATCGAGATTATTTCTGTCCAATTAATTTGGACTATATCTTTTCAGATGAGGATACTGTGTTAGGTCAATGGCTGGAGGAACAAGAAGAACCGCTGTTAGACCAAGACCCGGAGTTTGAGGAGTTGATGCAGGATTTGACTGGGGATAGGCCTGAGCCAGTGAGGGCTGCAGAAAGGATAGAAGAAATAAACTTGACAATGCAGTAGGGGCGCGCACCTAATACAAGTGAGCCAAGGGGAAAGGAGGTGGACGAGGAGAGTGAGTCAAGTATTTCTACTTCTTCATCATCAGCAGGAATTCCACTTGACTCTCCCGGGGATGAGGGTCATTATAGAGATGATGAGCCTGTCACTTATGAGACAGTTGAGCATTTTCCTGATGCTACTGAGTTAGATCCTCGCCATGGCTATGTCAGACATGTTGAACAGACTGAAGCAGGGGGTAGTAGTAGTGCTGGTACTCATGGTCATCATGGGAGTTATGTTGGCCAAGGTGCCATGTATGGACAGCATGAGGGTTACTCATATGACCCTAATTGGGTACCCCCTTCTCCAACACCCATTATTTCTATTGAACAGATGTTAATTGAGCAAGGGAGGCTTAATCCACCAGTTAGCCAACGACCTTTATATGCCCCTCATGCCTATTTCATGCCATTTGACTACAACCAGCCATCTCAATCCACAGGAGATCAGGATAGTTCATCGTCTTATCAAGACCAATATGAATATGGTCATGGCTATGGTAGTGTTGCGCAACAGTATGGAGCATATCTTTTTAGCCAATACCAAAGAAATGATGATGATGATGATATCGAGCCAGGGCGACATTCCACTTGGAATTAGGCTGTCAATCTGTCATACACTCATACTCATCAATCTCTCCCTAGTACTAGTCCCCTCTAATTTCAGGTGAACCATGAACCTTTTGATGCCCAAGTGCTTTATGATTTATCTATCTCACTATTATGTTTCTGATTTTAATGTGTCATCTTCAGGGTCTTGAATTTCACAACTTATTTGATGATTGAGTTAGCATTAAATGATGATTGATATGTTATTTTTATTTTCTTATATTTTACACTAATAAATTGATCATGAGCATTAATAATGGTTGCATTATATGAAATACTAACAAAGATAGCGAACTGCGACACAGACAGGACTCATAACTTAAGGTGACCGAGATTTTGATTTATTGTTATTACTAATGGAAAAAAGTATTGTATTCCAGCATTTTCTAATATTCTGGATTTTTTGGATATTTTTGCAAATTTTTTTGGATTAAAAAAAAATTCACACCGCGACGACCGCGACGGACCGATATCCGCGACCAATACCGATATCATATCGGTTTTTCGGCCCGGCCAATACCGCGACCGAGACCGAGATTTTAAACCATGGTTAACAGCCAACGAGCTTCGGAAGGAACTGGTGCGGTTCCCCGTGGTCACAGTGAAAGCACTGATGGCCCGGGTGAACCAGTTCTTCGAACAAGAAGAAGATGAGGTCCGAGCTCGGGAAAGCCACAGCATCTGGCAAGAAGACAGACCCTCCAAGAAGAATAAAAAGTTATCTAGGAGGGAGGCGAGCCGGAACAGAGAACCAGCCAGCTCGGCAGTGCGCTCTGCTCCCACCTTGGGGGGAGGCACGAAGCCGAATTCGACTGGTGCCTCTTACAAGGCCATCAACACTATCTTCAAGGAGCCCATCTACAAGCTCCTCGGTAAGATCAAGATGCAGCCCTTCTTCAAATGGCCCCAGCCTATGAAAGATGACGCCTCCTCCCGAGATCAGAGCAAGTTCTGTGCCTACCACAAATAGAATGGGCACAGGACCGAGGACTTTCATGCCTTTAAGGCCCACCTTGAAAAGCTCGTGAAAGACGGGCACCTCAAAGACCTCGTCATGGAGGAAGGCAGAGTCAACCGAGCTCACCAAGGCTAGCCCGATGTCGGTCGAGACAGCGACGAGGAGAGGACCATCAACGTCATCCACCTGGCCACCGCTCCTAGTGGGAGCAACCAGGCCCATGCCGAGGCCAGGAGGGCCCTGCACAGTAAGCAGGTGATGACGGCTGAGCTAGGCCCCTCTCCGAAGAAGCCGCGAAAAGAGAGACCAAAGATTTGGTTCTTTGATGAAGACTTGGGCGGGGTCTAGCTACCCCACAACGATCCTCTGCTTCTAACTCTGAGGTTGAAGAACTTCAAGGTCAAGAGGATCCTAGTGGGCCCCGGGAGCTCCTCGGAAATCCTATACTACGACTGCTTCAAGAAAATGGGTCTGAAAGAGGAGGACTTGCAGGAAGCCCGCACCCCGCTGGTGGGCTTCAGCTCCAAGCCCGTTTACCCCAAAGGGAAGATCTCCCTCTAAGTCCAAATAGGGGGTGCCTCCATGACAGCAGACTTCCTAGTGGTGGATGCTCCATCCCCATATAATGCAATAATGGGAAGAACCTGGCTGCACAACATGGAAGCTGTGCCCTCCACCCATCACCAGAAGCTCAAGTTCCCACTAGAGAACGGGGACGGCAGCCTCAAGGTAATCACAGTCCGCGGTGACCGGCAGATGGCCAAACAGTGCCTAATGGCTGTGGTCCCCGGCGAAGCAGAGCCACAGCAAGTGCATTTGGCCGAACTCGAGGCCGAGCTCGAAGCTATCGGCCGAGCCCCTGAACAGAAGAGTGTCGAAGACCTCACCGAGGTCAGGATCAATCCCAACGATCCGGAGAGATACTTTCTGCTCGGCAGTTAGCTTGCAGAAGCTGAAAGATCCGAGCTGCTTAACTTCCCGTTACAGAACAGAGAGGTCTTCGCTTGGACCCCCTACGAGATGCCCTGCATTGACCCCGAGGTCATGTGCCATAAACTGAATGTGTATCCCAAACACAAACTTGTAGTCCAAAAGGCTCGCATGATGGGGGTCCAGCAGGCAGAGGCTGTGACTGAGGAGGTCAAGAAGCTGTTGGAAGCCGAAGCAATCAGGGAAGTCCGCTACCCTGAATGGCTAGCCAACACAGTGGTGGTCAAGAAAAAGAACGAAAGCTGGAGGGTCTGCGTGGACTTCACCGACCTCAACAAGGCTTGCCCCAAAGACAGCTTCCCGCTTCCAAAGATCGACCAATTGATCGACGCTATCGCCGGGCACGACAGGATGAGTTTCCTCGACGCTTATCGGGGTTACCATCAAATCCCGATGCATGGGCCTGATGAAGAGAATACCGCGTTCATAACACCCCGAGGTATCTACTGCTACAAAGTGATGCCCTTTGGGTTAAAAAACGCCGGTGCCACTTACCAGAGGCTGGTAACAAAGATGTTTCAGGCCCAGCTTGGCAAGACGGTTGAAGTGTACATCGACGATATGGTCGTCAAGTCTAAAAGGTCACAGGACCACTTGACCGATCTGAGTCAGACCTTCGCCATCCTCAAGGAGTTCAAGCTCAAGCTAAACGCATCCAAATGCGCATTTGGCGTCAACTCCGGCAAGTTCCTTGGAAGCCTGGTCACGAGGTGTGGAATTGAAGCCAATCCCGAGTAGATCTTGATGATCCAGGCTATCCAAAGTCCGACCACGGCAAAGCAGGTTCAGAGGCTCACGGGGATGGCAGCAGTACTGAACCGCTTCATTTGCAGAGCTTTAGAAAAATGCCGCCCTTTCTTCCAGCTCTTGAAAAAGAGCTCGAGGTTCCAGTGGACTTCGGAGTGCGACAGCGCCCTGCAGGAGCTCAAAGGGTACCTATCTTCACCTCTCTTGCTGTCCACTCCGACACAGGGCGAAACCCTATAATTGTATCTGGCAGTCTCGGACCACGCAGTGAGCTCGGTGCTCGTTGTTTGCCAATTCCCGCAAGTATACGGTTGTCTCAAGTAATATAGACTATGGAAGTCCGAATATAGTTCCCACGAGGATCGTTAAAAGGAAAATAACAATGATCAATGAAAAGGATTATCAATTCAAATATAGCTAACAAATGCAAATGGAGATAACAAAAACAATGGAAATACAAATCAAAACAATAACAATGGAAATAAAAGAATGCAAACTAAAAGAAAACAAGAAACTAACTAACAAATAGATGTTAATAGAAAAACTCAAGTAAGAACAAGATTAGTAACAAGTTAATAACAAAGTTAATAACAAAAACACAACGACAAGGTTAATACAAGAACAATGGAGAAATGTTAGATAGATCAAGTGAATAAGTGTGTGAAAATAAGTGAAAGATCAAGATAAAAAGAAACTAAAAGCATCCATGAAAACTAACTAATAAGGAGAACAAGATAGAAAATGAGTGAATGGACATAAAAAGAAATGTGCTAAAAGTGTAAAATCAAAGGTGGAATTGATGGTGTGAATAGAGAAATGGAGTGTGAGAATTGAAATAAGTGAATAAATGTGTGAGAATGCGAATAGAATCTAACTAAAGTGAGTAAAATAAGCAAGAAACAATACTAATGGATAGATTGAATCATCTAGAACTCACTAAGTAACACTAATCCAACACTTATGCTCTTCTCTTTTCCCAAACAAATACTCAAATCTAATGAAAAATCAATGCTTAGATTTGGAAAATATAACTTTGAAACTCAAAGATAGAAATTAACAATCTAATAGCTAAGATTTTCTTCCCTTCATAAAAGAAAAGATTCCTAATGACTATCTATCAAAAGTAAGCATAAACCATCAAAAGATATTAACTCCTAAGCATGATTTATCAAACCGAAGCATAGATAGTAAAAAGAATGCTAAGAAAGAAAATAAGCATGGAAGGTAGCACATTGCAATGAAGAAAAATCTATTCTAACATGTTAAGCACATAAACAAAGGGAATTAAGAGCATAAGCAAAAGGAATAGTATTAACTTAACTTCATGTAGAAGATCCAATCAAGTGATTAGCCACCCATTGAAGAAGACAAAGCTTTCATTAAAAATCTTCAAATTTTACAAGGCTTTCCTCACTTTCTCTCTACAATTTGCTCTCAATTACATGAAAAGCTTAAGTAAAAAGGAGGAGGCTTTCCTTGCTTGTGTGTCTAATGCTTAGAGCTCCCTTCCTTATATAGATATATTTGCCTTGCTCTATTTTGGTTTCTTTCCGATATGGGACTTTACAAGAATGGAAATATGAACATATGAATGTGATCCCATGTTAGTAAACAGGTCCCAGATTGATGTGTGATTTTGACCCCCAAAACGTCCAAATTGGGAAAAATGTTGTGAAATATGATTTGTAGATCTTAGAACAAGCTTTCCCATTCTTCTGAGATCACCTCAATCGGACACCCGAGTAAAAAGATATGGTCAAAATACCAACCCAGGTCTTTCATTTTTCTTCTTATTATTGGCCTAACTTTGTCATTTCTTCATCCAATTGTCTTCCAAACTTATCCTTACTCTCTTTAACCCTTGAATCTCAACTTTAATCTTCAAATTAATCTTCAATTAACGCCTACAAAAAGAAATTAACATAATTGAGAGTAGTTTTTAATATATTTTATATGGAAGCTATTAGAACTCATATAAATGCATACAAATGGCCATCTATAATGGAAAGATATGAGCAAAGCATGATGGGGAAGAAATTTATTATTTTTCTACTAAAAATAGTTTTTTGAGTTCTTTTATCTTTAAAAACTCATAAAATAATGCTATGAAAATGTATTTTTGTGAACTCATCACTCGTCAGGGAAGAAGACAGGCAGCAGAAGCCTATCTACTGCGCGAGCAATATCGACATGGAGACATTCCGATCGGGGTCTTATAGGCAGTCTGATAAGCCCATAAAGCGTCTATCAATCTTAAAGACCAATCTTTCCGGGTAGGATTGACTGTCTTTTCCAAAATTTGCTTTATTTGCCTATTAGACACTTCCACCTGTCCGCTAGTTTGTGGGTAATACGGAGTAGCAACCTTATGTGTAATATAATATTTTTTCATCAGATTCTCGAAGGTACTATTACAAAAATGACTCCCACTATCACTGATAATCGCCCTGGGGGTACCAAATCTAGAAAAGATGTTTTCTTTAATAAATTTAATAACCACGTGACGATCATTCGTTCTGGTTGGAATCGCCTCTATCCATTTGGAGACATAATCTACAGCAAGCAAAATGTATAAGTTGCCGAAGGAACTCCGAAATGGACCCATGAAGTCTATGCCCCAGACATAAAAAATTTCCACAATAAGCATCGGATTTAAGGGCATCATGTTTCTCCGCATAATTCTGCCTAATTTATGGCAATGCTCACAGTGCAAACAAAACGTGTAGCAATCTTTGAAAATGGTTTGCCAGTAAAATCCGCACTATAACACCTTTGCAGCAGTCTTCTTAGAACTAAAATGCCCACCACAAGCATGGTCATGGCAGAAGGATATCACACTTAAATAGTCCTTTTTCGAATGCATCTCCTAATGATCTGGTCTGGACAGTACTTGAACAGATATTGGTAATAAAAAAAGAAATGCTTAACCTCAGACAAAAACTTGGACCTATCCTATTTGGACCAGTGATTGGGCATCTGTCCAGTGACCAGGTACTTAACGATATCCGCAAACTAAGGGAAATGAGAGACACTCAACAACTGTTCATCAGGGAAACTTTCACTCAAAGGGTTGCTCTCATGCTTGATTTCTGTAGGTAATCGGGAGAGATGGTCAGCTACAACATTTTCAGAACCTTTCTTGTCCTGAATCTCAAGGTCAGACTCTTGTAACAAGGGAATCCACCTAATCAGACGCGCTTTCGCATCTTTTTTCATCAACAGGAACATAAGGGCCGAATGATCGGTGTAAACTATGACCTTAGACCTAATCAGGTAGGATCTAAACTTCTCCAGAGCAAAGACGACAGCTAACAGCTCTTTCTCTGTGGTTGTGTAATTCAGCTGAGCGTCATTCAAGGTCCTACTGGCATAATATATGACATGGGGCGATTGGTTCACTCTTTGTCCTAGCACAGCCCCAAGAGCATGGTCAGAAGCGTCATACATGAGTTCGAAGAGAATTGTCCAATCAGGTGGCTTTATTATCGGGGTAGAGGTCAACTCCTTTTTCAATTGTTCAAATGCTTGTAGGCAGGGTTCATTGAAGACAAAAGGCACATCCTTAGATAACAGATTGCTCAAGGGTGCAACTATCTTGCTAAAATTCTTAATGAACCGTCTATAAAAACCTGCATGGCCCAAGAAAGATCGATATCCTTCACCGTTTTTGGCGGTGGCAGGTTGGAAATGAGATCAATTTTGGCCTTGTCAACCTCGATACTATTCTCAGAAATAATATGGCTCAGGACAATTCCTCTTTTTACCATGAAATGACACTTTTCCCAATTCAAAACAAGATTCTTCTCTTGACATCTCACTAAAACAAGGTTCAAGTGATGCAAACATTCATGGAAACTACTCCCATGGACCGAAAAATCATCCATGAACACCTCTAAGAATCGCTCGATCATGTCCGAAAATATGCTCATCATACACCTTTGAAATGTCGCAGGTGCATTGCACAACCCAAAAGGCATGCGCCGGTAGGCAAATGTACCGAAAGGGCATGTAAAAGTTGTCTTTTCCTGGTCCTCGGGTGCTATGGGTATCTGATTATAGCCGGAGTATCCATCAAGAAAACAATAAAAGGCATGACAAGCTAGTCTCTCAAGCATCTGGTCCATAAATGGGAGGGGAAAATGGTCTTTACGGGTAGTTGAGTTCAACTTTCTATAGTCAATGCACACTTGCCAGCTCGTCTAGGTCCTTGTGGGCACTAACTCATTCTCCTCATTCTTTACAACAATTATCCCATACTTTTTTGGCACAACATGGACTGGGCTCACCCATGAGCTGTCAGAAATAGGGTAAATGATACCTGAATCTAACAATTTCAGAACCTCCACTCTTACGACATCCTTCATTGATGGATTAAGACGCCTCTGTGGTTCTCTGGAAGTTTTTGCATATTCTTCCAAATGGATCCGATGTTGAACCACAGATGGGCTTATTCCTTTTATATCTGCAATCGTCCAACCTATAGCCTTTTTGTGATCCTTCAGGATCTCAATCAATTGTTGTTCTTGGACTTCTTCCAGGTCTGAGGCTATAATGACGGGGAGGGTCTCGACTGGGCCTAAAAACACATACTTGAGGGTGTCAGGTAGTGGTTTTAGGTCGAGCTTGGGCGGTTCTTCAATTGATGGAACAGGTGGGGCAGCTGATGGAGTCAAGATCTCTGGCTTAGGTTGCCATTGACTCCTCTCAAAAGCAGGGGCAGAATCCAGTAACGCATTTACTTCTTTAATGCTTTTCTCAACATCAATGTTACCTCCAAAATATGCAAGACAAGCCTCTAGTAGGTCCTCACAAACTAACTGTGATCCTACACTCTCCATAAGCTCTTCTAGGTAACTCACCTCACAAATTTCATAATCACTCTCATCTCTGGGTTGCCTGCCAACATTGAAAATGTTTATCTGGACTGTCTTATTCCCAAACGATAGGTGCATCACACCATTTCGACAATTAATCAGGGTATTGGAAGTGGCAAGGAATGGTCTCCCTAAAATTACCGGGATCTTCACGATATTTCCGATTGGTGGTCGGGTATCAAGGACTACAAAGTCCACCGGGAAAACAAACTCACCTACCTTGATCAAAACATCCTCAACAACACCTTTAGGGTATCTAACTAAAGCATCAGCCAGTTGTAAGGTCACCTTTGTCAGTTTCAGCTCCTCCAAACCTAACTCCTTGTATATCGAATACGGGAGCAGATTAACACTCGCACCCAAGTCCAGAAAAGCCTGTTCTATGTGATGATCCCCTATTTGACAAGAAATTGTAGGACACCTAGGGTCCTTGTATTTGATTGGGGTTGAAGTGGTAATGATGGAACTGTATTGCTGGGCTAAAAAAGCCTTTTTGGGTACATTGGTTGTTCTCTTAAATGTGCATAAATCTTTGAGGACTTTGGCATAAGTCGGGATCTGTTGGATGGCTTCTAACAGTGGGATGTTAATTCTCACTTGCTTAAACACTTCAAGGATTTAATCCAGCTGGACATTATTTTTCATTTGACTTAGCCTCTGAGGGTATGGGGCCTTGGGAACAAAGGTTTTAGGAGGGGGCTCATTCTCACTCGGTGAGGCAGCTCCTATTAGTTTTTCAGGTTCCTTAGTAGGCTCTAGGTCCTTCTTTGGTTCCTCGGGTTCTTTTTCCAAAACTACATGCTCCCTCCTCACTTGGGTCCGTTCAGATTGCCTAGGGTCCTCTTCTGGTGTGTCAATCTCCCTTGCAGCCATGCTATGGGTGGTAACTGCATGCACTTCACTGACTTGCTCATGGACTTTGCCCTTGTCATCATGGACAACAAATTGGCCTATTGAAGTTTGGCCTTTGGGGTTGGTTTCGGGCTAACTTGGAAAGGTACCCTTGTCTCTTTGAGCTATTGACCTGGCCAACTGGCTGACAGTGTATTCCAGCTTAGCAATTGACTGGGTATTGGCATTCAAATTCTGAGTAGTGCTTTGCTGGAATTGGAGGGTATTTTGGGCCAGCATTTTCATTGTGTCCTCTAGAGAACTTATCTGCTGATTCTGGGAATTAAGATTCTGATAACCTTGAACCATGGGTGGTCCCTGTGACACTTGGGGTACTTGAGGCTTTTGGTATCCCGGAGGTGGCATATGCTGGGCCATTGGCTGAGAAGGGTTTCCTTGGTGTTGTCCTTTGGTCCATGAAAAATTAGGATTATCCTTCCAACCAGGATTGTATGTATTAGAATATAGATCATACCTCGGCCGCTCATAACTAATATTCTGATAAAGTGCACTCACCTCCTCCATACTCTCACTTTGACTTTGACCAAACAATGTTCTACATTGGGATCCAGGATGGGTAAAATCTCCACAATTGGTGCAGGGTGGGGCAGTAGGGTCGTTGATTGCTTGGCTAATCTTTAATGATTCCAGGGTCTTTGGGGTGGTCTGCTGACAGGTTTGGTTCATTTCAAGGGCTTCTAATCTCCTAGTCAACGTGGCCAACTTGGCCTCGGCCTCGAATTTGGGTTCCACTCTATGCATGCCCTTTCTTTCTACAAAAATGGGTCTTTTGGGATCCTCTCTGATAGGTTCCCATTGGAGAGTGTTCTCAGCGACCTCCTCAAGGTATGTCCAAGCTTGGTCAGCTGTCTTTTGAGTGAATACTCCGTTGCAGAAAGACTCCACCATGGTCTTAGTGGGATAGTCTAGTCCTTCATAAAGGATTTGGACTAGCCGGATCTTTTCGAATCCGTAATGTGGGCATTGCAACAGTAAGTCTTTGAACCTTTCCATGTACTCATACATGGTTTCTCCCTCCAGTTGGTGGAAGCTGTTCAAGGTATGTCTAATGAAGGCCGTTTTCTGTTTTGAATAAAACTTTTTATAAAAGGCCTCGACTAGTCCCTCCCATGTGTTTATGGAATTAGCCTGTAAGGCGTAAAGCCATGCTTTTGCCATCTCCTTCAGCGAGAACGGGAACAACCTAAGCTTAAGGGCCTCCTCAGACATATGGTTATACTTCATGGTTCCACAGATTTCCTCAAACTCTCTCACATGCTGATATGGGTTCTCATTTTCCACCCCTCGAAAAATTGGTAACATCTGGATTAAGCCGGATTTCAGCTCAAATGAGGCATTTGTGGTAGGTATGATAATGCATGAGGGCTGGGTAGATCGGGTTGGGTACATGTACTCCCTAAGAGTCATGGGTTGGGTTTGTGGGTTTCCGTCAGCCATTTCCTCAATGGCTATTGGGTCCGCAAAATTCTCAACAGGGATATCGAATAAATCGAAGCTCTCTAAACGACCCTGCACACGTAACCAATTGTGCATAAACTACCTCTCAACTCCAAAAGTGATGGTCCGCTCAAGTGATGATAAACGAGGATTAATGCTTAAACACAAACAAGCAAAACAAAATGATTTTGAAAAACAAACCAAATTATGCTTAACTAAGGCTACCTAAAATTAAGTTAGACAGCTCCTAACTGTGAAGAGTACACCTAGGCCTCCAATTCGATCCTATGAAATGTAGTCAGCCAGGCAAGCCCCCAGAGGATTGGTGGGATCACGATGCACGTGGCAAAGGTTCCGTTTAAATATCAAACTCGTAGAACATATGAACTGTCTCCCTTAAGGGACAAGGCTATTCTAGGCACCGATTTCCGTCAAGGAGCGCAAATGGTACAACCTTTGATGGTCTTCTCCTAATGAGCTCGTGTCCTATGGTCACGTTTCTACTCAAGTTTTATTAAAGGCTAAGGATTTTTGAGTAGTGAGGAAAATGAGTTCCTATGGGCAAGGAAATGGTGATGAAATCCAATCCTTATCTTGTTGGGGGTATGATTGCCCTTACTAAGTGTGTGCTTTCCAAATTACTTTGTGTATTTTAAAATGATTAAGCACTACAAAGCAATTAAACAATCAAACAACCAACAAAATTGACCCACTAACGGGGGATGCGTGGGTGTATTGAAATACGCATCTCCCAAACTAAATTGGGGGAAGATCGGTTGAAGTCGACCCAAGCCACCGACACCAATTTCGGTGTACGAATTTGGGGGGCCGCGACGATATCGTCCAACCGTCCTCCTTCTTAATTATTACAATACTTTGAATATTTAAATGAACTTTTAAAAAAATTATTACAAACTTGAAATGAATCCTAATACAAGAGTTTCTAAGAAAGCAATTTAAATTCCTAAGTTAGAATTCTTTGGTTGCTCTTTTCTTCTTTCCTTGCTCCAATCGCGGAATCTCTGAAAATACAAACAAAGAAAATGTATAGAATCCGCAATGAACACTAAGGGCACGTTTGGCAAAAATCCTCACAGAGGAATCCATGTCAGTTTCCCGTGCTAACGTGGAAAACCCATGTTTGGGTGCAACTTGCTGAGAAGATTTTCAAAATCCAAAATCTACGGTTGAGAGGAAATCTACGGTTCGACCCCCCCCCCCCCCCCCCCTTGGACCCCATAAATCGTTGCTTTTTAAGAAGGGGTATATAAGCCCCATTTTCTGCGCTGAATCAAAACGCCTAGGTCACCCGAGCCATCTCTTGTCTCCATCCTTTTTTCTTACCGCTGCTACCAGGGAGGCGACGACGAGATCGACGATGAGAGCTACTGCAGCACGGAGGTGATCAGACCTGCTCCGACACGCCCAGAGGTGGCTGGACTCCGCAGTGCTCCAACTGTAGTCTCACTCATTTTCCTCTCTCAACAAGGAACAGAGACCCAAGGTTGTCTCCAGCCCTACTAAAGCACCTGCAGCCCTCAATCATCTTCCCACCGTCTAGTTGTACCATCTTGCTCCACCATTCCCCCCTCTCTCTCTCCTGTGGAGTCATTCACTACAAATCAGGTTAGGGTTTTCGTTGCTTTTTTCTTTTTTTTTTCCCATTTTCATATTTCTTACCTCTTTTTCTTATGTGGGAATGTGATCTATTTTTGTTTTGTGATTTCTGTTCTGTTTCTAGAACCAGGCATTTCAGTGACTTGCTCAAAGATCTTCTTAGACCAAGGAGGAGTTCTCCTCATTGTCAAATTTATAACGAAAGATGGGTTAGGAACAAATAAAAAAAAATAAGCATTTTTGTCAGTTGATTGTGGTTGGGAGTTTATTGAACACATTACAATCCAGGATTTTGAAGATTTTGATTAAAGTGAACACCCCTTGATTCTTTTTTGCTGTTGTTTCTTATTTTTTTTTTTTTTTGGATCTTCAACTGTACCATCTATCTTCTTTGCAGTTATTGATTTTAAGAATCAAAAGTGGCCAATTTCTCAAATGGGTTGTTTGCTGGAATTGATGAATGACTCATTCAGTGGGATGGTGGGTTGCACATTCAGCTGTGAGTGGGCTAGTCCATTTTTGTGGACCGCTTGGGCTATTGGTGGGACAAATGCATATTATGCATTACCTAATTTGATATGTGCAATTGATAGACTAATTCATATTTACATGGTCACAGTCAAAGTCTATATGTCCTAGTTCCATGGCTTAATTCAATGCACAAGACATCTTGCTTGTTCTCAATTTACTGTTTGTCCCATTTTTTAATGATCCATTTACTTTAGTTTTTGTTCTGCTTTTTTGCTTGTGAAGATGTGAGTATGATGTGATCTTGTGGGCTTTGCTTTTGATATAGTACACCAAAAGCCATCTTGTTTGAAATTGCCTGCCTCAAAGTAGATTGATAATATGGGGTGGGTGGTGAATAGTATGATATGAAAGATAGATGGGTTAATGCTTAGCTGATGATGATATCAAGGTGGACATGTCAGGTCTCACTGTCACAAATTTTTTCAAGTTCATGTTTAACATGCATAGTAACTTCTCATTGGAATTGTAACGAGCTATATAATGCAGAGAAAAAAATATGACTTATTCTTTTCTAACAGAGCATGCTATTTATAGTGGTGTCTTGGGGCTGAAAAATCTGCTTACCAACCACTCTGCTTGTGTTTTTTAACGGTGGATACATGCTCACCTCTACGTTTATACCATCATTCTCGTAGATATTCATATTCATGATCATAAATAGATATATTAATTTTTTTCACTATTCATATTCCACTGCTTCATATACATGTAGATGTGCACATGCTTTACTCATTTCTTTTTCTTTCACGAGCCAAACCGACTTGGTTTTGTATGATTTTTATTTATGGAGTAGTCCACCTATCATTTAAACTCACATGTCTTGCCTATGTAGCTTTCGTTTGGTGCAAGTGAAGAAATACCAAGCTTTTTTTATCTATCAACTGTAGAAATGTCAGCTGTTAGTAACTTTACTTGTTGGCTAGTACATATAAATCTATGTGGAGAAGCCATCAGAAAATATGATATGCTATGCCACCTCTCTTTGGTGTTTGGCTGTTTGTGTATAATATCAATATGTTCAATATACATTCTTGAACTCATGTGAGAACTTGGTCTGTAAAACCTAACTAATACAACGATCCCAACTTAGAAATTTCTCAATCAGATCCAAAAGGGCTTGAATATTATGCCCTACACCTAAATAGACTGGGTCAAGACAAGCTTCAACTTTATTATGGCAATAAACTTTTGAGTGTTTTTTTCTAATCCAAAGATGGGCGGTTTTCCAAATCAACATTGTGTGGAGTGGTTGTGTAGAACCGAGGTAATCTCCTACTTTGACATTGAAATACTAATTAAGGGATATACCGGCCTCAATTAACCCAGTTCGGCAAAAGTGCCAACTGGCACTGAGCTGGAGTTAGATTCGGTCAAATACCGGCCTTGTTCATTACGGGCCCGGCCCCGAGTGCTTCGGTACTAATGCCTGATCTCGGTAATTTCTACCTCGGTCTACTCAGCCGAGATGGACATTGTCCTCCTAAATCTCCATTATGAGATAGGACGGCTACAAAGACCCCCTGACAGAGGGTAACTGCTACATTTGATAAGGGATCTTCCCTATCACATCCACATTTATGTGAGGGATTTAAGGGGACGTCCGATGGGACAAGTATCCTCACCTACCAAGGGTCCTAGGAGTGAGCTGATGGGACAAGTATCCCCACCTACCTCCACTATGGAACCTTCTACTCTCTCCTACATATACCTGCATGGTGATCCCATAAAAGGTATGCAAGAATACAGTCGATACCCTGTGGATTCTGCTCACTTCTTCTTCCTCACTTCACCCTAGTTCAGTGACTGCACTAACTCAGGCGTCGGAGTGCCTTTGGCTGACAGCAGCCTCGGGCCCTGACCTCTGTTTTCTCTTCCCTTTCAGATTTCGGATCACTAGAGACGTTCCTGTTCAGCTTAAACAGCCTCTCTGTAAACTCTCATCACCACCTAAACCAAGTCCGTAATTTTTAGGCACGTACAATTTGGCGCCGTCTGTGGGGAGCGATCTGAAAAATCCATATTTTCATCCTAACAGCCATGCCTCCTAAGGCTAAGAAGGGAAAGAGCGTTGTTGGACCGTTCAGGTCCAGCCAGCCAGAGACATTCTTGCCTCTCATGCCGCCTCCACTGGTGACGAACCAGGCAGGGGCATTAGTAACAAGCCAGCAAAGAGATACCAGGCAAACACCACCCAACCCTCAGTCGAGAAGAGCAGAAGGGGAACCTGGTATTCGAAGTGTAGGGTCACCCATCACGGTGACGCATTCATCGTCAAGAGGTGCACCATTGTCTACTCGGAGCGGTCCTGTAGCAGTACGGGCCCGGCCAACGTCCTCCCAGGCAGAGCGTCCACGTCTGGAGGTTGTTTTCACCCAGCCACCCCGCAAGGACGTTCCTCCTCAGGAACAGTCCCAACGAGGTAGGACTCCTGTGCAGTCTCATCCTCTTCGGTCTCATCACGAAGACCACATGGAAGAGGACCATGTCCACCTCGGTGACGAAAGTGACGACGACACGGCCCTAAAGGAAGATGTTGAAGCCCAAGCTGAAGCAATCAAGGCTCAGAACCTCGTCATTGAAGAGCAAAAGGAGCAGATCCTCCAGCTCCAGCGACAGCTGGAGGCAAAGGACGGAACCCTGCCCGAAGCCTCTCACACGCCTCCACCTCGGCGGAAAACCCGACGGGGCCCCGAGGGTCAGCCAGACCTAAGGGAGCAACTAAACGAGAGATGTGCCCGAGCTCGGGAAGAGGGCTCGAGTAACACTCACGCCAGCGCCGACCAGCAGCAGTGCCGGAGGCAAAGGCGGGAGACCGGGGCCGATACCGACATGGCTGCTTATATTGATCAGCAAATTAAGCTGGCCGTACAGCAGAACCTAGAGCATGTCGGCCTCACTCGAGGCCGGTTGGCCACCAGATATAGTGACATCCACACCACATCTCCATTTACTCGGGAAATCAGAGATCATCCTCTCCCTGATAAATTCAGCATCCCACGCTTCAATCTTTATGACGGAACGTCAGACCCCGAAGCTCATCTCCGACACTTCACCCAGAAGATGTCGGTATTCAGCGGCGACGGCAACCTCGATTGCAAGGTTTTCTCCTCCAGCTTAGGTGACCTCCCGCTCCGGTGGTTCTGTGCACTCTCCGAGGGATCGATTTCGAGCTGGCGACAGCTCCGAAACTCCTTCGTCGAGAAGTTTCAAGCACACCGGGTCATCCCGAAGACTGACGCCGACCTGATCTCCATCAAGATGAGGCCGACCGAGAATATCACTCGATTCGCCAAAAGGTTCTGGACCATCTACAGCGTAATTGAAAATTCCAACGATGAGGTAGCCGTCACGGCCTTCCAACAAGCTTTGCTCCCAGGCAATGAGCTTCGGAAGAAATCGGTGCGTCGCCCTGCGGTTTCGGTAAAGGCACTCATGGCCCGGGTCAACCAGTACGTTGAGCAAGAGGAGGATGAAATCTGAGCTCGGGAGAGCCATAATGTTTGGCAGGAGAGCCGTCCGGAGGGCCGTCCTTCGAGAAAAGAAAGGAGGCTTGCTAAGAAAGAGGCGGATCGAAATAAAGAGCCATCCAGCTCGGCAATACGTTCTGCCCCCACCTCGGGAGGCAGCGCGAGGCCAAAATCGATTGGCGATTCTTACAAAGCCGTCAACACCATCTTCAAGGAGCCTATCTACAAGCTCCTCGGCAAGATCCAAGCACAGCCCTTCTTTAAATGGCCCCAGCCTATGAAAAGTGATGCTGCCTCCCGTGATCAGAGCAAGTTCTGTGCCTACCACAAAGATAGAGGGCATAGAACCGAGGATTGCCATGCCTTCAAGGCACACCTCGAAAAACTCGTGAAAGACGGGCATCTCCGAGATCATGTCAAAGAAGAAGGCAGAGTGAATCATGCTCAGCAGCGCCATCACGACGATCGCGACAGCGATGAGCCTATAGGGACCATCGACGTCATCCACCTGGCCTCCGCCCCTAGAGGCAGCGATTGGGCTCGAGCCGAGGCCAGGAGAGCCCAGCACGCTAAACAGGTTATGGCTGCCGAGCTCGGTCCCTCTGCAAAGAAGGCCCGCATAGAGAGACCAAAGATTTGGTTCTCAGACAAAGATTTGGCCGGGGTCCAGCTACCCCACAATGATCCTCTTCTTCTGACTATGAGGTTACAAAACTTCAACGTCAAAAGGATCCTAGTGGACCCCGGGAGCTCCTCAGAAATCCTCTATTTTGACTGCTTCAAGAAGATGGGTCTTAAAGAGGAGGACCTACAGGAAGCTCGCACCCCTTTGGTGGGATTCAACTCCAAGACAGTGTATCCCAAAGGGAAGATCTCCCTGAAAGTCGAGGTAGGAGGAGCTCCCACTACGGCAGATTTCCTGGTGGTGGATGCACAATCTCCATACAATGCCATCATGGGCAGAACCTGGCTTCACAATATGGAGGCTGTGCCCTCAACCCATTACCAAAAGCTCAAGTTTCCGTTACAGAACGAGAGCGGGGGCTTTGAAGTTATCATCGTCTGTGGTGGCCAAGAGATGGCCAAGGAATGTCTCATGGCCGTGGTCCCCGGAGACGCAAAGCCGCACCAAGTCCATATGACCGAGCTCGAGGCCGAGCTCGACGCTGTTGGCCGAGCTCCCGAACAAAAGAGCGTTGAAGGCCTCACTAAGGTCAGGATCGATCCCAACGATCCGGAAAGGTTCTTTCTGCTCGGTAGCCAGCTTGCGGGCGAGGAAAGGACCCAGATGCTCGACTTCCTATTACAGAATAGAGAGGTCTTCGCTTGGACCCCATATGAAATGCCTAGCATCAACCCTGAGGTCATAAGCCACAAGCTCAATGCAGATCCCAAGCATAAACCCGTTGTCCAAAAGACACGCAGGACGGGCACCCAACAAGCAGAAGCCGTGACCAAGGAAGTCAAAAAATTATTAGAGGCGGAAGCTGAAAGTTCCGGATCCTAACCCTAGAGGGGGGGGGGGGTGAATAGGGTGAGCTACAAATTGATTGCCAATTTTAATTTTCTTCAAATTAAACTCCAACTAGTGATGATTACAAGAAAAGGTGCGGAAGATAAACAAATCAATCACCACAAGTCATTCACCATTGCACAAAGATTATAGTGGTTCGGCCTCAATGCCTACATCCACTACCGGCTTGTGATCACACACCCCACCGGATTTCCACTATTTATGCTTTTACAAAAGGCTAAGCAATAACCCTTACAATGATGTTTTTAAGGCTAAACAACAACCTAACTATGTGCTTTTCTAGGATAAGCAATAACCTTTACAATTTGCTTTTCTTAGGCTTAGCAATAACCTTTCATACAAATAGATTTTGTTTCTCAAGAAAGTGTCTAAACACTAGGAGAGAAATACATTAAGCACAATATATATTGCCTCTAAAATAGGCGAATGAGAAAGTGAAAATCAACTTACACAACACACTATAAAATGCAAAGATGAATGCTCATGATGTGTGTGTGTGTGTAAACTTCAATCTAGTTTAAAATGAAGGCTCAATCAATTTATGCTTGAAGCAATTAAAAGTTTAATGCACATAAAATGATTTGATTGAAGGGTTTAGCAAATCACATGTAGAGAATTAACTTAAAGAAGATATGAAAGTCTAGGATTCAAGTTGTAACAAAAGTCATGTCTGACATGTGATGCTAAACCAATATTGTTTTCAAAGAGTAAGACTTAACTAAAGTTTAAATGATTGAAAACAACAAGGAAAGATTTAAACAAGTTAATAACACATGCTTTTAAATAAAACAAGATTTTTCAAAGCATGATTACCAAAGATTGAGAAATAACTTGCTTTGAGTCAAGATATGGAATCCAAACAAGTAAATCAAAGATTAATTGTGTTATGAATTCCACACAACATAGTTATCATGCTATAAAACATTTTCCAAAGGTTTGAATAGAAGCATGAAACATATAAGAGAAAATTAAAGCTTACTAGAGTTTTGAACTTCTTAATCTTCAAGCTTTAGCTTTCCATTTGGACCTTAGAGCATCCTAAATTCATTTTCTTTGCTTGGGCTCTCAAAACACCAAAAATTGACTGTCCAATCTCCCTATTTTGCTTTTGGAATGAACTGGCTTTTTATAAAAAATTGGTCCAACGGATACCTGTCGGTCAACCGACAGCTAGTGGTCGGTTGACCGATGGCTCAACGGTCTAATGGCAACGGTCATATATTTCAAATTTTTTCTGACCAAATTGTCATTGTCGGTTGACCGCCATTATCGGTCGACCGACCTCGGACCGACAACCGAACCGACAGCACAAAGATGAATAAAATGATGCTCTCTGGATTTTGAACCGACAAGCTCTCGGTCTGGATTTTTATAAACTGTCGGTTGACCTACATGAACCGACGAGTGGACCGACAGAGATGATCTGAAATTTGTAGCTCTCTGGAATTCAGACCGACATCCATCGGTTGACCTCGGCTCGCTTTGTCGGTTGACCGAACTGAACCGACAAGTGAACCGACAACAGATCAGTTGAAATTTCTGAGTTCCTTCAGTTTTGAAAACATCTAACTTTGAAATCTTTTTTGAAAACTCAGTGATGAAAGGTGTCTTGGCAAACTAATTCATCAAGAAAATATAATTAAAAATAAATTTAAATTAACCATAAAGTAGTTTTAACAAAACATGTGTAGGTTAATTTAAACAAATGATTTTCAAGATAAAACTAGTGAAATGAGATGATCATGATGCAAATGTTGGACATCAAATTGCAAACACAACTTAGGGTCTAACAGAAGCTATCAGATAGGTCCACTACCCTGTGTGGTTAGCCAACACAGTTGTGGTGAAAAAGAAGGATGGGAGCTGGAGGGTCTGCATAGACTTCACCGATCTTAACAAAGCCTGTCCCAAAGACAGCTTCCCCCTTTCAAAGATAGACCAGCTGATCGACGCCACTGCCGGGCATGATAGAATGAGTTTCCTCGATGCCTACCGAGGTTACCATCAAATGCCGATGTATGCGCCTGATCAAGAAAAGACGGCGTTCATAACACCCAGGGGCACCTACTGTTACAAAGTAATGCCCTTTGGGTTGAAAAACGCCGGCGCAACTTACCAGAGGCTGGTGACCAAGATGTTTCAGGACCAGCTCGGCAGGTCGATCGAGGTTTATATCGACGATATGGTCGTTAAGTCCAAAAGGTCGCAAGACCACTTGACTGACTTACATGACACCTTCTCCGTCCTTAGACAATACAGGCTCAAGCTGAACGCCTCCAAATGTGCATTTGGCGTCGGCTCAGGCAAGTTCCTGGGCAGCCTGGTTACTAGACGGGGGATAGAGGCTAATCCCGATCAGATTTCGGCAATCAGGGCCCTACAGAGTCCAACCTCGACAAAACAAGTTCAGAGACTTACCGGGATGGCAGCAGCACTGAATCGCTTCATCAGCCGAGCCTCAGATAAATGTCGTCCCTTCTTCCAACTCTTGAAAAAAAGCTCCGGGTTCCAATGGACCCCGGAGTGCGAAGATGCCCTCCAGGAGCTCAAAGTATACCTCTCCTCCCCTCCCCTGCTTTCCACCCTGGAACGGGGCGAGGTTTTATATCTATATCTGGCGGTTTCGGACTGTTGACACCAAAAAAGTCAATATGTCTCCTCAACATCAAGAAGCCTCCTGAAGCTGCATCCTGCTAAAATAGGCAAGGCTACTTCAAGCATCAGATTTTGTCAGAATCAGACAAAAACTGCAAGATCCTTCAAGACAGCCAAGGGAGGAGTACACAAGGAGTTTCGGGCCATTTCAGAATCATTTGGCCTAACTTCGCTTCTCCGACAGCTAAATTGGCGCTCCCGGCGGCGACATCATCGAAGACGTCAAAACTTCGATCAGAGCCTACGGATGACTCCAGCATGTCTCAAAAGGGCTCCATGCCAAATTTCAAGTCAAACCGACAACGTTTGACCCTCCATCAATGCTCGAGCAGCAAAATCAAGCCTCCCGGCGGCGGGAACCACCGAAGCCTTCGCTCATCAAACCAAGTGCATGAGTGGCTTCAACATGCTTCCAAAAGGCTGCACGTCGAATTTCAGGTCATTCCGACAACATTTGACCAGGTTTCGACGCTCCGAAAGAAAATCAAGCCTACCTGCGGCGGAGCTCCCCGGGACCATGGTTTCCAAGACAGAGCCTGTGGATCATCTCAAAATGACTCCAATAGGTTCCCTGTCAAATTTCAGGTCAATCGGACATCGTTTGACCGCACATCAACGCGCGGCATCTCCCTCGCGGCAAAATCAAGTCTACTGGCGACGGGACCCCAAACGGCTTCAAAACTCAAACAAAAGCCTATGGTTGGTCTTATTTATTGTTCAGAAGGCTTCACCTCAAATTTCAGGTCATTCCGACATCGTTTGACCAAGTTTCAGCTTCTGGCGGAAAATCAGCAGCTCTACGCGACAAAGTCTTCGGCTTTCCCGGAAAATTGGAAACTTTGCACTCTAAAAATGCAAGGATTCTCATCAGGTTTTCTACAGGGAAATCAAGCCAATAAATGAGAAGAAATGTCAGGAAAAATACAGAAGAAAACGGCGACGAAAAAGACCGCAAAATGGACCAAAAAGGGGAGAAAAACCCCGAGGGTCGCAGCCCGCGACCCTGGCTCATGGTCGCCGGCGACCATGGAAGTCCGCGTCACCGGATTTTTCGCCGGTGACCCGTTTTTCCGTCCCTTTTCTCGTTTCGCGCACTTTGACCCCTGTGGTTTCCTGAAAATGTGATTTTTTAGTGCTTGAAATTGACTCATATCCGACGACATCTCAGATCCGCCGTCAAAAGCATAAAATCATCATTGATCGCTCCAAGATCGCCGACCGGTTGACCTAAAAACTGCTCTTTCTGTCCGACCGATCGAGAAATCGACAAGACAGATGTCACCGGCCCGCTGCTAGCTATCAATGTCTGAAATTACACGGTCATCCGATGTCGATCAGCATGTAGATCCATCGGTGATCATCTCCAAAAGAATCCCAAAAGACGCGGCGCGGCCCGCGACTCTTCAACTGCTCGGCGACCATTTAATGCAGTTAATTGACTAGCTTTATTGCAGTCATTAATTCATTTCTTTGGACGGCCCAATCAGAAGCAAGCATCCAGGAGTTACAAATCAATTAAGTCATGGCATTCAAGCCATGAAACTCCTCCCATTATGGTAATTAAGTTGATTAAAAGCCCTTAATCTCCATCGGCCAATCAGATTCAAGGAAAAAGGAGTTACAAAATCAAGAAATAAATCTTGTAACTCCTCCCATTAAAGCCATTAAAGCCCATAAACTCTCCTAATGGCTACCAAGAGCCTATAAATAGGAGAGCTTTCCAAGAAGAAAGGGATCGGAAAAGAACGAACAGAAAACCGAAGATCGAAAATCAAAAGGTGCAGAGAATCCCGAATTCCAGACAGACAGCCTAGAGAAAGAGAGAAAATTCTACAGAAATTCTACATCAAGCACTACTACAAGGTGACAAAAAGTCCCTTGGGGGGTACTCCCCCCCCCCCCCAAGGTCCTTGCCTTCTCCCGCTGCCTCCAATGGCTTAGACGTGGCTTTTCAGCCCGTCTACTTAGCTTTTTATTGGACATAGGACCTTCTCTTGGTCTTTGTCCTCTAAAAACCTGAGGTTATAGCCAAGCCAAGCGAATCAAGAGCATCCTCTGTTCTCACCTGCATGGATGATGGCGAAGCCCATACATGGCTTGCGACCGTCAATCTGAACGAGTCCCCCATAATTTCCTGAAAAGTTAGATCCTCCTTTTCTTGCTTTTCATTGTAGTTTGTATTTTTCTAAAAGAGACAAAAATCACAACTCTTGTCTTTCATTATTGATGAGAATTGTAAATCGGCTATAAACGCCAAAATCGGCTATAAATGCCAAACAAAATCGCCTTTCACGGCAAACCAAGAAAATGTCTCTTTTCTTAAATATTTGTGCAATGGAAAACTTGAAAGAAGTTGATTTCCTTTTTACTTGCGAAGGTTGATCTCCGGATTACCACTTGCAATTCCAAGTAAAATAGAAAATCTGGCACACCCACACAAAGAAATGTTGATGCACGCTTCAGCCCCCCGGGCGCGAAAGGGCCGGACCCGACGGACTCCCACGTCCGCCGACCCCAGTAGCACCCTCGGCAGGAGCGCGTTCCATCAAGCTGGCACACCCGGTGGGACTCGTTCATTTGAGAACACGGTGCTCGGAAATGAAATATTTGCATATCATACTTTTTGCTCTATGCTTATACTTCTTTTCCGGATTCCTTGGCTACTTTCTAACTGGTAGCCTATGTTGGATTTTGCATCCTAAAAAAAATGAGATGGGATTTTTTGGAAATTTCTATTTCTTTGAGTTTGTTTCCACTCTTTCTCTTTTCAAAAAAAAAAATCAAAAAAAAAATCAGTTTTCTTAGTTTGAATTCAAAATTGAGAAACTTTGATCCTATCCTATCGTTCTTTGGTGCTTGCAGAAATGTTGAGCCCGTTCGACTAAGGTTTTGGGCCATCGTTTCTCTTCGATGAGTTCATTAGAGATTTCAAAAAAAAAAATAATAATAAAAAAATAATAAAAAAAAATCAAAAAAAAAATCAGTTTTCTTAGTTTGAATTCAAAATTGAGAAACTTTGATCCTATCCTATCGTTCTTTGGTGCTTGTAGAAATGTTGAGCCTGTTCGACTAAGGTTTTGGGCCATCGTTTCTCTTCGATGAGTTCATTAGAGATTTAAAAATATATATATATAAAAAAAAAATAAAAAATCAAAAAATCAGTTTTCTTAGTTCTGATTCAAAATTGAGAAGCTTTGATCCTATCCTATCGTTCGTCGTGCTTGCAGAAATGTTGAGCCCGTTCGACTAAGGTTTTGGGCCATCGTTTATCTTCGATGAGTCTATTTGGGATTTGGAAAAAAAGACATAGACCACTAAGGTTAAACCAATTGCGTTCTTTGATCATGATTGACTCAAGAAAAGCCTTGTCCAGAGTGTGGAGACAGCTTGACTGTTCTAGGCAAGGGTCCTCCAAACAGGTTCATTAAGTAATCCTACCCTTACCTGGGGGCAATTCTATCAATTGAGGTTTCATAAGACCGGGTTAGGAGGCCTATGTGTACTCTCTCGTCTTTAAAAACCTTCAAAATATATATATATATATAAATAAAAAAAATCTTCAAAAAAATAAAAAGAAATAATCTTAAAAAAAAAATTTTAAAAAATAAAAAATAATAAAAATAAAAAAATAAAAAAAAATCATTTCAAAAAAAAAAAATCTTCAAAAACTCGTCACTTTTGATTTCAGATCTGAGAATTTTTGGTTTCTTCTTTTCTGAGCACTGGCGCTCGCGGAAATCGCCGAGACTGTGTTCAGATTGGAATACCATTTGCTCTCCTTGATGGAACCAATCTTGACATTTCAAAAAAAAAAAAAAAACTCGTCACTTTTGGATTCAGATTCGAGAAATTGTGGTCTCTTTCCTTCTGAGTACTGGCGCTCGCGGAAATCGTTGAGCCCGTATTTGAATAGGAATGCCACCTGCTCTCTTTGACGAATCCATTTCTGACCTTTCAAAACAGAGAATCCCATCTTATGGATGCGATCTCCAACATTTGTGCATAGCGGTACTAGTACGCCCTTTCAGGGTCTACTGTATCTGTGACCGGCACATTTGAAACTCCTACCTTATATTCTTCTTATCTCGAGCAAGCTCCACTTCCCGATAAGTCGAATTTAGGTATACAATTGCTTCTAGCAGTCATTGGAACGCTCATTTCGAGCTTACCATGCTTGCAACCAGAACAATTGTACCCTCTATGGCTTTTTGCCTTCTTCATATTGCTTGGGTCATGTCCCTTGAGCGATTTGAAAAGACAAAATCATAGAATTCCCCATTTATGATCATCATATTCTTGTGATTACTAATGGATGTGGTCTTGTTTCAGAAATTTTGAAACTAACAATGGCAGCTTCACTGATCATCACCTTCGATGAAAACAAGCACCAGCTCATGCTTCAACAGAAGCAAACCGAGCGCACTTACAACGCCCTGCTAGCTGCCGAAGCACCAACTCCCTCAGCAACTCTCTGAACTCCGGGTCAACCTCGACTCCCCGGACCATCGTCTTCGGGACACTGGGACCATTCCCACTTCCCGAAGAAGAAACTGCTCCCGCCAAAAGGCAGAAGGTCGCCTCGCAACGTGTCACTACTGTGACACCAAAGGCAACTGCCGAGAAGTAGAAGATCGCCCCTCAACGTGTCACTTCTGTGACACCAAGGGCGAACCCCAAGAATACTAAAACCCGCGGCATCCCCGCGAAACCTCAACCAACAACCAACCAGGTCTACCCTAAGACTTGGTCTCCAAGACCTTCCCCAAAACAAAGAAGGTCTCAAACCTCCACCAAGCCAGCATACCTGGCCCCACTCAAAGAGAACCAGTTCTACCCTCTTGCCTACATGAAAGAGGAGAGACCCATCTCCAACTTGACTCCCAAGTCAACCCAGCATGAACCGGCTTGCTCCCACAAGCCCAAAATCAGATCATGTATCACTAGGCCTCTACAAGCACCTGCCAAGGCCTACACTCCTTCAGTTCGACCCTTCATCTCTACAGGGGCCGAAGTCGAAATGTTCAAAGCTTCACTGTAACAGGCAAAGGACCGGGTCCGCATCCTGTCCTTGCCCAATTACAAAGAAGACAAGCTCGGCTGCTGCGCCCGAGGGAGTACATCCTTCATTGTTAAAGCCCAGCCAGAGCTGACTGAAGCTCAAATCGCTCGTCGAGCACGCCGCCGTGCGTCATATCGACAAAAGAGACTAGAGAAGCAACGGACCCAGGCTCCTACACTTCAAGTCTCCCACAAATGGGTCGAAAAAGAAAGACCCGACCAAGTTGCTGCCGTCCATATGGTTGGAAAAACCAGAAGACGCCAAAAGTCAGCATCAAAAATCCATGTCTGACGTCCGGTGACCCGTAGCGTCACCAGGACACGAAGACATCCCGAAGAATCTCCTTTCCCTTCAAGCCAAGGACGGGAGAGTAATCCTTCATCAAGCTCTTCATAAAAAAGAATGAGCCCCAGCTTAGTCACCAGGACGGTTTCTTCGTTTGAATCCCGAGGAATGAACGTCCTGGTTACAAATTCTGAGCCACCACCTCAGAATCCACCTCAAGATGATGCGCTCACACGCATCCAGCAGTTGGAACAAGGCCAACAGAGGATTGAAACTCTGATGGAAAACCTTCTCCTTGTTGTCCAAAATCAGGTGAACAATGAGCCTCCTCCGAATCATCGCAATAACGAGGAAAATTGTGAAGAAAATGAGTCACGCGCCCTTACCAAAAAGGACGTAGACAGTATCCTCGCCAAAGCTAAAGAAGAGGATATACTCAAAGAGCATGGGATCAAGCCACCATATCCCTTATGGATGGACTCAGTCCCATTCCCAACAAAATTCAAACATCCTACTCTCCAAACATATACGGGGAAAGGATCAGCCAGACAGCACGTCATCCACTTCAAGATCCTGACGGGAGCTATTGCAGATCAAGATGCCCTCAAGATCCGCCTCTTTGCAAGTACCCTAAAAGGTACGGCCTTCGATTGGTACTCCACTCTTCCGGAGAACTCCATCCAGAACTGGGCTATGCTAGAGACACGCTTCCTGACCCACTTCCAATGTGAGGATCATCCTGTTACTATGGCTCAACTCTGCAGCCTAAAACAGGGAGAGAATGAGTCAACATACGACTTCATTCACAAGTGGAAAGCAATGGCGTACAAATGCTCAGATGTATTGCCACAAGCGTCGCTGGTCGACATCTGCCGTAACAATATGAGAGCAAAAATCCGCTCCATGATCATCGGCAACAAATCAAAAAACCTGGGGGAACTCCTCGAAGCTTCCATGGAAGCTGAAATGGTGATCAAAGACCTCAACAGTCAGAAATCATCAAAGAAAGAGCCGACTGCTGTTACAACCTCAAAACCAAAGAAAAAGGAGGTTCTCAATTTGCAGACTAAGTCAGCTCCTCAACAGCCAAAGAAACCTGAAAACAAAACTGCAGGTAAAAGGCATGAACTCTCTGATGCCTTCAAAGAACGCGTAGAAAAGAAATATCCGTTCGATGAAGACGTTGAAGAAATCTTTGAGGCTCTCCTAGCAAATGGCAAACTCATTTTGCCAGAGCCCAAAAGACCGGGAGATGTTGGCAAAACCAATGATCCCCGATACTGTCCATACCATCAGATGATCTCACATCCTCTCAATCAATATTTCGTTGTGAGAGAGAAGATCAATGAGATGTGGAAAAACGGAGTCATAACCTTTGATAAAAACTATGGCCCCGCCTCTGTCAACATGGTGTCATGTCGGCAAACTTCAAAGTCACCGAAGGAGAAAATCACTACTTCATTCAAGGTGATAAAAATGGCTCAAGCGTCCCAAGAATTGGTTCCCTATCCAACACCAGATGGACAACCTATATGGGTGCATCCCGATCTCCTAGATGATGAAAATTGGGAGATCGTCAAAACAAAGCCGACCGCTCAGCAGCGAAGGCAAGCCAAGAGACAGCTCCGCAAGCTCAAACAGTAGCAGAAATCTCAACCAAAATAAGAAGTCCTTGAAAAAGCAGAAACCTCTTCCACTGCTTCACTAAGGACGACGGAAGAATCTCTTCCCAAAACCTCCAAGGCGGTAAGAAAATTCACTCTTGATGATTTCATGCCACCTCTATACAAAAATGAAAATTTGCAGGGGGCATCATACTCTTGCAACTCGGTAGTTGGATTCTCCATGAATGGATATGAGTCTAGTGATACTGCCAGTGATGTAGATGAGTGGGAAGAATCCCTTGAAACAGGAGAATACCTCTCCGACGAGGAGTGAATTCTCGAGTCTCATCTTATGCCAGTAATCTGGTATAACCCATTACAGCCACAAGGATCTTGGTCTGATGATGAAGAAGACCAGGACCCTGTTCAAGAAAACGCTGTTGATCCAGTACCAGCAAATGCTTCAGTGGAACCCAACATGGGCGAACCACAAGGAGCAAATGATGAAGAAGATCTGGCTCCCATGCCTGATCTCGAAGAATATGCAAGAATCTTGCAACATCTTGCCATAGAGCAGGAGATGGATCGCATCAATCTTTGTCATGACCCAGAACCGGAAGTCCCTGAAAATCAGCGGGAACTTTCTCCCTTAACTCCTGAAAATGGAGAAAACAGTTGGATCGATGATCCTCTCACATCTGAGGATGAGTCCGATTCCCAACAGTCTACACTGGGGGCATCTCCTGTCAGGATAACCTGTAATGCAATAGCTCAGGACGACAGTGCCTCTGAAGCTTCTGAAGACACGTACTCCCCAACCGGTAGCGTATCTTCCGGAGCTACATCCTCTCAGGTGACTTCTACTGAGATAACATCCTCTCAACCTTCGTCTCCTGAAACTGTGACATCGGAACTCAAGCCACTCCCGATTGATCATCTTGAAGAAACTTCTGCCAATGAAATCTTCTTCAATGAAAACTCAATCAATTGGTCCCAGATACCCGATCTCACGGGCAATGTTTGGGCTAATAAAGAAAAGTTGCCGGCTGCTGTTCAGGACTTGTTCCCAGAAATTGCTCCGTGCAACACAATCACTGAAGACACCAATGCTGTTACAGAGACGTCCTCAGCAAAGGATCAACCCCTTGATCCTGAGAACGATCTTCCAAAAGAAGACCCTTCTCTAGAGGCTCTTGAAGTTGGTAGAGGTACCCGTTCTGGCCGGGATTACCATAAAAATTACAATCAACCCTCTTCTTCTTATGTAAATCCTTCGGGAAAGCAAGCTGTAAACGCCCCAAGTGGCAATAATAATGAAAATGCAGGCCCGAAGGAGGCTTTCAAGTACGACTTGATTGAGCACTTCAAACACATACCTGCACGTTTGCACATCCTTGACTTATTGCGAATGTCTCCACAGACTCGTGATAGTCTCATTTCAGAATTACAAAGGCTGAATACGGATGTCGACAAACATGCCCCACAAGTCCTACAAATTGAAATGGACTATAGGGTCAAAAAATCAAATACTCCCTCAAAGGGAGAAATGAAGAAAACTGAGGGATCAAGCAATGAATGCCTCTCGGTACAAAAAGTAGCAAGTGCAACAATTGCCTTCGACAAGGATGACCTCCTCCTAGGCGAAGCAAAGCATAACCGTCCCTTGTACTTTACGGGGTACGTCAAAGAAATGCCAGTACACAGAGTTCAGATCGATCCAGGTTCTGCACTCAACCTCATCTCTACTTCTGCACTCGAAGAGCTGGGCATCCCACCTAGTAAGCTGAGTCACACGTCCGTATCCATCTTCGGATATGACGGTAGCGCTCAAAGGCCTATCGGCAAAATCAGGTTCAATTTGCAAATCGGTGACCTTATTTTTGAAGTCACTGTGTATGCAATAATGACCCCTTCATGCTACAATATACTCCTTGGACGCCCCTGGATACATGAGAATGACAAAAAGCCCTTCAAAGGCAGAGATGTCCATTTTGCAGATGCTCAAATGTATAAAGATGGAAAAGAAGAACAGGAGGAAAAAACAATTCGCTTTGCCGACAGTCTCCAGAAAGATAAAAGCAAGTCTCCTCAGCAATCATCGGAGGAAAACAAACCCTCCACCAAACTCGAAGTAAGCGGCCAAGCTCCCTTCGTCGTCTCCTTCAAATCTCCAAAGCCTTTGGTAATCACTACTAAAGCAAAGAAGACAAAACAAAAGACTGGGGGCAAGTTCACTGTCTCCTTTGTGTCTATTATGCATGACACAGACTCTGAGTCAGAATCAGAAGATGACACAGCATTGAGCCGAGCTGATACTCAGCAAGATCAGCCCGCTCTCACTCCATTGGAGACACCTGCAGACATAGAAGACCCTACGTCTGCTTCCTTTGTTATTCCGGCAACTTCGCCAGAAGAAAAAGTGATTTACTTCCACAGATCGGGAGCATCTCCACTGGACTCTCTGCTTGAACCTTTCCAAAACGAAGGTATGCCTCAGCTATCCCTGTATAGTCCAATGGCACAAGCTATCATGAAGAAAATGGGCTACGACGCTCAAAACCTGACTGGTTTGGGAGGTGGCCGTGGTATTCTTACACCATTGGAACCCACCCTGACCAAAAGTCAAACAGAAGATTGGAAAATCCACCTTAAAAAAGGCAAGTCTTCATATGGGTTGGGGTATGATCCTACCGTTCCTATGAGACAGTTGACACCATGGCTGCAAAGTCGCTTTACCGACCAAGCCTCAACATCTCATGAAGACATTGATATCCCTAGATATCTCTTTGAGGAGTTACTTGTCAAAAATCCTGAAAGCTCCTCCAATTGGTATAATTTCTCTCATAATAAAGAGGAATTGCCCGATGACACAGACGAGCGGTTCTCTGTCCCAGAAGAATCATCGTCTCCAAAAGAAGTACCTTACTTCAACCCAATTCCAGCAAATGATTGGGACCATCTCATTGCAAGCCTTGAGAAGGATAGCATTGAGAAGGATGCTGATCAAGAAGATTCATGGACAGAAATAGAGCCTCAGTCTGAAAATTTCTCTGGCACTCCAGAAGGTCTTGTTGAGTTGGAAGCCTCCGAAAATATTGTGGAGGAACCACCTTCAAACCTTCCGACAGAAGACCCTGTTCAAAAGATAGACTTGGGAACACTTGATAACCCACGTCCTGTATTCATAAGCAAGAATATAAAGGATGATGAGTTACCCGAGTATATCTCTTTTCTTCGTGAGTTCGTTGATTGCTTTGCATGGTCTTATGCCGAAATGCCTGGCTTGGATCCCAAAGTAGCAGTCCACAAGCTCAACTTGCAAAAAGAAATCAAGCCTATCAAACAAGGCCAAAGAAGATTCCGTCCCGACGTGATGGACAAAATCGAACAAGAAGTTCAGAAACTCAAAAACATTGGCTTCATCCGCGAGGAACAGCATCCTGAATGGTTGGCCAATATTGTCCCCGTGACAAAGAAAAATGGGCAGATAAGGGTCTGTATCGACTACAGAGACCTGAATAGTGCATGTCCTAAAGATGAATTCCCGCTCCCCATACCAGAGGTGATGATTGACAACACCTATGGGTTCGAGCGAATGACGTTCATGGATGGATTCTCTGGATACAACCAGATAAAGATGCATCCTGAAGATGAAAGGCATACATCATTTCGGACACCATTCGGCGTGTATTGCTACACTGTTATGCCGTTTGGCCTGAAAAATGCAGGTGCGACATATCAGAGGGCTATGATGAAAATATTCTAAGATATGCAGCACAAGACGGTCGAATGCTATGTTGACGACCTCGCCATAAAAAGCAGAAGAAAAGAAGACCATCTCGATGATCTCCGAGAAGTCTTCCTCCGACTCCGCAAACACAAATTGCGGATGAATCCACTAAAGTGCTTATTCGGTGTCTCATCGGGTAAGTTTCTCGGATTCATAGTACGGAAAGCTGTAATAGAACTTGACCCCACCAAAGTCAAGGCTATCCTGGAAATGCCATCTCCCAGAACCCTAAGAGAATTAAAAGGGCTTCAAGGAAGGCTGGCCTACATTCGACGGTTCATCTCCAATCTATCAGGGAAATGCCGTCCATTCTCTCGCTTAATGAAGAAAGGCGTGGACTTTGTCTGAGATGCTGAATGTGAAAGTGCATTTCAAGACATCAAAGCATACCTCATCAAACCTCCAGTGCTGGCTACCCCCACAACTGGAAAACCATTTATCTTGTACACAAGAGCTCTCGGCCACTCTTTGGGTGCTCTGCTCGCACAAGAAAACGACGACGGAAAAGAAGCTGCTCTATATTACCTTAGTCGCATGATGGTAGGTGCAGAGCATCGCTACTCCCCAGTCGAAAAAGAATGCCTTGCAGTAATGTTCGCTGTACAAAAGCTGCGTCACTATCTGCTGTCGAACACAGTCTACCTGATTTCGAGGATCAACCTCCTAAAGGTCCTTGTCACAAAAGCAGGTTCTCTTAATGCCCGACTGGCAAAATGGTCCATCCTTCTATCACAGTTTGATATTAGGTATGTACCACAAAAAGCAATCAAAGGACAAGCTCTGGCAGATTTCCTCGCAGAGCATCCATTGCCTAAAGATTCTCCACTCAGGGATGATCTCCCAGACGAATTTGTCTACAATGTGGAAACTTCCTTGTCAAATGCTTCCTGGGACATGTACTTTGACGGTGCAACCGGGACAAATGAAAAAGGAAAGCAAATATCGGGAATCGGCATCCTCTTCGTCAGCCCCGACAAATACATGATTCCACACGCCTTCTCGCTACTGGAACCATGTTCAAACAATGCAGCTGAGTACCAAGCCCTGATTGTTGGATTGGAACTCGCCCTCGAATCCGGCATGACCATGTTGGAAGCTTTTGGAGACTCTCAACTGGTCGTCAACCAGATGAATTAGAAATATGAAGTCAAGAAGCCTGATTTGCTACCTTACTACAATAAGGCGCAGTCGCTTCGACAAAAATTCAATATCTGCCGTATCACCCATATCCTCAGAGGTGAAAACATCCGTGCAGATGCCCTGGCTGGACTTGCCGCATCCATGGCAATCCAAGAAGGGGAAAACATGCAAGTCACAGTGTGTCAAAGAAGGATTTTCCCTCCTCTCAACACACACCAAGCAGTTACTGAATGCCACCAAGTGGTTGGAAGTCGGATGTCCATCCTCAAACCTCCGATTGGCGACTGGAGAGATCCGTTCATTGATTATATCATGTTCGGAATACTACCTGAAGATCCAAAAGAGCGGGTAAGCATCCAAAGACGAGCCCCAAACTTTCATTTAGATATACCTTCAAAGGCACTTTACAGAAAATCCTTCAGCGGAGGTCCTATTTCTCCCCCATCAAGCAAAGGTCATTGCTTCATCTTCGCCGCTACGGATTATTTCTCCAAGTGGTCGGAAGCATTTGCGCTCAGCGAAATGAAGACTTCATCAGTCCTTCAGTTCTTGCGCACCAACATTATTTGTCGCTTCGGCATACCTAAAAGATTAGTCCATGATAACGGACCACAATTCCGGGATCACAGATTCTATAGGTTCTGCGACAAGTACAAAATCCAAAGTTGTCCTTCGACTCCATATAATCCAGCAGCGAACGGACTAGCAAAAGCCTTCAACAAGACACTCTGCAAAATCCTCAAGAAAATGGTCTCTAGTCACAAAAGAGACTGGGGCGACAAACTACTAGAAGCTTTGTGGGCCTATCGAACCACCGTTCGAGGACCAACCCATAGCACACCATTCTCTTTGGTCTATGGATGCAAAGCTGTTGTCCCTTTGGAAGTACAAATTCCTTCCTTAAGGGTATCTTTGCACATGACACAAGAAAGCGATGTCAAACTGAGACTCCAAGAGCTGGATAATCTCGATGAAAGACGACTCGAAGCTCTACAAAGCATTGAGTTGTACCAAGCACGCATGGCAGGATCTTTCGACAAAAAGGTCAGGCAACGCGCCTACAAAAAGGGTGACTTGGTTCTTGCAGTAAAAAGACTCATAGTCTTTGCCCACAAATCCAAAGGCAAATTCGAACCAAAATGGGAGGGACCCTTCGTCATCGACAAAGTCTTCTCCAACGGTGCATACGCTCTTCTAAACATGGAAGGAGACAGATGTATGCTACCCATCAACGGCAAGTTCTTGAAGCGGTACTACCCTTGAAGACTTCCTCAAAACGGGTCAGTGCAATATCTACACGGCTAAAGCCTATTTCCAAGGTACTTGCTCGTCAAACCCACCTCTTTTGAAATTTTCATCTTTATGTTGAAGTTTCAAAAAAAAAAACCAATCTCTCAAAACAATGCTTACTTTCATCGTTTCATTGTTCAAAAAGAAAAAAAAATCAAAATCCAAAAATCCAAGTTTAGGAGCCTCTTCCCAGACTTGACCAAAATTTTCGATCCTTGAACCCAAAATTCATGGTTTGAAACAAAAATCGAGACTTAGGAATTTTCACCCTAAACCGCCTCGGCTTTTACAACCAAAATGGTTTTAAGTCGAAATTTATGACCTCCGTGTCTTTAAACAAAAAATTTTGGTTTTTAGAAACCGCAGGGAAGCGACATTCAGTCGATACTCGCAAAACCCAAAAAACCGGAAGGATGCGAACCCCATTCGATACTTCCAAAACCCAAAAATCGCAAGGAAGCGAACCCCATTCGATACTTGCAAATTTCAAAAATCTTGGAGAAGCAACAAACCAGTTGATATCCACAACCCAAATTTCAAAAATCTTGGAGATGCAACATACCAGTTGCTATCCACAATCCAAATTTCAAATGGTTCGAGAAAACCTCAAAAAATCGCGGAGAAACGACATCAAGTCAGTACCCGCAAAACCAAAAGTTTTGGGAAACGCAGGGAAGCGACGGTTAGTCGATATTTGCACCCCAATTCGCGAGGAAGCGACATTCCATCGATACTCGTAAAACCTAACCTGTGAGGAAGTGACATTCCATCAATACTCGCAAAACCGAATGAGCAAGGAAGCGACATTCCATCGATACTTGCAAGACCATTCAGCGGGGAGGCGACATTTAGTCGATACCTGCATTTTGAAAACCAAAACTCGGCTATAAACGCCAAAACCCGGCTACAAATGCCAAAGTCCGGCTATAAATGCCAAAACAAAATTTTTTTTGGCTATAAACGCCAAAATCGGCTTTCACGCCAATAAAACAAAACTTGGTTTTCAAAAAATTCGGCTATAAACACCAAAATTCGGCTATAAATGCCAAAACAAAAAAAACTCGGCTATAAATGCCAAAATCTGGCTATAAACGCCAAAACTCGGCTATAAACGCCAAAATCGGCTTTCATGCCATCTCAAAATCGGCTCTCATGCCACAAACAAAATTTCTGGCTCTCATGCCATCTCAAAATTTGGCTATAAACGCCAAAATTCGGCTATAAATGCCAAAACAAAAAAAAATCGGCTATAAACGCCAAAATCTGGCTATAAATGCCAAAATTCGGCTATAAACGCCAAGACAAACAAAACAAAATTCGGCTTCTATGCCATTCTAAAATTCGGCTTTCACGCCATCCAAAAATTTTGGCTCCCATGCCGCAAAACAAATTTTGGCTCTTACGCCACAAAATTAGGCTTTTTCGCCATCCAAATTTTGGTTTTCAAACCATCAAAAAC